>QRDG01000874.1:264360-864360 GCA_012064385.1 Puccinellia tenuiflora | reverse complement strand
CAACTAGATAAGGTCTGAACTTGTCAAATAAAAATACTACTGCCAGCAATTCTTTTTAAGTAGTGGAGTAGTTGATCTGGGCATCATCTAAGGTTTTATTGGCATAGTGGATTACATGCAGAGCTTTCCCCTTTTTCTGGCCCAAAACTGCCCCTACTGCAAAATCACTTGCATCACACATCAGCTCGAAGGGTAGAGTCCAATCTCGAGGCTGCACTATTGGAGCAGAAATAAGAGCTTGTTTTAGTTGGTTAAAGGCCTTCAAACATGCTTCATCAAAGTAGAATTTAACATCTTGGTTGAGCAGGTTAGTTAGAGGCTTTGCAATACAAGAGAAATCCTTGAAAAACCTCCTGTAGAAACCAGCATGCCCCAAGAAACTCTGGATACCCTTCACATTCTCTGGTGGGGCAATTTTGCAATCACCTCCACCTTTGCCTTGTCCACTTCAATTCCTATAGCAGATACTAGGTGGCCTAAAACTATACCTTCAGTTACGAAGAAATGGCATTTTTCCCAGTTCAAGATAAGGTTCTGTTCTGAACATCTATGCAGAACTGCTATCAGGTTCTTTAGGCAAGTGACAAAATCGTTTCCATAGACAGTGAAATCAGCCATGAAGACTTCCATGATTTTTCAATGTGATCAGAGAAGATGGACATCATACATCTCTGAAAGGTGCCAGGTGCATTACAGAACCCAAAAGGAAGTCTTTTGTAAGCAAAGGTGCCATAGGGACAGGTAAATGTTGTGTTTTCTTGGTAGATGGATGGATTGGGATTTGGAGGAACCCTGAATACCCATCTAAGTAGCAGTAAAATTCCTATCCAGCTAATCTTTCCAGCATCTGATCCATGAAAGGCAAGGGGAAGTGATCTTTTCTTGTTGCCTTGTTCAATTTCCTGAAGTCATTTACCATTCTCCAACCAGTGATAGGTCTAGTAGTCATTAGTCTTCCCTCTTCGTTTTCAACAACTGTGTACCCTCCTTTCTTGGGCACAATGTGTATTGGGATCACCCACTCACTGTCAGATATGGGGTAAATCATTCCTTCCTGAAGGAGTTTTAGAACTTCCTTTTTCACTACTTCTTGCATAGCAAGGTTTAATCTTCTCTGCCCTTCTCTTGTTGGTGTGCTATCATCTTCTAGGTATATTCTCTGTGAGCAAACCTTCTCATCTATTCCCTTGATATCATCAATGGAATAACCAATCACATTCTTGTACAACCTGAGAACTGACAACAAACTCTGTTCCTATTCTCCATCCAGAGCAGAACTAATTATAACTGGATGTATTTTCTCTTGCTACAGAAATATATACTTTAAATGGGCAGGTAGCTCCTTTAGCTCAACAATAGAATTATGAGAATGCTGAGGGTCTTTACTTTCAGCTTTGTCAAAGGCATCTCTGAAGAGGGTAATTCCACATAGTTCCTAGGGTTTTGTGTTGTCAGCTGTGACAAAGACTTGAACTTCAGGCTCCTGAGGTTGTAGCTCTATCAGAGACTCCATGACACTTTTGTCAATTATATCAACTGCATGACATTGTTCCAAAGTATGGGGGAGGTGAGAAGCATGTTTGATGCTGAACTCAGCTTGCTCAGAACCAAATTGCAGTTTTAGTTTTCCACCTTTTACATCAATTAAAGCTCCAGCTGTAGCTAAAAATGGTCTGCCTAGAATCATTGAGTCAGAATTATCCTCCATTTCCAATACCACAAAATCAACTGGGTAGGCAAAGTTTCCAACTTGGACAGGCACATCCTCTAGAATTCCTGCTGGTTTTCTCAGTGTCCTGTCAGCTAGTTGCAGAGTCATGGAGGTAGGTTTCAGCACACCTAGCTGCAGCATCTGACTGACAGCTTGGGGTAGTACACTGACTGAAGAACCCAAATCACAAAGAGCTGTGAAAGTTTTTTTTCCAACCACACAAGGGATACTCAAACTCCCTGGATCTCCCAACTTCTTGGGCAAATTGTTCTGAATGACTGCACTGCATTCCTCTGTCATTTCAGGATCTTCTAAACTTTTTTTTTGGTGATTAAATCCTTAAAGAATTTAGCATACAGGGGAATGTGCAACACTGCATCAAGAATTGGTATGGTGATTTGCACTTGCCTCATGGTTTCCAAGAATTTGGCATACTGCTTTTCTTCCTTGGTTTTTTCTAAACGCTCTGGAAATGGAACCTTCTGTGGGACAAGCTTCTCAACTGCAGTTTTTTCTACTGGCACTCCAACTTTCTCAGGTTCAGCAACGTTGGGTTCAGAAGGAGTTGCAACAGTTGGTTGTTGAGCTGGTATTCTTCTGGGTGGAACTACATAAGTAACCATGGGAGGTGTTTTCAGAACTGGTTCAGTACTTAATCGATTCCTTGTAGTGACAACTTCTGTGGCGCCCTCACTTAGAAAAGCAAGAACACATCGTGAAATATGCTATTCCCTAGATCGAGTATGGATAGCAATTCACAAATAGATGTAATACATTGCATCAATGTCAAATAATTATTACATCATGAGATCCATAAGTAAAATATTCTTCACAAATTGCATAGCCAAGGGCTAGCTTGAGTACAAAGTTTGGCAGTGGAAACATAAGTAGCATAGAGAGCTTCATCATCTTCATGTGCCACTGGCATACATGTTGGTTGCAAGCTCGAAATGTAGACGTCCTCACTCGTCATCGTAATAACCTGCAACATTAACGTTGCAGCCCAGGGAATTTGGGTCAATACCTTGTGACAAGCCAGCAAGTGATACTATGGTGGATTATAAAATGGCAAGACTAATACTACATGCTTATATGGCTGGTGGAGTTCAGGGCTATTGCGTAAAGCTAATTTTGTCCTACTTTTCATAAAGCATTTTATTCTCAACTTTTCTACATGAGACACACCCATGGAACGCATCCAAGGTCTCATATACCCGTGTTCACCCAACAAATTTTATTCTGAAATTGGAATGAAAATATCTTCTGTCGAGAACCATATTCGGTCACTCGTAATTGTCCATTACCGGGGACACGGCTAAGATCTTAGTTTTACACTCTCGAGAGTTTGTGGCACTTTCCCCACTAGACTCGATCAATCCATTCTAACCTTAACCCTCATTTAGTGAGAAGGAAAGGAGAAGACCGAGACGAGACTTTTCAGAAGTAATTTCCCGTGGTACTACTAGCGAGATCACCGTCCACCTACCCCGCTACATCTTCAGATCTCGCTGACCCAGGTCCATACAACTTACTCCGTCAAGACAGAGCCCATATGACTAGTGGTTGCACGGTCGGGCAAACAAACATGGTGTGACATTAATCTCAAACCCTGGGTGGCCATCCACAAGTGCACATACTCAGGTTCACACCATGAAAATGGGCCTGAGCAGCCACTCAACTTTAAACATCCGAAGCCATCCAATTCCACCCAGGTGGTTCATTACTTTAGTAGAATTTTCACTTAACTTACTACATCAAAAACTTTCACAATTGCAGCAAGCATTTCTACTAAAATAATGTAGGTACCTAGTCAACGGGATATGATCTAACAAGTTTGCGTAGCATAATAATAACGGTAGCAAACCTATCATGCATACTACTAGAAAGTCTATAATGCATACATAATAAAATAATAGGACTTTCACGAATTTGAGAATACACTTGCCTTGATCGTTGTTCGGGTTGTCGCAGCACTCACAATACGTCCTGCACTCCTCACAATCTAATCAACAAACAAAAGATCACCAATTCAATACAACAATCAACATGAGGCAATACAAAAATAATGTGAATGCATGAAATGCAAGCTAAAACTCCAAAAATTAAAGAAATAAGATTATAATAAAGTTTCTGTTGTCTAACATATGCATGATGCTCATGATCACAAATTTTACAGTGTTTAATAATTTAGAAATTAAGACATAGGCTAAAATACCTTATTTTATGATTCTGTAAAAATCATTTAAATGCATGATGCAAAGGTGCAATTTGAACACACCACTGGATAGAAAACATTTTTCCAAGCATTTTGATATAAAGTTTGCAATTTTTGAATAAACAGAACTCAAGATACGAATTTTACAAGATTGCACTAAAATCTGGCATTTTATTCAATTTTCTGGAATTACAAGTCAGCCGGGCTGACTGGGCGCTGACTCAGCGGCCACGCGGCGCTACCCTACTAGTCTGTACCGATTCGGTAAAGGAAAAATAAAAGATGCCGTTGGATCGAGATCCAACGGACCACAACAGAAGCATCCACCCCGACGGTGTAAAGTCACCGGAGGTGGGCGGCGGACGGCGGTGGCGCGGCGGCGACACGCGTTCCCAACGTTCAACGGCGGCCGAGGATGAACGCGTTGTACCTAGGCGACCGGGATGGCGAGGCGGGCTTGATGGCGAAGTGGCGGCGTCTGGGGCGGTCTTATCCTCCCTGGATTTCTCGTCGGAGAGGTGGGCGGCGGCGGTCCGAGGCGGCAGCGGATGGACCCGTCGATCTGGCGAGCAACAGAACACCAAACGGTGTCAAAACGGTGCATGATGAAGATAGAAGAGGTGGGGGTGAAGAGAGGGGGCGGGGAATCGCCGGAGTTGGCCGGAGGTGGCGATTTACCGGCGGCGGGCGGCGGCGATGCGAGCTCGAGATCCAGCAGCCTGGCGGCGGGCCTGCTAGGGTTTCGAGCGGAGGGGAGAGAGTGCGAGGAATGGCTTAAGAAGGCGGAGGGGAGAGAGTGCGAGGAGGGGCTTAAGAGAGTGCGAGGAGGGGCTTAAGAAGCCCGCAATCAAGGCGGCGTCCACCGGCGGTTTACGTTCCGGGTGAAGTCGATTTGGGGAGGGGACGGTGGCGTCAGCTGACGGCGGGTCCCGCGGTCAGCGAGAGAGAGAGGGAGGTGCGGGGAGGCTGCTGGCGGGCTGGTGCTGCGCACGCGGTTGGGACGATGTTGGGCCGCTGTTGGGTTGGCTCGGCCGGGACGGCCGGTTCCCTTTTTTTTTTGTTCTCTTTTCTTTTTCTATTTTCTGTTTTTCCAAATACTTTCAAAATAGAGTCAAACCAAAACAGAAAAATTTGAATAAATACTTTTTGGAAAGCTTGTTCTATATAGAACACATTGGCACATAGTTTTCAATTAAACAAAGAGAAAATAATTGATTTAGTGACAAGGGTTGCTTAGCACCCTATTATGTCAAAACAAAATATTTAAACCAAAATTTATTTTTTTAAAGGTTCAAAGCAAGATTTTATATGCAATAAAACATGATGCTTATGAATGAATGCATTCTTATGCATTTTTGAAAATTTGGGATGTTACAGCTTTAGTGTGAGAGATAGCACCACACTGCTTAGGGTTTTTCTCAGCTGAGCAGGAAGCTTATTCTCTGGCTGATTTACTTGGGCATTTGAAATTCCAGCTGTGAGTTGCTGCATTGTTTTGAAAAACAATTCTGACTACATCTTCATGGTTTCCTGCATCCCACTGAACATTTCTTTTTGCAGGCGCATCATTTCACTAATGTCAGACTGACTGCTTGAAGGAACGCTCTGTTGAGGTATTTGTTGTTGTTGGTATTGTGCATTCCCTTGTGGCCTATAGCCCTGGGGATTTGCAGGTGCAAAATTTTACTGATTAGCATTCTTGTAAGACAGATTAGGATGGTTTTTCTACGACGGGTGGTAGCTCTGGGAAAAAGGACCTTGATTCTGAGTGTAGTTTACTTCTGCCACTTGTGTTTCACTGGCAATAAAGTAGGGACACTCCTGAGGAGAATGCCCTTCAATTCCACAAATCTGGCAAGGTACAGAGACTGCGCACACAGGCACTAAGGCTTTTCCATTCTTTTCCAACATGAGCTGAGAGATTTGACTGGTCAGGCTATCAAGCTTTGCCTCAATAGCTTCAGGACCACCATGTTGCATGATTACTGGCTGTGCAGTCTGCATTGCTCTTTCATTTGTCCAAGAGAAATTATGTGAGGTCATGCTCTCAATTAATTCAAAAGCTTCATCCAGAGTCTTGTTCATAATACCACCTCCAGCAGCAGAATCCACAAAGGCCCTGGTTTGATCTGTTAGGCCCTTGTAAAATGTCTGCAGAATAAGTCACTGCTCTTGGCCATGGTTAGGACACATTCTGATTAAACTTGGTACCTCTGCCAAGCATCATACAGACTCTCACCATGGAATTGCACAAATCTGGTGATTTTATCTCTACAATCAGTTGCTTTAGTGGGGGGGGGGGGGGGGGCAGTACCTTTCAAAGAAAGCTTGCACCAAATGCTCCCAGGTGTCCCTAGCATGAGTAGGCAGGGCATGGAACCATAGCTTAGCACTGCCTGACAGAGAAAAGGGAAATAGCTGCATCCTAATGGCTTCAGGGGGCACACCATTGTGCTTGAGAGTGTTACAGTATTCCAAGAAATTTCTAATATGTTCATGAGGGCTTTCCAAGGCAGAACCTTTGAAAGGATTGTGCTGCACCATGTTAATTAGGGCTGGCTTAATTTCCCAGTTGTTTGCTTGAATAACGGGCATAACCACATCAGAGGTGGCTACATGGTCTTTAGGGATCCAAAGGTCTCTCAATTTCCTGTCTCCCATCTTGGTAGCTGGTAATCTTCCTTCTACTGTTGTTGATGAAACTGCTTTTCTTCTATTAGCAAAAAAGGTTCTTTGAGGTTCAGGATCAAAGGCAGCTAAGGGTGATTCTTCAGACGACTGCATTCATGAGCTCAACAACCTGCACGAAGGAGATCATGTTTCCACTACACACAAGCACAGACAAGAACTTTATCAAGGGTTAGTGAACTAAATCCCCTGATAACAATTCTAGATGCAGGATTAAAGAACTAAAGGTACCACAGAAACAAATTTATCACATAGTTCAACCAACCAGAGAAGTAGCATAGCCAAGTCTACTGTACTCAGAAGAACAGACAATATTTGATCCCCGGCAATGGCGCCAATTTGATCGGTGTAATTCTAGGGGGGTTTGTTGTTCTCTCCACAGGGATCAAACTACTGGTGCTCTACTTTTCCAGAAGCTTGGCAAAACAGAAAAGTGGGATTTTTATCACTTTGACAGGTTGGTGTTCATAGATCAAGGCAAGGACTTTGCAGATCAAGCAACAAGAAAGCAAAATAGTGACAGCAAAGGGGAGTCTAAGGAAGATTCATGCGTCATCACAAACAACAAGCAAAGGTGGGTTCTTCGTTGACATAGACGAGTAGTCTGGGGTTCCCAGGTGGCAGCTTGGGACGTCGTGTAACAAGCTGGCTGGGATGTTTATCTGTAGGCCTCTTAAGCCCTATTTTGCATCTTGTTGTTTAGACAACATATTTGGCTTCCGATTGTTGTACTGATGGGTCTGTGACCCCTGTTGTGTAATTTGTATCTTTCTCGCTATATGAGTTGCTATATGATCTTTTGTGTCGTAGAGTCTGTGATGTGCCAGTTGTTCCACAAGTCTTGATCTCTTTATTATACATTGACAGCTATGCCACTGTTTATGGCATGATCGAGGTGTTGCGTGGGAGTGGTAACCCCATGCCCTTCGATTGTGTAGCATAGCCTGTGGGTTACATAGCCTCTCTGTATAATTCCGGGGTCGGGGCGCTACACTATCTTTCTTGCACCTTCAAGCCTCTCGAAAAACATCCACTTGTGAGTTGAACACATATTCAAAACTCCTGCCATGATCTTGCTTAACCATCAACTCTCAACTATATCAAGTGCTTGAATTTAAATTGAATTCCTTTAGCTTGATTGACTTGTGTTTAACTTGTTTGGATTGTTGAACCTTTTTGAGATGAATGAGTGCCTAGTCCTACTTGTGTGCCTTGCTGCTCAACCTTAATAGGTTGTGGTTATACACCCTACTAAATAAGATCATATAAGCTTAATATGACCAAATTTGGGATGTGACCAAAAATGATTAAGAACTATTTGTTCTCCTATTAAACTCTATATTCCATAATTCCAAAAAGGCTTCTAAAAATTATCACTAGTGTTCCTACTGTTGTGTTACCTACTTATTTTCAAAACCTCTACTTGTTCATAAAACCCAAGAAGAAGTGAGATGAGCTCGTACATCCTACTTTTGCAAAAGCCTTTACCAAAATTACTAATCATGATAGAACCCTATTTCTTCAAGGCTTGTTTATTAAAAAGCCAAAACTACTTATAGTGGTCAAAACACTTTGAGAATACATTTCTTAAAAATAAAACCTGGTGAGATGTTCTTGCCATCTCATTTCTTATTAAAATTTCTCCTTAATCTTATAGCTTTTATCTCTTTTCCAAATGGCCATTACAATAGAGAAAATTATATCCTATGTATTTTCTTTCTCTCTAACCCTTTCCCTTCTTTACTAAATTCTTTTAAGAAAAATAATTCTTTTATGCACCAACCAGATGGGAGATGAGTTAGCCCCCAACCTCATCTCTTAATTCACTCCTCTAAAAATATATTTCCTAAAATAAGAAATATCTTATATTTACTAATTGGAGGCACCGTAGGAGCTCCCACGTTAATCCTGGAGAACCCCCTAAAATAGCCGTAAGATGTAAATTACGTGGTTAGGATCAAAGCGTCGCAAGTGTTTTTTTCTTTGGGCCCTAAGAGTCCTACAACTGCACGAATCTGTAGTCTGCAAGTAGTTCCATCGACTCTTACGTCTTCCTATCCACAGTGCCGCCATCTCTGATAGTCCTACCATGCTCCGTCGCGCATCCAACTATGCGATGCAGCCTCGATCTCTTGCCGCAGTTAAGGCTGTCGGCGTCGTCACCTCTACTTAGGCTCACGCGACTTCAGCGCCTCAAGAGGCATGCTACATAAGATCCATGATGATGTGAGTGTCGTTGCAACATCTCCTGAATCTGTACCTAAAATTAAGGATCGCTCCTTCCTCACAAGTCGTTGCTCCCCTCGCTGCCTATCTTGCGCAGTTGGAGCGACTCAACGGTAGTGAAAGCTGGAGCGACTCGAGGGCATCGCCGCGCCTATCTCCTTCGCGCAGCTGAAGCAGTGAGCGCTCGATTAGCTTCAGACATAGCACCGGCATCGCTATGCCTGCCTCATTGATTGGAGTACTGCAGATTGAACAATATATTTACTCACCGCAGAGTCCTCGCCATTTTTCTTGCCTTTAACTGGAAGGCAACGTCTTACATGCATAATTCCATCAGTATAGATTCTACATAGGCATAAGCACTATCTTCTTGCTCCTCCTGCCATGTGGCTATTTAATGTGGGAGTTCATGCTCTGATGATGTTTTCAGCTGTATGTTTGAAACAATTAGTCATGCTAATTGGTTGTGTCAGAATCATGTCCACTATTACTACTTGATTGCTAATCGATAGTTTCTTTCTTGCAGCTTTCTACTTTGTCTCGGTGACCCCAGCCCCTCACAGAAGTTGACATAGAGTTCTCTACTCTTTGATCGTGTTGTTTTCTCAAGTTTTATTTTGATATGTTAGCTAGGTCTAGGTGCTCGACGAAACGGCCAGGTCAGCAAAATATTTTGTACCGGGGAGCAAAGGTGGATGTGAAAGGAGAAATTATGCAGGAAAAACACCATGCCCATAGTTTCCTACTGTCGAAATCCAGCATGTGTTCTCTGATTGTGCGAAGCGCATATAATTCTAATAACCCAATCTCTGAGATGAATCTGTGTGAAGAACAGAACAAATGTGCAATCAAAAGCAACAGGGCATGATCATCATGTGTGGGAGATGACAAAAGCATGTGGTATTTACGGTCTACATGCATGTCAAGGAAACAAGAAAAGCATTTTTGAAAGGAAACGAGATTTATATCTATCTCAGGATATCTGGCGTTGTTCTTTACATTGGCAATTACTCTTCTGCTAGAGGAGTTGTTGCGAAATCTACATCAGAACCATTACTATGTGGGTAGCCTCTTCGCCTGTACTTTTTTAGAATTACTAGCTTTCTGAACATTTTTATAAGATGATGGGCTAATATGATTTCATTTAGTTCACTTCTCATCTACAAGGTCCAGTTTTATGCGGTTGATGGTACTCTGATCGTGTTGCATGTAATGTTCCCCTTGCTACCGTCCTCTCCCATATTTATAGTATTTTCATGTTCAATATATCGAGTCGATGAATCTATCACGACTTTCTCTACATTTCATACATGGCACCCTCAAATGTGCAAATTAAATTGTGTCTCATATTATATGTTTGTAAGCATGCATCTCTGACAGTTCTGGTGACCTGTAACAGTTTAGCTATGTTCATTGATACATTTTTCCAAGTCCAATGCCAAAGAATTTGTCCCTGTTTGTAGCCTAATTACCTCAATGGAAATTATCGTACATGGTAGTTATTTTAATACCGTCTTTTGTATAGCAACCTCTTCATTGTGTGACGATACTTAGAACTTAATTTTTTCTGTGCAGCTAAGATTTCACTATTCTGATAAAGAAATCCAAGATGATATCATAATATGTTCCAATTATTTTGTTTCCCCATTCTTTGACATAGTTCATATGCTTCCTATTAATATGTCAATAACCTGATGCGTCTTATATAGAATTTGAAACATCACTGAAGTTTAAGCTTTTACGTCTCAATGACACTCTCCCATGATTTTGGTATTCCAATTTCATTTAAACTGTTTGGCCCGTGTTGAAAGCTATAATGACTAACCACTTAAGGTCAGTGTTTGAGCATTTATGGAACACAGTTGATACACCACACTAAAACTAATTGCACTCAGTTACTTTCATCGATTCTGAAAAGAAGAAAACGATAGTTCCTGTCTGTTACATAATTATTTTTCAAATTTGTGACATTAAAATTGGCTAGAAAAAAATTTAAGGAGACAAAGTGAGTTAAAATTAGTTTTATTGACTAACTAGATTGTTTTTCCCTGTGATTTATAGGATTTTATGCCAAACGTCATTTGAAAAATCTTAACCACAATTAGTTGATTATTTTTTGTAACTTTCTTTTTTTCGAGGGTATGGCAGTCAATCTGCCGCTTGATTAGATTAGAGAAGATTGTTTAATTACTGAAAAGCTTTCCATGTGAATACATGGAAAAGCCCAACCGGACCTCAACAAAAAGAAAAAATCGAAGGGCAACTAAGGGGCCTGGTCTCCGGGGTCCTGGGAGTGAGCATATGCTCGCTGCGAGATCTCCTCCTGTACCAGAGCCGCTACGGCGTCTGGTAAAAGGGCAGTGTTTCGAAAAGTCCGTCTATTCCTCTCCTTCCAAACCCCCCCACATGGCGTAGATGATTGTTCTGCTGGCTTCCCTTCTCTTCTTCTTTGGCAAGGCCTGGATGAGAGTGTCCCACCATTCGTTGATACCTTGACCAGTAGGTGGTGGCGGCACTCCAAGCGATCCATTCCAGTGGAAGATCTTCTGCCTCACCATCGTGGAGAAGGAGCACTGGAGCAGCAGGTGTTGACCGGGTGGATTCTGCACAGCTTGCATACTAGGTCGTGCGGCCAGCCACGAATTGCCAGTCGGTTTGCATACTGTGGATTCTGCAAAGCTGCGCAGTCTCCGGGTGGATTTTTTGTAACTTTCAGTCGGTTGGAGGTTCTGGATAAGTAGCAAGACTATGCTATCTTGAAGTTTGTAAATCTTTTTCTCCGTGCTAAGATTTTTAAACGTAAAAGTGCAAGCCAGCTACAACTCTGCTCTGCGAAGAAGGGAGTATGCTTAATATGTGTTGGTTTGACGTAGCAAAAGAATTGCTGATACTAATTACATTACAGTAAGTACACTGCCATTTACTTAAAACAGGACAGCTCAGAGGTTGTTCTTTGTTTCTACTCCCTTTGTTCCTAAATATAAGATGTTTTAGTCACTTCACGTGTTGACTAGATGCAAACTAAAGTGAGTGAATACATACACTAAAATGTGTCTAGATACATTTAAATGCATGTGAATCTAGCAAAAGCCTAAAACATCTTATATTTAGGAACGGAGAGAGTACTTCGTATGGTTACTTCAAGATAAAATAAATGCATATGAGTGAATTTTAACTGAACTATCATTATTGTGATGGTATGTGCTACAATGGATTTCTTTAATTCCAAATAAATGTTCCATGCCATTCACATTGATAACGAGTGTAGCGGAAAATACCGACTCAAACATGGAGTGATTGGTTTCGTTGCATAACTAATATTCTGAATTTCACTTTCCACTCATGTTTTAACTATTGACCATGAACTAACCGAAATAAATGTTTGTTTATGTAAGTCGTGTTGCCCAATAGTTTGCCCTATAGCCCTAAATCACGTAAACCCTATCTTGATTGCTTTTCCCATATGGGATCTAATATTATTTGTATTGACGTATTTCCATAATTTGTATGTATTGCAAATTTCAACATTATTCACATAAATAATTTTTACCCAAAAAATCACTAGCCCGTGCATGTGCACGGGTTGATGACTAGTTCAAAGAATTCAAATTCTCTTCTTCTCTTTAATTTTGGTGATAAATGAAACCTTATTTTCTTCTTCACCAAAAATCCAGAAAAATTAAGGGAATCTTCTAACACTCTTCTAAACCCATCTGTGAACTCAAATCACCCAAATCAATTCAAAATTTTGAAACAAGCATTCTGTCGAACACCTTGTGCGCAGGATCTGCAGAAATTCCAAAACCAAGTTCAAACTCGTGGTAAAACAGTAAAACCATGTCCTACACCGTTCCCTCACCTCTGGCTGCTTAACCACCCCACATTCAAAGGTCTAGCCGGGGGAGACCAAATCTTGCCATATCTCGCCTTGTCCGAACCCATGGTGCACCACTCCCTCCCCCCCCCCCCCCCCCCGCTCTCACTCAGCCTCTCCCTTGAGTTTTCTCTCTCACCCTGCTGGTGCCTGCCGCCCCCCTAGTGCTGCACCGCACCCCACCAGCCAGTGAGCCATCTAGGTCACTCTCTCCCCCTCGAGTTTTCTCTCTCACTCTGTGGTCACCCTGCCTCGGCATGGACGCAAACGGACACGCGAGTTCCCAAGGTCACGCCATCAGTACTCCCTGTCTCTCCTCTCTTCTTTGGACAACCTTGCTCCACAAGGGATCACCTCTTTATGGAGATATCTAGCTCGCCCTATCAGCGCTCACCACCCGCATGGACGCCGGTGCGTTCCCGAGCCACCATTTCATCTGAGCACGCGCGGTTCCGCACGTTCGCTCTACGGCACACCAGCACCTCCTCCCTGTCGACATCTCGCCCTCCTCTTCTCTCTTTTGCTCTGAAGCAACGATCGAATACCTACGGCTGCTAGCCGTGCCCCACCCCTCCAGCACACCTCGGATGCGCCCTCGCCTCCCTATCTCTCTCTGGACGATGTCGGCATCGCAAGGACACTAGAACCACCACCCGTTGCTGCCCAATCGCATGCGGCCGAGCTCACCCATGTCCGCCATGGACACTGCCCACAGTGCACCACTACCACGACTATAAAAGACCACCCCGTGCCTCGAGAGCAAGCCGCACCATCTCCTCTCCTCCCTAATCGACCCCCAGTACCACCCTTTCATCCTGAGCCTCGCTCTGTCGCCGGATAGGACCGGAGCTCCGCCTTGGCCACCTCTCCGTCGAGCCACCGATGCGGACCACCTCCATCCTCGCCATTTCCTTACCTAGCTTCAAGACCACCCCAGAAAGCTCACACCACCTCCAATTCTGGCTTTCATCCTCTACAGGGACGAGTTCGTCCTCGACCTAGCACGGCCGCTGCCGCCGTCCAGCAATCTCCGGCATCGCGACTCTCCCGAGACCAGCCAGTGGTGCCACGCGACGGGCGACTCGATTTGGAGTCTGCCAGTGCCAGAAATCCTTCCGGGCAATGTCTGCACCGGCCGCCGGCGATCTCGCCGTCCTCTGCCGCCGTCGGAAGCGGACACCGTTGTGTTCTTTGGTCGCCGCCGATTGATGACCCACAAGTATAGGGGGTGTATCGTAGTATTTTCGATAAATAAGAGTGTCGAACCCAACGAGGAGCAGAAGGTGTTGACAAGTGGTTTCAATCAAGGATTCACTGTAAATGCTCACAGACAGATTTTTAGTGGTTTTTGATAATGCAGAATAATAAAATACGAGTAAATAAAATGCGGTAATAATAATTGCAGCAAGTGGCCCAATCCTTTTTAGAGCAAAGGACAAGCCGGTGGTTCTACTTATGATGACCAAACGTTCTTGAGGACACACGGGAATTTAGTCAAGTGCTTTCGCTTCCTATAGTTGATTAATCTTCATTGTTTCGATAAGTGTTGTGTGGGTGAACCTATGCTAATGCACCGCCCTTCCTAGGACTAATACATACTTGTGATTATACCTCTCATAAACATACCGCAAATACAAGAAAGTAATTAAGATAAATCCAACCACAGCCTTACACTCTGAGATCCTGCTATCCCTTATGCAATGATGTACCAAAGGGGGTTCAGGTTGCTGTCACTCCGGCAACCCCACAATTAGTAAACCAAATACACAATGAATTCCCCTAGGCCCTTAAAAGGTGAAGTGTCATGTAGTCGACGTTCACATGACACCACTAGAAGAATAACACCACAACTTAAGTATCAAGCTAATAAATATTACTCAACATAGTTCACTACTAACATCTAGACTTCTCCCATGTCCTCAAGAACTAAACGAACTACTCACAAGACATCATATGGATCATGATCAGAGGTGATATAATGATGAATAACAATCTGGACATAAACCTTAATTCAATGGTTTCACTCAATAGCATCAATCACAAGGGGTAATCAACACCGGGAAAGCTTCCCCTATGAACTAGACAAGATTCTACCCAAGATGTTACAGCAGAACGGAGTGGCGTGATGGGGATGATGGTGCTCAGTGGTGGAGATGATGATGATGATGATCCCGATGAAGCCTAGCTCGATGACGATGGCGACGATCTTCCCCCTCTGGGAGGGAATTCCTCCGGCAGATTTCTCCCTGCCGGAGAGCTTTTTCTCTCTCTCTGGTTTCCGCCTCGTGGCGGCGGCGGAATACCTCTCTATGACCCCTCTCTGTCTTAGGTTTTCGGGGTGAACAAGTATGCGAAGGGGGAGGCCTTTTGGTGGGCCAGGGCCTCCACACCACCTGGTGGCGCCGGCCAGGGGGGTGCCGCGCCACCACATGGTGTGGGCCACTGGCAGCCCTCCTCCGGCTCCCCTTTTGGCTCACGCCCTTATTTGCAAATATAAGGTCTTCTGTATTTGCTCCGGACTCCGTTGATCTTCAGAAATATGGTATCTTGACGGTCCTTTTTCCAGCAGAATTCAGCCTCCGGTGAATAATTCCCCAATGATCATGAAACATGCAAAATAGGTAAAATAACATAAGTATCACTTTTAAACACAAAATATATCAATGAATATTAGTAAATTATGATATAAAATAGTGATGCAAAATGGACGTATCAACTCCCCCCAAGCTTAGACTTCGCTTGTCCCCAAGCGAATCTGAACTCAGTAAACAGGACCACATGTTTATGGAGTGAAGTGTCGATAAAACAAAATACGGACAAGAAGCATCACACTTACTAATACACAAGTCATTATAGACAGCAACTCTCCTCTCATATAACTTAACTTGAAACAAGTAGAGGAAATCACTAATAAAGGTGCACAAAGAAAATCATAATTGGTAATAGCAAACTTTGTTCTTGGTCAGAGAACAATTAACAGATTGTACTTATCTTTTGATCAGAGCCTTTATATTCTTAAAGTGATGAGAATGTTCTCATTATATGAGCAAACTGCATAGGCAACTCAAAGCAAGACATATGCAAATAATGTCACCTAATAGCTATGCCAAACATGAAAAGATACCAACATCTCAATAGTAAACAACATGGACATATCTATAAGCAGGATTGCAAAGCTCATAAGACATGGTAAAGTGGTCTCTCACTTGCCTGTTCTTTAATCACGCAAAACATAAATGCCCAGGCACTCCGAAGTTCAAAAGAAGACTAGAGATACATATCATCAAAGATAAAAGCATCAAAGTTACACCACAATTAACAGTATTCTGGGACAAGTACATTTCACTAAGAATGGTGGTTATGCTCTCAAGAAGGTGCTAAAAGGAAAAAGATGGTGACTCAACATAAAAGTAAAAGATTGGCCCTTCGCAGAGAAGCAGAGATTATCATGTGCTAGAGCTTTTTATTTTTTTTTAAACAGAGATAAAATGTTTTTGAGAGGTGATTGTTTTTGTCAACGAATGGTAATAGAGTTTCTGTCATCTTCCACACTAAACAAGTTGAGAGCGGTTCCGAATGTGTATTAAGCACTTATAGCATGCTTTTTGTATTATGACACTCCTCCCAACCTTGCTTTTCACAAACCATGGCTAGCCGAATCCACGGGTGCCTGCCAACATTCTCATACCATGGAGGAGTGTCTATTTTAAATTATCTTTTTGATGTTATAATGGTCTAACCAGCTCTTTTGCAAAATTAATGACAAGCTTGATGAAGCATGCGAGTCAGGGGTACTTAATTCAGTATGGAAGATGACATAGCCAACTACTACTTCTTCATGAGCTAAGAACAGTGTCACAAATGAGAAGTGTTTTGAAAGTTTTAAAGGTAGCACATGAAAATTTACTTGGAATGGCAGAAAATACCATATGATAGGTAGGTATGGTGGACACTTTGGAATAACTTGGTTTAAGGATTTGGAAGCACAAGCGAACCATACGCTTAGTACAAGTGAGGGCTTAGCAAAGACTGGGAAGCGACAATCTAGAGAGCAATAACCATCATAATCATACTTGCGACAGAATAAAATTAACTAAGGCATAAAAGTGATACAAGTACTTTGAAACAATGTACCTCATCAAGGCTTATTGACTTTTGTTCAGTCATACGCATGCATGAGCATGTGCCAAGTCAATCAAATGAATTCTCCAGAGGAGGATACCACTATGCCATACCAGTTATGAACAATACAATGCAAGCAAATTAACATGGCATGCTATCCACTATCGATCAATTGGAACTAACCATGAGAGAACACAAACTACTAAGCATCCATTAAAAGACACATATACCTCACATGAACCAACTAAGCATGCTCACATAGAAGAGTACATGTATAAAAATGAGGACAAGTAGAGTTCATACCAGCTTCTCACCCAACTCGAGTGTGCGACTCGAATATATGAAAAGAATAGTATATCCACATGTAACTTCTTCAGATTTTTTTTTGTCGTTTCTGACCAATGCCAAGTTTACTAACCAAGTAGATTTACTTAAAGCTCCCAAAGTGATGCCAATACCCACACAAGATCATACATATGACAAGAAATTGCAAACTAAAATAAGATGTGCAAAAAGTAAAAGATAAGACTTCTCATTAATATTTCATAACCGGCAAACTCACACCAAGGGATACATAGATAAGCAACTAAAAGAGAGATACTTCCACACTGCAAACCATCCTATATAATAACTTCTCTACTCATGATATGTCTCACTGACAAGATAATAGGTAAAAGATAAAAATTGTGATACCGCGGCACTCCCCCCAAGCTTGGAACAAGCCAAGGGGATGCCAATACCGATGATGATTTACTCCTTTGGTGGTGATGGTGAATCCTCGTCATTAAGCTTCCAAGGAAGAGGCTCTCCATCAAGGAATGACGACTTGGTCTCGGGTATCCTGAAACTTGCAGCAGAGCTTATGCGTTTAAATCTGATTTCATACTCACAGTTTTGATTTTGAACATCATAGAGCTGCGCCTGTAATTTGTTGGTGGTGTGGTGAAGTGAGAGAATATCATCCCACAGCTTTGAAGTCTCCTTCTTGTGCTCAGCAATAAGCTCAGACACTAACTTGTGGAAGATATTCACTTCACGTTCAGCCATCTTCTTGTATGAAAAGACTTGTTGCTCCAGCTTCTCCATCCTAACTTGCAGGTCTCCCTCTTCTCTTGGACCTTGGACGTCTTCTATCTGTAACTCTCCGTCCTTAAGCGACAGCTCCTTGGGGTGCGTCTTCAACTCGTTTATATACGGGTTGACGACGTTCCTAAAGAAACTATCCTCGGGAGATCCAGGCAAAGACATGATGGCTCTAGATCTGAAGATGAAATCTGGTAGAAACAGGTCGGAACGAAAACGCGACGAAAATACGATATACGGACCTCGGGGGATCCGGGGGATTATATAGGTGAAATATTAACGCCAAAAGGAAGGTACGGGAACGAAACATGGTCGGAGTCGGGCACCGAGGCGCCCACACCACGTGGTGGCGCGGCCAGAGGTGGGCCCGCGCCATGGGGTGGTGTGGTGCCTCCGGGCACCGTTTCCATCCCTTTTTGGTCTCATAATTTTCCATATTTAATATAAATAACTAAAATATCTTTCAACGGATCAAACGCGAACTTTTTCTTACCGAAACTGTTACCTATTTGAAAACAGACTCTGCTGTCCCCTCGATTTGCTCTTTGATATAAGTCTCCGGGGTTATCACTTGAATAATATCAACATTTTCATTGTAGGAATCTCCAGCAATATAATGTTTGAGTCTTTGTCCATTCACCACTTGTGTACCATTATCCTTTAATGAAGCAATCTTGATAGCACCGGAACGATACACCTCCACAATAACATAAGGTCCTTCCCATTTTGAGAGTAATTTTCCTGCAAAAAATCTGAGACGAGACCTATACAATAGAACTTTCTCACCAACTTTAAACTCTCTCTTAATGATTCTCCTATCATGCCATCTCTTTACCTTTTCTTTAAAGAGCTTAGCATTTTCATAAGCTTCACTTCTCCATTCATCTAAAGAACTCAGTTGAAGTAACCTTTTCTCACCAGCAAGTTTAAAATCTCTATTAAGCTCTCTCACTGCCCAATAAGCTTTGTGTACTAATTCTAAAGGCAAGTGACAAGCTTTTCCATAAACCATTTTATAAGGAGACATTCCCATATGATTTTTAAAAGCAGTTCTATAAGCCCATAAAGCATCCTTCAACTTACTAGCCCAATTCTTTCTAGATTTGTTAATAGTCTTTTGCAAGATAGATTTAATTTCTCTATTAGATAATTCTACTTGCCCACTGGTTTGGGGATGATAAGCTGAAGCAATTCTATGATTAATACCATACTTAGCAAGGGTCTTTCTAAAACCACCATGTATAAAATGAGAACCTCCATCAGTCATAAGATATCTAGGCACACCAAACCTAGGAATGATAACATCCTGTCGTGGTGGTGTCACGGCAGATGCCATAGGATGGCTTGAGTTGTGGGGCCGATGGACGCTGGAGGCACCCGGCGAGGGCTTGTGCGCACGAACACGCACACAAAGAACACAACACACACGGTTTTACCCAGGTTTGGGGCTCTCGTGAGGAGATAACACCCCTACTACTGCCTGTCTGATCTATATACGTGGATTACAACTGAGTTACAAGCTGCTCCTTGAGCTGTACGTGATGAACGGCAAGCTCTAAGCTCCTACCGAGTCTCGGGGCAACTTTCTCGTTCTCTACTGGCTACGAAATAAATGCTTAAGTGTGTATGCGTGAGGCAGGTATCCGTCCGTGTAAGAGGAGCCCCTGGTGCTCCTTATAAAGGGAAGCCCAGGGCACATGTTAGGGCTGGCGTCAGTGCTGGCGTAGCCCACACTGTAGTCACGTCCGGTCTTCTGACTGCTTTCGTCACCGCGGCGTGGCGCGTCCCATCTATCTCCTCCAGCGCACTGCTCCCTGGTACCGCTTCGGTCAGCGGCATGGAGGTCTATCACTCTGGTCAAGTGGCCTCGTCCCATCGTGCAAGTGGCTTGGCGCCCTGCCCCGTGATTGTAGGGACAAGACGCGAGCCTTGACCACGGTCCGAGGTATCCTCCTTATCCGGCATAGGCATGCCGAATACCTTGTAACTCGGTTTTGCCTTCCCTGCACACAAGAAGAACAAAGGAAGATCCGACATATAACATGCATGGACCGACATACCAATATGTCGGTTATTCTTGACCCGGTCAACCCTGAGTATGTCGGTACAGTTATGTCGGTTTCAGTGATCCGGTCAACTCCGGGTCAACCCTTATATCGGCATTTTGCCCCTATTCGGGGGTTGCCCCCGACATTAGTCCCCGAAGCTGGCGCGGTCCTGCAGCCCCGGATGAAGGGCCATGGCAGGTTTACCCGAAAACCAGCATCCTTAGTTGATCACCGACATAACACATGCCGGCGAAATTCGTATGTCGGAAAGCAATTTGCATCCCAACTTGATATCTCATCTTATGTCGGATCATTCCGACTTACGGGGAAAACCCCTTAGCTCCTCCGAGTCACCGACTCATTATGTGGCAGAGCATTTCTGCTTGACGCCTCGGTCTCTGTGCACGGATGGACGTGCCACAGGCACGCGTGCCACCTGTGTGACGTCGGTCGCCTTGACCACTGTGCGCACGCAGGCACTCAAGTGCTTTTTTACCGCGCCGCTGCACGCCGCCTCGGGTCTCGCCCCGATCGCGTGTACCACCCTTAGACCGTTGGCCTCCTGTGGCCCATCGTGGGGCAGATCGTGCGGCAGTTAAGCCGCTGCGGGAATCGTGGCAAAGATCGTGGGGCCGTTAATCCCCATCCGTTACGGGGATCATGCGCAGAAAATCACGCGCCCACGATCTCCTCCGCCGTTAATAAATAGGGTGAGCGGGGTAGTTCTTTCTTCCCCTCCGCATTCGCTTTCCATCTCCTTGCCTCCTTCTCGCCTCCTTCTCCAGCGCACAGAGCATTGCGCCGCCGCACGCTCCGTGTACGCTGACACCGCCACCGCGCGCTCACCGCGCACCGACGCCGCCGACGCGCAGCAAGCAGACTCTCGCCGCCGTACGCCGCAGCACCACGGTAAGCTCCTCTTCTCCTCTCCGTCCTTTTTCTTCCTCCGTCCCTGTTTCTTCCTAGTTCACCATGTTTCTTCATCGCCGCGTCGCCTCGCGCGCCGCCGGTGATCTTGCGGCCTCGGTTGCGGTGTGCCGCCGGTAGATTGGCCGCCGTAGCATTTTCTTTTCCTGCTCTTCACTTCTCTCCTGGATCTAGGACTTGTTCGTACCTTCACGCATTTTCTTCCCCTTTTTCTTTCTGTTTTCACTACGGCATGCACGCTCACCGACGGTGAACCGTTTCGCAGATCTCAGTGACCCTTCGTCGATATGTCGGACGACGCCGCCCTCGAGGTGATCGACTCGGTTGAAGAAAGCACAGTGGAGGGATCCACTCGGGCCTCCTGGGAAGGTTCCGACGTAGGAAGAGCCGAGATAGACTGGCTGATCCGGACACGCCGGATCCCGGCCGGGGTAGAGTGCCGAGTGCCTGGCACCGAGACTGCGCCGAGTCTCAAGGAAGGCGAATATGTCGTCTTCGTCGCGCACTTCGAGCGGGGATTCGGATTACCCGCCAGCGTGTTCTTCCGGAATTTCCTCGACAGTTTCGGTCTCCAACCTCATCATTTACCAGCAAATGCCATCACCACCCTATCCTCCTTCGTCTCCTTCACCGAGGGCTATCTCGGCCTCAAGGCCACCGTCCGCGCGTGGTCCAAGTATTTCTCCTTCCGGAAGCAGGTCATTCCGAATCCTGCTGACCCGGCCGCTCCCAAGATGATGACCCAGTGTGGGGCCGCCACCGTCACACCTCGGCGCGGCTCAATCTTCCCCCGGATCTACGGCTTGGAGTCATGCCGGAAATGGCAGCGCTCCTTCTTCTATGTCAAGAATTCGACCGATGTCGATCTGATTAATTTGCCAAATTTCGTCATCGGCCCCCCTACGGCGCAACTCAATTGGGGGTACAATCCAACCGACAAAGAGATTGAGGTCAACCAAATCCACCAAATCGTGGAGCAACTAAGAGGAGAAGGGTTGACTGCTGACGACCTGTTGGCAACATTCATTAGCCGCCGGGTCTTGCCCCTTCAGCGCCGAGTCCACAAGATTTGCCACATGAGTGGCCCTCTTGATCCGACCCGGATAAGCACCGTCGAGCTGAACAAGGCCCAGATCCGGCAGCGGGTCAAGGCCATAGCCCAGACGAAGATGACGGAGGAGTGGGAGTGGGGCAAAGAACCTCACAGCCGGAGCAACCGTCCGCCCCAGGTAAGTAACTTGAATTGACATATACCTTCCGCCAACGTAAACTCTTATGTCGGTTCCCCTTTTACATTTGGCCTTAAACTTTCTCTGTTTCCACCATTCAGAGATTTGGGCGGCAAAAGAAGGAGGACGGACCGGATCCCGCCTCCAAATGGGGTGCAGACCGGGTCGAAGCTGATTCGGAGGATCCGGATAATGATGACAACATGCCGATCCCTGATGTCGGCTCAGTTCCTGTCACGGGTAAGGCTCGCGTCCGAGACTGGTCGGATGATGATGATGACGACTGTCGAATTCTAGAGGTACATGATCCTCTCCCGATTGCGTTCTCTTACCCGGTGTCCTCGCCCCCAGCTGACGCGGACGACAAGGTGCTCGAGGTGGAGCCCCTCGCCGTGGGACCCAAGGGCGCAGTTCGGAAACGCCCAGCAGCTACGTCTGCCGGCGCTGGAACATCCGGCGCTTCTGGTCCCGTGAAGAAGAAACAACGAGTAAAGACCATAGTGAAGCGCCGCGAGCGCCCCGTCACTAAGGGGTAAGATTCCCTTTTACCGACATAAACCTTATATGCTTAACCGTATTTACTTTTCTCCCTCTGACAATACATTTTGCTGTTTTGCTTTGCAGCTCCGCTCCTCTGGAGATTCCAACCGGGCCCACTGACTCGGTTCCCCTCAGGACTCCGACGCCGTCTCGGCCGGACGACACAAGACTGCCGAGTCCTCCACGGACCAGCCCGATAGTGCCTCCAACGGTTCCGGGATCCGGAACTGGAGACACCGAGTCGGAGGCGACCGACACATCCATAAATCTCGAGGCCAGCTCATCGGCCCCCGAAATAGAGAAGGCTGCGGCTCCAGAAGACTCGGAACATCCGAGTCAGCCGCAGCAAGAACCGCCACAGCCACAACAACAGCAAGAAACAACACCGCAGCAGCAAGAGATACCGCAGCCGCCGCAAGCAACACCTCAACCGCAGCCCGCTCCGACACAACCGCCACGGCCATCTCCTCCGAAGCAGCAGCAGCAACAGAAACAGACAACGCCCGCGCCCGCTACGGCCGGGAAACCATCACCGAGGAACACTGCGCCCGGCACGGCCGGAACAGCAGCAGACAAAGCAGCACCCACCGCGGCCGGGAAAGCGCCGAATAAAACTGCGTCTGCCGCCACCGGGAAAGCATCCACTGCGACCGGGAAAGCTCCGGAGAAATTCACAGCCACCAAGGACCTGCCGCCTAACTCAGAGCGCCAAATCATCCTCCAAGGGCCATCCGGAATGGCCACAGCAGTGACCAGCGCCCAGACCTCTGCAGTTAATTGGGGGTTTGGCCCCTTAAAAACCTCGAGCGGGCAAAGTCTGGGCTCCCTTGAGCATTACCACACGGACTGGTACGCTGCCGACCTGAGCGAAGTGAGCTCGAGGTCACCAGCAGGCCAAATCGTCTCGGAACATCCGGCGGGGCCGAGTCTGGTGGCCCAAAAGATGGCCGCAGCCAAGACTGCCCTTCTCGCGGCCGACCAACCAGCTGCGGTAAGTTGTGCCGAGTAGAGATAACTCGGTTTATTTTTCTTTAATGTAGATATCATCTATCCCCAGTCCCCGAGATTCGGGTCGAGTGACTGAGGCCCGGCCGAGTAAAGGTAACTCGGTTGAGTTAGGGTAACTCGGCCTGAATCTTCACCAATAAGACTAACTTCTTCTCTTTTCAGGCTTGCATGACCAAGCGCACACAACTGCACCGCAAGCTGCTGCTGGAACATAAGACGCTCTCCGACAAATATAAGCTACTACGAGCCAAGCTGGATCAAGTAGCTGACTCGGCACTCAAGGCCGAAGGATTGGAGAAGCGGATCTCGGAAATCGAGAGTAAGCCATATTTTGCCTTTCAACTTGCACTTGCATTAATCTTCACACTCTGACGTCCGCTACCTCGGCACAGCCGCACAGAAGGAGCACGAGCTTGCGCACCAGGCCGAGCTGAAGAAACGGCAGGAGGAGGTGTCCCGGCTGATGGCCGAACTCGAAAAAGCGCAGAGCCGAACTGCCGAGCTCGAGGAGAGCGCTGCCGAGGAAAAGCAGCTCCGAGTCGAGGAGACTCGGAAACTCGAGGAGTCTCTTGAGGAATCCAAGTTACGGACAACCTCGGCTGAGAGCGAGCTCGGAGCTCTGAAGACCAAGATTGCGAAGTGGCTGGTGGACATCTCCAGCATCAACTCCGAGATGGAAAGTAAGCCCCTTCCCCTTCTGCCTTTATTCACTTTATCACTTTTATTCTCCTGTAACTTATTTCGGCGTTAGCCATTCCCTACTCAGAACGCTTCCCCCACACCAAGGCTGCCGCGGACAAGAGCGCTGCAGCGCACCGGCTCAAGGAAATCCAAGATGGCCCCATCTCAGCCGAGTGGGATATGGATACACACTTGGTGGCTCTGAAGGCACGCCTGGTACCGATGAGGGCCATCGGGATGAGTCTCCTTACTTCGGCAATCCGAGCTTACAATGTCTTCTGGCCCGGGTGTGAGGCTCCAGCTATCGTTGATGAATTAGCCAAGTGCCTGACGAAGTCCGAGGAAAGGCTCGATGACTGGCGGTCATCCGCCGCCCGAGTCGGCGCAGACGAGGCGTTGATGTACGTGCTGTCCTGGTACGAGGGGCTCGACCTCGACAGGCTCAAGACTCTGCGCGACGGGTCAAAATGGCTCACTGATCCGGATCACATTATGCGTTGCCAAGAATTTGCTCATTCCCTTATCCAGTATGCCCCGGTGCACTCCTTTGTCGCTGGCGAGCGGGTTCCCCAACCCGAGTAGAAACCCGGTTGAAGAGGAGGGCGAAGAAGAAGACGAAGAAGAAGAGGTCGTCGATGAAGAAATCGAAGCCGACACTCCGCCCGAGTCAGCCACCGGCACTGCTACCGAGTCTACAGCCGAGGAAACCGCAACCGAGACTCCAGCCTCTCCTTCTGCACAAAAAACCTCGGATGCTGCTGCCTAAACTTTTCAGGAAAAACTCAACTCGTTAAATCCCCGGGATGCCGGGTGCAGATGTAATATATACCTTACACTTTTTATGGTTGGTATCTGGCACTTTACTTTGCATGTTTTAACAAGTTTAGCCGTATGTCGGATCGCTTTGAACCGAGTCCCCGAGTTCAATTTCTTGTTTACTATACTCTTGCCATCTCTGCTCTTGCCTACCATTTCGGTGTTTTGGCAGTCGAGTCACAAAACGACCGTTGTACAGCATACAGTACTTTGAAACTTGGAAAAATAGCCAAGGCCATCCGACATAAGCTTATTATTTAGGAAAGGAAACCGAATCGCTCCTGGACCGAGTCCCCGAGTCGGTTTTCTTGTTTACTGCTCCTGATAACCCTTGCTCTTGCCTACCTTTTTCGGTGTTTTGGCAGTCGAGTCACAAAATCACGAGAACACAGCATACAATACTCGCCCACATGGTGACACAGTTTTTAGAGCCATCCGACATAAGGAAATAAATACAAAAATAAACACAGATTTTTTCAACAAGGCAGTCCCCGAGTCTCTTCTCGGGGTGCCGACATTTCATTTCTGGGTTTCGAGATACATACAGTGGGTGCTTAAGAGTAGAAAGGGCGGAGAAGAGCTATATTCCAAGGGCGTTTGGTCTCCTCTCCGGATCGGTCCATCCTGTTCTTCACCTGTTTCTGAGCATCTATAAGATAGTAGGCATCATTGTTCAAAGCTTTGCTCACGATAAATGGTCCCTCCCATGGAGGTGACAATTTGTGCATCCCGGCTGTGCGCTGCACAAGCCTAAGCACGAGGTCTCCTTCTCAGAACTTGCGAGGATTCACCTTCCGACTGTGATAGTGTCGGAGATTTTGCTGATATATTGCTGACTTGGATAGTGCCAACTCTCGTGCTTCTTCGAGCAAATCAACATCGTTTTCTCGGGATTCTCTTGCCTCTGACTCGGTATATAAAGCAACTCTCGGCGAGTCATGCTCTATGTCGGTTGGCAGAACTGCCTCTGCTCCGTAGACCAGGAAGAATGGCGTATAGCCGGTAGAGCGATTCGGTGTAGTCCGTAGACTCCACAGTACTGCTGGGATCTCGTCCATCCAACACCCCGGAGCACGTAACAGTGGCTCAATTAACCGGGGTTTTATGCCGGATAAGACAAGAGCATTTGATCTTTCCACTTGCCCATTCGACTGCGGATGCACGACCGACGGCAGGTCTAGTCGGATTCTCTTTTCTTGGCAAAACCGAGCAAAGGCTCCCTCGGCAAAATTTGTGCCGTTATCAGTGATGATGCTATGTGGGTGCCCATATCTCAGGATAATATCCTTTAAGAATGACACAGCTGTATGGCCATCACACTTTCTTATTGGTTTTACCTCGATCCATTTGGTGAACTTGTCCACCATCACCAATATGTGAGTCATGTTACCTCGGGCTGGTTTAAACGGTCCCACCATATCCTGACACCACACTGCGAATGGCCAAGTGATGGGAATGGTTTTGAGAGCTGATGCCGGCATATGAATCTTGTGAGCAAACCTCTGACATCCTTCACATTTTCGGACAATGTCCTCTGCTTGCTGCAAAGCGCTGGGCCAGTAGAACCCATATCGGAATGCTTTAGCCACTATAGCTCGGAAAGAGGCGTGATGTCCGCACTCTCCCTGATGGATATCTCGGAGGATTTCTTGCCCTTCTTCTGGTTCGACACACCGCTGAAGCACGGTGGTCACGCTTCTCTTTTATAGCTCTTGGTTGATGATGGTGAATGACTTGGATCGTCTCTGTATCTGCCTGGCCGAGACCTCATTACTCGGTAAACTGCCATCCAACATAAATGTCATGATGGGTTGGGCCCATGTCGGTACCGGACGAGTTCCGAGTTCAGGCTCATCGACTTCCATGGCTTCAATCGACATAACGACACCGACATAGGCTGACGAGTCCCTGAGTCCTCCCAAAGGATTCCCGAGTTTCGCCAAGCGGCTTTCCAATTTTCCAACTCTGTTTTCGAGTCCGACAGAACACACGCGACATCCATGGAAGTCCCCGGGTCCTGCAGAGCAGTCCCCGGGTCCTGCGGAGCAGTCCCCGGGTTTAGCGGCTTGCTCCCGACGTCAACGTCCATCGGGACGACATCGGATTCCGGATTACCCGGGATTAATACTGAGTCTGACTCGGGTGAAAGGCTTAATTGATGGCTTGTGAAGATGCTCCAGAGACACTCCGGGCGGAATGGCCTGTCGGTATGATCCAATTTTGGACAGCATGTCTGCACTTAATTTCGGTCCGCCGGATGTGATTGAACTCGCAGCCATCAAAGAATCCCGAGATCTTTGGACATGGAACCAGTATGCCGCCATGTTGGCATCCAGGGCATCCCAATTGCCCGAGGTTTGCTGAATTACCAACTCCAAGTCACCATAGCAGATTATTCGGCGAATCCCGATTCCTTGGCCACCTTGAGTCCGTGGATCAATGCCTCATACTCGGCTACATTGTTGGATTGCCGCGAAATGAACTTGCAGCACATATTTCAACNAAAGTGCATCCTCCAGTAATTGGAGTCTGGCAGAGATGGTTCATATTCCATCTCGGCCCAGTCCACAAGAAACTCGGCCACTGCTTGAGATTTGATGGTATCTCTTCTCGCGTATTGCGGCGCATATGCCGCCAACTCGATAGCCCACTTGGCTACTCGGCCGCTTGCATCTCGGTTGCCGATGATTTCCGAGATAGGAGCTGCGCTCACCACGGTTATCGGGTGCTCCTGGAAGTAATGCTTCAGTTTCTTGGCCGCCAGGTACACACCATAGGTCATTTTCTGGTAGTGTGGGTAATTTTGTTTCGAGGTTGAGAGCACCTCACTCAGGTAATACACCGGCCTCTGCACGGTGGTTTCCCCTTCTTCTCTTTCTACCACCACAACGACACTGACGACTCGGTTAGTGGCTGCAATGTAAAGCAACATGGGCTCTCTCGGTAATGGCGAGGCCAGTATCGGCGCAGTAGCCAACACCTTTTTTAGCTCAAGGAATGCCGAGTCCGCTTGCGGGGTCCAGCTAAATCTATCAGACTTTTCATTAGCTGGTACAAAGGTAGAGCCTTTTCTCCCAACCGACCTAGAAACCGACTCAGGGAAGACAGGCAACCCGTAAATTTCTGGACATCTCGGAGGCATCTCGGTAACCTCATATTTCTATTGCCCGGATTTTAGTCGGATTTGCCTCGATACCTCGGCTCGACACGAGGAAACCGAGTAACTTGCCGGCCGGCACGCCGAATGTACACTTATCCGGATTAAGTTTTAGTCGGAATTTCCGCAGGTTTGCGAATGTTTCTCTGAGATCATCTAACAGAGTATGTTTTTCTTTTGTTTTATGACTATGTCGTCGACGTATACTTGCACGTTTTTTCCTATCTAATCATGCAAACATTTCTGCATACAGCGCTGATAAGTAGCGCCGGCATTTCTCAAACCAAAACACATGACACGATAGCAATAAGCCCCGTACGGGGTGATAAAAGCAGTTTTTATTTGATCATCCGGGTTTAACGGGATCTGATGAAAACCAGAGTAGGCATCCACAAAGGATAACAGCTGACATCCGGCCGTGGAGTCGATCACCTGATCGATCCGGGGCAACGGGAAAGGATCTTTAGGACAAGCCTTGTTCAAGTGGGTGTAGTCGATACACATGCGCCAGACAGTAGGCGCCTCCGGTTCCTCCTTCTTCTTCTCTACCAGGACCGGGTTAGCCAACCAGTCCGGGTATTTTACTTCCACAACGGAGTTTGATGCGAGTAACTTGGCTAACTCGTCACCCACCGCCTTTCTTCTTTCCTCGGCGAGACGCCGAGTCGGTTGCTTCACGGGCCGGGCATCCGGCCTGACATGCAGAGAGTGCTCAGCCAACTCCCTCGGGACACCCGGCAAGTCCTGACTGGACCATGCAAAGATATCCCGATTCTCACGGAGGAAGTTGATGAGCTCGCTTTCCTATTTCTTGTCCAACCCGGCACCAATGATGACGGAGCGGTCCGGGTTAGCCTCGTCGATGCCCACTTTCTTGGACTCCTTCGCTGCCTGGAAGGTTGCGGTCTGCTGCGGGTTGGCCGGACTCGGTATACCGAGTTGAGCAGATTGGGCCAGAGCTACCACCTCATGGATTCTCTTCTTCTTGGCAGCAATCACAAGTGACTCGGCCAGCAGTGATCCGGCAGATGCACACTCCATGGAGCGCTTGTAATCACCCGAGATAGTGATGACACCATTCGGACCCGGCATCTTCATCTTCAAGTAAGCCACATGAGTGGACGCCATGAACTTGGCGAGTGCTGGCCTACCGAGTAAGGCATGATACGGGCTTTCAAGGTCCACAACCTCGAACAGCAGACTCTCGGTCCTGCTATTGCTTTTGTCGCCGAAGGCAACGTCGACCCACACGGTGCCCATAGGTGCATGCGAGACACCCGGCACAATACCATGAAAGGTAGTTCTGCTTGGCTGCATCATGTTCTCGGTTATACCGAGCTTGACCATGGTATCTCGGTACATAATATTGATGCTGCTCCCGTTGTCCACAAGGACCCGGGTGAACCTGACATTAATGCTGGGTCCGATGAATGTCGGATCCACCACCAGAGCATAACCTTCGGGATTCGGCATGACCTTGGGATGGTCCTTGACACTCCAACTGATCTGATCCTCGGACCAGTACATGAATTTCGGCACCGCCGGCATAACAGCATTTACCTCCATCGCACGCCTGTGCTGACTCTGCTTGTCATTGGGTTCGGTCACAAAGACCATGTAACTCTGGTGGGCCTCTCGGTACTGATTTTGCCGACTCGGGCCAGCGTTGCTACCGGGGTAGTTGGAGTTGTTGTTGGTGTTGGCCATATTGGCCACTTGGTTGACATCTTCAGGCCTTGCTTGGGCGTTCACCGGGATAGCGTTCACACCCGTGAGTGGTGCTGGCCGAGTCGCCGGACCGGTGTTCTCCTGCGGGCGCCTATTCCGGCTGCAGTTCCGGTTTGAGTGCTGAGCTGGTCTGCTGGGGTGCTTGGTGTGGTAGCTGCAGGGATCATTCGGCATCGTCCCACTAGGGTTAGCCCACTGCCTTTTGTCGCCGTTCCATGGCTTCCTCTCGCCATTCCACGGTCTTTTTTCGCCGTCCCACGGCCTCCTTCCTTCCGAGTTCTGGCCCCACACGGGACCGTCATTCTTCTATCTCTGGCTGCTGCCGGCACCCATCTGATCTTGGTCGATGGCAGCAACCTGGTCTGAACCATACCGGTAATCCGGCCTCTCTTCCCTTCTCTTTCCTCGGTAATCCGAGCGATCACCTCGCCGACCCGATCTGTCTCTGTCGACCGGGGCCAGTAAGGGTTGTGTCGAATCACCCAAAGCATAGCTATCAGCGATCTTGATTGTCTCGGCCAAGGTGGCCGGCATCTCTCTCTGGAGTCTCTGCCAGAGCATGGAGCCATGTCGGCACCCTTGTGCAAACCATGCAATGGCCTGCGACTCGATCACTCCTTCGCAGGAGTTGCGGATCGTGCTCCACCGAGTCAGGTACTCTCGGTCGGTTTCATCCTCTCTCTGCCGACACATGGACAGCTGCTGAGGGCGATTCGGCCTCTTGTACGTGCTGGAGAAGTTGCTGACGAATGCTTCGGAGAAGTCCAACCAGCAGTCAATGCTGTCCTCCTCCAGGTTATTCAGCCAGATCCGGGCTGGTCCTTCAAGCATTTGCGGCACATACCGCACTGCCCACCTGCGACTTCCGCCGGCAATGTGCACTGCAGTGACATAGTCTGTCAGCCAGTCCTCCGGCTTAGTACTGCCGTCATACATCTTGGCACCCCGAGGTAGCTGGAAATTCGGCACAGGTGCCTGCTTCATTATCCGGGGTCCAAAACATGCCGGACCCGGTGGACCTTGCTCCTCCAAGAGCTCGGACAGATAGATTCTGTCAAGCTTGTTTCGGACATCATGTGCCGGCAACTGGCGAGTTCCCAGCCTTGCGCCGAGGACACCCTCGGACGCCAGATCTCGGTATCTTGTGTACCCGGCCCGCTCCATGGCCGAGTAACCGTCATCATATCGGTCAGCGGCCGGCTCGGCATACCCGGCACCCGCTTGACGACGAGGTGGAATGGGTACCGGATACCGAGGTGGCTGGCCTTGATTCGCCGGGATAACTTGGTTCTCTTCTTGTCTGCCCTGGGCGGGTCCTGACTTTCCCCGACCGCTATTGCCTTGCTCGGCTACTTTCTTTCCGGCATAAGCCGGATCGTACGCTTGTATCTGCTTGTTCTTGCCAGAGTTCACACTCTGGCCTCTGCTTCTGCCGACATACGGTGATGAGGCTTGTCCCTTGGACACTCCTCCGGCTCCACCATCCGAGTGAAGGAACCGAGATCCACCCGCATCTGGGTTAGCCTTACGGTAGGCCTCGTTCTGTCGGTTAGCGACAGCCACCAACTCGTTTACTCGATCTTGCTGCCTAGAGCGAGCGTCTCCGGATAGACCGGCCAACTCGGCTATGGCTACCTCTGCCGCCCTAAGGTTCTTTCCGGGCGTGCTGTAACTCGGCTTTTCAGCCGACACATAACTAGGAGTTTTAGCAGATCTAGTTCTACCATCTCTAGCTATCTCTGCATTGAGGTCTCTACCTCGGGCGCGCACCTCATCGATGCGACTAACTGGGTTTGCTACTGGAGTAAAACCGTGAGCCGAGTTATACTCACGCATTGATATGTCGAACTCCTGCCTGACTCGGGCCACCTCCTGAGCCTCTCGGAGTATCTCCTGGCGCTGCTGCTCCAACTCCGCCTGAGTCAGAGCAACATCCGCACTCGGTGCGACTGGGGTTGCCAGCTTCTGAATCGCGTCCTGAAGAGGACTCGGCGTCACCGGCACGCTGGATGTGCTGGCCTGTGCCGCACGGTTCTCCGGTTTCTCCAAGGGCGGACGCCCTGTTCTTACCGACTTGGTACCGGGGTCAGCCTCGCCCGCCATGGCCTTGCCGACACCGGCGCCCGGGGCGGTCATCATGACTTCCACACAACTGGCGGGGCGAGCGGTACGCCGGCCGCGAGCTGCGCAGACTGCGGGTGGATCCGCTCCCAGCTGCACCCTTTCGGGAAACCAGCAAGGAACCTCGGTGGCGACGTAGACCGTGAGCGCGCCGAAGTCGATGAGGCATCCATTCCGGGGCAGTGGCCTACTGCCGAAGCAGCCAGCATTGTCGCTGATGACGTTGAGGGAGCCGAATCTGTGGACCAGGCCACAGACCACGTGCTCACCCGATGCGATGATAGAGCCCGTCCGGATGAAAACTCCAGCCAGCGCCGCTGCTGGCCCCACGGTGGGCGCCAACTGTCGTGGTGGTGTCACGGCAGTTGCCATAGGATGGCTTAAGATGTGGGGCCGATGGACGCTGGAGGCACCCGGGGAGGGCTTGCGCACACGAACACGCACACAAAGAACACAACTCACACACACACACGCGATTTTACCCAGGTTCGGGGCTCTCGTGAAGAGATAACACCCCTACTCCTGCTTGTCTACTTGATTTATATGTGGATTACAACTGGTTACAAGCTTGCTCCTCGAGCTGTATGCGAAGAACTGCAAGATCTAAGCCTCTGCCGAATCTCAAAACAACTCTCTGGCTCTCCTCTAGCTCTCAAGGAAAGACGTATTTGCTCAGCGTATAGGCTCAAAATGAAGTGTTGCCCGTCCCTCTAAGAGGTACCCCTGATACTCCTTATATAGGGAAACCCAGGATTACAGTGTAAAACATTGCTACTGACGCCATACCGCTTGGTCTCCGGCCGACACGGGCGTCGTTGCACCATGCCTAGACCGTGGCAGCGCCGGTCGCCACGGTCCCCTCTGCGTCCAACAGCACGCCCACGCTTAGGCCTAGCGCCACTGTGCCGCGCCGCCCGGGTTAGAGGCACGCCGCCGCCCTTGCTTCACTCCGTGTCTCAAGGAACTCTGTCCCTTGCCCGGGATAACCTTTACCCGGCATAGGCATGCTCCGTGCTCTTGACTCGGTTTGTCCTTTCCTCAACTCGGTTTTGCCTTCCCTGCACACAAGAGGAACAAAGGAAGACCCGACATATAACTCTCATGATCCGACATACAAATATGTCGGTTAGTCTTGACCCGGTCAGCTCCGAGTAAGCCGGTACAGTTATGTCGGTTTCAGTGACCCGGTCAACTCCGAGTCAACCCTTATATCGACGCCTTGCCCATATCCGGGGGTTGCTCCCCGACAGCAACCCTCAGCCCGAAACTTCTGGGGGCCCTCTCCTCCAATGTGGCGCTGTCGCTCTTCAACGACGCCTCCACTCTGTCTTTCCAAAACCTGTCTTTCCTAACCGCATCAAGGATTGGCAGAAAACCTTCTTCTACTGCAAGGATACCTCCCCTGTGGGTGAACCCAAACTTCCTCTGTTCTCTGAGGATCGCCTCCAGGCGACTCCTCTTATGAAAGCTAGATGCTCAGAGGCCGCCCGACCAAGAGTCGAGTCTCTGATCACTCGGATCCGGGCCCTCTTGTCCCACAATCTCGAAAACATGGATCTAGTCCACTGCTGGACCACTTGGAGAATTCAGCCCCTGAGTCCTAGGACTCGGCTTATCTGCTCATACACTCGCTGCGCTGGCGATGACCTCCGAGTGACGGAGCAATTGTCTGATGGACCCGAACTTGGTCGGCTTATCAAAAAGCTGACTGGGAAACCGGTGAAGGACCAAGCACATTTTGGGCTCCAGCCCTTTTGCTCTACCAACCCAGCTCCCGACGTAAGCCTCACTCTCTACCTTATTTCCATCTTGATCTTACTTGTATTGCTTACTAACTCACTTTCGTTGACTCTGTTGCAGCTCACCGACTCCTTCTGGAAGCCGGCCTCTGGAGCTGGCACTGAAAATAAAACTGAGGCCGAGGCTGAGGCTGAAGAGGAGACTCCTGCCACAGACCAAACTGCTGTGGCAGAAGACACTGATAACGATGATGAGGAGTCCTCCCAGGAGGCTCCTGCTGAAGATGATGCTGCTGATGAGGAGTCCTCGCCAGAGGCTCCAACCGAAAATGTTATTGAAGAGGAATCCTCTCAAGAGGCTCCCATTGTGGAGGAGACTGATGATGACGAGTCCTCTCCGGAGGCTCCCGCCACTAAACCAACTCACACCACCTCTGCTGCTGCTCAGCCATCACTATCTGAGGAGTCCTCAGCCAGGAGTCACTCTTCTTCTTCCCAGCCTCTAACAACAATGGATCTGCTAAGCCTGAAGAACACATGCAGAGTGTTGTCGCCGCCAGGAAGAGGAAACTGCGCTCCGATGGGCCTGCAGATGCTCCTGAGCCTCTGCCTGTCTCGCACCAGCGGAAGTCGGCTTCTCCTCCCCACAAGGACGACTCCTATCACTCCGGGATGTCAATGCCTTCCTCAGACTCTCAGGCCTCCTTGGACCTGGAGACCAATGTTGGGTAAGACTCCTCTGTTTGTGTACTTGTATTCAAATGACTTCTGCTTTTTCCCTTTTCACTAGATTTATTGCTGACTTCTGTCTTCGTATATTTCAGGGCTCGGCCTTGTGCCAAAGTAACCAAGCTCCCAGGCATGGCTGATGTCACCTCTGGTCGTGGACCTGTCCCTCCTTCGGCTTCTGAAACGACAAGCACAAGGACAGGTCCCTCCATTGCTGCATCTGCTGGTGCAACCACAACTCCCACCATCCCGAGTCCCCTTCAAGGACTCGAGGTGGCGACTCCACAGATTGTCCAGCCCTCTTCTGGGGCTGCGACTCCTGATACTGCGCCTCAAACTCATCCGGCTCCTGTGAAGCCGACTCCTGCAACTTCTCCAAACATCAAGATCAAGTCATCTACTGACTACAGCCGACTTCGGGTGGCTGATAACATGTCTTTTTCTGAGCCTATGCTGAAGCAGTTGACTTGAACGATCAATCTGCTAGGCTGAAAGGATGATGAGCAAGCGGCTCTTAGATCTCTTCACATGATTCACAATGTAAGCTCTTTGACTTCTACCCTTTTATGCTTTTCTATCGTCATCCTATCCCAGTAGCCCCCAAGCACCTGTCTGTGGTGACTTGTGACTAGGATAGGTGCTTTACTTTGAAATTGAACTCAACTGCTTTATAGAAAAATTTGCACATTGTAGCCCCCAAGCACTGAGTCCTTAGCTCTACTAGGACTCGGGGCTGCTGATTAGCTATCTGTCGGGTCCTTAGACCAAAAACTTTTCCACGAGTAGCCCCCAAGCGCCGAGTTGTCAGCCTGCGATGACTTGGAGCTACAAATATATGTAATTTACTCATACTTAACTTGAAGAAAAAATTCTGATCTACCAGTAGCCCCCAAGCGCCAAGTTGTTAACTTGTGACGACTTGGAGCTTATGACTTGTCGACTAGGACCCATGCCTGCTTTGCTGTTAGGAAAAATTGACTCCTGAGTAGCCCCCAAGCGCCAAGTTGTTAACTTGTGACGACTTGGAGCTCATGAGTTCTCTACTTGACTTGTGAAGCTTACTTGTGCTCTATGACTTGTCCATTCTGACTTGCAAAAATCTGACTTGTAATTGCAGTGCGTTATCTCCAAGATGAAGAGAGATATGAAAGAGCTTGAGGACCAGGCCGCTGCTAGTGTCAGGTCTGCCATAGCTGAAAAAGAACACTCCCTTCAACTTGAGAAGGATCTGAAGATCTTGTGTGCTCAACTGGAGCAAGTGAAGAAAGAGTCGGCCGATGCCAAAAAAGGTTGCCCAAAAGGCACACAATGACCTAAAGGCTGTCTTCGACACTTGCCGCAAAGGCATTGGGGCCATGTGCCAACACATATTTGGTAAGTTTATAACTTTTGCTTGCTTCCTTTTCTACACCTTTCTAAATTGCTTTTAGACTGACGATCCTTGATTTCTTTTCTGCAGGGGCTGACTCCCCAAAACTTAAGCTGCCCACTAGCAAGCAACTGTCTGAGATGCTTGACCACTGCCATGGGCTGCAAGAGGGAGCCCGTGCAGTGGTTAAATATTTGAACCATAAGGGCAAGTGCCCCAAAGAGCCTGAACGTCTGGTGGACGAGTTGTCTAGGGCACCAGGTTACATGCGGCTGTGGAAACAATCTTCATTGAGGAGAGCCTCCATCAGGATCTTGGCCTTAGCCCATAGCTATTACCCCACTGTTTTGGAGCCAGCAATGCTTACTATGGGGAAGCCAGAGCAACATGAGGATGGCAAACCTTTCACTCAAGACGACTTCAAGGCTGAAGAGAAATTGGTGCGGCCATATGCTTGTGAAATTGCCAATAAGATGGACCCTGAGGTATGGGTTCATCACTATGATTTGGAGAACAAAAGAGTTGCTCCAGAAACTCCTGCGATCATAAACTTTGGCCGCCCATCACAGGACCCAGCTGGTGTCCCATCCTCTTCTACCGGGCCGAGCTCCTCATCGCCAGCGGCTCCTGTTCCTGGTGCTGAGCCCACACTGAAGACTCCTGCTGCGCCCACTCCTTCGAGAGCTATCTCTGGAGACGCCCAGAAACAAGCAGAGCTGGCTAAGCACATGAAGAGTCCCAAAGGTACTGGCTTTCAAACGAAGAGAGTCGCCACCAAGCCTCCTTTGAAGCCGGCTCCTCCTTCTGCTGTTCAAACAAAAGACAAGTCTCCTGCAAAGAAGGACTCCCCAATTCTGGCTGAGAAGTCGACTCCTCTGGAAGACAATCCTTAAACTTGTGTAATGCTGTGCTATTTAAACTTTTGTAATGATGCACTACTGGTGCTTAAACCTTGTTAGGTGTTTTGAACTACTTTGTTCTGAAATTTTGCCAATCGGCTTATGATGACTTGCTTGTTATGAGATTTGATATGTACTATCTATGCAAGTCATTCTATGGTTCTTATAACCCGTCTAATTATCCACTGATGAATAAGTAGGCCCTGCATGACTCCTCTTACAGCTTGTGCTGACAAGCTCCTAACAACTCATGTCCCTTAGGATTCATAAGAGCCGGAGACGAATCATGCCTGTAGATTAGTCATATTGTGCAGGATGCATCTAACTTACCAGCGAGAAAATTAGGAAAAATTTGGCTACTGTGCCGGGTTCAAGAGTCTAAGCTTAACTTTCTTCACTGAAAAGCAAGCCCCCAAGAACCTGATGATCAAAGTTAAAGAACAAAGCGCACTCACTGGGTGACTCGACTAAAGGACTCATGTTCACAGAAGCCGGCTTTATTTCATTTGATCATAACAATTTGATTACATCTAGGCATGGCTCACTGGGCTCTTTGCCTTTCAACTCATAAAACTATTACAACTTAAGTATAATATGGACGTAACTGAGCTATGTTCCAAGGCCTCTTTGCCTCTGCATAAGGATCTAGTGTATGAGCTGTGTCAGCTCCTTTACTTTCACTTGCCGGCTCTCGCACATCCATTAGATAGTACGATCCGTTGTGCAAGTTCTTGCTTATGACGAACGGTCCTTCCCATGGTGGAGATAACTTGTGCATCCCTTCCCTGTTCTGGATAAGGCGAAGCACCAAGTCTCCTTCCTGGAAAGTCCGAGTCTTGATTCTGCGTGCGTGGTATCGCCGCAAGTCTTGCTGATAAACTGCTGATCTCTCAAGGGCTAACTCCCTTGCTTCCTCGAGTGCATCCACCGAGTCCTGGCGAGCGAGTTCATTTTCTGTCTCGACGTAATTGGCGACTCGTGGCGAGTCATGCAACAAGTCGCTTGGCAGGACGGCTTCTGCTCCATATACCATGAAAAAAGGTGTGAAGCCAGTGGATCTGTTAGGAGTCGTTCTGATACTCCAAAGTACTGCTGGCAACTCCTCAACCCAACACCCGGCGGCTCTTAGCAAGGGGACTCGGAGCCGAGGCTTAATTCCCTTCAGCAACTCCTGATTTGCCCTCTCTGCTTGCCCATTGGACTGCGGGTGTGCCACTGAGGCTAGGTCGAGTCTGATGTTATTCTCACCGCAGAACTTGGCCATCTCTCCAACGATAAGTTGGTACCATTGTCTGTAATGATGCTGTGAGGGTATCCAAAGCGTGTTGCTATTTTCTTGAAGAATCTCACAGCTGATGCACCGTCGACTCTGCTGACGGGTTCTACTTCCACCCACTTGGTGAACTTGTCAACTGCTACTAGCAGATGGGTCTTCTGACAAGGCGACTTTGAGAAAGGACCAACCATGTCAAGCCCCCAAACTGCAAATGGCCAAGTGATAGGGATGGTTCTGAGCTCTTGGGCTGGCACGTGGTCTTGCCTTGCGTACCTTTGACATCCATCACAGACTCGAACTATCTTTTCTGCGTCCAAATGTGCTGTTAACCAAAAGAACCCGTGTCTGAAAGCTTTTGACACCAAGGATCTAGTGGATGCATGATGACCACAATCACCTGCATGAATCTCTTGCAGTATTTGCTTGCCCTCTTCTGGAGACACACACCTCTGGTAGACTCCAGTGACACTCCTTCTGTACAACTCGCCATCAATGACTATGTAGGACTTGCATCGACTGATGAGTTGCTTTTGCTTGACTTCATCCTGTGGTAGTTCACCCCATAGGAGATATGCAAGGTAGGGCTCTATCCATGCTGGGATTGCCCGTACTGCTGCCACAAGTGCCGACTCTGGATCTGGTAAGGCTAACTCCTCCTCTGTGGGCAACTTGACTGATGGGTGGTGAAGCTCATCCACAAATACATTTGGTGGTACTTTCTCTCGACGAGAGCCGAGTCGTGATAACGCATCTGCGGCCTCGTTCTTGCGTCTGTCAATATGCTCCACTTGATAACCAGAAAAGAATCCGGCTATCTGTTCGACTGCTCTTCTATAAGCCGCCATGTTTGCATCCTTCGAGTCCCAGGTTCCAGACACTTGCTGAGCTACGAGATCCGAGTCTCCAAAGCATCTGATACGCTTGATGTTCATCTCCTTGGCCAAACGCAGGCCATGCAACAAAGCCTCATACTCTGCCATGTTGTTTGTACAATCAAAATGCAACTGAAGGACATATGCCAACTTATCTCCTTTTGGTGAAGTTAGAACCACGCCGGCTCCTGAGCCCTCTAGCTGTCTGGACCCGTCGAAGTGCATTGTCCAATACTTGGTGCAAGGTGAACTTGGTGAGGACGTGCAATCAGTCCAATCATTGACAAAGTCGACCAAAGCTTGAGATTTGATTGCTGTTCTGGGCTCATATGTGATATGATAAGGACCCAGCTCAATTGCCCACTTGGCGACTCGGCCTGTTGCATCTCTGTTGCGTATAATGTCTGCTAGCGGTGCTGAACTCACCACCTTGATTGGATGCTCTTGAAAATAATGTTTGAGCTTCCTACTAGCAAGAAAAACTCCATAGACTAGCTTTTGCCATTGAGGGTACCTTTGCTTTGACTCTGTGAGGACTTCACTGATGTAGTAAACAGGCCTCTGCACTGGATACTCCTTTCCTTCCTCTGATCGTTCCACCACTACTACTGCACTGACCACCCTCTCGTTGGCAGCCACATACAATAGCATGGGCTCCTTATCTGTAGGAGCTGCAAGTACTGGTGCTGATGATAGGGTTTTCTTCAAGCCTTCAAAAGCATCGTCGGCTTCTTTGTCCCATATGAATTTGTCTGACTTTTTCAGGAGTCGGTAGAGAGGACCCGCCTTCTCTCCGAGTCTTGAGATGAATCTGCTAAGAGCTGCTACACAACCAGCGAGTTTCTGAACGTCCTTTAGACAAGTCGGCTTCTGCAGATTGTGGGATAGCCTTGATTTTCTCTGGGTTTGATTCAATGCCTCTCTCTGAAACAATGAAGCCTAGGAGTTTGCCTGCAGGGACTCCAAAAACACACTTGATTGGATTGGGCTTCATCTTGTACTTGCGTAGGTTATCAAAGGTTTCTATCAGGTCTGCTATCAGAGAGTCGGCTTTCTGAGACTTGACAACTACATCATCCACATAAGCATGAATATTCCTTCCAATCTGTTTTTTGAAACAATTCTGGATGCATCTCTGATATGTAGCTCCTGCGTTCTTGAGTCCAAAGGGCATTGTTGTGTAACAAAATGCTCCAAAGGGCGTAATGAAGGACGTCTTCAGCTCATCCTCTATGTTGAGTCTGATATGGTGGTACCCTGAATAGGCATCCAAGAAACAAAGCAACTCTGACCCCGCTGTAGAGTCAATGATCTGGTCAATACGCGGCAGTGCAAACGGGTCCTTAGGGCAATGCTTGTTAAGGCCCGTGAAGTCGATGCACATACGCAACTCTCCTGTTTTCTTTGGTACTAACACTGGATTGGCCACCCACTCTGGGTGAAAGACTTCCTTGATGAACTCGGCTGCGAGGAGCCGAGCCACCTCTTCTCTTATGGCTTTCCTCCTGTCATCATGAAACTTGCGCAGACCCTGCTTAACTGGTCTTGCATTAGGGTTAACATGTAAGCTGTGCTCGGCGAGTTCTCTCGGGACTCCTGGCATGTCAGATGGCTTCCATGCAAAGACGTCCCGGTTCTCACGGATGAACTCGACGAGCGCGCTTTCCTATTTATCGGAGAGGTGTGCCCCAATGGTGAACTGCTTGGAAGAATCACCAGGGGTAAAGTCGACTTGCTTTGTGTCCTGAGCTAACTTGAATTTCATCTTCTCCTCTGTGGCCGGCTTCTTAAGGACCGAGTTGTCCTCCGGGTCCACGTTTGCCTTGTAAAATTTCAGCTCCTCTTGAGCACAAGCTGTTTCAGCCATAGCTGCATCACCTAGTTCACACTCCAATGCCATCTGTCTGCTGCCATTAACTGTAATGACTCCTGCTGGACCTGGCATCTTGAGCTTCAAGTAAACATAGCATGGTCTGGCCATAAACTTAAAGTATGCTGGTCGACCAAAGAGAGCGTGGTATGGACTCTTAAGATCCACTACCTCAAAGGGCATAATCTCTGAACGAAAATTCTCCACTGTGCCAAAAGCAACCTCAAGATAAATCTTACCAATTGGCTTGGCTGACTTTCCTGGTACGATTCCATGAAAGACTGTCTCAGTGGGTATTAACTGCCTATCTTGCAGCTGCATCCTCTTGAATGTGTCATAATACAAGATGTTGATACTGCTTCCACCATCCATAAGCACTTTGTTCAATGTATAGCCCCCAACTTGAGGCGCTACTACCAAGGCTAGCTGCCCTGGGTCGTCGACTCTTGGCGGATGATCTGCCCGACTCCATGTGATGGTTTGCTCTGACCACCTGAGCCATTGTGATAGTGCCGGCTCCACTGCATTGACAGCTCTAACCTTTAATTTCTTGGAACGCCTGGACGTGCTTGTTGTGAAGACATGGTAACTGCCACGACTCGGGTTCTGTGGCCGAGTTGTGACATAATACTGCCCATTGTCATCGTGAAGCTGCTTCGGGTTCTGCTGGAACCCGCCCTGCTGGTTACCTCCTCCTTGAGGTTGGTTAGGGTTGTTGCCGACTCCTCCACCCTGGTTGCCGGGTCGTCCACCATCATTGTTTCCTCTATAACCATTGTTGTTGCCTCTGTTTCCTGGTCCTTGGAACCCGGCACGCTGCAAATCTACGCACTGTCCCAAGGTGTGACCACATCTGCCGTTTTTGGCGTGTTTAGGGCATGGAATCCTCAAGACCTCCTCTGTGCTTGGAGTACGGCCTTGGTATCCACGAGAATTATTGTCCTTGCGTCTGACCCCAGTGTTTGTGTTAGCCACTAGATCAGAGTTATCTCCATATGGCCGCTTGCTACCACTTTGGTTCTGGTTTTGATTCTGGTTCTGATTCTGACCATTGCCACCATGTCCTTTAGTTCCTTCCTCCTGATCCTTTGTTTTGTCTGTGGTGGCATGCTTGTTAGCACCTGCCATGATCTCACCAATCGTAAGGGGAATACCTTGATTCAGGCTCTCCTTCATACGACCCAGCTTCCAGCTCAAGGGGTTGTAGCTGCAGTTCCTCTCCATTGCCATTAGCACTGAAATTGTTGGGAGTCCTTGCGATGAGTTGATGATCTCAGAGACCCGCTTCATCCAGTGCCTTGCAGACTCGCCCTTTCTCTGAACACATCTCTCTAAATCCTCTATGGTACTCAGCTTTTTGCATGTTCCTTGGAAGTTCTGTACAAAGGCCGACTTCAACTGCTCCCAAGAACTGATTGATCTAGGAGGCAAGTTACGCATCCATACTTTGGCTGCTCCCTCCATTATAAGATACATGAATTTGGCACACAAATTACCTGTGGCATTGCGAATACTCATCGCCATCTCGTATGTGCCCAACCAAGAGGTCGGGTCCATGTTGGGCTCGTAATTGGGAACTTTACGCGGCTCCTTGAAGTCGCTAGGGAAAGACTCAGATCTGATGGCATCTGACAGGCACTCTGGTCCTGTTAGTGTGGGGGAGGCGCCAGGAAAAGTCACCTCTGTATGCACCCGGGTTGGCTGAGGCTGGTTATCTGCACCAGCTAGGGCTCTGTCCCTCTCAGCTTCCCGAGCCCTGGCTGCCTCCCTCTCTCGTCGCTGCCTTGCTTCATCAACCACTAACTGAGCTCGTGAGGCAGTTGGTATGATAACCCTGTTCCTCTCTTGCTCACGGCGCCTTGCGCTTGTAGAGTTGGCCGGGTGAGACTCGTCATGCCGACTCCTCGTGCCTGAGTTGAACGGTGTCGAGTGCAGCCTGCTTGCATCTGGAAACGTTGGATAAAGAGCTTGCTGAGTCATTGCTGTCTTCAACATCTCGATAGCACGGCGGGTCTCCTGGCCCGCTGGTCCTTCTGGTATTTCAATATTCTCTAATCTCATTGTAGCCGCATGAACGTTGTCCATTGGGTTAGAGTAATGCCCTTCTGGAGTACGGAACCTGCCAGGTGGAGGTCCCATACCACCTGTTGATCCTCCTCCGACTCCTCCTTCAGGTGGCGGTTCGTTGGTACCGTTGCCGCCGGGTCCTTCTGGTGGTGGTGGTGCTGCTGCTGCTGCTCCTCCCCCTGCGCCGCCTCCTGCAGCTGATGAGCTCACTAGCCCGGCTCCTGCGCCTGGACCAGTAGGTGTGGTAAACAAAGCAATAGGATTGACGTTGACTCCTCCATGCAGGCGACTCCTGGCTCTGCGATGCTGGATTGAGGTGAGTTCTTACTGGCGACTCCGCACGACCTAGGCCTCAGACTGGACCCGGGCCCGCTCTTCCGCTAACCTGCGATTTGCCTCGTTGATCTCTGCTAGTTGCCTCTCCATCGCAGCACGCGCACTGGCTAACTCGGCCGCCCGCTCAGCTGCATTGTTTGAATTGATTTCCTTTGTTAACAGACTTGGATCAAACTGATTTCCGCCGTTTCCAGACATGTAGACTCCGACGACGCGAGCGCGAACTGGCGACTCCTCGTAGTCCTCTTCCTCGATTCCGTACCCAAGCCGATCCTCAAACAAGGGTAAGATAGACTCTGAATCGGCGTCGTAACCTGGCTCCATACATGGCTCTGCCAGCGACTCCTCTTCATGGTTGACAGCAAGATGCTTCTCTGACTCGGCGATGATGCCGAGTTCTGATGTGCCGACCGACTCCTCTCCGTCGGACTCGACAACAACTGTTGGCTCTGATACAGATTCCGCCGAGTTCACGCGAAGACCCGACGCGCAAACCATGCCGACTAACACGTTGATTCCTCCAAAGACAAGCTGATAACCCTCGTCGACTTCATTCATGTCCGAAGTCCAACCAGAGTCATCGATCTCTGTTTCTCCATGCTCATCAGTGTAGACTCGCCCGATGGCAAGTTTCTCCATGGCCCGGCGAGCAGCTCCCACGATCTCGACTCCACGCATCTCCTGCCCTACGGTGGGCGCCAACTGTCGTGGGGTTGTCACGGCAAGTCCTTCCTCCAGGAAGGTGAGTTCGGGGGCCATCGATGCTTGAAGTACGCAGGAGAGATTAATCTCGCCTAGGGACACAGATTTACCCAGGTTTGGCCCCTCTTGGTAGAGGTAAAGACCTAATTCCTGCTTCTCTTTATTGCTCTAGATCTGATATCGATTACAGGGTTCCGGCTCCTCTCTGGGGAGTCGGCGACTATGGATTGCTTCGAACTTGTTGATCTAAGGTCCAGGACCCCGCTTATAAAGGCTGCCGGGTCCCTGGACTTACAGGTTACACCGAGTCACACTAGAACACGGAGTCCTACTCTATGTCTTGGTCTTCCAAGTTAACGCTCCGGGTTGTACTTGGACTCCTTCCGGACGGGTCCTTTCTTCATCATGGGCCTCGGTCGGCTTGTCTCCAGCCCAGCCCATGTGACTTGATACGTGACTCGGCTTTGGCCTTTTTGGTCTTGGCGGGTCTACTTTCCGGGTCTATGGGCCTACCTATAAAGTATCCCCTCATCACCATATGTTTGCTTTTTCTCCCCTAAATTCAATCATTGCTTGTGATCTGGCCATAGTACCATGGGTTGGTCTTAAAAACTTATTGTTAAGACCCACTTCCACAGTGTATAAAACCGGGTCATAGTGTTATGATATGTCCTTTAAGACCTATAGTTTCTCGGTGCAAAAAAAAAAAGACCTATAGTTTGTCATATAGGAGATGGCCACGACGAGTAGAAGAGGAGGAGATGAAACAAGGCGGAACTAGATTTTTTTAGGGATCCCAACACTTACATAGCTACCCTAATTCTTGCAATCCTAGGTGGGCCTGGGTTGCTAAGGCCCCACCTAGATATATATTGCGTAAGAAATGTATAATTCATCTCGTTGGGCTTTGGCCTTTCGGTACTTACTTTGGTCTCAGGCCTAATGGTTGTTAGATAATTGCAATTAACATTACCCAGGATATTCTCCCTATCGTCGTCCACGTGATTCCTATACTCGAGTTAAACACACCGTTGGTCAATGAACAATTCTGAGATGAATAGGTTATCTCAAAATGTGAAAATCATTCATTGAATCGCATTTTTTTGTCCATGTGGTATGTTCACTCGGTTCAAGGGATAACTAGTGAGATGTATTTTTCATAAAAACCCTTGTTATGGGTTATATTAATATTGTACTCATACCGGTCCTTGACCATATGCATCATCAAACCAAATATTGTCCTATGTGTTTCTTGTCGATTCCTGCGACACGGTTATACCCGGGCACTATAAACCACATGGTTGGAATAATCTTTTCTCCTCCCTTTTCCCTCAAGTACATGTTCCTTTGGAGTCTCGTAGCATGTGTGCTAAGAATGTGAACGGTGTTCAGTTCACGCTGCCTTCGGCATCGGCCTTTTTATGGCTCCATGCCATGTCACCCACGTCCGCCTCTACGCTTTGACCTTCCTCGCCAGAGTAATCGTCCGGAGACGTCGCAAATCGAGGGGTCGGACTTCGACTTCTCCTATTCTAGCTACCCATGTTGATTCTTCTCAATGGGATAAGCTTCCCCACGCCTAGAGGAGCATGCCAAAGGACGCCCAGAGCACTCGCGCATACCCAACCGGCTCCTCGTCGTTGCCCCCATTCCGCCATCGGTGTCGGTGACCAAGTCGATGTTGACGTGCTTCTTGCCTCCCTTGACCGCGCGAATATGATCTAGGTGAGATCCTAGTTCTACTACCCCCCCCCCCCCCCCCTCTCCTTATCGCCTCCTACCATGCATGCACCTAGCGCGAGCCACCCCTTGCTATCGCTAAACCCCGCCGCTGACATACTTCTGAGTGTCCCCGAGCAGTATGTTGACTTTATTTGGTCGTGGCACTACCCCTGCTTGCTCCCCCTACCCTCGCAGCTTCTCCCGCTCAATCCTGTGTCTTTCGATTAACCGTCAGTCAAGTGGACCGGTGGGCCCCACTCTCGTCTAACTCCCTCAGATTAGAGCTAATAGGATGCTTGATTATGACATGTAGGCCTAGCTAACCTAGTTAATATGCTAATTATTCTATTAATTGTTTATGACAAATAAGAGAATAAACCCTCGCCAATGGGCCGCCATCATCCAGTTTAATCATTTTTAGCTGACTCAGTACGCTTTGACCATGGCCCCACATGTAAGTGTCCTTGACTAGGTGCATGTGAGTACAAAATATTAAATATTTTCTATATGGCTAGGTGCATGTAACCATGTAGTCTTGTATGCAAAAAAATATCTCACTAGTTATCCCATGGACCAAATTAACACGCCCATGTGGAGATAAAAACTGCTCAACGGTCGGTTCATGATCGAACTACTCATAAACGGGAGTTTTGTGCCTAGTTTTACATTTTGAGACATTGGTGAGAAATGTACTCATATCGAAATAGTTCACTGAGCAACGCTGCATTACCTCGGGACACTCTATATTCTATAAGTATATGTAGTTTGTTTGTTTTGTTTTTTGAGGTCACAAGCGATATATAGTTGTTGCGCTTGCAGGTGTGGACTTCGGAGACGGTGGGGCAATCCTATACTACGGATGCTCCCACTCACCATGCACCCCAGAGACCCCAGTGGGCCGGCCCAGTAGGAGGGATGTCGTTTTGCTTTTTCCGTATGTGTTAATTTTTTGTTATTATGTTTTCTGTCTTTTTTCACCTATTTTCTATTATTATTTTTATTTTATGTTTTGCATTGTTTGGTTTATTTTTCCTTCTCTCTTTCTATTTTCAATTTTTCTTGTTTTTCGGTTTTCTTATTATAAAACAAATGTTTATGTTGTGGAAAAAATATTGGTATTTTTTTCATATAACATAACTAGTCATGTTGAAAAATCATTCAAATAAAATAAATTCTATTTTGAAAAAAAATCATTCAAATAACATAACTGTTCATATTTGAAATATCGTTCAAATAACAAAAATGTTCAGATTTTAAAATCATTCAAATAAGATTAATGTTCTTGTCTGAAAATTGTTCAAATAAGATAAATTTTCATATTTAAAAATCATTTATAAAATATTAGTATTGAAAAATCTTTCAAAGTATAAAAATATTCATATTTAAAAATCTTTCAAATAAAATAAATGTTTTTACTAGTTTTTTACATATGTTAATATTTTATTTTATTTACAACAATTTTTTTTCTTTTCTCTTTTTCGCATAAACGTAAACCCATTTATTTAATATAAAAACAGAAAATAAAATATAAAAAGAGAAAATAAAACTGAAAATAGAAAAAAATACCCCCTTCATTCCTTAATATAAGGTGTCTAATGTTTTGGCACGGATATTAAGACAACAGTATTTTGCATATGGTGGACTTATTTTCTCATGGAAACAATCGAGAGATAGGAGTCCTTAATAGCCACAAATTGAAAACAATCATTCAAATCCCTCAGTTCCATATTATGACTCATTTGTGAGTGTGTACAATCTAAACTATTAAATTGGGATGGGTCTGGTACGGGTACGTCGTCCAAACGTCGCGCCGTTTTTGCAATTAAACCATCAGAAACCCGGAAATTGAACCCGCGGTCCCAGCCTTATCCATCAGCCTCCACCCGATCCCCCTTTTCTGTGAGCGGCGACGGCAGAGGTCCGGGGACAGTGTCGACTTTCGCGAACTCGAGCTCGCCTCTGGCCGCCTGAAACGGAGCAGAGCATTGATGGAGGATCCGCGCCGCGCTGAACCTGGACACACGGTTCACGCCCTTGCCAAATTGGATCCATGGCAACCTGTTCCGCATCAACCTCGGAGGAGAGATCCCGTGCGGCTGTGCCAAGAGGAGGAGGCGGAGCAGGAGTCTAGCTGGAGCAGCACGCCGGCAGTGGCGGCGGATGAGTGCAGTGTGCGAAAGTCAAACCTTCAGAGAACACACGGAGGTGGAGAGAAAATTTTCAGAGAACACACCTAGGTGGAGACAAAAATCTTCAGACATGGAGGGGAACAGGGAGGCCTGGCAGCAGTTCAGAGATGGAGGGGAACAGGTGGACAACCGCCACGCCCGGGAGTCCAGTAGACTTGGCAGTTCACGGGCGATGTATAAAGGACTCGCGGATGGCGGCGTGGAGGTCCGCAATGGAGCTGGGGAGGCTGGAGGCCGCGGCATGGCCGGCTCGGGAGTTCACCGGCGAGACGCTATGATAAGTTTCTGAAGTAGTTTACAAAGTCATTAGATTGAGCTGTGTGCTTTCGTCACACGTGGTTGAGCGGAGCCAAGCATCAGAGCAGAGGTCTGGTTGTTCCTTTTAGAAGTACAAGTACTCTAAAAATTATGATCTGAGCATAGCTGTAGCCATACTTGCAGATGTGTTTCTTTTTGTGTTGTTACTATGCTCTGCCTGCGAGTTGGTGCACGGAGCAGGCTGTCATCGCCATGGCTCTGCTCTGCTATGTGACTATGTCTCTTCTGCGGCAGTGGTGATGGGAAAGAGACGTGCTGCTCTATAGCAAGTAAATTCGCCGGTCCAAAACTGTGTCCATGAGGATAGAAGGCGGTGGTGGCGTGAACCTTGCTGGTGAGGTTGCTCGCAGGGCAGTGTGCTCTTCTGCACAAACATTTTACCAGCTCTAGCTAGCAGGCACCAACAGCAGGTCACCGTGTTATCTCAGACCACTTTATTCAATGGTTGCGATAGTCTTCTATGTATATTTTGAAGGTTTTATAATGTTAATGAAATAATGGGCTGTGTGGGTTTGTGATTTTAAATTCACTTACAAACATGAGAAGGTTAGAGATGAACACCTACTTTGTTTGGTTTTTGGAGGTGGTGTATTGAATGCTTGATTATTTTGCCGGATGCAGAAAAATTAAGTTCAGATGTGGAGTCTGACATTTTGTTAGTGGAAAACATTGTATTTTGTCTCCTTTTCAGATTTGCTATTTTGTAGGTGTATTTAAATTGATATTTCAGTGCAGACTTTCTTGCCATGGTAAATCTAGAGATTTTTAGAACATTTTTATCTAAGAAAAAAGAGTTTACCGCAGGATTATGCATGGCTACAATTAACCATGGCCAAATTTTCATTTAAAAAATTAAAATGTTTCTAAGATTGTGAATATTATCTTAATTTATTTTATGCCCGTTGCAACGCACGGGCATTTTGCTAGTTCTTCATAAATAGCAATACACCCTATATTTTGAAAATTTTCTCAAAACCTTAGGCACCTTATATCAAGGAACAAAGGGAGTAATATATTAACAAATAAAAAAGAACATAAAAAATGTATCAGTTATTGGGCTGCATTCGGAGCGGCCCGTGAAGAAAACTCTCTATGCGGGAGCAAACTCGCTCCGGATAACGCTGGAAATAAGAGTGCTCGAGACGGTGCCGCGCTAATGGAGCTGCAGCAGGCCGACTTGGCCTTTCCGACCGAAGAGGGGACGAGGTGCTGGATTAATGGGCCGGGCTCCCGTAGTACCATCAACATACGACATATATAACCTAGAGTATATACAAAATAAAAACCTTTGCCGAGTTGTCTCGAAAAAAAAAACCTTTGCGACGCCGACTTCCTTTACGCGGATTTCCAATTTCCCGCTTGATTCAGAGTCAGAAACGAACACGAAGAGGACATGCCTCCGATGCTCCCAACCCAAACGTCGCGGCCAAGGCGGTGTGCAGTGCAGAGGCTATAAATACGTACGCGCGGCCGCCACCATAGCACGCAAGCGAGAGACAACTACTAGTATTCGTCTGAATTTCGAGTTAGAACTCAGACCAACAAGGAGTCGTCGAAGCAAGCTGCAGGTGGCCGCTGGCTGGCATGGAGCGGTTCGTGGCTACGATGGTCTTCTGCGAGGCGCCATTCGACGGCACCATGGCCCCCGCGGTTGCCGCCGGTGACGACAGGGGCATACCAGCCGACGGCAGCAGCACGGCCGCGGAGGTGGCGTCGGCGTTGCTGGAGGCGGCAAAGGACTACTTCTCCTCCGGCGTCGCGTCGCCCCAGACGCCGGCGCGGCAGGACAGGGATAGCGTGGCGCTCTTCTTCGAGGTCGCCGCTCTCGAGTAACTGGACTGGATGCGCTGAATTTTGCGTACTTGATTTTTCTTTTGTTGATCTGTGTAGAAGCAGGTAGTCCATCATCGGCTGAAGCCTCTCTGATTGATTGCGATGTACTGGGTGTGTGTCTCGTTTATGTGACGAGGAACTGAAAGAGTATTAGTTAGTCTTATGATGTGATATGTATTCTATCAGACTTGAGTTTACCCTTTTCTTCCCCGTATCTCGACATAAAAATCACAAGCTTTTAGTTTTCATTTGTTTCATAGAAAACTCGGTAAACGCTCTGCTGGATGGGAGAACTACAACAATAGCACCAGACAGTGTTTTATCACAGGAAAAACAAAGAAATAAAAGGAAGAGATTTGAGTGGATCGAAATTTCCTCCAACATAGTACAGTAGTACACAACCGATCCTTAAGACAACCCTATTCAATCATGTGAATCAAACAATCTAAATATATCCACAAGGATTAGAATCCTATAAAATTCCTTCGACAATAGAGCCCTACTTCCTCACCAGAAAGAAGAGGCAAATAAATCATAATAATAAGTAAATACAAGCCCACAAATTTCCGAATTCCATTTTCAATTCTCTACATGATTATCCACTCTAGTAGGTTAAATTAAACATTATAAACTCCTTCAAACTAGAATGTTTTTACATGGTATGGTAATTTAACCGGAAAAATCCAAAGTCCTAGAAAATTGTGACGAAAAACATGTACTCCCTCTGATCCATTAAAAGTGTCAGCTCATTTTGTATTAAGTTAGTACAAACTTTGTACTAAGTGGGCGACACTTTTTATGGATCGGAGAGAGAAAATGTATGTTTGCCGTGGTGAATAACCCACCGGCCTCAGCTGTATATATAATCCCAAAGGGATAGAATGATAAGTACAAGTTTGTTAACGGCGCGGCAGAAGACTCTGCCGTGGCAGAGAAATCGGGCGCGGCAGAGGAGTCCGCGGCAGGCTGCCGCGAGTCCGCGGCAGAAGACGCTGCCGCGTCAGGATCCGATCGGCCGGTGCTGCGAGGAGAGCCTGTAGGTGCATCATCGCGAGAGAGACCTGCATCAGAGGAGCTGCTTGTGGCAGGGGTATTAGTCAACAAGGTTAGGTCATAATTACGCATACGATCATCCTGAATTACTGGTTCTGTTCGGGGAAAAATCGAGGGAATTTGGGTAGGGGTGGGAATCGGTGGGAGAGGATCGGTGGTGTTGGTGGAGTAGGGAAAAAGATGCTCGTCGAAGACGACGTCACGAGACACAAATATACGGCCGGATGATCGATCTAGGCACTTGTAGCCCTTGTGCTGTTGACTATACCCGAGAAAAACACACATGCGAGATCGGAATTCCAATTTCCGGTTGTTGTACGGCCGCAAGTTAGGCCAGCAGGCACAACCAAACGCACGCAGGAAGGTGTAATCAGGCTTCTCACCACGAAGACACGTGATAGGTGTGGAGTTGTTGAGGTTTTGCATTGGCATGCGATTAATGAGATAGACGGCAGTGAGAAAAGCCTCGTCCCAAAACCGCACCGGGAGTGAGGAGTGAGCGAGCAAGGCAATGCCTGTCTCGACGATATGCCGATGTTTTCTCTCGGCAATACCGTTTTGCTGCGAGGTGTGTGGGCAAGTTAAACGATGTTGAATACCAGTGCGATCAAAATAATGAGAAAGGCGGCGATACTCTCCGCCACCATCAGATTGCACGGCAAGAATTTTAGTTTGAAGTAAGCGCTCAACATGAGTTTGAAAATGATAAAAAGATTTCTCAACATCGGACTTGCGTTTAAGAAGATAAATCCATGTATAACGACTGAAATCATCGACAAAACTAACATAGTACCTAAAACCTCCCGTAGAGGATAGAGCAGGCCCCCACACATCGGAGTGCACAAGTTCGAGAGGGGATTGGGTACAATGAGATGACCTAGAATACGGTAATTGGTGCACCTTTGCACGTTGACAAGAATCACAAACTGCTGCTACGGACGGAAGTGCACAAGCAAATTTATTGGACCTAATGACGGACGCAACGACACTAGACGAAGGATGCCCAAGCCTGCGATGCCAGAGTTCAGCGGAAAGCGTCGAGCTAGCAAGGCAGAGGCGACGCGAAGATGACGACTTGACGAGGTTGCTTGGCACTGGGTAGAGACCATCTTGGCATCTACCCTGAAGAAGAGGGGCCTTCGTTGCCTGATCCTTAACACAAAAATGAGAGGGATAAAATTTAGCATAAGCATTATTGTCACGAAGCAGTTTGTGTACTGATAACAGACTCTTGTCGAGTTGGGGAACACGGAGGACATTTTTAAGAAGAAGTGGACGAGTTGAACCAGTAATTTGCGAATGACCAGTATGTGTAATATGCAGACCTGAACCGTTGGCGATCTGCACGGACTCCTTCCCGCGGTAGCGCTCCTGGAAGCTGAGACGGTCGAGGTCGGCCGTCAGATGGTCTGTTGCCCCGGAGTCAAAGATCCAGGGCCCGCCGCTGTTGGTGTGGGCGGTGTTGGCGTTGCGCGGGCGAGGATCGTCAGGCTGGTAGGCGTGGTTGAAACGGTTTCGACAGCGCAGGGCGTCGTGGCCGTACTTGCCACAGACCTGGCATGTAGGGCGGTTTCCACCGCCGCCGCCCCAGTGTCCGCCTCCGTTGCGGCCGCCGCCGTTTCCACGGCCGCGTCCGCCTCCATTGCGACCGCCACGGTCGCCTTGTCCTCCTCCTTCATTGGGACGGTTGTCCCCGCCACGGTGACCACCGCCTTGGCCACCGTTGCGGTTGCGCGTGTCCGCGGCGTTCGCGGAGGGGTGGATCTCACCCGTTGATGCCTGCTGCTCAAGACGGAGTTCTGCACTAAGGAAATAAGAGTAAAAATTGTTGAGCGTCACCGGGTCATCGCGGTTGGTGATGGAGGCGACGAGGGGCTCGAACTCCTGGCCCAGCCCGGCTAGCATGTAGCCGAGGATCTCCTCGTCAGTGAGCGGCTTCCCAGCTGAAGCCATGGCGTCGGCGTAGCCCTTCATGCGATTGTAGTACTCGGGCGCCGTCATGTCCTTCTTCTTGAGGTTGGAGAGCTGGTAGCGCAGTTGCATCACTCGGGCTCGGTTCTGCGAGCCGAACATGGCGTGCAGGGCATTCCACACGCCAGCCGACGTGGTGATCGTCGTCAGCTGCCCTACGATATCCTCGGTCATGGAGCCGAGGAGGGCGATCATGACCAGCTGATCCTGCTGGTACCACCGGATGTACTCCGGGTTGGCCACCTGCTTAGCACTGTCGCCGGTGCCCTCGGTGATCGTGGGCGATGGGGCGATGATGGTGCCGTCGACGTAGCCGAACAGATGGGAGGCATGGAGAGCGGGTGCCGCCTGGGTCTTCCACAGCAGAAAGTTGTCGCGGGTGAGGCGGATGGTGATGAGGCTAGAGATGGAAGAGATGGTCACGGTGGTGGAGGAGCCTGCCATGGCGGCGGTGGAAGGTGGAGATGGGATCTAGCTCTGATACCAAGAGAAAATGTATGTTTGCCGTGGTGTATAACCCACCGGCCTCAGCTGTATATATAATCCCAAAGGGATAGAATGATAAGTACAAGTTTGTTAGGATTACACGGCAAACTCAACGTGCCGGACAAGCTACAATACAACGATCTAATCTATCTACAGCCGTAGTTTAAACGACCGTATCTATCAGTATCCTAACTAGCCAAATCTAGCTGTTAGTTAACACGGAGGAGTATACAAAATGGCAAGAAGACTCATGTAATTTTTTGTAAAAAATATATGAGCAATTGCAAGGCGTGAAAAATAAGTTATTGTACAATAAACGACATCGAGTTACAAGCTTAATCAAGTTACAATAACTTACCAAGTTTCTAAGTTACACTAAGTTACAGACCACAAATGATCAATAATCATCTCCCCAAAAATTCCGCATGTCCGTATGTTTGGATGCAGTCCTCTACATGTATGATTTTCACCAAGTTACAAATATCATGATCTTATGATATCATTATCAGACTGCTATTCATCAACCTCCTCTGTTGCAATGTCAACTTTGCTGGGTATTTTGGGAGGATATAGCTCCCATAATGCAACCGTGGTATCCGCCGAGCAGGAGGCCATCAATTTGCAGTCATGTGAGAAAGCCACCGCATTACACTGGCAGCAAAAGAAACATGCAAATTAAATGTTAAGCGGAATTCGGCCAAGTGTATGTAAAGAAGTAATTGGGCTGTTTATTGATCACGCGGCCCATATTACAATTCGAATTAACGCAAAGAGAACTGAAAGTTAAATTCTTAAATCTTGAGACTAACTGAGTGACGCTAGATGCGAAAAGAAAATGTGGAGTGCAAGAACGAAGCTGCATACTGTAGCGCTGTGATACTTCAGAACTGCCAGAGCATTTCCTTTACTGTAGTTATACACTCGAATCCTGAAAATGATGTAAAAAATACAAAGGATTACACAAATGCAACGGTTCCAAACCTAGATAAACAACTAGATGCGTATTTGTCAGGTGGAAGACATCGCCTAAGTGTAAAGCCAGCCCAGGGTGGACGCCATGGATGTATGCCTGAATGCCTCACCCATAGAAATAGAATATCAAGGCGTCCATGGTGAGCTGCTGGGCTACAGCCTTGGAAGAGGTTGTGAGTGTGTATAACGGGACTGGAGAGTAGGAGTAGGGACAATTAAGATTGAATGGTAGGGGTAAAGGAATCTCCGGCAAGACTCATTGCGGTGTTCTCCCTGGTCCATCTTTGCTTAACTCCTATTTTTTGCACATAATGCTGCCTATTTTCTGTTCTGCAAATCTTCTCCTGTCATGCAAGGGATGTGACATCTCTTCTCTGGCTTGCACAACTGTCACTGACTTGGTTTTGCCTTACTCCATACCAGGTAGAAGTCATCATTAGGCCAATCACGGGACATGATTAAAAAAAGTTGTCCACGCCATTTTAGTAGCACCAGAAATCAGGTGTCATTCATTTGATAATTTACTTTCCATTTCATTTGGGTACATTTAGCCTACCACTAAATAGTACTTATATCAAATCAGATCCAGTTACTGACTCGGGCAATCTGATCTATTAGCATCTCTTGTAAGAGATATAAGCCAAGAATGGGAAAACAAACAAACCTGTGATCCCAACCAGCGGTTGCTGTAATCTTGTTGTCTGGACGAATCGCAATACCGGCTATACCAGGTCGCTCAATTTCTATTTCATTCCTGAGAGAAAATGTGCCCTGAAATCAAGACAGCTACATTTCAGTTACGACTTTCAGAAGTCTTGGTTCTCAGATGAAATTGTAAGCACTCCAGCACAGATGATGCATGCGATGAAATCACAGAAGTAGATGACATGTCAAGCTATTAAGTTTGAATTAATATGAGGTAGATCATACAGAGATGCTCGATTTTCCTTACAAGTGTAAACTAGTTAGCACATGTATCAGTTATCACAGACATATTGCTCCGAACCTGGGCTAACATCGAAGTGCGAAAACTGTTAAACTGACATTTCAACATAGCTGTAATTTTGGATGTGGAAGGAACTTATCAACCTTCTGAAAGAAGATATAATAGTATCACTGGACCATCAATTTTTACATAGAATTGATGAGTGCAAAGATATAGTTAGATAACCTAAAAATGTGTTTCTCCGTTTTCCCTCGCCTCAAATTTTTTCACATCCTGGATAACGGTAGCAGTCTGCCAAGTTTTTTTTTTCCAAACCGGTTATTCTGGGAACAAATCATTTTGATATTATCTCAATATCTCTGCAAATAGCAGGCAGTTGGGACTTAATACGTAACTGATGCTGTGGTACCCCTGCTCCTTCACACAGGAAGCACATCCCAGTTCTTACATGTCTTCAGCGCAATGATAAATCGTTATAAGCATTTAATGGATGTATAATTGTGTTAACCTATACTTCAAGAGTATAAGTAAAGCTGTATTGTAAGTGACATGACTTTCAATACGCAGAGAATACAGGATTCAAGGTGAACTCAGGTTTGTAGGGTACTACAAGTATATAACAAAGATGTGTACTCACAGCATGCATTTTCATGATAAGGATATCTTATATAACAGGAAATAAAACATAAGAAAATCGATGTCACACCTTCTGATGATCGAGGCTGAACATGGCTATTTTATTATCAGCACCTCCTGAGATCGCACCGGTGCATAACCCATCAATCGCAATGGATAAAGCTGTGCATCTGCATCTTATTAGATCATCTGTTGTTTCATTCTATCGAAGCAAGATAAAAATAACTACTCTGAAAAATGGCAAGTCAACAGAGTTAAAACTGAGAGGTTGTAGCATGAGACCTGATTCCGAATGATATTTCACTGAAGATAAAGGTGACCCAGGCCTTCGTACATCCCACCAAAGAGTGCTTCCATCTTCATAACTGGTGGTCGGAAAAGCGTTATTTATAAATAAAAGAAACAGGTCCACTTTCTAAACCTGAACTATTGCAGAAGTTCACTTCTCAACCTTGAACCCTGAAACAGTTCAGATTTTAAAAATAACCGGTTTCAGAGTTCAAGGTTGAAAGTGAGCAGCAATAGTTCAGGATTGAAAATTGGCCATTCTTAATAAAAATGACAGATTGATGGACTGAAATATATTGGCATATAGTCAAGAAAGAGATATTCCGAAGTTCACAATGTGACTGGTCAAAACTCATTCCATACTACTAAATACTTGAACCCTTGAAGCATACTCGCTTCAATTAATGGATTTTCTATGTAAGAGAAAGCTGTTTTGTTGTTTCACATAGCAATTATATCAACTACATGTCATACATTCATACTTAAAATCTTTACTTGCGAGCAATCAGCTGAATATGCATCAGCAATACCATTGCATATACCTCAGGAATACACACAACAAAGGTTATGGTTAACATTGTGAAGCAGGAAAGAATCTATATACTGCATAGTCAATTATACACTTCACTATGCTCTGCATATAATAATCTACACATTTCACATAACAACATCTCTACACTAATAATAATAATTGACCAAGTATAGCTTCCATGATAGGGGGGGGGGGGGGGGGGATGATTTTTTGTTACACTGTTATATCAATATATAGTGGAAAGATGATTCGCGTGAAATATAACCAGGCTAAAGCATTTGATACTGTTTGCATTTCATTACATTGTTACTATCCCGATAACGCATGAGACATATTTAGCTTATGACATTTTTATTACCTGTGATTAGTACATGGTGCTTAGAGCCAAGATTCCCAAACAAACGAAGTCTGAACAGAGGCCAGAGGATAAAAGAGAGCATGGTCCCTAGACAGTAGACACTAATAGAAGGACCAGATTCACATTTAAGCCATTTGCCACAACTGGCCTAAGAAAGAGCTCGGTAGTTTTTTTTTTACTGAAAAGAGTTCAATAGTTTTCCTTCATATACTCGACTAGGCTGTCACATATGTAAAATACCTTGCGATATTAGTTACAAAATATTGGGCTTGCAAAAGAGTTGATCTAGGTATTAACCTTGATAAAATATTTACATAGCCTCCAGATTCGCATGGGATGAAAGCTTGCACGGCCATGCACAGACCTACGATCAACAGAATAACAGTTCTAAGGATTACTTAAGAGCATAAGTATTGACGAGAATCAAATGGTATCGAACAATTTAGAGGGAGTTTTGTGACTGTCTTGAAGATGCAGACGATTATGCTAATTTAATAGGTTGTAAACCAAGAATTTGATTGCATGCATTATATCTTGTAATAGCAAGAACATATAACAGCACAGAAAATACAAATAAACAAGATGCCAGAGAGTCTCATGTCATGCAAGAATCAAGATGGATTGATCCTAAATCACATATATACATCCTTATTTCAGTGATAACATAGAGGTTAGTCGTACATATCTCGGACAAACGCATGAGTTAACTTTATTCAATGAAAATTGAACAAACCGGACCTGTAGGAAGAGCTGCTGGACCTAGGCTCAGCCAAACAATTCCGGACCGAACATTCTGGATTTTTAAGTAGACAAGAAAATAACAATGGTGGAGGGTACTCAGATATTTAAGAGTCTAAATACTTCAAGGTTCTACTTTTTCGAGAAAATGCAAAAAACTCGTGTGTTTCATTTTGTTGAAAAGGTAGGGTTTTGAACCTAGTAGGTAGAGCTGCTGGATCAGTAAGGTTCTACTAGCTAAGCGAGACATCAAGTTACCACCGGATATACCTACTAGGTTCAACCCACACTTGGTATTTTGTCGAACACAAAAAACAACAACTATAGCTGAGTAGTGACGAGTGAAGACGAACCTCTTTGCTTAGTAGGGTGAGCTGTCATATTAGCACTGGATCTTTGGGGCAAGCACATTATCTTCCTTGAACTTTTAATGTCCCAAAGTTCAATCTGTAGGTTTTGTTTTGAAGTTACAACATGAAAGCAGAGGTAACAAAAGTAGTAACAAAAAAAAAAACTAAACACAAAATTTCAGCCAGGTTTGCTTTATCGCAGTATATTAACAATTAAATCGACAATTTTATATATTGACCATCAAGTTAGCGAAAAAAGTAGCATAGTTTGGAACTAACTTCAGAAGATTCTTGACCAGCGATTGTCAATATATTTTGTCCATCCGAGGAACTGCCTAACAAATGCATAACAAAGTCAGCAATGCAGAACGAGCTTCCTTTTCTCAACAAATAATTATCGGACGACATTTTATATACAGTATGGTTCTTTCTTCCGTCATATCTGAATGTCCACAAATTGTTATATAAGACCATCCTTTTACAGTAGGATAGGGTCTTTCCTCTGAATAAACGAACAAAAATGATATGTAGTTATCCATTTACCGAAAGGCAGGCACTTCCATAGTAAGTCAAAATTAATAAGTTCATGTAGTACGATTAACAGGCTAGTACGGCCTTTAAAAGTTATGGGATTCTAAAATGGCCACACATTACCTTGTTCATATTCTTGGGTTCCCTCTACAGAATTTACATCATGCGATCCTGTATTTTCTTCAATAAGTACTCTTTGTGGCTCAGTGTCACAATTAGAGCCACTCAAGCCAGATTGTATGCCATGCGCAGAACAGGGAACCTTAACCAGTGACAACTTGCAGAAATGGTATGTGCTTGTACTGATTGTAAATATGGGCCTCCTGCAGGAACCCAAATAATGGATTTGTAAATTCAATAGGAATTCATAGACGTGCATGGGCCACAAAGCCTGCTGATAAGCATGTATCCTTCTGGATTTCCGTATGAACCATTGACATATTGGCTTATCCCCAAAAAACGCTTCACAAGAAAAACTGGAGAGTTGTGCACACATCTAGACCAGTCATGAGTGAAGATATATAGGAACAAGAATTCTTGGTTTCACAAAGCACCCAATTAGTTCAGATTTTCTTTGAAAGGATACCACTACAGTTGATGCATGGCTACAGGCCTACAACATAAAATCTGTCTACAAACATAAAAACACCATACACGGTGTGCCCTCCCTATAAGCTATGACGGATACTGCCAGACAACATGAATTACGTAATTCTGATGAAATGGTATTCAGAACAATATCCAGATTTTGCTCATTGCTAACTGATATAGTGGGTGTTGCACTTAGTTTGACGATAATATCAATAGTATACATTTACAATATAACCAATATGGTAGTTAGAGAAACTTTTAACATATTAGACAAGGACGCCTAGTATGATACTGGCCCTAAATTAACTAAGCAGCTGTATTTTTTGGTGGACAGGGGAAATGGGCCTACAACTTGATGATAATTTGATAGTTATTCTGCATGTGAGGGATATAAGCTATCTTATAATTATGTAAAGACTTCTTTTCAATTCTTCATGGGATGTGCGCCTTGTAATATTTGAAATATCCTTTCCGTACATGTGCATTTTCCTTGCATTTATGTTAGTACATGTGCATTTTCCTTGCATTTATGTTTAAGGTAAACAGGTCTCGACTTTCTTTTAGAAAAAGAAATACGCCAACCCTTGGCTTCTTGCAACTGCATGTGCAGCAAGTCATACCGTGAAAGCCCAGCTTCTTCAATAATCCAGCCTTTGCACAAGCCATCCCTGCCCTGGCTGTGTCAAAATAAAAAATATAAGTACTGACCAGAATTCAACCAAAATCATCACAGTGGAAAGAAACATGCTCAAAATTAGCCTCAAAGGAATTCTCTCTTATGTCTACATTCTGCAATGCAATAAAAGTAGTGTAGAAATTAAAAGGCTCTTAGATGGATCGGGTATATATAGATTTTCCTAGGAAGTCTAATCCTAATTACAGTACAGTACACATTCTACAAAGTCATGTTCAGCAACCATGACTCAACCCTGAAATGTTACACTGATTCAGCAACAGTGTTCCAAATATATCTAAGGCATGCTTATACTTATTATAGATATGGGCGGATTTTACAATTTGCCATGCTGTACTTTTCACTTTTATTATTTGCCACACCGTGTGTCACTACAGGTGGTGGTCAATGTGGAAAATAATAAAGAATCTGAGAAAAGTAAAATATCAGATAGATATGTAAAGTTCTTCTCTAGCAACAAGGTGCCACTGCATCCTAGACTGATCTAAATTTGAGGTATCCCATAACAAGCACTCCTGGCAAAATTCACCTCAACTCACTCACCTAATGATCGTGTTCCCAAGTCCGACGCTAGCAGAGATCGAATACACCCCAGCCGCTCCGCCATGAGCCCTGCAAAATCACACGCCATCAACACCTAACCCCACAAAAAACGAATCACACTCTGCTGCAGTCCCCGTAAGCAGAAGCTTACCAGATGGAGGAGACAGTGCGGTGGCTCGCCGTATCCCAGACCCTAAGCTCTCCATCAGCAGCGCTGGACGAGCCAAATCAGAGACCAAGCATCAGAGCACAACAAAATCGCATTCAAAAAGGGTTTGTCACAAGCGTCTATTGTGGGCGATCACAAAGGGGTGCAGGGTTTAGAGGGGAGTACCCGGAGAAGAGGAGCGGCAGAGTGGGGTGGAAGCAGGTGTCGTTGACGGCGGCGCGGTGGCCCCGGAGCACCGCCACGGGGTCCGGCGAGGGGCGACGGCGCGGCTTTTCAGGATGGACCATGCCCTCCGGCGTGCGAGACAGAAGTTTTAGGCTGCGTTTGGATGTTTGTATTCAGCTCAGAGAATTGAAATGGGTCATATTCATGTACTGACAGAAAATTCAGAGCACATGGTTCAGTTCATCTGGAGCTAGTCACAAAACTCATCTACACCGAACTGAAGCTAACACATGCTCTCATATTCATCTAATCACAAAATTCAGAAAACGTATCGATGTTCTACACCGAACTGAAATTATCCTGCAATTGGAGAGACCTTGTTGTTCTAGGGTTCAGATCAGAGAGAGAGAGAAAAAAACATCATGCGAGAGAAGATGGGACGCCATGGGAGGGGGCTATATGGGGAGGGGCCGGGAGGGGCACCATGGGATGGGGCTTGGAGGGGGGCCATGGGAGATGCGAAGGTGGCCGAGCTTGGCCGTCGCGTCGTCTGCCGCCGCCGTTCTGCCTCCCTACCGTCGGTTTAGGGTTAGGGGGCTACTGGAGAGGAGGAAAGGTCAGGGTGGAGGAGTGCCCGGGAGGAGGAGGCGGGAGATGGCCTACCTGCGAGGCTGCGACGCCGTTGGGGTGTGTGCTCGACTGCTCGTGCGTCCTGGTCGCCCGTCGTGCCGAGCGAGTTGTTCTGTTCGGGAGAATGAGGACGAAGCGGTACGCGACGCGAGGCCGACTTCCAGTAAAACCCACCCCTCCGTATTGAGGGGACACACGTGCCACGTGGGAGCGGGCTCGTTTTTTTCTTAAAAAAAAAAACAACCGAAAGGATGATACAACTCAACGCAACACGGAAATACAAAATAAATAATAATAAAACTCATGTTGATCGTCTTCTTTATCGACGGTGGTCGGAGCTTAGAACATACACTGAACAATCACCAAAGGACTGGCCAACCTGCAAACGTCATCGCCATCCAAGTCTTTAAAGACCACAAGAGCAACCTGCCGCGAACAACGAGATCGAATAAATGCAGATAGAACATCGACTGGGGACACACCTCAAGCAGCAACACACACTTGCAATCCTCCACCACCAATCTAGGGGTTAGAGAAACCAGATCTTACCGTAGACCTAAACGAACGACTAGATCAAAGATGTCCCACCGTGGACCCAATCCAGAGGGCTCGATATTAGAGCATCTCCACCGGCGGAGTCTAATTAATTTGTATCAAGCACCTTCAATCTGTGTTCTCTTTGGGGGTGTTCGACACTTCTCCGACTAATTTTTTGGTGCCTCCCGTACCGCACCCCTTAAAAAGAAAGACCAAAAGTTGAAAATGTTCAATTTTGTATTCAATTTTTTATATTTTACAAGATTTTGAATGAAATTAAACCTAAACCTAACCCTAGTCGTAACCCTAGTCGGACTAGTCGAAGCTCGATTCGTTGGCTTTGTCGCCATCGCCGTCGTCGTCGAAGATGACGAGGGTGGAGGAGGAGACATCACGGGAGGGGGAGGCGTTGGCCGAAGGTGCACATAAGGTGGAGGCGTTGTCCCAACACATCGAGGATGCGCCGACGGAACGGATGAAGGCCGAGGCCATTTGTGTTGATGTCGCGATGGTCTCCAAAAGCCCGAGGCACTCCTTCTCGATCTCCGTCGCCGACTCCACCAGAGCCCAGCTCGTGTCGTGGAAGTTGTCGTCGTGCACGTTGTCCCGCAGCGGTGACGGCACGAGGTAGCCTGCGAAAGCACCGGCTTCACATCCCCCTCTGGCTCCTCCTTTACATCTCGCGTCGGCATGTCCTGGTGGCGGTGCACGTGGAGACGACCGCATGGTGGCGACCATATTTCGCTTATCTTTTACTCGTTCCAGATTTCGGTGTTCTAGTGATCATATCACAATGTATCTGCGCAGACGATAATGGATACCGTAATACCGAGAGAGCCCTGATTTTTAGAGGATTGTATTCTATAGGAAAGTTTCCTACAGTAGTTGTCTGATTCATAGGATCATATCTCATAAGAAACAATCTCATAGGAATCTGTAGTGTCAATCCCATAGGAAAAAAACATGATGTCTAATATCACAATTTTTTTCTTCACTACAATCAAAGAGAATTTATCTTCCATAGGATGTAATTAGACATGTCATCCAATTCATATTGGTGTTCTATTCCTACACTTTTCTCATCATATGAATCAAAGTAACAAAAGATATTAGGAAACTATGAAAATTTCATGTACGCTACGAGCAGGTTTTGTACTTTGGTTTCTGGTATGGTTTGAAACTGAATGTGATAAAAGGAGGTTAGGTGCGCCGTCCCTAAACTATGATGATGGACTACGACGCTCTCTATTTCAAAAATATGAACAAGGGTAGTCATATGTGTCACCATCGTACCAGCCCCCAAGCAAAGTGTGAACTGAACTTATCATCAAGCGACGATGATTCACGTGTGCTCGGGGCCCGTCACACAACAGAAGATCGAGGCGAGTAGTGAGGCACATGGAAGATCACATTCGAAAAAAGCATCTAGACAAGAAAAACCATACATACGTGTCAATATCTTAGAGCATCTCCACCGGGGGGTCGCAATAGGGCCCCTAAAACTCCATTAGGGCCCCGGACAGAAAAACAGGGCACACCGGAGGATCGCAAAGGCTTTGTCCAGCCCAAAAACTGTCTGGCACCGCCAACAGGGCCTTCAAAGTTGGGGGCTACCTTCGCGGTGCCTGACACTGTCCGGCCCGAGCCTCCGACAGATATGGCCCGCCCGTCAGTCACACGAAAACGAGTCGGCAGTCATTTCTACTTCCACCCCTTCATCCTCTATTCCCTGCCCGGCGACTCGCGCTACCGCCGCCACCCTCGACATAGCCATCTTCGTCGTCCCCATCTCCACTGCAGATTGTCATCCCCCAACCGCAACACTCGCCGCCGCCGCTCCCTGGCAAGGCCTGCCTGAAGGGTCGCAGCATAGAAAACAAAAAAAATCCTACGCAAACATGACGGAATAAACCCAACACGAGATCTGATCTACGAGAGGTTGGTAGCAAGAAGGAGATCGAATCTCACCCTCGAAGAAAACCATGAGCGTTTTGTCGAGGCAGGGGTTGGCTAGTCGATCCCCGCAACTAGACTCGTCTAGTCGCGAGGAGATGTATTATCCAAGCGTCGCACGGGTAACGCCTCCGAGAGATCCACACGTACGGCTCGATGAAGACTCCATGTTCTTGATCCCGCAAGAGTTGGTGGAGAGGCTCGCGAGATCAGCAGCACAACGACGGTGGTGTGGTGGTTATGGTGGAGATCCGACAGGGCTTCGCCAAGCATCTGTGGAGGAGAAGGAGGTGGTGCGGCTAGGGGAGAGGAGGGGGCGGCGGCTAGGGCACCAAGGGGTTCGGCACCCCTCCCCTAGCCCCTCCTTATATAGGCGGCAGGGGGGTGCGCCCAAGGCCTCCCTAGGGCCGGCGGCTGGGGTGCCTTGGCCCCCAAGCCAGCCCCTAGGGTTAGGGTTTGGCCGGCCCCCCCTTTGGTCCCCTTTGGCCCGCATGGGCCTTTGATGCCCTGGTGGTGCGGCTGGCCCATGAGGCCAGTCCACCACCCCTTTATCCCATGTGGGCCCCATACTCCTATGGGCCCCACTTCTAGACCCCTCTAGAACCTTCTAGAATATTCCGGTACTTTGCCGGAAAATTCCCGAACCTTTTCGATACCTCCGGAAACCACTTTCCTTATATGAATCTTATTCTCCGGACCACTCCGGAACTCCTCGTGATGTCCGGATCCCATCCGAGACTCCGAATCAATATTCCTTCACACCATCATTTATCTCGAGCCCTAACTACATCGAACGTTAAGTGTGTGAGTCTACGGGTTCGCAAATATGTCATATTAATAGCTGGACCGGGATGCCCATATTAATTCCTACATATCCGACGAAGTACTTTACTAGTCGAACCACAATGCCCGGGATTCAATCAATCCATATACGATTCCTTTTGTTTCACGATATATTACTTGTCCGAGATTCAATCCACTGATATCTCCATATCTGATTAATCTCGTTACAGACAAGTTCTCTTTACTCGTTCCCATAGGGATCTGATATGACTAGCCACTTAGTCACATGCTTGCAAGCGTTTGGATGCTATGCTACCGAGAGGGCCCGGAGATATCTATCCAACTGTTGGACGAACAAATCCCAATCTTGATTCATGCAACCCAACAACCTACCATCGAGATACCTCAAAGCCACATTTATAATCACTCAGTTACGAAGTGACGTTTGATGTCCACAAAGCACTCCTCCGATAAGCGGGAGTAATATAATCGCATGGTCTAAGGAAACTATATTTGATATCTATTAAATTGAGTCTTGTCCATCATATCATCTCCCATGATACAAACTTCGTTTATCAAGTGATTCATAAATCCATGGTTAGGAAACGTCTAACCATCACTTTGATCAAACGAACTAGTCACAAGAGGAAAGACTAGGGACACATTACCGTTTATATTCCACACGTGTATTTGTTTCCGATTAATACAATTCTAGCATGGATAATAAACATTTGTCATGAACGGGAAAATATGATAAACAATAATCTTTATTATTGCCTCTTGGGCATATCTCCAACAGTCTCCCACTTGCACTAGAGTCAACAATTTAGTTTACATCTGTAGCAATCTAACACCCATGGCCTCCCGGTGCTGATCATGTTTTTCTCGTGGAAGAGGTTTAGTCAATGGGTCTGCCACATTCAGATCCGTATGCACCTTGCAAATCTCAATGTCTCCATCTCGGACATTCTCACGCAAATTGTGAAAGCGGCGCTTAATATGTTTTGTGTTCTTGTGTGAAGTTGGTTCCTTGGCAAGAGCAATCGCACCTGTATTATCACAGTACAGTGCCAGTGGTCTTGACGCACTTTGAACCACACCCAGCTCGGAGAGGAACTCCTTCATTCCGACTGCTTCACTTGCTGCCGACGAGGCTGCCACATATTCCGCTTCTGTTGAAGATTTCGCCACCACGCTCTGTTTGGAACTCCTCCAACTCACAGCGCCACCATTTAGAATAAACACGTATCCGGACTGAGACTTCGAATCATCCGGATCTGTATCCCAACTAGCATCGACGTAACCCCTTACGACAAGCTCTTGGTCACTTCCATATACGAGAAACATTTCCTTAGTTCTATTCAGATACTTAAGGATATTCTTGACAGTTGTCCAGTGTTCCACTCCTGGATCACTTTGGTACCTGCTAGTCAAACTTACAGCATGGCACACATCTGGTCTAGTACATAGCATAGCATACATGATAGAGCCTATGGCTGAGGCATAGGGAACTTTGTTCATTATCTCTCTATCTTCTGCCGTGACAGGACTCTGAGTCTTACTTAAAACCTTTCCTTGCAACATTGGTAAGAACCCCTTTTTCGAATTTTCCATTATGAACTTCTTCAGAACCTTGTCAAGGTATGTACTTTGTGAAAGCCCTATTAGGCGCCTTGACCTATCTCTGTAGATCTTTATGCCTAAAATGTACGCTACTTTGCCAAGGTCTTTCATTGAAAAACTTTTATTCAAGTAAGACTTTACACTTTCTAGTAGTGCAACATCATTTCCAATCAATAATATGTCATCCACATATAGTATTAAAAATGCAACTGCACTCCCACTCACTTTCTTGTAAATACATGCCTCTCCATAAGTTTGGACAAATCCAAACCCTTTGATCACTTCATCAAACCGGAGATTCCAACTCTGTGATGCTTGCTTCAGTCCATAAATGGATCTCTGAAGTTTGCATACCTTGTTAGCATCCTTTGGATCAACAAAACCTTTGGGCTGCACCATGTACAACTCTTTCTTAATATGACCATTAAGGAACGCGGTCTTCACATCCATTTGCCAAATTTCATAATCATAAAAAGTGGAAATTGCTAACATAATCCGAACAGATTTCAGCATCGCTACAGGTGAGAATGTCTCATCATAGTCAACTCCTTGAATTTGTCGGAAACCCTTTGCGACAAGTGATGACGGAATTGATGAGAGTGTTTCTCCATCAACTACGCCAACAAGCACTCTTGATACGCTGAAAGGAAAATAATATATGGGATAGGTTGAGCCTCCAAGTGCAGAGTATGTAGAAGTGGAAGTTTTTTCCCCACGAGGGTGACTCGAGGGTTTAATATCGAACTCTCGGGGAATCAGTAGTGGGGATTTTATCTCCTTGTCCTTCTCTAGATTTCCTGCAAACAAAGTAGATTGCTTTGTGCCCTCAACCTCACCAAGTGGTTGTCAAGCACAAGGTGTGAGAACGATATTAAGATAATAATGAATGCAAAACAGTAACTAAATATGCAATGGTGGTAAGTAGTAATGCAAGGATGATAGTAATGATGATGGATGATATTTTTGGGGTTTTTATATGTGTATGCAATGAATAAAAGTGTTTTTTGTATTTTCTGATTTTAAAATGGCTGAATGTAGAAAATGCTTAAAAGTGGTTGGAAAGTTGTTTCTTATGATTAAAATGGACCGGGGTTCATGGTTTCACACATGCACTCTCTATTTAATATAGTGTGGCAAATAAGTAGACATAGGATTAACATATGAGATTGCAAACAAGTTTAATGACATGTTACTAATTATATGGGCATCACGTCCTAACATAGAGACCTTTTGATTATTAGTCTCACTTATACTCCACCAAGATGCGAACTAAATCGTACACCTCAGTAATTAAGATGACTCAGAATATAGCTTTAAGATTAATGACATGGAGTGAAAATAAGAACATGCTGGATCTAGTCATAGGTAGAGGCTTGTCACTCCTCATACCTTGCAACATGGTATTTTGGTTTATCCCTAGTGAGGCAACAAAGTAAGGTAAACACCCAATGGATCGCAATATTAAGTTGTCATCTTATCACATCACCACCCCCATTACTCCAACTAATGCACACGTTCCCCCTCACACGCTCTCATAAACATGCTTGATCAAAACAAGGATACAAGAACGGGGTACATAATATGAATCTACTTTCATAACTGAAATAAACATTGCAATCTCAACATATATTAACTCATAAAAAGATCCACCACAAAGGTAATACAAAGATGATCGTAATCATGTTCAGCAGCTCATACAGTACTAATTAGTGAAGCTCAAGAGAGAGAGATACATATGCTACTGCCACAAACCCATAGTCCAGAGGTGGACTACTCCCTCTTCATCATGGAGACGGTGGAGATGTCGATGGAGAAGAAGGAGACCTCTCTGGCAGCACTCCGCCGAAGTTCCCCCCCTCCAATCTGCAACCTCCTGGTCTCTGTTTCTTGTTTCTCTCGTGTGGCGGCTCTCCCTTCGAAAAACGTCGGGGGGCTCTTTATATAGGCGTTTTTAGGTCACGAGGATGCTTCAGGGTGAAAGATCGACGCAAACGGGGCCACGAGGGCTAAAAGAGGTGGGCCCACGTGGCCCCTGTACCTGGCCGTGTGGGGCACCCCTTTTTGCCCCTCCGGCCTCCGTTCGCTTGCTTCTTTCGCTCCTAGGTCTTCATCCTTTCAAAATAATGATCCCCGTAAATTTATAGCTCATTATGACGTCGTTAAGGCCCTGAAACAAATAAGGAAAAAAATAGGGGTTTTCTGCCTGCGCAGGATTAATTCCATAAAAAGGGGAAATCATTATTAATTACCAAAAATCATTAAATAACAGTAATATACCCCTTATATGATGCAAATATGAATGGAAAACAAGTGTTATGGTGCAAAGTTCATGTATGCATTTTACATGCATCAACATCCCCAAGCTTAACTCATGCTCGTCCTCGAGTATGAAAGTGATAAAACTAACATGAACTTTGCAATATAATAACAACATGGATATAAAAGATGATTGCTACTGCTACATAAAGTCAAATGATTCATTAATTCAAAGAAGTAGCAATATGCAAACAGTTTATAAAATGATATCAAGTATTCAATGCAAGGATGTTCAATGATAGTTCACAAAGTGTAACATAAAAGATAGTAATATGGACCACAAGTATGCAATATGATAAGTAAGAACATCCTACATTGGTCATAGAGTGAAGATGAAAATCTGTAAGTAAAAAGTGGACACTTTGGAAAGGATATATAAATGAGTAGAGGTAAAACATGCATAAGTTTCATCTATCCTCCAAACTATTCTACTTGAGTTATTGATTGCAATGGTAATATTTGGTGTCAAGCTCTCATTCCCCTATCATAGCATCTTGAATGATTAAAGTTAAATGTGAAAGAAAATATGAGTAATGGCCTTGATAAAGTAAATGTTAGATGTCTCATGCCCCTTGAATACAAGTACCTACACCAAAATTACTTAACTTGGGAAACAAAGTAAGTTTAAGTTATCTATCATTGTAAGTAATAATGGTATCATCAAGAGCCTCAACTGGGGTACCTCTTGTCCCATGATATGGATCAAGCCCACATCAAAACAACAAGACAAACAAACATAATGAACAACCTCAACACCCTTTTTATTTACCACTTGATATAGCTTTTTATTGTAGGGTGTATCACAGAAAGTTCAAAATAGCATGTAAGTAAATTTCCACCATGAATGATGCATGGCTTAGATTAGCGGCCCAGGTTTCTCTCTAACCATTTATACAAACTCATTTAAACTTACTCTATTTCCACATTATTTCACCATGATAGGCATCCATAAACAAAAGTACATGATATCAACTAAATAAATGATGGAACATGTTGAAATCTTTGCATGTGACAGCACATATGGGCTAACTCCCAACCTTAAACATTTATCAAGCCACTATCATCATAATATTAATCACAATGGTTCATGTTTATTAAATGCAATAAAAATAAAGTGTGCATCAAGTTCGCGAGAGTTTTTTAACCAACTTTTCCCATTACAATAAATAACATAATCATTTTCATTTAGAGGTGTATATAACACAAATAACATGATAAACATACTTGGAATAGCATAAAGCTAATAGGTAGATATGGTGGACTCACTGGAAAAACTTTGGTTGAAGGTGTTGGAAACAAGTTTTTACTTGTTGTAATTTTTGGGCTAGCAAAAGGGAGAAAGATGACCATCTAGATGCATGCATGAGTGTCCATAGAACTAACTAATTCATTTCAAACAAGGTGAAATAACATTCAGCATCAAAACATGAATAAAAGATAGCTCATGATAAAGCATTTGCAAATTATTACTCATAAAGAAGCTCATGAATCATGCAACTATATGTGTCATTAAAAAACAACTTAGACATCCCTTTTCCCAATTCAACAAAAGCATGCAAGATATTTCAACCCATATTTCCAGTAGCTTTCTCATATATAAATGATAGTGTGGTGGTCTCACAAAAAAAAATCAAAGCAAAAACAAACAAAAAGACGCTCCAAGTTTATGCGATAAAGTGTTTCAAATGAAAAACAGAAGTTAGACGTGTGCAAACCGAGAGTATGTTGGTTCAGTGGGGATGTTCTCCACATCCCCAAGCTTATGGTTTTCACCATCCTTGGATAACTCATGGTGCATCTCCTCCAATCCCTGTGAAAAAACTTCAAAACACTGTTTCTCCCATTTCTTCTCTGTGGGGTGATATTAGTAGAGATAAACAAATAGGCTTCTTGCTGCATATGATCCATGGACTAAAAGTTATATGAATGATCAGAGAGTGTATAATTTTTTATGCCTACTCATAAACTCAATTGGATCAAAAAGATTCAACTCAAAAGTTCAAATTATGCATAAAACAATATGGGACAGAATCTGTCCAGAAAAACAGCAGCAGCAAAACGTATTTTTCTGTCCAACTTAAGCTCATCGAAAATTCTGAAAAAATTTAGGCATACATAGGATGAAAAGTTTCAGTTACAGTTAAAATCTCAGCTCAATCGGAGTTACAGAATAGCAATGAAAAATCAAACCGTGCACAGACTTCGTGCAGGAATAAAATCTCCGAATAGAAGTAGCAACTTTTTCAAACCAAAATAGGTAAAACTTGTCACTTTATTAAAAATTCCAGAAACTAAGCTAAGAAAACATTCTCTTGTTACAGTAATAGGACACAAAGAAAATCCAAATAAAAACAACCGAGTTGCCTCCCGTAAAGCACTTTCTTTATAGTCATATAGCTAGGCTTACTTGTTGATCATGAAGGTTGAAGCTCATGAGGGAGCTTATATTTTGGTGTGTACCTCTTCCTTGGGAAGTTTTTCATGCAAATACTAGGATCCCATGGTTCTCTCAAGCGAATCAAAATAATAGTCAAGTTGAAACCTAGTAAAATGAAAAACAAAACACAAAAGTAATAACAACGAAGTCTAACTTTCTTTCTATGCATTGGCATTTTGTATATGAATGAATCACAATAAATAGAAATTTCACAATGCATATTAAAAGTAGTTACTTGCAGCATATATTTATTAGTAGCATAAACAGGGTTCTTATTACCTCCTCTTTTATAATAGTTGCAAGTAGAAGAAATAAATTCAACCATATAATCACAAGAACCATTCATCTTAGATAATATAGGCACATAAAGAGGATCATTAAATTTATTTTGGAATTCATTAGCATGCTTCCCTCTTTCAAAATAGTTATTAAGATCAATATTATGTTTAATATCATGGTTGCAAAAAAGATTTTGAACTAAAGATAACTGCAAACCACATAAGTATTTCTCAACATAAGCAAATTTCTCCCCTATGGTGTAATTAGGAGAATTCAGAAATAAAGTAGGACTCTCATGAGTGAGAGTATTATCACAAGCAGCAAGTATATCATTTTTACCCTCACATAAAGTAGTAACAACTAAACATGGAGGATTATCAATAAGCATTGGACCATCATCTAGAGCTTTATCATAAAAAAATTCCAAGCAACACTCCCCATTATCATCAATAAGTTCACTAGTAGCATTAGTGGAAAGTAAAGGAGCATTATTAGTTTCATCATATAGGACCATATAATTTTCAGTTTCACACTCATCATAACATGGGTTCTCATAAACAACAAAAGGTTTTTGAGTTTGAGTGTTACTATCATATGTTGGTGGTGAAGGTGGGAGTTTCCTCTCTTCATTCTCTTGCTCTTTTTCATCCAAGGAGATCTCAGTTTCAGCTATTTCTTCTTCCACAACTTCCAGCAGGGCATTAGTATTTTTTTTAGGATAAGTTCTCTCAAGAAATTCAGTAATATGAGGATTATCACTATAATAATTAAGGCAGTATCCAAGTATAACATAATTTTTAGATTTGTAAGAAGCATCATTAATATTTTTAAGCACAACAGTAATCTCATAGGCACCCATAAAAACAACAAATTCTTCAATTTGTTCAAGATTATCAAAATCATAATTTCCTTTAGCATAAGAAGCCAATGTTTCATTATTGTTATAATCACATTGGAAAGGGAGGTGTTTGTCCCTCCTACGGCAAAAAGATTTATTAAAGCACCAGGATTCATCATGTTTAGAGCAAAAGTTTGTAGCAAGACTATTCAATATATGTAATTGTGCCCATAGTTGTGTCCCTTTTTCAGACAAGCGGTATTCCTTATAATATTTCTGTTGTTCCTCCGTGAACCTACTTAGCCAATAAGATCTAGTCTCACAGGAAGTAACCATTGATAGCAAGTAAAGAACAAGACATAAAAACAGGACAAAACCGAAATAAACTAGGTGCTAGAATTTTTTTTGTTTTTAATTTTTAATGAAAAACTGAAAATAAAATGACACTAAATAATGCAAACCGAATTAACTAATGCAAAACAAAATGCAAAACTAAAAATAAAATATGCAAACCGAAATCTAAAAATGATATGCAAGACAATAACAAAACAAAATAAAATGCTTGAAGGTAAATATGGACAAGATGCTGCTCACGTAGGTGCAACCTCCCCAAGCTTAGGTATTAGCACAAGTTGGTGATGAAGTCGAATTTGTTGTGATATCCTTGGATAAAACCTTCCAGCTATGATTCCCCGGTAACGGTGCCAGAAAAAACATGTGATGACGGAATTGATGAGAGTGTTTCTCCCTCAACTACGCCAACAAGCACTCTTGATACCCTTAAAGGAAAATAATATATGGGATAGGTTGAGCATCCAAGTGCAGAGTATGTAGAAGTGGACGTTTTTTCCCCACGAGGGTGACTCGAGGGTTTAATATCGAACTCTCGGGGAATCAGTAGTGGGGATTTTATCTCCTTGTCCTTCTCTAGATTTCCGGCAAACAAAGTAGATTGCTTTGTGCCCTCAACCTCACCAAGTGGTTGTCAAGCACAAGGTGTGAGAATGATATTAAGATAATAATGAATGCAAAACAGTAAATAAATGTGCAATGGTGGTAAGTAGTAATGCAAGGATGATAGTAATGATGATGGATGATATTTTTGGGGTTTTTATATGTGTATGCAATGAATAAAAGTGTTTTTGTATTTTCTGATTTTAAAATGGCTGAATGTAGAAAATGCTTAAAAGTGGTTGGAAAGTTGTTTCTTATGATTAAAAATGGACCGGGGTTCATGGTTTCACACATGCACTCTCTCTTTAATATAGTGTGGCAAATAAGTAGACATAGGATTAACATATGAGATTGCAAACAAGTTTAATGACATGTTACTAATTATATGGGCATCACGTCCTAACATAGAGACCTTTTGATTATTAGTCTCACTTATACTCCACCAAGATGCGAACTAAATCATAACACCTCAGTAATTAAGATGACTCAGAGTATAGCTTTAAGATTAATGACATGGAGTGAAAATAAGAACATGCTGGATCTAGTCATAGGTAGAGGCTTGTCACTCCTCATACCTTGCAACATGGTATTTTGGTTTATCCCTAGTAAGGCAACAAAGTAAGGTAAACACCCAATGGATCGCAATATTAAGTTGTTATCTTATCACATCACCACCCCCATTACTCCAACTAATGCACACGTTCCCCCTCATACGCTCTCATAAACATGCTTGATCAAAACAAGGATACAAGAACGGGGTACATAATATGCATCTACTTTCATAACTGAAATAAACATTGCAATCTCAACATATATTAACTCATAAAAAGATCCACCACAAAGGTAATACAACAATGATCGTAATCATGTTCAGTAGCTCATATAGTACTAATTAGTGAAGCTCAAGAGAGAGAGATACATATGCTACTGCCACAAACCCATAGTCTAGAGGTGGACTACTCCCTCTTCATCATGGAGACGGTGGAGATGTCGATGGAGAAGAAGGAGACCTCTCCGGCAGCGCTCTGCCGGAGTCCCCCCCTCCAATATGCAGCCTCCTGGTCTCTGTTTCTTGTTTCTCTCGTGTGGCGGCTCTCCCTTCGAAAAACGTCGGGGGGCTCTTTATATAGGCGTTTTTAGGTCACGAGGATGCTTCAGGGCGAAGGATCGATGCAAACGGGGCCACGAGGGCTAAAAGAGGTGGGCCCACATGGCCCCTGTACCTGGCCGCGTGGGGCACCCCCTTTTGCCCCTCCGGCCTCCATTCGCTTGCTTCTTTCGCTCCTAGGTCTTCCTCCTTCCAAAATAATGATCCCCGTAAATTTATAGCTCATTATGACGTCGTTAAGGCCCTGAAACAAATAAGGAAAGAAATAGGGGTTTTCTGCCTGCGCAGGATTAATTCCATAAAAAGGGGAAATCATTATTAATTACCAAAAATCATTAAATAACAGTAATATACCCCTTATATGATGCAAATATGAATGGAAAACAAGTGTTATAGTGCAAAGTTCATGTATGCATTTTACATGCATCAACAAGTCGTGCTTTATACACGGCGACGTTTCCGTCAGCGTGTGTCTTTCTTTTGAATATCCATTTTTTTCTCAATGGCCTTTCGGTCGTTCAGTAAGTCCACCAATGTCCATACTTGGTTTTCATACATGGATTCCATTTCGGATTTCATGGCTCCTAGCCATTTATCGGAGTCCGGGCTCATCATCGCTTCCTGATGGTAGATATTGATAAGTTGGGTGGTGCCCCAAGCGAAGGCGGAATTGCAGCTAGTAGCAGTTTTCCCTCGTTTAACGAACCGAGGTTTATCGAACCAGTAGGACTTTGAAATCAACAACGAGGTGAATGTTGAATATCTCTGGCGCTTAGGGATACCTTCAATAGACGTGGACCTGCACACAATCAACCAAATACTTTGTCCCCAACGGCGGAAAGGTTGTCAATCTCTCCGGTCTCGCAGAACACAAAGCGATTAATTGTATGATGAAATAGATAAAATATGAAAAGTGACCAGAGGAGTAATGATGAGTAAAAGCAAGTAAATGAGGTTGTAAAAATGTAAAAAGATGGACCGGGGGCCATGGGTTCACTAGTGGAGTCTCTCAAGTAAATAAAATATGCATGTGATGGGTGAACGAATTACAGCTAGGCAATTGATAAGATCATGACACAACCCCAATTTAGCTATGACAAAAAGGATATGATAATATTTATGGAGGCATCACGACAAGGAACAAAGACCGTTGAGTCCAACTGCGTCTTTGTCTAAAAAGTCCACCCTAGGATCGCTATCCAGCCTGTCACCCAACGGTATTAAGTTGCAAGCAATAGACAATTGCATTAAGTAAAGTGCATGAAGTAAGCAATACTAATATCAAAATAGACATTAAACACCGTTGTTTTACCCTTAGTAGCAACAACACACCCTCACCCTTAGACGTTTCTGTCACTCGTGCCTAGGAACAAAAGGGGGCATGAACCCACTATCTAGCATAAATATCCTCTCTTGGAGATACCCACAATCACTTGGCCAAAGTAACTACGCACATCGAAGAGCATGCAAGAACATAAATTACTCATATAAGAATCATGCACAATCTGAACATAACTTCATAATCCATCGGATCCCAGCAAACACATCACATAACATTACAATAATCGATCTTGATCATGTTAGGCAGCTGATAACCCCTAAGAGCAGGGGATCACTGTAGCACCTCTCAATGTGGAAGTAGGGTATTGATCCGCAGGAGCAAGAACGAAAAGTTATCTATTCCCTACAACTAAAGTATCACAAGTTTTAGTTGATTATGCACTAAACAAGTTTAAGGAACAAGATGGTTGACTTAATGGATGGAGGTTTAATGTAACAAAACAAAAATGTAAAAGTGTCCCAATCCTCTTCAATGCAAAAGGACAAGACAAAGGTGTAAACGGTGTTTGGAAATAAGGCCTAGGGATCATACTTTCACTAGTGGACCCTCTCAACAATAATAATATAATTGAATACATAGATATTTCCTCCTCATTATGTGACGAGGTTTGGACTCGGAAAATCCCTGGGTTGAGCACCCCGGGTTGATTGAGGGGGAGAGAGGTGAGCGCTGGTGATCACGACGGCTAACAGGCGAGGTTTTACCCAGGTTCAGGCTCCCGGAGGATAACACCCTACTTCCTGCTGGTTGGTATTGATGTTGAGCGTGGCTACAATGGCGAGATGGAGATCTCGCTAGGGTTTGAGCTGGCAGCTATGAGCTGGAGTCGAGTTACCCTAGACGAGGGACCCTCCCAGCCTTTATATGATAGGCTGGGTCTCGGGTGAACGGTGCCGATGGCACCTACAGGACGATCAAGGGCGATGACCTAACGTCGACTATCTTGGGCCGCACGTCGTCCTTCTTGGGCCTTCCTTGGACCCTCGCCATAGGGTTAATGGACTTGGCGTGACCCAGGTATCACCACCGTGGGGTAGTCAAAGAGTAACCCCACGACAGTAGCCCCCGAGTGCTTAGTCGAATCGTAGAGTCGGATAAAGGACTCCTTCCTTCTGGGCACGCCAGCGGGTTCCTGAAAGGAACAAACAAAATGGTCGACTCCGGCCGTTCAGGGCTTATGGAGGATTTCTTAGTCGAAACATCGACTGCAGGGTGAAAACTGCGAGTGTTGTTCTGGTCGGTGATTTTTCGACTGCGATTGTTCTGAGTCATTCGGGAGCGCGAACAGCGCTCCCGATGGGAGTAGCCCCCGAGATTAAGCTGAATTGCTTGCAATTGAGGTTAAACTCAATTTTTCCTTCAGTCGAAAAGCCCGCTCCCGATGGGAGTGAAGAAGGGACTCGAATTGACGGAGTCGCAACTTGCTTTGCATGACTTACTTTGTACTCGGCCGGTTTGGCTTACTGCTTAAGTTTGCTCAGCTCGTGAAGCTTACTGTAATTATTTGCAGTCGAATGGACTTGTCGAGTCGACTCAGCTCTTAGAGCTTACTGTATCTTTGTTACACCCGAATGAACTGTCCGGGTGCTCCATCAGCCCATTGGCTTGCTACGCCTCCGCGAATGACGTCAGCGCTGACGTTTTCGGCGTGCTCTGCATCCGATGGGACGCGACATGGTGGTCCCAGTGCCAGCATTGACTGATCTGACCGTTGGGCGCGAACTTTTTCGCGGCGTGATGAAGACGCCTCGATTCCCGCTCGTAGTGGGCGGCGTGGGCGGCGACGGTTGGCATCTCTGCGCGACGCGTGGACGGCCAGATGAGGTTGTGGAGAGCGGTTTCGTGGGGAACGGCCAGGATGAACTGTCCCCGCGGTATATATTTTTCACCGCGGTGGGGAACAGTTCACCCCATCCTCATTTCTCCGCCATCTCCATTGCTCTCTCCTCCATTGCTGCTCCTCCATTACTGCTCCTCCATTGCTGCTCCTCTGCCAGATTCTTCTCCACCCATCATGAGCAAGGTCACAATGAAGAGGGGAAAGTCTGCCGCCGGCGCCGTCGCCGCCACCGAGGCTGGCGTGATGAAGAAACCCGAGGGCGACTGGACGAAGTCATCGGTGAAGAAGGCCGATCTTGAGAGCCTCCGCGCGCGGGGGCTGCTGCCGCCGGCGGACCAGGCGGCGGTGCGCGCTCCAGGGAAGGAGGTATTCCCTGACCCTCGCGAGGGGGCGCGTATGCTTCGTGGATTTTCTTCCGCGGGGTTTCGGGTTCCCCCTCCACGATTTTGTTCGTGGTCTTCTGTATGCTTATGGGATTCAGATCCATGATCTGACTCCCAATAGCGTCTTGAGCATCGTGAGCTTTATTGTGCTTTGCGAGTGCTTCTTGGGGATCGCACCCCACTGGCTGCTATGGAAGTCGCTGTTCCTCGTCAAGAGGATCGTGGGAAAGAGCGGGCAAGTGTACCCGGTGGGCGGCTTCGGCATCCAGGTGCGTGGCGACACCACCTTCTTCCAGATGAAGAAATCCGACTCCGTCCAAGGCTGGCGGAGGAAGTGGTTCTACGTCAGGTGCGACCAGGAGGGGCTTCTTCCCTTCGCGGCTGATCGCAAGTTGAAGAAGAAGAAGGCACGGGCGCACCCGCTGTCGAAGGAAGACAGGGAGGCGACTCAACCCTTGCTGGCGCTTCTCAGTGGCCTGTTGAAGAGCCTTGGGCGCGAGACAGGTGGGGTGCATCTCATTGCCACCTTCTTCAGGCTTCGGGTGCAGCCACTCCGTGCTCGCGTCCACCCGATGTGGGCGCTTGAGCACGGCAATGAACTCGGCGATGACGAAGTTGAGTCGAAGGTGAGGAGCATCACTAGTCTCCGAGCCACCGATCCGTGCAACGTCAAGTGCTCGGTCCAGCCGTATGGGCCGAACAACCCAGTGCCTGAGGTAAGCTTCCTTCTGCTTTGCTTCTGTCTTGTATGTTTTGTCGAAATCTTCTTTTTCTGACCCGAATTCTTGGCAGNAGTCTGCTTCTGCTTCGTCACCCGCAAAGCAGGTGGAGGTGGAGAACGTGGCCGAGGCGAGCGGGTCGTCCTCTGGTGCCAGGCACGCAAGCGACCCGACGGAGCCTTTAGTCGTGCCTCCCCTCAGCTCTGCGCCGCCGACTGGGTTCGCGAGGATGCCCTCCGTCTCCCTGGACACGAGCGAGGATGATCTGGACGTCACCAGGTTAGTCTTGCAACCATCACCTTGTTGTCGAGTACCCTTTTTGCCTTTACGAGTATTTGAATTGAATTATCTTGCCGCAGCAACCGTACTGGCGCTGTCGGTCTCGCCTCCAGAGATGGAGCACATTCTGCTCCTGTGTTCGAGCAGACCGCGAAGGCGACCGAAGAAGAGCCGCAGGCGGGTGGATGCAACCCTGAAGGCTTCGACTTCCTCCGTGCCGGAGAACGCTGATGCGACCTCGGTGGACGCTGGATTGCTTGAGCATGTAAGTGTCTCTTAACTCAGTCTGCAAGATCTGTATCGGGTGCGCGAACAGCGCTCCCGATGGGAGTAGCCCCGAAGATGTGCGTGACTAGAATAGTCGGGCGCAGATGATGTTTTGTTCTTTCCACAGCCGTTTTGTCGCCAGCTGATGGAGGGAGCCGCAGCCTTCGTGCGAATGGAGAAGGAGGGGGGTCGGCTCCGCACTGCTCTGGAGCAAGCAAACAGTGAGTACTAACCCTTGCGTTCAAGAGGTGCTTCGACTATCTTCATTTTAACTTTGCTCCGGTGATCCAAGCGAAGGGAGAGCCTGGCGAAGCGGGTCGCGGAGCTGGAGAAGTCACTGGGCGAAGCTCAAAGCGTGAGCGAGCCCGGGATGAACTGGGAAGGCCCAGGTTGAGCATTTGCTCTCACTCGCCGACGCTACTGGAGTAAGTATCTCGGCTGTTTGCCTACTTTTTCTTGTGTCGACTTTGGTGTCTTATCAGTGTGGTCTTTTTGGAGCAGAGACTTACGGAGGTGCTCCTCCGAAGGAACTTCCAGTGCCAATGTCAGCTTGGCCGAGGCTGTCGGCTCATCGTCGCGTCTGTGCATATGCCTCGACGGCGCTGCAGAAGTCGACAGGCGCCTTGGCGACTGTGCACCGGAGCATCTTCCCCAATCAGCCGTCGCCGGTCTGTTGACGCGCTTGCGGCTCCGTTTGAAGGCGACGCGACCACCATGGCGGACTACACGCGTGCTCAGACGGTACGCGGCTCAGAGCTCACTTTCCAGCTCCTACTTGGTCACCAAGTCGCAGGTGACTTTGAGAAGGTTGTCAGCGACTTCCCTCGGAGGCCTGATGGCAAAACCGCGTCCCTTAGCTGTGTGAAGGCGCGGGCGAGTCAGCTGGCTGCGAAGTTGGTTGCCACCTTCGAGAAGAATCGCCAAGGCTGCAGAGTTGGCCGCTAGGAAGGGCCGTTCTCGGTCGGAGTCTGCGATGTAGATTCCTTATTTTAATTCTCTTTGTCTTGGTCTGTAATGAACCATGTAGTTTGCGGGTCTTCTGGCCGTGAACATGCTGATGTTGAAATGTGAATATTGCCTCGAGTCTTCTTTCATATCCATGTTTGAATGTCTTCCTCATTTGCCACTGTCGAATTTGGCAGTCTGAGATGGGCGAGGCTCCTGAGGTTGCTGGACGACTGGTGTGCGATGAGGAGGACACCTCTTCGGCGCACCCTGATCGTCGTCGTCGACTCCTCAGCTCCTGCGCGAAGTGTAATGACCAGCGAGTGATCACCTCATGAGAACAAGATTGTTGAACTCGAGTCGAAGTTGAAGACCGCCGAGTTGGAGTTGGAGCGCTTGAAGTCACGGCCTGCTGCGCGTTCTCACAGCGTGAGGAATTCCTTCTTGGCCAGATAGACTTGATCAGTCGACAACTGCAAGGTTGGTCTTCTGGCGCTTTGCTCCGGCTTCTTTATGCTTTCACTGTTCTAAGTGCTGGGTCTTGATGCAGATGTGAATGCTGACTGGAAGGCCGAGCAGGGTCGAGTGGACGAGCGGGTGGATAGAGAAGCCGCCGGTGACTCACTCGAAGCTCGTCAATTTTGGTCAGATAAATCCAAGGGCAGTGTACTGGCTAGAATGCTGGATCGCACCTGGCGGGCTGCTTTGCTCTTGGAAGGTTGCAGAAAGACCCTTCTGCAGGTCAACAAGGTGTTCTTTCCGCACAACGAGCAGCCTAGCAGACTGGCTGCGCTGCTGGAGAGGTACCGCGAGGGCAAGGCGTTGAAGGAAGTCGTGCACACCCAGCTTGTTGGTGGGGCGAACGTGGCGCTGGCGTACGTTCGAATGCACCGGCCTCATCTTCCCTTGGACAAGGTGCTTGACGGCTTGCCTGGAGCAGATGACTACGTCAACATTCTTGCGGCTGCGCGTCAGATGATTCAACAGGTCCAGACCTTCAGCGAGCAACTTGTAGGGCCACTCGATGGGCCAAAGGAGGAGCCTGTAGAGTAAGAATAGCAGACTATTGCTGTATAGCATTAGTTTGTAAGAGATATTTTTCCCAAGTGGGAGCATAAGTGTATGTATGCCGAGGTCGTCGGAGCCTCCGAGTGAATAAATTGTGTATTGTAGATTTATGTAAACTCGTATGGCGCAGCCCCCGAGCGGGTTGAGTGCGGCCGGGGTGCGTCGAGTCAGGCTTGTGCGGCGCAGCCCCCGAGTGCTTCGAGTGCGGCCGAAGCATTTTCGAGTCAGGCATGTGCGGTGCAGCCCCCGAGTGCTTTCGAGTGCGGCCGAGGCGCTTTCGAGTTAGACCTGTGCGGCGCAGCCCCCGAGTGCGTCGAGTGCGGCCGAGGCTTTTGTGTTAGACCTGTGCGGCGCAGTCCCCGAGTGCGTCGAGTGCGGCCGAGGCTTTTTGTGTTAGACTTGTGCGCGCAGCCCCCGAGTGGTTCGGGTGGCGGCCGAGGATTTTCGAGTTGGACCTGTATGGCGCAGCCCCCGAGTGGTTCGGGTGGCGGCCTAGATTGACTTAGACCTATGCGGCGCAGCCCCCGAGTGGTTCGGGTGGCGGCCGAGGATTTTCGAGTTGAACCTGCATGGCGCAGCCCCCGAGTGGTTCGAGTGGCGGCCTAGGTTTTGACTTAGACCTGTACAGCGCAGCCCCCGAGTGGTTCGGCTGGCGGCCGAGGATTTTCGAGTTGGACCTGTATGGCGCAGCCCCCGAGTGGTTCGGGTGGCGGCCTAGGTTTATATTGCTTGCTGACAAAGGTAGAAGGGGGAGCTTGTTCCTCAAATCACTTTATTGATTTTTGCGAGCAGGCCGCCTCATTAAAACCCTTCCAGTCCCCTCGGGTACCCTGGTGAGGGAAAGAGTGCGTCTGAAACCTGCCGCTTCTTGACATTGTACTGTTACAAATTGGGGTCGATCAGGCGTAGAATCGGCGCAGTTGCGCAACGTTCCAGGGGTTGTTGCAGACTGCTCCTGTCTTCGAGTCCGTCAGGCGATAAGCTCCGCCGCCGATTGCCTCTGTCACGATGTATGGACCCTCCCACGGGGAGGCAAGCTTGTGCACCTTCTTCTGCTTGAGACGGAGGACAAGATCACCAGGGACGAACGCTCTGGGCCGGAGTCGCCGCCCGTGATAGTTGCGCAGGTCTTGCTGATACACGGCTGTGCGGGTCAGGGCGATGTCGCGTGCTTCGTCCAGGGTGTCCATGTCATCTTCGAGTGCTTCCTCTGCAGCAGACTCATCGTAGGCCACCACTCGGGGAGCGTCAAACTTGATGTCGCACGGCAGGACTGCTTCAGCGCCGTACACCATGAAGAATGGCGTGTACTGGGTAGATCTGTTTGGCGTGGTGCGCAAACTCCACAGCACAGATGGTAGTTCTTCGACCCAGGCACCTGCGGCGCGCCTCAGTGGCACTCGTAGGTGCCTCTTTACGCCCTTGCAGACGAGGCCATTGGCTTTCTCGACTTGTCCGTTGGATTGCGGGTGCGAAATAGATGCGTAGTTGAGCTTGATGCCTTGGTCAGAGCAGAAGTCTTTGAATTTCTTCGGCTGTGAAGTTCGAGCCGTTGTCGGTGATGATGCTGTGTGGCACGCCGAACCTGAAGATGATCGACCTGATGAAGTTAACCGCCGAGGAGGCAGTCGAACTTATGATGGGCGCGGCCTCGATCCACTTCGTGAACTTGTCGACTGTCACCAGGAGGTGAGTGTGTCCGCCCGGAGAAGACTTCTTGAGTGGACCCACCATGTCGAGCCCCCATTGAGCGAAGGGCCACGCGAGTGGTATGGTCTTCAGTGCTGATGCCGGTGCGTGCGGCTTGTTGGCGAACTCCTGGCAGCCGATGCATTTCCTCACGAGTTCTTCTGCGTCTTGCATTGCGGTGGGCCAGTAGAACCCTGCTCGTAGGGCTTTGGCCACCAAGGCTCGACTGCTGGCGTGGTGTCCGCAGATGCCGGCGTGGATCTCGAGTAAGATGGCTTGACCGTCGACTGGGTCGATGCACCTTTGGAGGACTCCTGAGATGCTTCGCTTGTAGAGTTCCCCGTTGATGACGGTGAAGCCCTTGGAGCGGCGGACGACGCGCTTGGCTTCGACTGGGTTCGTTGGCACCTTCTGATGCAGTATGTAGGCCAGGTATGGGCTTGTCTATGTGGGTTCGACCAGCATTACCTCCATGGGTTCCTTCTCCGTGCTGGGCGGGTTGGTGGTGCTCGTTGTCGGTGTAGAGGGTCCCGGCGCAGGCCGGAGCTTGATGGAGCGTTGCTTGATGCACTCGAGGAAGACTCCGGGTGGCACCGGTGCTTTGTCTGAGCCTAGGTTGGCGAGGATGTCGGCTTCCTCGTTGCTCTCGCGGCCGATGTGTCGCAGCTCGCAGCCGTCGAAGGTGCCTTCCAGCTGGTTGTACAGGTCCCTGTAGGCTATCATGTTGTCGGCGATGGCGTCACATTGCTTCATGGTTTGCTGCACGACAAGGTAGGAGTCTCCGTAGATCATGAGGTGAGTGGCGCCGCAGTTTTTGGCCATCCGCATGCCGTGGATCAGGGCTTCGTACTCTGCCTCGTTGTTGGAGGGTGTTGGGAAGTCCATTTGCAGTACATACTTCAATTTGTCGCCTTTGGGTGAGATGAGGACGACTCCCGCCCCTGCTGACCTGAACTTCTTGGAGCCCGTCGAAGTACACTGTCCATGCGTTGGACAAATCGGGCACGTCTGGTAGCTGGGCCTCTATCCACTCTGTGGTGAATTCTGGAAGAACTTGGGCCTTGATTGCCTTCGGGTGCGCATACTTCAGCCCCCAGGGTCCTAACTCGACGACCCACTTGGCGACTCGTCCTGTCGCGGCTTGGTTGGTGAGGATGTCGGAGAGCCCAGAGGAGCTTACCACCGTGATGGTGTGCTCGGAGAAGTAGTGGACGACCTTCCTTGATGTCATGAAGACTCCGTACGCTAGCTTCTGGTAATGCGGGTATCGCTGCTTGGAGAGGGTTAGCACCTCGCTAAGAAAGTAGACGGGTCGCTGAACAGGGTGGCTGTGCCCTTCTTCTCCTCGTTCGACGACGAGTACTGTGCTGACCACTCTGTTCGTGGCCGACACGTAGAGGTACAGCGGCTCGTTCTCCAGTGGCGCCACCAGTACTGGAGGAGTCGTGAGGGTTTTCTTGAGCTTGTCGAACGCGTCTTGTGCTTCTTCTGTCCACTCGAATTTATCCGTCTTTTTCATCAGTTGGTAGAAAGGCAGGGCCTTTTCTCCCAACTTACTAATGAACCGGCTGAGAGCTGCGACTCGGCCGGCTAGGCGTTGCACTTCATGAAGCTTGGTCGGTGCTGGCATTGCGAGTATGTTTTGCACCTTCTCAGGGTTGGCTTCGATTCCTCTTGCCGAGACGAGATACCCGAGCAGTTCTCTGGCTGGCACGCCGAAAACACACTTGTCCGGATTCAGCTTGATCTGGTACTCGTTGAGTGCGGCGAATACTTTGCGGAGGTCAGCAATTAAACTGTCCTCCGTTCGAGTGGTGATGACTATGTCGTCGACGTAGACTTGTACGATCTTTCCTATTAGCTCCTTCAGGCAAGCTTGCATCGTGCGCTGGTATGTGGCTCCAGCGTTCTTCAACCCGAAGGGCATCATTGGTAGCAGAACACACCATGGGGTGTGATAAATGCAGTCTTCTCTTCATCTTCGACTTTCATCCTTATCTGCTGGTACCCGGAGTAGGCGTCCAGGAAGGATAGGCGCGCGCAGCCTGCAGTCGAGTCGATGATCTGGTCTATCCGCGGAAGCGGAAAGTGGTCCTTGGGGCAGCACTTGTTGATGGCGGTGAAGTCGACGCACATGCGGAGTTTCTTCGTCTTCTTCTTCTCCACCAGGACCGGGTTCGCTACCCAGTCCGAGTCCTTGATTTCCCGGATGAATCCGGCGTGGAGCAGCCGGTCGATCTCCTTGCTGATGGCGTCTCGCTTGGGACCCGAAAAGCGTCGCATGGTCTGCTTGACGGGTCTGGCGTCCTTGTGGGCGCGTAAGGAGTGCTCGGCGAGTTCCCTGGGTATGCCTGGCATGTCAGAAGATTGCCAGGCGAAGATCTCCTAGTTCTCACATAGAAACTCGACGAGCGCGCCTTCCTATGCAATAGGCAGGCTTGTCGACACCTTGACTGTCTTGCTGGCGTCCGTCGGGTGGACTTGATGGGTTCTTGTGTCGTCAGTCGTGTTGAAGGCGGAGTCCTTGGCTGGTTTCTTGTGTGGCGGGAAAATGGTCTTGTCGTTGTCGACTGCCATCATCGCAAGGTGCTCCTCCATTCCGAAGAATTCAGAGATCTGGCTGAATTCGCGGTCGCAGCTGTTGGAGCGGTCGAAGTCGCCGTGCACCGTGATGACACCCTTGGGTCCAGGCATCTTAAGCATCAGATAGGCGTAGTGAGGTATCGCCATGAATCTGGCAAAGGTTGGGCGCCCGAGTATCGCATGGTACTGCGACTTCCAGTCGACTACCTCGAAGTCGATCGCCTCCCTCTGGAAGTTGTCGGGTGTGCCGAAGATAACGTCGAGTGTGATTGCTCCCATGGGTGTGACTGCTTGCCCTGGTACTATGCCATGGAAGGTGGTCCCTGATGGCGCCAAGTTTGTTGTTGGCCTGTTCATTCTTCTGAGGGTGTCGGCGAAGATAATGTTGATGCCGCTGCCTCCGTCCATGAACACCTTTTTCAGGTGTAATCCCCGATCAGAGCTTCGACTACCAGAGCGGCATGCCCGGGTCGTGGTACCGCAGGCGGATGATCTGCTCTGGAGAACGTGATCAGTGTCTCTGACCCTCTCAGGTATTCGGGTACTGCAGGTGGACAGGTGACAGCCTGGTAGACTTGGCGGGTGATGATCTTCTGTGTCCTGTTTGAAGGGCGCCCCTTCTGTATCATGTTGAGCTGTCCGCGTGCCGCTGGATATGCGTCAGGGGCTTCTTGCTGCGGCTGCTGCTGCGGATGAAAAGCTGCCGCTGCATGTGCTGGGTTAGCGACTGCAGGCGCGGGTGCGGGTGCTGCTTGGGGAGCCACCTGCATGGCTGGCTGAGCGACTATCTTCTGCATTGCCTGGTATATCCTGCGTGCCTTCTTGCAGTCCTTCAACAGGTGACGGGATCCCCACTTGCCCGTTTCTGGGTTCCTGAACATGTGGTGCTTGCAAGGTTGCTCTAGCTCTTCCTCCGGAGTCAGCGTGCGCCTCTGCCACTCTCGCTTGCGGCTCCCATCGCCACGGTAGGTGCTGCCACCGCTTCGGTTGAATTGCCCTTGGCTATATTGGCGACTCTGGTCGTCGCCGCTTCGACTGTACTGGCGATTGCTGTCGTATGCTTCATTCTCGCGGGGGGTTTCGAATCCCGCCGCTACTAACTCTATTGAGTCATTGCCGTGGAAACGCGGCTTCTTCTTCTGGCGTCCTTCCCGCCAGTTGCTTGGTCCAGCCTCGTCTCGTGGAGTATCACGGACCGAGTCCTCTCCGTCTGCCCACTGGTTGGCTATCTTCATGAGGTCAATCATGTTTCTCGGCCAGAGCCTACCAAATTCCTCGCGGAGGTCGCGGCGGTAAACGCCGTGCATGAAGGCATCCATCACCCGGTCTTCCGAGGTGGCTTCCATGGTGTTGCGGAGCAGGGTCCACCGCTGGATGTAGGACCGGAGCGGCTCGTCCCGTCCTTGTTTGCATGCTTGGAGCTCGACGAAAGTTGTCGGCCTTGAGTATGTCCCCAGGAAGCTCTTGACGAAGGCATCCGCGAACTCGTCCCATGTGCTGAAGGCGTCCTTGGGTTGAGTGTTGAGCCACCCGCGTGCAGATCCTGTGAGCATCAGCTGGATGTACTGCATGGCTGTAGTCGAAGTACCGCCCTGGCAACTGCAGGCTATGAGGTAGTCCTCCAGCCAGTCTCTCGGGTCCTGCTTTCCATCGTACTTGACCGCTTCTGCCGTGAGCTTGAAGCCCTTGGGCATTCTTGTGTCGCGGATGTTGAAGCTAAAGCATGGGGCACCGCGTGGCTCGAATTCGCTATCGTCGCGGTCGTCAGCATTGGGTGTGCTGACAATCCGCTGGGTGCGGTTGCGATCTACCGTCCTCTGCGTGATGACGTTGCGGAGGTCTTCGCCTGGCTGCGGCTGTCGCGGCTGTCTTGGAGCTGGGCCTGCGAGCGTTGCGGGTTCGCGGTCGCGGCGACCCCGATTCTCTTGCGCCCTTTCTGCTGGTGCCTTGTTTGCCAGAGCCTCTTCAACTGCCTTGATGGACATGATTTGTTGCTTGTGGAGGAGAGCGCGGGCGTCACCCTCAGGCGGCTGCGTCAGTCGCAGGTATGTTTCGACTGCCATGAGGGCAGCTCCGGGTGTCTTGGGGACGGGTATCCCGTCCGCGTCTTCAGTCATGTATGACAACTCGGGTTGCGGGTAATTCCGGCTCGTTCGGCCTCTGTCATCCGGGGCACGCGGGGCCTGTGGTGCCTTGCTCCTTGTGAGACCTCTGTCGAGGCAGCAATGAATGAATACACGCGGCCCTCCTAGCACTCGCCGCGTCGGCTTCCTCCTTGCGTCGGAGCAGCTCGGCCTTCTCTGCGCGGAGTCGTTCGCCTTCTTTCCGCAGCAGATACTGGACCGCCAAAAGGTCCTCTCGGGGTGCGTCTGGTGGGGGGTATGTGCCCTCCTCGACGTGCTTCAGGGCTCTGATTGCCATGTCGCGGGTGATGGTGAGCCGTGTCTGATCCGGCATGACCACCTCCAGTGGATATGCGGGTTCGTCGTCGTTAGCCCGCGCCGGGCCGGTCATGTAGACTTGTGCGGGGTAAACCCGGGAAGTGGGGCTGATGCTTCCACTGCTGCTTCCTTCATCCGAGCCGTGCTCGGAGTCGAAAATGGCTCCAACGTGGTGGGTACCACAGTTGCCGTTGAGGTTCTTTCCGTAGAGTTTCGCGGCCTTCACCGCGGACACGAGGAATGGAGTCGCTGTCGTCGACGCGGGTGCGGTTGGCTTGCGGGTGATCTCGCGACGTGAAGGCGTGGCCGGCGTAGTCGGAGTCGATCTAGATCTTGGCCTTGTCCGCGACGCGACCAAGGTAGTCGAAGTAGACTTGATCCGCGCAGGGTCACCGCCGATGCGATCTCCTTGGCAGCCGGAGGTGCGGGTGTCTTGGTCGCGTCGGGCGCGATCTTCGCCATCGAGGCAGTTGGTGCGGTCGAGACGCGCGCGATCTTCACGGCAGTCGGGGATGCGATCGTCGCAATCGCGGTAGATGCGATCACAGCGGGTGATGACGTGGTCGTTGTAGTCGTGGCAGATGCGATCTTCGCGGCAGTCGAAGACGCGATCACTGCATTCGCAGCAGATGCGATCTCCGCGGCAGGTGAAGGCGTGGTCGACGTAGTCGATGCAGACGCGGGTGTCGTCTCCGCGCATAGCGCGGCCACCGTAGATCGGAGCGTTCCGTAGCTGTTTATGAGGTAGCGCATGGTACCAAAGGTGATCCACGTACCTTCACTCAGTTCAGCGTACGCCGAGCGATGAGCCGGCGGGTGGCTGACGTACTCGAGGGAGCTGGACCGGATTGGCTCCCTGGTGCAGGCGTCGGTCTTCAAGGTTGATGGAGCCGGAGCGACCATGGTTCCAACGCTCGTTCTTTCCCACAGATGGCGCCAATTGACGAGGTTGTGACTCGGCAAATCCCTGGGTTGAGCACCCCGGGTTGATTGAGGGGGAGAGAGGTGAGCGCTAGTGATCACGACGGCTAACAGGCGAGGTTTTACCCAGGTTCAGGCTCCCGGAGGATAACACCCTACTTCCTGCTTGTTGGTATTGATGTTGAGCGTGGCTACAATGGCGAGATGAAGATCTCGCTAGGGTTTAAGCTGGCGGCTATGAGCTGGAGTTGAGTTTGTTCGTTACCCTAGACGAGGGACCCTCCCAGCCTTTATATGATAGGCTGGGTCTCGGGTGAACGGTGCCGATGGCACTTACAGGACGATCAAGGCTGATGACCTAACGTCGACTACCTTGGGCCGCACATCGTCCTTCTTGGGCCTTCCTTGGGCCCTCGCCATAGGGTTGGTGGACTTGGCGTGACCCAGGTATCACCACCGTGGGGTAGTCAAAGAGTAACCCTACGACACCCATGCTCAATTCTACCAAAACACCAACCCTACTTCCCAACCGCACCTATACCAAGCACCAAATTCCTCAGCTTTCGCGGGACAACAACATCCAGCTCACCATACTAGCTACCAGCAACCCAGCCAAACCTTTCACCCACCTCCATATCAATACCAACACCCTTACATCACACCAAATTACCCAACCCAACACACCACTCCTCCACCCCAAGATCACCCACAACCCCCTCGATTTGCTGAACCACAGCTGCGAATGCCACATGTCGAATTGCCAATCTTCACCGGCACAGGACCTCGTGCTTGGATGTTAGAATGTGAGGACCTATTCAGCCTTGTCGGTATCACTCCCGATCAACAAGCTCGCTGGGGTTTTGCCCATATCAGAGGACAAGCAAAAAAACGTGGCTTAACAGTGCTGGCTTAAGTTTACAGACCTTGTCCTGGCAGGAACTCTGTCATGTCCTCATACAACGATTCCCAGACGACCAAGCAGCTGATCCAATGGACCAGCTGCAACAGCTGAAACAACAGACAACTGTCGACAAGTACATCAATGAATATGAGAACTGGATGACAACAATGAAGCGGTAAAGGAGTTATTTGCCGCAGGATTTCTTTGTTGATCGATTTGTCAGTGGACTCAAGGACAACATTAAACACATAGTCCATTGTCAGCGCCCAACCTCTCTGCTCATAGCTTATTGGTATGCCCGCCAGTATGAAAAATCATATATGTCATCTATTCGACGAGCACCTGTCCTTGCGCCAACCCAGAATCAACAGGTCAGGCACAACCCAGGTCGTCAAGCTCGGCCAAGAGCACCAGTTGACAGAGTTAGGGAGCCTAGAAAATGCTGGTATTGCCCAGAGAACTGGACCTTGGGCCACAAATGTCAACCAATGCAACGTGCTCTGCACATGATTCAAATGCAAGGCAATTCGGATGATGAAGCAGCTGATGAACCAGTAGGACAGCAAGCTGAAGACCAGGTGGTACTTGAACAAGCACCACAACCACCTGGCCAACAACAAAATCCAGCAGACAACCTCATTCTTATCTCAGTTGCAGCTTATAAAGGAACCCCCAGTGACTCCACCATTTCACTCTTGCTTTCCTTCCGTGGAAATAAAGCTCTAGCATTAGCAGATACTGGTAGTACTAGCACCTTCCTGGACTATGCATTTGCAGTCAAACACAATATCAAGCTCACACCAAGTCCAGTGAGGAAAGTGGTAGTTGCAGGAGGAGGACAACTCACATCTGAGGCCATAGCCTATAACTGCACTTTCTCCATTCAAGGCCACACATTCACAACTGATTTAAGGATATTGGAGCTCCAAGGATCTGAAGTAATATTAGGAGTCAATTGGTTTAAAAACCAAAATCCAGTGACCTTTGATTTTCTTGCAAGACAACTTACCATGCAATGTGATGGAAAATCCATAACCTTTCAAGATCACCTTGTCCCATCCTCAGATTTGCTTATCTCCTCACATGAATGTGCTCAACTCTTGGCACAGGGAGCATTTGGATACATCCTCCTATCTGCAGTTGAAGATGCTGACAAACAGCAAGAAGACAACAACTCTGCAGTACCAGATACCTTGTCTGACTTATTGTCCCAATTTCAAGACATTTTTCAAAAACCTACTGGACTGCCACCACAAAGAGATGCAGATCACAGAATTCCTTTGTTACCAGGTGCAAAACCACCAAACATTCGTCCCTACAGGATGTCACAGAGCCAGAAGAACATAGTGGAGGCTCTTATCAAACAAATGCTGGCCAATAAAGAGATCAGACCCAGTTGCAGTCCATTTTCATCTCCCATCATATTGGTTAAGAAGAAAGACAAATCTTGGAGACTATGTGTAGATTATCGTAACCTAAATGATCTCACAATTAAAAACAGGTTCCCAATATACCTGTGATAGAGGATTTGCTGGATGAGTTACATGGAGCAACAGTCTTCTCCAAGCTAGATCTCAGATCAGGTTATCATCAAATACGAATGGAAGTTGATGATGTGCCTAAAACAGCTTTCTCCACTCACATGGGGCACTATGAATACCTTGTCATGCCCTTTGGGCTCAATAATGCCCCAGCCACCTTCCAGGAGCTGATGAATTCCATCTTCTCAAATTGCTTAAGGAAATTTGTCCTTGTGTTCTTCGACGACATCTTGGTGTATAGCCCATCCCTCCAAGAACACAAGAAACATTTACAGTTAGTGTTGCACATACTGAGGCAAAACAACTTGAAGGCCAAGATGAGCAAGTGCTCATTTGGACAGGGACAGGTTGAGTACCTTGGCTACATTATTTCAGGCAAAGGGATAGCTACTGATCCAGCAAAACTGGTAGCTATTCAACAGTGGCCAGTACCCACAAACATAAAGAAACTCAGAGGAGTACTGGGACTGACTGGATATTACAGGCGGTTTATTGCTGACTATGCCCTCATCTGCCAACCACTATACTTGGCACTGAAAAAAGACAACTTCCATTGGGGTCCCGAGCAACAAAGAGCTTTTGACAAATTAAAACAAGTCATGTCCTCTCCCCCAGTGCTTGCCCTTCCAGATTTCTCACAAGCCTTCATATTGGAAACTGATGCTTGCAAGCAAGGTGTAGGAGCGGTTCTCATGCAACAAAACAAGCCACTGGCTTATTTCAGTAAAAGTCTCGGCCCTAAAGCACAGACACAATCAATATATGAAAAGGAGGCTTTAGCAATTCTTTTAGCCCTCAAACAATGGCGGCACTACTTCCTTGGTAACCAAGTTATCATCAGGACAGATCAACATAGCCTCAAATATTTGGGCAGCCAGCGTCTCCTAGAAGGAATTCAGCATAAACTAATGCTAAAACTGCTTGAATTCGATTACAAAATCGAATACAAGAAGGGAAAAGACAATACAGCAGTTGATGCATTATCTAGGCAGTTCTCTGACTCAACCACACCAGTTGTTGGCCAAACATGGGACTCCCCTGATAAATGCCAGGCCCTGACAAGAGTAATCCCAGCATGGATGACAGAAGTAGAGGATTCATACAAACAGGATGAACACTGTATCAAGTTGCTTCAAGAACTGTCAATCAATAATACAAGCCACCCAAATTTCATAGTTCAGTCAGGCATAATTCGTTACAAGGGAAGAATCTACATCGGCAACTCCACTGACCTGAAAGTAAAACTTTTCCACAGTCTGCATTCTTCTCCAATTGGGGGCCACTCAGGAAACAGAGGAACTCTACATAGACTGCAACAACTTTTCTATTGGCCCGGTCTCAAGAAATTCACAGCCCAGCTAATTGCAGAGTGCCCCATATGTCAGATATCTAAATCAGAGAAGGTCCAATATCCTGGACTTCTTAATCCTCTACCAGTTCCCCAGAACAAATGGACTGATATTAGTATGGATTTCATCTCTGGCCTCCCAAAATCCAAAGGCAAAGATGTCATACTTGTGGTGGTCGATCGCCTAACCAAATATGCACATTTCTTGCCCCTGTCCCATCCTTACACAGTGCAAACAGTCGCCAATCTGTTCATGGACAACATAGTTAAACTGCATGGCCCACCATCAAGCATTGTCAACGACAGAGACACAATTTTCACAAGTGCCTTATGGAAAGCAATCTTTGCAGCTACCAACACTTCCCTGAGCCTCAGCACCTCGCACCACCTGGAATCAGATGGTCAAACTGAGAGAGTAAACCAGTGCCTAGAACAGTACCTCAGATCCATGGTCTTCCAGGAACCAAAAAATTGGGCTCAATGGATCCCAGCATCTGAACTTTGGTACAACTGTTCCTACCACACTTCAATTCAGATGTCACCTTTTGAAGCTCTCTACGAATACAAACCACCTCTGCTGCACCAAGTGTCTGTCCCTTGCAATGTTCAGGCTGACACACAAGTAACCTTAGCTGAGAATGAACACATGGTTAAGATTTTGCAACAGAATCTGGCCAAGGCACAACAACGTATGAAAAAATTTGCAGATGCCAACAGGACTGAGAGAACATTCTCAGTAGGTGATATGGTCTATTTGAAAATGCAGCCTTACAGGGAAACTTCACTGGGATTGCGCAATTCCCTGAAACTGACATCCAAATGGTATGGAACATTCAGGATTTTGAAGAAAATTGGTCTGGTAGCTTATCAACTCCAATTGCCTGAAGGTAACCAACTGCACGATGTCTTTCATGTCAGTCAGCTCAAACGGCACCTTGGTCCAACAGCAGTACCAAATGCTAAGCTGCCATTGGTGACTCCTGAGGGAAAAATCAAAATCTCTCCCGTCGCGGTCCTTCAACGCCGACAAGTTCCAAGAAAAGCAGGGGAATATGATGTTGCTGTACCACAGTGGCTAGTGCATTGGGAGAACCTGTCACCTGAAGAGGCTACCTGGGAGGATGCGTCGTTCATCACAGCTACATTTCCCGAGTTCAAGCCTTGAAGTCTTGTCTTCAGGGGGTGGTACTGTCAGGATTCTATGATCCATTTCCCTGTTGAGAGACAGGAACAGCTCCGACAACAGCCAACGGCCATGATGGACAGACAGCACCTCGTCCTTTTGAACGGCTAAGATCAAGCCTAGTTACTTTACTATTGTATCCAGCACTTTATCCTTTGTAAAACCCAGGACTAAGGGTAAGAATGTAATAGCTTGAGCCTGCCTTTTCAATATAAAGGGCAGGTGGGGAGGTCGGGAGGATCAAGCTAATGAAACCCTAAGAGCAACTCCAGACGTCCCCCCGAGAGCCCCCCCAGGACCCCCTTTTTGACGCCGGCGGCCCATTTTTTTCGTAGTTGCCCACCCAGCGCCCCCCCCCCCCAAGGACTCTTTTTTTGGCGGATTTGTCCCAATTTTTATCCGGTGTCCCAGGCCGGTGAAAGGGAAAATGGCGCGAAACCGAGGGAAGCGCGCGAAGCTTCCGGCGGGCCCGCCCTGTAAGCGGCACACCGCTTCGTCGTCCTCATCGCCTCATCTCCCGCGTCGCATTAGTGCTCTGCCACCGGTCAGGCGTACCGCCGTCGAGTCAAATCGCACACGCGGCGGAGTTACAGCGCGCCACACTTACTGCCCACGGGTATTTATTACCCCGCCCTCCACCCGCCATTCCCACGGCCAATCTCGCCCAAGCTCGCCTCCTTCTCCTCTCTCAAGCTCAAGCTCGCCGTCGAAGCACCAATGGACTGGTACTCCGCAGAAGCCGCGTCATCCGGCTTCGGCCGGAACTGGCTGCAGGACGGGGAGGCGCGCCTGCTGTACGAGGCAGGCTACCCCGCCCCACCGAGCATGCGCGTCCCGAGCAACTGGCAGCTCAGCCAGATGGGCTACCTCGTCCCCCCCGTTCCCGCCGGCGAGGATCGGCTGGCCGAGATCCACGCCGCCCGCGAGCGGATGACGGAGGAGCAGCGGGCGGATCCCACCTGGGACCAGGAGAACAACTTCACCTGGAACGCGTACTTCACCGACCGCCGCGAGCGCGAGCTCCACGACTACACCGGCCCGCCGCCTGCGCCCAAGCACAACAACAGCGACGGCCGGAAGCGTTGGTGGGGCGTGCCCGGCCGGTCACTCGCCTACGTCCTCGGCTATATCGAGGACGGCAACGAGCCGCGCCTGCAAGACTCGCCGCGCACCTCCTCTGCTCGCCAGGGATGGACGCCGAGGAGAATGTCCTTCTCGTCGTCCTCCTCTTCCGGCGCCACCCGTTCTACCGGCACATCGTCCTCCCGCGTCAAGGACGAGCCGGTGGACGCGCCGCTGCGGCAACCGCTTGCAGCCGTCAAGGACGAGCCGGTGGGCGAGCCGCCACGAAGGAGCTCCTCCCGTGGCATCGTCATGAGGGAGCCCGGCACCGGCGGGAGCTCCTCCCACCTTCTGACGCCCAAGAAGGAGCCCGGCACCGGCGGGAGCTCCCTCGGCCGCGTCGTCAAGAAGGCCTTCAAGAAGAAGGCCGTGAAGACGGAGGACGCCTACGACGAGGAGGAGGCCGTGAGGATCGCCATGGCGAACAGCCTCAACGACGTCCTTCCTGTGAAGCTGGTGGACGTGCTCTCATGGTCGGCCCGCGACCACGAGCGGGCGGAGGAGGAGCGCCAATGGCGCATTGAGGCCGAGGAGAGGGAGCTCCTTGCGCGCTACGAGCGCCGCCGCCATCGCCGCGCCGCGCCGGAGCCGGATCTCGTCGTCCTGGACGACACCGACGAGGACGACGCCAGCCCGAGTCACCAGTACCACGGCGGCGACGACGGCGCAGGCCCCAGTGCTCCTCCGCCCGGTGGCGACGACGACGACGACGGCGGGGACTACACGGTGTTCTACCGCCACTTCGGCATGTAGACGACGCCGTCGCCGCCGTTTTTTATTGTTTTTATGTTTTTTTATTTATCTTGTATGAAATCCACCGGTGTTCGAACAAATATCGCCTAAGTTTGAACAAATTTCGTCCAATTTTAGTTTTCTGCAATTATTTTTTCCATTTGGCATGGGGCTGCGGCTGGGAATCGGCCCGCCCCCAGGCCGATTTTTTCCGCCGGCGCCCCCCCAGCAGGCCCAAAAAAACGCCGACAAATCGGCCTGGGGGACCAACGGCTGGAGTTGCTCTAAAATTCTTTCCTTTCCAGTTTTTCCTTTCCTGCATTTATCCTGTTCTTAGTTGTAGATCTGAGCACCGTGCTCCTTTCTCCCCTTTCTTGCCAATTCGGTATGCCATAGACCATCGGGTCCTGACACACACTCCGCTTCTCCAGCAAATCCCGGAGCCGTGGTCGTGCTTGGAGCGGCGCCAACGCGCGCGTCCTCCGCGCGGGAGCGGCGGCGGCACGAGGACGTGCCGCGGTCCGCCTCCAAGGCTGACGAGACTTTCGACTTGCTCGCCTCCGATATGCGCGACCTGACGCCGCACGAGAGCTCGAGGCGGTCGTCGTCACCGCACGCGTTCGAGAGGAGTTGTCGCCGCCGGTCCGCGTCCACCCGCGTGACGGCCTCGCGCCTCGAGCCGACGAACTGTGCCTCCACGAGATTTTTAGAGATGTCTGGAAGCAAAGCCTCACCGTCCGCGTCCTCCTGGGGAAGTCTCGCATGCTGGGATGCCGTACACGCGGGGAACAGGATCGGCGTCCAGAGCGTGCCGCCGTCGGCCGCGACGCACTCCTCGTAGCCATGGACCTCTACGAGCTCCAAGTCCATGTCTAGAAGACTCTCTGAGGCGTAAGCCTCATGCCTAGCGAGCGGTGGTTGCTGGAATGTACGGAGGCAGCTGGGTGGGGGTGGGGGGCGCGGCGGCGGAGGAAGCTCGGCCGCCGGAGCGTGGGAGCGGGGCGAGGACAGCGGAGCTTGGGGGAGGGCAGAGTACCCAGTGGGGTAGACAACGTCACGATTTGCGTTCACTAATTCGTTATTTGACATTACTAAAAGGGTTATCTATGTTTGACTGAGAATTTCTTAAGTCTCAATCACCTAGAAAAGTGCAACTGCAGTTCAAAAAAAAAGTGCAACTCGAACGAGTTGCACTTTTCTGGCAGAAAAGTGCAATTGCACATTTCTCCCAGAAAAGTACAACTCATGTACATTTTTGTGGGTGACTGAGATATAAGAAAAAATCAGGCGCCTGAGAATTTCTTAAATCTAAATCACCTCACAAAAAGTGTAACTACAGTTCAACAGAAAAGTGCAATTGCACATTTCTCCCAGAAAAGTGCAACTCATGCACATTTTTTTGGGTGACTAAGACATAAGAAAAAATCAGGCGCCTGAGGATTAGCAAATCCGTTACTAAAAATTATGATTTCTTATTTGGGCCTGAAAAAGTTTGTCTTCCCTATTTGACACTTGATATAAATTTTGTTCCCTATATGACACTTTAGTTCATTTTGAGCACTAACAGTGTTAACTAGGGACATGAAAAGACGATTTTGCCCCTAGTGCATTATGTGACAAAACAAGTTGCATCTAAGACAACATTTGTGCTGGAAAAATATTTGGTCCTTCGGTTCAGGAAGGGGTGATGCCACCCGGAGGCGGCACCGCGTCGATGTCAGCCGAGCCGACAAGTATTTCTCCCAAAAAAACCCTATCCTCAACCACCCGACGATTCGCAGCATAGGAGCACCGCAAGGACGAGGTCTCGACACCAGACTAGCCGCCCACCAACATGCGCCATCACGGTCACGAAACAAACATGCATCTCGAGACTGTTAGAAATAATCTTTTTTTTTTTTGAAACTAGAACTGGAATATATTAGAGATAGACTACAAACACTGGACACATCCGGAACCAGGACAGTTGTCCTCGAAATACAACAAAGCCCCTGAAACAAAGAAAAATTACAAAGAGGTCCTTTGGAGCTGTGTTGCAATCTCCGATCCGCAGCTGCACGCCTTGATCCCGCCTCGCCACCGGAGAGGAGGACGAAGACGAAAGGAGCCGCTGCTATGTCGACCACACAGACCTGTAGAGGACCAGCCTCGTTGACGTCGCCGCAGGAGCCACCTGCCACAGACGGCGGGATCTGAGGAGGCGAGAAACCACATCGGCGGGGGACACACCCCGATCTGAGCAGTCGGTCGAGCTCACCGCCGGCCGGAACCAGTACAGCCCGCAGGCAAATACAAGAGAGGACAGTAGAGCACTGGCGTCCCACATCATCTCCCGAGCTCGCAGCCACCACCATGGCAGCACTTGGAGGGAGATGGATGAAGGGGAGAGGGGCCAGTTCCCCAGATTCACCGATGCGCTTATTTAGGGAGGCTACCCAAGATCTGTCGCCGTCGCCGATCCTCCACCTCGAAGGGTCAACAGAGCTCATCACCAAGGCATGCTCGACGTCGCGCCACGCCGGAACACCAGGCCTCCACAACATGCACCTGAAAACAAAAAGCAAACCTACTAGAACTACCATCCGGCCCTCTCTCCCGCTCATCGTGAGCCAGCCGTGGCCGCCGGCGACGGGAGGGAGAGGGGCCGGCAAGGGGTCGACGTAGGCGAGGGGGAGGAACAAGAGCGGTATAATCTTGTCCGGATGCAGTTTGATCAAAGTAGTCTAGCAGTCTGCCTAGTTAGTCTTGCTAGGCAGGTTAACTAGTACTAGTGTGTTTCATTGCGTGGCAGTTGTACACGATTTTGGAAGTATCAAAGTGTCCTAGTCTGAGTTAGTACCAGTTGATTGTTTCCTAACGAGTAGCATGCATAGGCAAAATTTGAATCGGAGTCGTTCAGCTTGGTGTCAGAGTTAGCATACGGGACACGGCGCGCTAGCTGATGGAAACTAGTTAGGAAGCGCGGCTTGCCACGCGAGACAGGCCTACCTATGGCCCAAACCCCCCAATAATCCAAATAGGAACAATCATTTGAATAAAAGGTTAAAGCAGCTGAGTGATTACATATTCTCAATCTCAAAAAGTTCATAAGTCATTACACAATAAAACAGAAAAGGAGACGGCGTCATAACACCTAATTGATAACATAAACATATATAAGAGGTGTTCGGAAATAAGGTTGCATATAGCACACGTCGAGTTTGGTTTGTCAGAGGCAACGAACGGTGAGATATGGTTTTTCTTCCACAACTGCAAGACAAACGCATAGATATATGCCCTTTCTTAATGACCTCAGCAACACATGCAATTTTGTCCAGTCATACGTCATAATAGTGTCTTGCCGTCCTTGTCCTTCACAAGACGGACATGGTTATTAGTATGTAAGCCTTTTTAGCATTTCTCTTTCCATCCGTATGGATACGGATGGAAAGAGAAATGCTAAAAAGCAAGGTTCAAAAGAGCGGTAAGCGCTAAGCGAGCGGTGAGGCTCCGATCAGAGGAACTAAAGCTTAAGCGTTTGTACATCCGCCATCCCCTACATCCGGCGTGGATGCCGACGACCCCATGACCTGCATCCCGTGCGTGCGGCCGGCAACACGCCCATCCCCTGTATCCCGTGCAGCTGGCGGCGCACTCGCCCATCCCTTCCAACTAGCAGCTAGGACGAGCAGCTCTCAAGCTAAATTAATTAGTGCTTGGCTAGCAGCCTACCTACATGGCCAGCTGCGGAACAGGCGGCGTCTGCCCAGGGAATTTGGAGCGAGGAAGTGGTCTTGGTACGAACTAAATCAGAGTAATCATTCCTTCTGTTTAATTGGTCTGATCAAATTTCGATTTGGTTCTGATTGGATGTGTCTTCCATACGTGAAGATTGGTCTGATTTAATTAGCCATGCAAAATTGTTTGTTGTGAACCTGTGGTAAGCAAAGTTGTTTATTGTGGACGTGGGGTAAACAAGCAGCACCACAGATCACAAGGTGATAAATTAAATTGCCGATAAAAGATTCACATATTCGTGAATTGTTTTATTTTTTGTACTTACCAAATGTTTATATTAATGTCTATAGATGACATGGAGTAATTCTGCTGTTCGCACGAAATTCAAAATGCATGAATAAGAATCATATTGGATTGAAGTACCATGTCCATTTTTTTTTTGACTGTAGTACCATGTCCATTTGAATCATATATGATTAGCAAACTGCATGAATTTGAACAAGAGCGTTTGATGCCACATAAAAAACAAAGGATATTGTAAAAAGCCTAGAGATCTAACTGATCGTCAGAGTTAAGCAGTGATTGCTTGTTCGAGTACTATTAGCTTATATAAATGTATGTAGCACCTAGGTTGTAATTAGCCGTGAGTTGAAGAAATATAAAATACTTTAGTCAAGTCGGGCATCAAGAATGCAAATATGATATAGGTGCCAATCGCTTTTTAGAGAATCCGGATGGTGGCCTTGCTCATTCTTTCGGATTCACCACGTTGGACACATTTTAATGTGGTGGACAGAACAACCACCACATTTTAATATGGTGGATACAATGACCACCATCGGCGAAGAAGAATGAGCGGCGACAAGCGTAGGTCGCCGTGTTGGAATAGTATGGATATGTGTGTTGGTTGGTTGTGTTAAAATCATATTATATTTTCTTCCCGTAGCAACGCACGGGCATGTATGCTAGTATAAGCCTAATGTATACTTGTATTTTTGTATCATAATCATGTAAATGCTATGTTTCCAAGAAAGAATGTGGAATAAATGAATAATACCTTTATTTAGCTCAGTTTTGCATCCTTCTCTTGTTCTACAAATTCTTTCTCCAATGAAATGAGCTAGAAGAACACAAATATCAATATTAGTAAGCAACTAAGCAAATAACAAGCAATATTATCTATCTATCTATGAAGGAAATGTAAGCAAGCATTCAAGCAATAACAAACAAGCAATAACCCACACCACATATTACATAACAAGACATAAATAGGTTCCATAGTGTCATAGTCTCACACTCTCACACAAGACATAATAGGTTCGGAAGTGGCATAGTTCCACACAACACAAGACACAACATAACAGAACATAAGTAGGTTCCATAACAAGACATGAATGATAATTGAAAGATAGATGGCATGATGCCATCATGCCATCGTCTCTCTATGATCATCAGATCATGAAATGATCACTCATCCTCATCCTCAAACTCAATGTCTTCCTCCTCAACCATCTCCTCATCCGCGGAGTCAAACTCCTCCTCCTCAAGATTCTCTCACATTCCTTGCACTCCTACGACGTTGGAGTTGCTCATGTGCTCCCATTGCTTCTCCTATCACATCATATGATAGCCCCGTAACCGGATGCACACCAACACCTTGATCTCCATCCTCCTCATCTCTAAAAACCACAAATGCATGATCATCCCCTCCTTCATATAGCCATCCTTGAGCTTCGGAAGCATCATTGCATAGAAGAGTATCAGCTTTCTTCTTATCATTCAACCTTTGTTTCTTGGACAACATTCGTTGATTGAATTGTACAAAGACCATGTTGTTGAGGCGATCTGTTGTTAGTCTATTTCTTCTCTTGGTGTGTATCTACAAGCAAGACAAGTAAAAGAAACAATTAGAGTTGAGACTGAGAGATGAACAATACAAATAAAAAGAGTAGAGAATTAGAGATAACCATTTCATATATGCTCCAATTTCTTTCACAACCGGAAGAGCTTGAAGTCAATGCTAGAATCCGCATAGCCATCTTTTGCAAGTTAGGAACTTCGGTTCCATAGAGCTTCCACCAAGAAACTGAGAAATAGAAATAGAAAATAGAGAATTAAATAGCAGCCAGCACAGCAACACAGTGCAGCTAGCAACAGCAACCAGCACAGCTCGCAGCAGCAGCAAGCACAGCAGCACAGCAGCACAGCAAGCACAGCAGCACAGCAAGCAGCAGCAAGCACAGCAGCACAGCAAGTACAGCAGCAAGCAGCAGCAAGCACAGCAGCACAGCAACAAGCAGCAGCAAGCACAGCAAGCAAGGAAACAATGCAAACTTACCGGGATTGTAATCAGCCCTTTCATAACAAGTTGCAAGCTTTTTCTTGAAAGCTCCTTCTTGGTTTTGAAAGATGTGTATTTCCTCATTGACCACTTTCTCACAAGACGCATAATCATCTCCAAAGAATTGCTCCGCACATTCCATGAAGGCCACGGTCATGTCGGAATCATCAAAGATTTCTTTGTTCATATATGTGTAGTGTGGATTCAAGAGATATGCGGTCTTGTGCAATGGAGTGTCAAGCCTTCCTTTCAACTTCTTGTCAATAATGGCTATGGTCTCTTTGTAGGCATTAGAATTATTTCCAAATGCTTCCTTGATCTTGATCTTTGCCTTCAACATCTCTCCATAAAGCCAAGCCAATGATGGCTTGACATCCCCATCAACCAAACGAAGAAGGCTCACCAATGGCTCAAACACCTTCAAGCAAATTGTCACTCCTTTCCAAAAATTAGGATCCATCAAAGTGGCGGTTGCAACCTTTCCTTTCTTGCTCTTCACAATTGGCATCTCCTCCCATGCTCTATCAACCACCATAGCCCTTAGAGCATCCTTCTTTTCAGCCATGCTTTGCAAAGTAAGAAAATTGGAGGCAAATCTAGTAACCCCCGGCCTTATGATATCTCTCCTCTTTGTGCATTTCCTCATGTATGCCAATGTCTTGTGATGCGCATAGACGAAGATGGTGACACTCTTTTCTTGATCAACTATGGTCTTGAACTTTTTAATGTTGCCAATTCCTTGAAGCATCAAGTTGATGGTGTGAGTTGCACAAGAGGTCCAAAATATTTTTGGCCTCTTCTCAACCAACAAGTTCTTGGCAGCCATGTTATTGGAAGCATTATCCGTCACAACTTGCATCACATGATCAGCCCCTACCTCCTCAATTGCATTGTCCACTAGTTCAAATATAACTTCTCCGGTATGTGACACATCCGAAGTCTCCTTTGACTTGAGAAAAGAAGTTCCTCCACTACAATGCACACACACATTCATTATGCTCCTCCTCTTCATGTCCGTCCATGCATCGGTCATAATGGTGCATCCAAGCTTCTTCGTTTGCTCTTCACGATCATCTAGCAAACTCTTGGTTCTTGCATATTCCTCACTCAACAACTTCTCCCGAAGCTCATATTGACTAGGAGGCTCATACCCGGGGCCAAACTTTCCAATGGCCTCACACATTTGCTTGAACTCATCATTGTCCAAAGCATTGAATGGTATGGCTGCACAAACACAAATGAAAGAGAGCAAGTTAGTCATGTATTTACGTGTCAAAACAACAAGTTTTTGCAACAAACAACATACAAGGCTGCAAGTAAGTAGGTGAGAGTTTACCATGTGTATACACCCATCTAGCAACATATTGTGAAACTTGATGCACCCTCTCCTTAAATAGAGCCTGATTCATACTTAGTTGCTTCAAGGCTTCCTCCTTGCTTGATTTGCCATCAATAGGACGAACAAACTTGTCCATGGGGCCTAGTTTGTTAGGATTCAAGCTTGAGCTCCCAACACATACATCATCTATTGCCGTATCATAAGTGGTTCCAACCGAGACATGCACATCATCTCTAACATCTTGGTCACGCTCTCTCTTTTTGGTCTTCGTGTGTACAACACGATTGAGATGATTCTTGCATTCAGCTATAGCTTCCAGTGTAGCCTTATTGCATCCTTGCACACAATTATTTGTATCGGCAATGTGTTGCTTGAAGCGATAAATCCCTCCCGTGCTAACATGGTTACAAAAGTCACATTTGATTTTGTTCTTGTTGTTTGGATCACAGTATTTACCATACTTCCAACCAGGATCACCCGATTTACCCCTCAATACCGTCGCCGGGGGCATTGGCACCTCAGGAGCCTCACCATCGATGTCCATGTTCCCTGCAAGTTATCCAAGCACACAAGCTTAGCAGTGTACAGCTACCAGCAGATTATGACAGTATTGTATTTGTACATCAGATTATGTACAGCTAGTCACCTAATAGCACTAGCAGCAGCCAGCAGCAGAGCTCCTAGCAAATAGCACTAGCAGCAGCAGAGCTCCTAGCAAATAGCACTAGCAGCAGCCAGCAGCAGTCTCACGCACGCGAACTTGACTAGCCCAGCCCCTAGTCTCACGTACGCACACGAGTACACGACAGACGACACACATCTTGCTCAAAAATAAAGCAAAGGTCGAGGAAGAAAAGCATACCTGAGGCGCGGCGGCCGGCGGCAATCAGATCGACCTCGATCTAGATTCCAGGCGTCGAAGGAGTGTCTTCACCGGCGGAGGAGGAGTGTCTTCACCGGCGAAGCAAGGAGGGGGCGGAGGGCGGCGGGGGTGGGGGCGGAGGGCGGCGGCAGTGGCTCTATGGCGGCGGCGGCGCTGTGGGGGAAAAAGAGTCGTGCGAGCTATGTCTCTCTCAGCCTCTCGGGTCGAGACTGGGACGAGTCGAGCAAGTTCCCCTCTCTGCCCAAACCCTATCTCTATCGGCCTGTTTCCCTCTCTTTCTGCCCGAAAAAATTTCACTCCCGCTCGGGCCGAACCAGCCGCTTATGGGCCGCTTTTCTGCGCTTCACCTCGCTTCAGCGCGCGGAAGCGTCCGCGTAGCGCTTAAGCTGCCGCTTTTTTACGCTTCCCGCTTAATGGGCCGCTTGGGCCAGAAGCGGAGCGTTTTGGCACTGATGCGCTTAAAAAGACGCTTTATGCGGAGGAAGCGTACGCTTTTTTGAACCTTGCTAAAAAGGCTTACATTATACACTAAAACATGTCTAGATACGGATGGAAAGAGAAATGCTAAAAAGGCTTACATTATGGAACGGAGGTAGTAGTATTAAATATAAATCTTAGGCACGTGATATAATTTGGGGAGTGATATTTTTACCACTTTCTGTCCGGGGATGGTGAAGGTCTTGTTGATATCACATACATAATACTTGATGGCAGGTTCTCCAATGAGGCTGACACCTGACAGATCAATGTACCAGATAGCTTCATGACCTGATGCATAGGACAGTGATCCTCTGTGCTTTTGCAAACGAAATTGGTTATCAACGTGAGAAAAAACCCAAGATGAAATTGACAACAAGCTAAGCTTCTACCTACATTAAGGTGTATTGGTTTTCAAAATTGGACAAATGTGTGTAGTCCAATAACGCATCAAGCATGCATGCTTTATTTATGTATACTGATGAAATGCAAGGTGCAGGCGATGAGGCAGCACACAATTGCCTTGACAAAAATACATCTGTATATATGAACAGGTGAAAAAATCATATTATTGATCAGTGTGACTTACCTCTGGTAGAATGGCTTCATGCACTGGGGTCTCCTAAGCTGGACTCAGCGGCGTGTTTCCATCTGTAATTAACGTCCATTCGATACCACTTCACAAACCAGTAGTCTTGTAACTAATTAAAAAGCAAGTCATATATAGAAGACTATACTAAATGAAACTTCAACCATATGTATAATAAATCGTACTTGATTTCTGCAAGAAGAATGCGTCACATACAGGGACATGACAAATCGATTTATAACTATTGGTACCTACATTAATGTTAGGAGGCTGCCCCTGCAACACACCATTGAGATGGTCCTTCAATAGGACACACATGAGATATGACACCTTTAGGTGATCTCAAGGTACATATTTCAAATGCAATGATAACTGAGTCTGGAGGGAGTTCTTCATAAGCAAATAAAAAGAAATAGCACGGTATCACCATGGCACGAGTAGAAATGCATTGTGCATTTGGAAGCAAAATTTTATACATCCCAATCAACTTAAGTGCTAAACCATAGTCCCTTCACCCACAAGTTAAATCCAACAAAGTAAGTAACTTAGAATGTAAACATGAAAGGAATATACGAAAACTAATTTGTAAGTAGCGAAGAGAGCAATGAAGTATTACAGAGAATAAAACATGCGATTGTACTATAATGTAAGAAATATACCATTCTACCATTTAGACACAATGTGGCCGAACTGAAAAGGTGAGCTTTACATCTGGTCATGACAAAGAAATCCAGTAGAGAGCACATCCTGTTAGAACCAAGAACTCGGGTTAAGATCTCAATTTAAAAAGAAAGAAGAGATGCCTCTTCTGGTTGACCTTTTTGCTGCACATGCTTAATTTATATGGAATGATGCAAACTTTTCTCAATCTATCTCAAGAATAAGATTAAACTGTCTAACTTAAGTGGGAGAAGGTTAATACCTCCTTGAATAAACAGTACACCACATGCCAATATGATATCTTTAGTTCATGCACTACAAACTCGAGCTAATACAATACAATAAAATTTATTTGACAGATCGTACTACAATTTTAGCAATCGAAGCTTCCACTATCTAACATATACACATATTCAGGATGAGAAGTATCTAAACTGCGGCACAACATTTACTTGAAATTAGCCTTTTAGACATACCAAAATGCAGAAGCACTAAGAGGACAACTAATTTTCAGAGAAGATAACATTACCTTGTGAAGAAATGGCACTATTCCAACCACAACCTCCAAGTTGCAAACTGTACTTTTGCGTGTTTGCTGACCTTTCTTTTAGTCGATCAGTTCACCATAAGAACGGTAGAAATTCATGAGAAAAAGAGGGATGTCGGAGCAGCACTGGGTGTACACGGCAGGTCGTACAGAAGACCGGGCGTGGTCTTTGCCTCAAACGGTTGGGAACTCGCAGACCCAATTTTCCTGCCAGTGTGGATAAAGCCTAATCAGACAGGAACAACAAAACACATTCAAAAGTAATACAAACCAACGAATTACTTTTGGGTGGCTCTGCATATACGTAGAGGTAGTGGTGTTTGTTGCTTCCATGGTATGGCCTGCAGTCCATTTAGAGAATATATTGTCCCAATATTTTACCTGCAAGTGCAAAATATAAATAGTTCAAAGCTGGGAGCAAACAACGATGTAGTAGAATAAACATATGCAAGTGACCTCACAACATTGCGGTGAATAAGCCAAACAACCAAAACAGAAATCTGACAAAGATAGTACAGTTCTCATAAGCATAACAACAAACACAATATGAGCACCAGTTCACTACCAGGACAAGTGTACATGGGTAGGCTCCCATGACTCGCTCACTACTGAAATAATAATAGGAAAGAAAGGACCCTAGAACTGGAATTGCAAATCCATCCGGATGAGACTCTACATGGGCATGCTCCCTAGCAATGAATAAAATATCAGAGAGAGAGAGAGAGAGAGAGAGAGATGAATGGGAGGGACGGGAGCACAAATTGGGTTCCAGCTTTTCGACCCTTGCCGAAGTGCAACCCCAGGCAGATATCGATGGGTTATACCTCTATTTCTGTATAAGAGATACGCAAAATCGACCAGTCCCTGTGGTTGCTGCTCTCCTCTTTGTACGGGTCCGGTTCATCTGTTGTTCACCTCCAGTCCTGCCATGTGGAGCGTAATGGGATAGATCCCTCTACACACCATTTGTGCTCCACTCCCAAGTGCTGTATTCAGAAAAAAAAAAACTTTGTGACCTAAAATGCGCCAGAAGAACATGTGCGTGGGAACAACTCCGATCTAAGCAACCCTCACCTTAACCTCCGGCCCAGAAGTAGTCCTCATCAAGGCTACCACCGGCAGCGTTCCTCTTCACTGCAAAATCACGAGTAAAAACAGAGCACACAGGAGGATGCGTGGGCAAAACTCCGATCTAAGCAACCCTCACCTTAACCTCCGGCCCAGAGAGTAGTCCTCATCACGGATACCACCTGCTGCGTGCGTCTTCACCGCAAAACCAGGAGTAAGAACAGAGCACAGAAGAGGAAGCGGCAGAAGCGTGTGTAGGAAGCCAGCGTACCTTTCTCGCGTGGAGAAGAAGCCGAACGGAGTCCAAAAGGCGGTCTTTCCTGGCGGCGATGGCGGTCTTCCCCGGCGGCGACGGCGGCAGCGGTCTGACCAGCGAGCACAAACCCTAATGGATCGAGATCTGAGCGCGTGTCTGGGTCAGCAGAGACTACGCGAGGGGTCATATGAGCTGAACCTGCCGTGGAGGATGGCTAGGGGCGGAGCAGGGCAGCAGCTGTAGCAACCGTACCCGGCGGCGACCCTCGCTCGGCCACGCACGTACGACCCCCACTCGCCACTACGGGCGTGTTCGGCAACCCGCTGGCTTCACGCAGATCCTTCGATCCAGCTTCCCGCTAGCGATTCTGCTTCCCGGCCGGAGCAGAAAGCGTTCGGCGCCGCTCCACCATATTGCTGGGCCGACAGCCCACTTGCAGCCCAAGTCCAGTCCGTTTTCTGCTCAGTTTGGAGGCTTGTGAGAGGAAGGCTGGCTGTTTTTTTTTCACGATTTGCAGATGTACAGAGACGGGGAAGCAAGGGGCGGCCGCGATCTGGAGACGGGGAAGCAGGGGGCGGCCGGGCGTCGGTGCTCGTCAAGGAGCGGAGACGGGGAAGCAGGGGGCGGCCGCGATCTGGAGACGGGGAAGCAGGGGACGGCCGCGATCTGGAGACGGGGAGGCAGGAGGCGGCCGCGCGTCGGTGCTCGTCAAGGAGCTCGTGCGCGCGGGGCTCGGCGAGGAAGCTCGTGCGGCGTCGGCAGCTGGAGTCGGGGGGCGACGGCGGCGGCGACGGGTGCCGGAGTCGAGGGCGGCGGCGGCGGCGGCCTGGAGACGGGGAAGCAGGGGGCGGCCTCGCGTCGGTGCTCGTCAAGGCAGCTCGTGCGGGGCTCGGCGAGGAAGCTCGTGCGGCGTCGGCAGCCGGAGTCGGGGGCGACAGCGGCGGCGGCTCTGTCACCCGGCGGCTAGGTCACGGGAAGATGGAAGCTGCGCTCGGGGACGGATCGTTCAATTCGTCAACCGGTATTCACTTGGCGGTGGCAATATCCCGTAATTACACGCTGCTCCGCGATCGACTGCTCCGCAGATCGGCATAATAGGTACTCCGCGATTTGTACAAANCATGGACCCAGAAAGTAGACCCGCCAAGACCAAGAAGGCCAAAGCCGAGTCACGCGTCAAGTCGCATGGGCTGGGCTGGAGACAAGCCGGCCAAGGCCCATGATGGAGAAAGGACCCGTCGAGAAGGAGTCCAAGTACAACCCGGAGTCTAACTTGGAAGACCAAGATGTAGAGTAGGACTCCGTGTTCTAGTGTGACTCGGTATAGCCTGTAAGTCTAGGGACCCGGCAGCCTTTATAAGCAGGGTCCTGGACCTTAGATCGATAAGCTTCAACCAGCAGAGACAAGCCCAATCAAGTTAGAGAAACCCTAGCCACCAGAGAGAAGTCGCCGGCTCCTGAGTTGTAGGAGCCAGGTCCTTGTAATCGAGATCTAGTAAAGAGCAATAACATAGAAGCAGGAAGTAGGTCTTTACCTCTCACAAGAGGGGCCGAACCTGGGTAAATCCTTGTCCCTTGGCGAGATTAACCGTTCCCACGTACTTCAATCACCAATGGCCCCAGAACTCATCTTCCCTGAGGAAGAACTTGCCGTGACAACCCACGATAGTTGGCGCCCACCGTAGGGCCTATGGTGACGAAAGGAGTTGAGATCGTTGGAGCTGCTCGTCGGGCTATGGAGAAACTCGCCATCGGGCGGGTCTACACTGATGAACATGGAGAGACCAAGATCGATGACTCAGGCTGGACTTCGGAGATGAACAAAGTCGACGAGGGCTACCAGCTTGTCTTTGGAGGAATCAACGTGTTCGTCGGGATGGTCTGCGCGTCGGGTCTTCGCGCGAACTCGGCGGAATCTGTATCAGAGCCAACTGTTATCGTCGAGTCCGATGGCGAGGAGTCGGTCGGAACTTCAGAGGTCGGCATCATCGCCGAGTCTGAGGAACCCCAAGCTGAGAAACCAGAGATGCTGCAAGAGTCAGATTCAGATTACGATGCAGACTCAGAGTCTATCTTACCCTTGTTTGAAGATCGGCTTGGGTATGGGATAGAGGAAGAAGATTATGAGGAGTCGCCAGTGCACGCCCGTGTTGTGGGAGTCTACATGTCTGGAAACGCTGGAAATCAATTTGATCCGGCTCTGTTGACGAAGGAAATTAATGCAAATAATGCCGCAGAGAGGGCGGCTGAGTTAGCCAATGCTCGTACTGCGTTGGAGAGGCAACTAGCTGATATCACAGAAGCAAACCGTAGACTGGCCGAAGAGCGGGCCCAAGTCCAAGATGAAGCTCAAGTCGTGCGGAGGCGCCGCGAGGAGCTTACTTCAATTCAACACCGCAGAGCCAGGGGTCGCTTGCATGATGGAGTCCACATCAATCCAACCAATTTATTCACCACACCTAATGGTCCTGGCAGAGGAGTCGGACTAGGAGGCTCAGCGGCAGCAGGAGGCGCCGCAGGAGGAGGAACAGGAGCACCACCACCACCACCACCACCACCACCCCCAGAAGAACCGGGAGGCAGCCGTACCAACGGACCACCGCCTGAAGGAGGAGTCGGAGGAGGAGCATCTGGTGGCTTAGGGTCTCAGCCTAACAGATTTCATACTCCAGAGGGACATTACTCTAATCCTATGGACAACGTTCATGCGGCGACTCTGAGATTGGAGAATATCGTGGTACCAGAGGGACCAGCAGGACAGGTGTCGAGGTTGGGGCTCGGCAATTCCCAAGGTTATGTACCCCGGGTTGATTGAGGGGAAGAGAGGATGAACGTTGGTGATCACGACGGCTAACAGGGGGCGAATTTACCCAGGTTCGGCCCCTCGAGATGAGGTAAAGACCTACTCCTGCTTGTCTGATATTATCGAGGTGGCTAAAATGGTGAGATGGCCATCTCGCTAGGGTTTGCCTGTGTCTTTCTTGCCCTAGGTGGCGCACCCTCCTGGCCTTTATATCACAGGCCAGGTCTCGGGTGGACGGTGCGGATTGCACATTACAGGATAAGGAAAGTCTCATCACCGATCTAACCGGCTACTTGGGTCTCACGGTGCACTTCATGGGCTCCAATGGGCTTCCCTTGGCGTGACCTAGGTACCACCACCGTGGGGTACCCGAAAGGTAGCCCCACGACAGTAGCCCCCGAGTGCTTAGTCGAATCGCAGAGTCGAGTAAAGGACTCCTTCCTCCGGGCACGCCATCTGGTTCCTTTATGAGTCAACCTTCAAGCATATTTGCCTTGAATCATCGGGTGTGCCGCATGATCTTCTTGATTCGCCAACTTTTGACTGTCGTTGTCTTTAGTCATCGGGTGCGCGAACAGCGCTCCCGATGGGAGTAGCCCCCGAGATTAATCTGAATTGCTTGCAATTGAGGTTAAACTCAATTTTTCTTTAGTCGAAAAGCCCGCTCCCGATGGGAGTAAGAAGATGTCTCGAAATACTCTAGTGAAAGACTTGCCCTGCTCGACTTACTCTGTACTCAGCCTTGATGGCCTACTGAAGTGGCTTAAACTCAGCTCTTAAAGCTTACTGATTGTTCGTCCACTCGAATGATAAATTCGGGTATCATCAGCTTGTAAAGCTTACTACGTACTTGTCTTATTCGAATGGATTGTCGAGTGCTCTGCCGGATCGTTGGCTTACTTGATACGACTCCGTAGTGACGTCAGGGATGACATCAGTGATGACGCTTCCTGGCACACTCTGCGCCCGACGGGACGTGACGAAGTGGGCCCACTATCACAGCGGCCGCTGATGAATTTGGACCGTTGGGCGCGAAACTTTCGCGGGATAATGATGACGCCTTGATTCCCGTGCGTAGTGGGCGGCGTGGCCGGCGACGGTTGCCCTCTCCGCGCGACACGTGGACGGCCGGATGTTGCCCTCGATTACCATTCCACGGAGGACGGCCTAGATGAACCGTCCCTGCGGTACATATTTTCCACCGCGACGGTGAAACAGTTCACTCCATCTTCATTCTCTCACCATCTCCGCAATCTTCTCCGCCATTGCTGTCCTTGCGCCCAGTTCTCCCGAGCTTTCTCCATTCCCTCGAGCGAGGATGGGCTCAAAACGAGCGAAGACCACCGAGGGCGCCGCCGCCGCCGCCGATGCAGGCATTAAGAAGGTGGAAGGCGACTAGGTGAAGTCGTCGGTGAAGAAAGCCGATCTTGAGAGCCTCCGCGCGCAGGGGCTGCTGCCGTCGGCGGACCAGGCGGTCGTGCGCGCTCCGGGAAAAGAGGTACTCCCCTCTCCTCGCGATGGGGAACGCGTTTGCTTCGTGGAGTTCCTTCCACGGGGTTTCGGGTTCCCCATCCACGATTTTGTTCGTGGTCTCATGTTCGCTTATGGGATTCAGATCCACGATCTGACTCCCAACAGCGTCTTGAGCATCGCGAGCTTTATCGTGCTCTGCGAGTGCTTTTTGGGAATCTCTCCCAACTGGCTTCTCTGGAAGTCTCTGTTTCTCGTTCGCAAGAACGTTGGGAAGTCGAAGCAGGTCTACCCGGTCGGCGGCTTCAACATCCAAGTGCGTGGCGACACCACGTTCTTCCAGATGAAGAAATCCGACTCCGTCCAGAATTGGCGGAGGAAGTTGTTCTACGTCAGGTGCGACCAAGAAGGCCTTCCCGACTTTGCGGCTGACCGCGCATTGCAGAAGACGAAGGCGTGGGCGCACCCGCTGTCCAAGGAAGATAGGGAGGCGACCAAGCCACTGCTGGCGCTCCTCCGCGAACTTCTGAAGACTCTTGGTCGCGAGTCGGGTGGGGTGCACCTCATCGCGACCTTCTTCAGGCTCCGAGTGCAGCCGCTCCGCCGCCGCGCCCAAGCAATGTGGGCGCGTGCATCCGGCGATGAACTTGATGACGAAGAAGTCGAGTCGAAGGTGAGGAGCATCACCAGCCTCCGAGCCGCAGACACATGCAGCGTCAAGTGCCCGGTGCAGCCATATGGCCTCGACAATCCTGTGCCTGAGGTAGGTGTCTTGAACCTTGCTCGTCTTGAGTTTTCTTCAGTCGAATCTTATTGCTTGACTCGAATTTTTTGACAGGGTCGTTCCAGCTTTGTTAGCCTTCCTCCGCTGATGGAGAACGGTCCTCACGCTGAGGCAGAGGTCGTGAAGGAGGACGAGGAGGATGACGACGAACTCCCTTCCGCCAACTCTCCGAGCGAAGAGGTGGAGGAGGATGATGAAGACAAATAACCACAGTCGAAGCGGCAGAAGCGAAAGAGTGGCGAGTCTGCTTCGGCTTCATCACCTGCAAAGTACGTGGAGCTGGAGGACGCGGGCGAGGCGAGCGAGTCGTCATCGGGTGCCAGACACACGAGCGACCCGACGGAGCCTTTGGTCGTGCGTCCCATCAGCTCTGCGCCGCCGAGTAGATTTGCAAGGTTGCCCTCCGTCTCCCTAGGGAGTGAAGATGATGCGGATGTCACCAGGTTAGTTGCGTAACCATTGCCGTGCCTGTTGCCGAGTGTGCTTTTTGACTTGCGAGTACTTGAATTGACCCCTCCTATCACAGCGGCCGTACTGGCGCTGCTGGTTCTTCTCCCTGCGAAGTAGAGCATACTTCCACCCTCGTGGTCGAGCAGACTGCACCGACGACCGAAGAAGAGCCACCCGCGGGTGATGCGCCGACTTTGAAGGCTTCGACTTCCTCCGTGCCAAAGAAAAATGCTGATGCGACCTCGGTGGACGCCGGATTGCTTGAGCATGTAAGTACCTCTTGACTCAGTCCGCAAGATCTGTATCGGGTGCGCGAACAGCGCTCCCGATGGGAGTAGCCCCCGAAGATGGGCGTGACTAGAATAGTCGGGCACAGATTGATATCTTGTTCTTTGCACAGCCGTTTTGTCGCCATCTGCTGGAGGGAGCCACAGCCTTCGTGCGAATGGAGAAGAATGAGGGTCTACTCCGCACTGCTCTGGAGCAAGCAAACAGTGAGTACTAGCCCTTGCGTTCAAGAGGTGCTTCGACTATCTTCATTTTTAACTTTGCTTCGGTGATTCACAGGCGAAAGGGAGAGTCTGGCGAAGCGGGTCGCCGAGTTGGAGAAGTCACTGGCTGAAGCCCAAGGTCGTGAGCTGGCCCGGGATGAAGTGGAGAAGACCCAGGTTGAGCACCTGCTCACACTCGCCGATTCTATTGGGAGTAAGTATCTCGGCTCATTGCCTACTTTGCCTTTGTCGGCTGCGGGAGCCTTATGGGTGTGGATTTCCTTTGGAGCAGAAACTTGCGGAGGTGCTCCTCCAGAAGGAACCTCCAGTGACAATGTCGGCTTGACAGAGGCGGTTGGCTTCATCGACCGCGTCTGCGCGTATGCCTCGGCGGCGCTACAGAAGTCGACGGGCGCCTTGGCGACTGTGCACCAGGGCATCTTCCCCAGCCAGCCAGCGCCGGTTACTGTCGACGCGCTTGCAGCTCCGTTTGAAGGCGAGATGACCATCATGGAGGACTACACGCGTGCACAGACGGTACGCGGCTCAGAGCTCACTTTCCAGCTCCTACTTGGTCACCAAGTCGCAGGTGATTTCGAGAAGGTGGTCAGCGACTTCCCCCGGAAGCCTGATGGCAGAAACGCATCCCTGAGTGGTGTGAAGGCGCGGGCGAGTCAGCTGGCCGCAACGCTGGTAGCCACCTTCGAGAAGAAAATTGCCAAGGCTAAGCTAAGGAGATGGCTGCTAGGAAAGGCCGCTCCCAGTCGGAATCTGCGATGTAGACTCTGTTCCTCTAGGATTCTGCTTTTTATCTGGTCTGTAATGAACTTGTGTATTTTGCGGGTCCCTTGGCCGTGAACATGTTGGTGTTGAAATGTGAATATGCGCCTTCGAGTCTTCTGCCATTTTTATTCTCGGATGTGCCTTCTTTCCTTGTTTAACATTGTCGAGCTTGACAGTCTGAGGTGGGTGAGGCTCCTGAGGTTGCTGGAGCTACTGGTGCGGGTGAGGATGAGGACACCTCTTCGGCTGCACCTAGTCGCACCCATCGTCAACCTCCGGCAGCCCCTGTGCGAAGCGTAAATGATCAACGAGTGATGACTTATATGAGGAACAAGATTGTTGAGCTCGAGTCGAAGCTGAAGGTTGCCGAGTCAGAGCTAGAACGCTTGAAGTCGCAGGCAGCTGCGCCGTTCTCCCGCGTGAGGAGTTCCTTCTTGGCCAGATTGACTTGATCAGTCGACAGCTGCAAGGTTGGCTATCTGGCGCTTTGCTTTGACTTCTTCATGCTCTCGCTGTTCTAAGTGCTGAGTCTTGATGCAGACGTGAATCCTGATTGGAAGGCCGAGCAGAGTCGAGTAGACGAGCGGGTGGAAAGAGAGGCCACCGGTGACTCACTCGAAGCGCGTACATTTTGGTCGAACAGATCCAAAGGCAGTATACTGGCTAGGATGCTGGATCGAACCTGGCGGGCTGCTTTGCTCTTGGAAGGTTGTAGGAGAACCCTCATGCGGATCAACAAAGTGTACTTTCCGCACAACGAGCAGCCTACTAGACTGGCTGCGCTGCTGGAGATGTACCGTGAGGGCAAGGCGATGAAAGAGGTCGTACTTGCTCAACTTGTTGGCGGAGCGAACGTGGCGCTGGCATACGTTCGGATGCACCGACCTCATCTTCCCTTGGACAGGGTGCTTGATGAATTGCCTGGAGCAGATGACTACGCCGATACTCTTGCAGCGGCGCGTCGGATGATTCAACAGGTCCTGAGTTATAGTGAGCATCTTGTAGGGCCACTCGATGCACCAAAGGATGAACCTGTAGAATAGGACTGGCAAACTGTTGTTGCACAATGTTAGATTGTAACATAAATATGCATGTATGTATGCCCATGTGATGTTATTCGCTGAATGTATAACGTGTAATTTTGCACTCGTAAACCTGTATGGAGCGGCCCCGAGTGAATCGGGTGACGTCTTAGGTATGTTTGAGTTAGGCATGTGCGGCACAGCCCCCGAGTGGCTCGAGTGGCGGCCTAGTGTTTTCGAGTTATGCCTGTGCGGCGCAGCCCCCGAGTGATTCGATTGGCGGCCAAAACTGAACTTTGACCTGTATGGCGCGAGCCCCCGAGTGATTCGAGTGGCGGCCTAGGATTTTTGAGTTTATGCCTGTGTGGCGCAGCCCCCGAGTGATTCGAGTGGCGGCCAAGGCTGTACTTTGACCTGTATGGCGCGAGCCCCCGAGTGGTTCAGGTGGCGGCCTAGGATTTTCGGGTTATGCCTGTGTGGCGCAGCCCCCGAGTGATTCGAGTGGCGGCCAAGGTTGTACTTTGACCTGTATGGCGCGAGCCCCCGAGTGGCTCGAGTGGCGGCCTAGGTTTTCGGGTTATGCCTGTGTGGCGCAGCCCCCGAGTGATTCGAGTGGCGGCCTAGGCTGACTTAGACCTGTATGGCGCGAGCCCCCGAGTGGTTCGAGTGGCGGCCTAGGATTTTCGAGTTATGCCTGTGGGCGCAGCCCCCGAGTGATTCGAGTGGCGGCCTAGGCTGGACTTAGACCTGTATGGCGCGAGCCCCCGAGTGGTTCGAGTGGCGGCCTAGGATTTTCGGGTTATGCCTGTGTGGCGCAGCCCCCGAGTGATTCGAGTGGCGGCCTAGGCTGGACTTAGACCTGTATGGCGCGAGCCCCCGAGTGGTTCGAGTGGCGGCCTAGGATTTTCGGTTCCTGTGTGGCGCAGCCCCCGAGTGATTCGAGTGGCGGCCTAGGCTGGACTTAGACCTGTATGGCGCGAGCCCCCGAGTGGTTCGAGTGGCGGCCTAGGATTTTCGGTTATGCCTGTGTGGCGCAGCCCCCGAGTGATTCGAGTGGCGGCCTAGGCTGGACTTAGACCTGTATGGCGCGAGCCCCCGAGTGGTTCGGGTGGCGGCCTAGGATTTTCGGGTTATGCATGTGTGGCGCAGCCCCCGAGTGATTCGAGTGGCGGCCAAGGTTGTACTTTGACCTGTATGGCACGAGCCCCCGAGTGGCTCGAGTGGCGGCCTAGGGTTTTCGGGTTATGCCTGTGTGGCGCAGCCCCCGAGTGATTCGAGTGGCGGCCAAGGCTGTACTTTGACCTGTATGGCGCGAGCCCCCGAGTGGTTCGAGTGGCGGCCTAGGATTTTCGAGTTATGCCTGTGTGGCGCAGCCCCCGAGTGATTCGAGTGGCGGCCTAGGCTGGACTTAGACCTGTATGGCGCGAGCCCCCGAGTGGTTCGAGTGGCGGCCTAGGATTTAGGTTGATTGTTCGCAAGGAAAAAATGATGAGTCTTTTTCTTCAAATATCTTTATTGATTCTCGCAAACAGGCCGCCTCGTTAAAACCCTTCCAGTCCCCTTAGGTACCCTGGCGAGGGAAAGAGTGCGTGAGAAACCTGCTGCTACTTGACAAGATGAAGTTTACAAGTTGGGGTCGATCAGGCGTAGAAGCGGCATAGTTGTGCCACGTTCCACAGATTGCTGTCAGACTGTCCCCGTCTTCGAGTCGTTCAGGCGGTAAGCTCCTGTTGCCGATTGCCTCTGTCACAATGTATGGACCCTCCCATGGGGAGGCGAGTTTGTGCACCTTCTTCTGCTTTAGCCGGAGAACCAGATCCCCTGGGACGAATGCTCTAGGCCGCAGTCGTCGCCCATGGTAGTTGCGCAGGTCTTGCTGGTACACGGCTGTGCGGCTGAGGGCGATGTCGCGTGCTTCATCCAGGGTATCCACGTCATCTTCGAGTGCTTCTTCTGCATCAGACTCATCGTATGCCACCACCCGTGGAGCATCAAATTTGATGTCGCAGGGCAGGACTGCTTCGGCGCCGTACACCATGAAGAATGGTGTATACTGGGTAGATCTGTTTGGCGTGGTGCGTAGGCTCCATAGCACACTTGGTAACTCCTCCACCCAGGCTCCTGCGGCTCGCTTCAATGGTACTCGCAGACGCTTCTTGATGCCTTTGCTGACTAGGCCATTGGCTTTCTCGACTTGCCCATTGGACTGCGGGTGCGAGACGGATGCATAACTGAGCTTGATGCCTTGTTCAGAGCAAAAGTCCCTGAATTCTTCGGCTGTGAAGTTCGTCCCGTTGTCGGTGATGATGTCCGTGTGGCACACCGAACCTGAAGATGATCGACCTGATAAAGTTGACCGCTGAGGTTGCAGTTGAGCTTGTGATTGGGACCGCCTCGATCCACTTCGTTAACTTGTCGACTGCCACTAGGAGGTGGGTGTGCCCACCTGGGGAGGATTTCTTGAAGGGACCTACCATGTCGAGCCCCCATTGCGCGAAGGGCCATGCGAGTGGTATTGTCTTCAGTGCGGACGCTGGTGCAGTGCGGCTTGTTGGCGAACTCCTGACAGCCAACGCACTTTTTTACCAGTTCTTCTGCGTCTTGCATTGCGGTGGGCCAGTAGAACCCTGCTCGCAAGGCCTTGGCCACCAGTGCTCGACTGCTTGCGTGGTGCCCGCAGATGCCGGCGTGGATGTCGAGTAAGATAGCTTGGCCGTCGGCTGGATCGATGCACCTTTGGAGGACTCCTGAGATGCTTCTCTTGTAGAGCTCGCCATTGATGATGGTGAAGCCTTTGGAACGGCGGACGATGCGCCTGGCTTCGACTGGGTTTTCCGGCAGCCGCTGGTGCAGCATGTAAGCCAGATACGGGCTTGTCCACGTGGGCTCGACCAGCATTATCTCCATGAGCTCCTTCTCCGTGCTTGGCGGGTTAGGCGGTGCTTGTTGTCGATGTAGAGGGTCCTGGCGGGGGCCGGACCTTGATTGAGCGCTGTGTGATGCACTCGAGGAAGACTCCGGGTGGCACCGGAGCTCGATCCGAACCTAGGTTGGCCAGGGCGTCAGCTTCTTCGTTGCTTTCGCGGCCGATGTGCCGCAGTTCGCAGCCGTCGAAGAGGCCTTCCAGTTGATTGTACAGCTCCCTGTAGGCTATCATGTTGTCAGCGATGGCATCGCACTGCTTCATGGTTTGCTGTACGACAAGGTAGGAGTCGCCGTAGATCATGAGGCGAGTGGCGCCGCAGTTCTTGGCCATCCGCATGCCGTGGATCAGGGCTTCGTACTCTGCTTCGTTGTTGGAAGGTGTTGAGAATTTCATCTGCAGCACGTACTTCAGCTTGTCGCCTTTGGGTGAGATGAGCACGACTCCTGCTCTGGCTGAGTTGAACTTTTTGGATCCATCGAAATACATTGTCCATGCATTGGACAAGTCGGGCTCATCAGGCAGTTGTGCTTCTATCCACTCTGTGGTAAACTCTGGGAGGACCTGGGCCTTGATTGCCTTCGGGTGTACATACTTCAACCCCCATGGCCCTAACTCGACAACCCACTTGGCGACTCTTCCTGTCGCAGCCGGGTTGGTGAGAATGTCGGATAGGGCAGAGGAGCTTACCACCGTGATCGGGTGCTCAGAGAAATAGTGTACCACTTTCCTGGACGTCATGAAGACTCCGTATGCTTGCTTCTGATAGTGCGGGTACCGCTGCTTGGAATCAGTTAGCACCTCGCTGAGGTAATACACGGGTCGCTGAACAGGGTGGCTCTTTCCTTCTTCCTCCCGCTCGACTACGAGTACGGTACTAACCACTCTACTCGTGGCCGCCACATACAGGTACAGTGGCTTGTTCTCATGTGGTGCCACCAGCACTGGAGGGGTTGTGAGGGTCTGTTTCAGTTTGTCGAATGCATCTTGTGCCTCCTCTGTCCACTCGAACTTGTCTGCCTTTTTCATCAGTTGGTAGAAGGGCAGGGCCTTTTCTCCCAACTTACTAATAAACCGACTGAGCGCTGCGACTCTGCCGGCTAGGCGTTGTACTTCATGAAGCTTGGTCGGTGCAGGCATGTCGAGTATGTTCTGCACCTTCTCAGGGTTGGCTTCGATTCCTCTCGCAGAAACAAGATACCCCAGTAATTCTCCGGCTGGGACACCAAAGACGCACTTGTCTGGGTTTAACTTGATCTGGTACTTGTTGAGCGCGTCGAAGACCTTGCGGAGGTCGTCGATGAGGCTGCCCTCTGTGCGGGTGGTGACGACTATGTCGTCGACGTAGACCTGGACGATCTGTCCTATGAGCTCCTTCAAGCAGGCCTGCATCGTGCGCTGGTATGTGGCTCCAGCGTTCTTCAACCCGAAGGGCATCATCTGGTAACAGAATACACCATGTGGTGTGATGAACGTCGTCTTCTCCTGATCCTCGACTTTCATCCTGATCTGCTGGTACCCGGAGTAGGCATCCAGGAAGGATAGGCGTGCGCAACCTGCAGTCGAATCGACGATCTGATCAATCCGCGGGAGCGGAAAGTGATCCTTGGGGCAGCATTTGTTGATGGCGGTGAAGTCGACGCACATGCGGAGTTTCTTCGTCTTCTTCTTTTCCACCAATACCGGGTTTGCTACCCACTCTGACTCCTTTATCTCTCGAATGAATCCGGCGTGAAGCAGCCGGTCAATCTCCTTGCTGATGGCATCTCTCTTTGGACCTGCGAAACGCCTCATGGTTTGCTTGACTGGTCTAGCGTCTTTGTATACGCGTAAGGAGTGCTTGACGAGTTCCCTTGGTATACCTGGCATGTCAGAAGGTTGCCAGGCGAATATCTTCCAATTCTCGCGCAGGAACTCGACGAGCGCGCTTTCCTATGCGCTAGTCAGGCTTGATGACACCCTGACTGTCTTATCGGCGTCCGTCGGGTGTACCTGATGGGCCCTTGTGTCGTCGCTTGTGTTGAATGCCGAGTCCTTGGATGATTTCTTCCGTGGCGGGAACAGAGTCTTGTCGTTGTCGACTGCCATCATCTCCAGGTGCTCGTCCATCCCGAAGAACTCAGAAATCCTGCTGAACTCGCGGTCGCAGCTATCAGACCGGTCGAAATCGCCTTTCACCGTGATGACACCCTTTGGTCCCGGCATCTTGAGCAGGAGGTAGGCGTAGTGGGGCACTGCCATGAACCTGGCAAAGGTCGGACGACCCAGTATGGCGTGATATTGCGACTTCGAGTCGACTACCTCGAAGTCGATCGCCTCTCGCTGGAAGTTTTCGGGTGTGCCGAATATAACCTCGAGTGTGATTGTTCCCATGGGCGTGACTGCTTGCCCTGGTACTATGCCGTGGAAAGTATTCGCTGATGGCGTCAGGTTGGATGTTGACTTGTTCATTCTTCTGAGAGTGTCGGCGAAGATGATATTGATACCGCTGCCTCCATCCATGAACACCTTCTGCAAGGTGTACTCCCCGATCTGAGCTTCGACTACCAGAGCAGCGTGCCCGGGTCGTGGTATCGCCGGCGGGTGGTCCGCTCTGGAGAAAGTGATCGCTGTTTCTGAGCCTCTCAGGTAATCGGGTACTGCAGGTGGGTTGGTGAGTGCTTGGTAGACCTGGCGGGTGATGATTTTCTGGGTCCTGTTGGAAGGACGTCCCTTCTGTATCATGTTAATCTGCCCACGTGCTGCCGGGAACACGTTAGCAGGATCCTGCGGCTGTGGCTGTGGTTGCTGTTGCTGCTGCGGGTAGAAGGCCAGCGCTGCCTGCGCTGGGTTGGCGACTGGAGGAGCAGGCGGCGCCTGGAGAGCCAGCTGTGCGGCTGGCTGTGCCACGGGTGCCGCTTGGTTGTCATGTTGTCCGTTCTGAGGGACTATTCGCGCAAACGCCCTGTATATCTTACGCGCCTTTCTGCAGTCCTTCAATAGGTGGCGGGATCCCCACCTGCCTGTCTCCGGGTCCCTAAACATATGATGCTTGCAGGGTTGTTCTAACTCTTCTTCGTCAGTCAGTGGGCGTCTCCGCCACTCGCGCTTGCGACTTCCTTCACCACGGTAACTGCTTCCACCGCCCTGGTTGTACTGTCTTTCATCCTCACGGGGGGTTTCGAATCCCGCCGCTACTAACTCGATCGAGTCGTTGCCGACGTAACGCGGCTTCTTCTTCAGGCGCCCTTCTCGCCAGTTGCTAGGTCCCGCTTCTTGTTTCGGAGATCGTGGTGCGTCACGGACCGAGTCTTCTCCATCTGCCCACTGGTTGGCTATCTGCATGAGCTCGATCATGTTCCTCGGCCTAAGCCTACCAAACTCCTCCCGGAGGTCGCGGCGGTAAACGCCGTGCATGAACGCGTCCATTACCCTGTCTTCTGAGGTGGCTCCGTCCATGGTGTTGCGAAGCAAAGTCCACCGCTGGATGTACGAGCGGAGTGGCTCGTCTCGACCCTGCTTGCACGCCTGGAGCTCAATGAGGGTTGTTGGCCTTGCGTATGTCCCCAGAAAGCTCTTCACGAAAGCGTTCCTAAACTCGTCCCATGTGCTGAAAGCGTCCCTGGGCTGAGTGTTGAGCCACCCGCGTGCAGATCCTGTGAGCATCAACTGGATGTACTGCATGGCTGTAGTCGAAGTACCACCCTGACAGCTGCACGCGATGAGGTAGTCCTCCAGCCAGTCTCTTGGGTCTTGCTTCCCGTCATACTTGGGTGTCTCCGCTGTTAACTTGAAGCCTTTGGGCATCTTCATGTCACGGATGTTGAAGCTGAAGCATGCGGCTCCGCGTGGCTCGAAGCCGTCGTCGTCGTCGTCGTTGGCCTGTGCACTTGCTGCTCGCATCCGTCGACTGCGGTCCACCCTTCTCTATGTGACGACGTTGCGGACATCTTCGCCTGGCTGCGGCTGTCGCAGTCGAATTGGGGCTAGGTCTGCAAGTGGTGCAGGTTCACGATCGCGGCGGCCTCGATTCTCGTGCACCCTTTCTGTTGGTGCTGCCTTTGCCAGGACTTCCTCGACTTCCCTGAGGGATTGAATTTGTCGCCTATGAAGGCGAGCGTGGGCGTTACCCTCCGGTGGCTGTGTTAGTCGCAGGTAGGTTTCGACTGCCATGAGGGCTGAAGCGGGTGTTTTGGGGACGGGGATTCCGTCCGCATCCTCCGTCATGAATGACGACTCCAGATTGCGAGTGAGGTGGACGCGATCAGCCTCTGGCACCCGCGGCATGCGAGCCCTGTGACGTCCTCCTCCTTGTGTGACTTCCTCCGAACCAGCCATGAACGAGTGCGCTGCCCTCCTGGCACTCGACGCGTCAGCTTGTTCTTTGCGCCGAATCAGATCGGCCTTCTCTAGGCGGACTCGCTCGGACTCCTTCCAAAGCAGGTATTGGACCGCCAGTTGGTCTTCTCGGGGTTCATCTGGTGAAGGGAACGTGCCTTCGTCCACGTGCTTCATGGCCTTGATCGCCATCTCCCGGGTGATGGTGAGTTTTGTCACCCTGTCCGGCATGGTCACCTCCAGCGGGTATGCGGGTTCTCCGCCGTTGGGTCGTGCTGAGCCGGTCATATAAACTTGCGCGGGGTAAACCCGTCGAGTGGGGCTGATGCTCCCAGTCCTGCTTCCTTCGTCCGAGCTATGCTCAGAGTCGAAGATCACAGCAACGTGGCGGGTGCCACGGTCGCTACTACTGGCGACTCCGCGATGCGGAGGCGCGGTTGGCGTAGTCGAAATCGGTGTAGGTCTTGGCGCGGACAAGAAGGTCGGAGTAGACTTGTTTCGCGCCGGGGTTGCAGTAGATGCAATTTTTCTGGCAACCGCAGGTGTGGTCACCGCAGTCGCCGTTGACGCAATCGTAGATGGTGCTGACGCAGTCGAAGTAGACGCGATTTTCACGGCAGTCAACGACGCGATTGCCGTGGCCGTAGTAGATGCGATCTTCGCGGCGGGTGGTGCCGCGGTCGGCGCAGTCGATGTAGATGCAGGCGCATCCGTCGCGCGCAACGTGGCCAGCGTGGGCCGGAGCGTTCCACGACTGTCCACCAGATAGCGTAGACTACCGAAGGTAATCCACGTGCTCTGCTGCAGCTCAGCGTACGCCGGGAGATCCGCCGGCGAGTGCTGGACAAACTTGAGGAAGCCGGTGTAGATCGACTCCCTGGCGCTGATGCCGTTCTTCATTGCAGATGAGGCCGGCGCAACCATGACTCCAACGATCTGTTCTTCCCACAGACGGCGCCAATTGTCGAGGTTGGGGCTCGGCAATTCCCAAGGTTAGGTACCCCGGGTTGATTGAGGGGAAGAGAGGATGAACGTTGGTGATCACGACGGCTAACAGGGGGCAAATTTACCCAGGTTCGGCCCCTCGAGATGAGGTAAAGACCTACTCCTGCTTGTCTGATATTATCGAGGTGGCTACAATGGCGAGATGGCAATCTCGCTAGGGTTTGCCTGTGTGTTTCTTGCCCTAGGTGGCGCACCCTCCTGGCCTTTATATCACAGGCCAGGTCTCGGGTGGACGGTGCGGATTGCACATTACAGGATAAGGAAAGTCTCATCACCGATCTAACCGGCTACTTGGGCCTCACGGTGCACTTCATGGGCTTCAATGGGCTTCCCTTGGCGTGACCCAGGTACCACCACCGTGGGGTACCCAAAAGGTAGCCCCACGACAACTAGCAACTAGACTTTCCCCATGTCCTCAAGAACCAAACGAACTACTCACAAGACATCATATGGATCATGATCAGAGGTGATATGAACATGGGAAACAATCTGATTGTAATGATAATTCACCGATAAAACTCTCAAACATCAACTACAAGTGGTAATCAATGTTCGGGATACGATTCTGATGAACTAGTAGCAACACAATGATAATTGTTACAGCGAGATGAGATGGTATGGCGACGGTGATGATGGTGCTGAAGGTGGAGATGATGTTGATGATGATCCCGATGATGCCCGGCGTGATGGCGATGACGATGGCGGTGATTCCCCCCTCCGGGAGGGAGATTCCTCGGCAGTTTTCTCCCTGCCGGAGCTCTTCTTCTCTCTGTCTGGTTTCCGCCTCGTGGAGGCGGCGGAAAAATTATTGGTCCATCCCCTCGATGTTTTTAGGTCAAAGGGAAGTAATACGCCGAAGGGGAGCCGGAGGGGGGCCACAGGGGCCAGGGGCGGGTCCCACCCGCGGCCTAGGGTGGACCCGCGGCAGGGGGCCGCCCCTGCTCCCTGGAGCTCGCCTCCGTGCGCCCTTTTGGCTCCTTGACTTATTTCCCAAAATATTTATCTCCGAATTTTTCTGGAATATTTGGAGCTTCCGACGTCAGGTATCTTGACAGGTACTTTTCCAGCTGATTCCGGGATCCGGCAGATGCATCCCCAATAATTGCAAAACATGCAAAATAAGGTAAAATAACATAAGTATTGCATCATAATATGAAATATATCAATGAATAAAGGTAAATTATGATGTAAAATAGTGATGCAAAATGGACGTATCAACTCCCCCAAGCTTAGACTCCGCTTGTCCCCAAGCGAAAACTGAGCTCGGTAAACATGACCACAGGTTTATGGAGTGAAGTGTTGATAAATAAAGAATACAAAAATGAAGCATCAGTATTTACTCATCAAACACAAATACATTTTTAAACAGCAACCTTTCTCTCATAAAGCTTCTCGAAGACAAGTAATGTAACTATAACATGTTAAGGTGAAATAAAACAGAAGCTTATTAAGCAATGGCAAACTGAGACTTCGCTCAAGAGGCAATTATACTTGTCAGCTCATATTTCAAGAAAGATCCATTTAAATGCTTCAACCATCAAGTCATCTTTCCACGAGTTGCAAATCATCAAGTCTGTATTCTTGTGATAAAAGAGTTAGAACTGACATAAGAAAAATGAACAACTATCATGAGACATAAAAGACACAATGTAGATATATATCATACTTGCTAACATCATAGGTCAACACTGTAAGTTTGCTTGTGGAAGATAGAAGGAAAAAAGGAAGACTGACTCAACATTAAAAGTAAGAGAAAGGCCCTTCGCAGAGGGAAGCAGGGATTAGTCATGTGCTAGAGCTTTGTATTTTATGAAATAGAAGTAAAACAATTTTGAAGCATGCATGCTTTCGTCAACTGCTTCACAACAGAGAAGCTATCTAGTCCCCCATAACAAGCAAGGCTTTTAGACTTGTGAGAGCAGCTGGTTTTTAGAGGAGCGAGTACGTTCCTCTTTCTCCTTGGTTTCACCACTGTCCAATGTTTAGAGCTGATTTCTCAGATTTTCATTGCGCGGAGGAGAATGGTGAGTTATATTTATATTTTTGCTTAAGCTGCTCTTGGGTTGATTCAAGTGAAGACGTAATCCATCAACACCGGGTGAAAGGGGGAAATGACCTTGCTCGTCACGAGTTATATCTAGCTCTCTACTGCTCCCTCATGAGCTTAAAAACAGAGGCACAAAAGTTTTGAATTTTTAAAGATAGCACATGACAAATTTACTTGGAATGGCAAGAAATACCATGCATAGGTAGATATTGTGGACTCAGCTGGCAGGATAGTTTAGATTTGGGATTTGGATGCACGAGTGAACCATACACTCAGTACGAATTTTTGGGCTTAGCAAAGAAGGTATTTGAAGCAAACATACAGTGTTGAGAGATGTAAACGAAATATGTTATCTAGAACAATATGCCAAACATGCAACATAAAGCTTATCATCACTGTTAGAAATAAATCTAATACAAAAGTATGCAAGCTAGAGAATTCACAAGCATGTAAGATATAAAGGATAGTATATTTGCAATCAAATTCCTCTTCTCTACTCAAGCATCGATGTAATATTGCAAGTTAAACAAGGTCATGATTGCCAATACCGAATAAACTTCTACTCATGCACCCAATGCCAAATCATCACTTACCACAAGGCCAGCAGATGAGAGAGATTGCCATAATAAAATATAAAGTGTAGAAGAATAAAAGATGCTTCTCATTTATATTCCATTATAGAAAACCACACACCAAAGGATACAAAACACTCACAAGGAGCGACGAGACACATTGCAAAACCATACTACATGATAATTTCTCTACTCATGATACGACTCACGTGTCTAAGAAAATAAAAGATAAAAGATAAAGATACCGGGGCACTCCCCCAAGCTTGGAACAAGCCAGGGGAGTGCCATTACCCAATAGACTCAAACTCATGGTGAAAATTCCCATCTTCATCACTCGTCACCAAATTTCCATGGAAGGGGCTTCCCATCCACAAAAGATGAACGAGTCTCCTCTGACCTGAAACTTGCAGCAGAGCTTATACGCTTAAATCTAAGTTCATACTCACATATTTGATTGTGAAGGTCATAGATCTGTTCTTGCAAATTAGCGGTCTCATTCTCCAGTAGAAAGATCTTCTCCCTTAATTCTTTGGTCTCTTGATTGTGAAGAGTAATAAGCTCAGTAATGATGCGGTGATTGGCGCTCACTCCACGCTCGATCATCTTCTTGTACTTGAAAACTTCCTGCTCAATTTCTTCTAACCTTGTCTTCTCATCCCCCTCCTTCTTAGGGCCTTGAAGATCTTGCTTATGAAGCACACCGTCCTTGAGCTGAAGAACTTGCGGATGCATCTTGACCTCAGCTAAGTAGGGGTTGATGACATTCTTGACGAAATCATCATTGGGAGTGCTCGGAGAAGCCATGGCGACTAGGGTTCCAGAGAAAGCAATCTGCCAGAAAAGCTCGAAGCGAAAACACAACGAAAAACACAGGATACGCTCCTCGAAAAATTCAGGGAAATTTATAGTCAAATTTTTTGCAATTAAAGGAAAATAGCGAGACTAGGCGGAGTCGGAGGCGGTGTCCAGGGGTCAGGGGCGGGTCCCCACTGCGGCTAGAGGTAGGGTCGCGGCAGAGGGTCGCCCCTGCCTCCTGTACTCCGTCTCGTACTCCGTCTGGTCCCCGAATTTTCCTAATTTTCCAAAAATAAGTAATATAAATTTTTTGGAATTTTCTGAGGCACTTTACTTACCGAAACAGTTACCTATTCGCTTTCTGACTCTGGAGTCTTCCGGTATTTGGTTTCAATAAATTCTTCCGGAGACACCACTTGAATAACATCGGCATCTTTCTCCAGGGGATTACCGGAGATATAGTGCTTGAGTCGCTGACCATTCACCACTTGAGGCTTGTCTCCGTCAAGACTGTTAATTTTTATAGCACCGGAACGATAAACTTCCTCAATGATGAATGGTCCTTCCCATTTAGAGAGCAACTTGCCTACAAAAAATCTGAGACGAGACCTATACAAAAGCACTTTGTCACCAACATTAAATTCTCTTTTTAAAATTCTCTTATCATGCCATCTCTTTACTTTCTCCTTAAACAAACGAGCATTTTCATAAGCTTCATTTCTCCACTCTTCCAAGGAGCTTAATTTAAGCAATCTGGTTTTACCGACAAGATTAGGATCAGAATTAAGTTGTCTAACAGCCCAATAAGCTTTATGCTCTAATTCAAGAGGCAAATGACATGCCTTCCCATAAACCATTTTATAAGGAGACATGCCCATAGGATTTTTATAAGCAGTTCTATAAGCCCATAAAGCATCATTAAGTTTTTTAGACCAATTCTTCCTAGACTTGCTAACAGTCTTTTGCAATATTAACTTGATCTCTCTATTAGTTAACTCAACTTGCCCACTAGTTTGAGGGTGATAAGGTGAAGAAACTCTGTGATTAACATCATATTTAGCTAAAACCTTTCTAAAAGCACCATGAATAAAATGGGACCCTCCATCTGTCATAAGATATCTAGGCACACCAAACCTAGGGAAAATAACTTCTTTAAGCATTTTTAGAGAGGTCTTATGATCAGCACTTTTAGTTGGTATAGCTTCTACCATTTAGTAACATAGTCTACAGCAACAAGGATATGAGTGTTCCCATGTGAAGTGGAAAAGGACCCATAAAATCAAATCCCCAACAATCAAAAGGCTCAATAACAAGAGAATAATTCATAGACATTTCATTACGTCTACTAATGTTACCAACCCTTTGACACTCATCACAAGACGAAACAAACCTTTTAGCATCCTTGAATAAAGTAGGCCAATAAAAACCTGATTGAAGAACCTTATGTGCAGTCCTTTCTCCTGCGTGATGCCCTCCATAGCCACTGTTGTGGCACTTCCGCAATACTTCCTCCTGTTCATGCTCAGGAATACATCTCCTCAAAATTCCATCGACCCCCTCCTTGTATAAATGTGGGTCATCCCAAAAGTAGTGCCTCAAGTCATAGAAGAATTTCCTTTTCTGTTGATAAGTAAAGCTTGGAGGCAAAAACTTTGAAACAATGAAATTAGCATAATCAGCATACCAAGGAGCGTCATGAGAGGTTACCTTAACAACAACAAGTTGTTCATCAGGAAAACTATCATTTAAAGGGATAGGATCATGAGGTATATTTTCCATTCTAGATAAATTATCAGCTACAGGATTATCTGCACCTTTTCTATCAACAATATGCAAATCAAACTCTTGCAGCAAAAGCACCCATCTAATAAGCCTAGGCTTAGCATCTTTCTTCTCCATAAGGTACTTAATTGCAGCATGATCAGTATGAATAATCTAAACTATAATATTGCAATAGGTGGTGATGGTACGTCATTTTTAGTTTCCAATTTTACCCCTGTATAAGTTGGGCATATTACATCGTTGCCACCGCCAAGTGAGCCCTGCCGGTTCGGTGCTCCCGCGGTGCTCCCGCGGTAAAAGAAAAAAATCCCAATTGTGCGCATCCCCGAGTCTCCATTGACCGCGATCCGCCGCCTCCTCCAGCTCTGCTCGAGCTCCCACCGGACGAACTCCTCCAAGCATCGAAATCGCCGTTGTCCTCCTCTAGCCCGAGCCCGTCCTCTGGCCGATCTCTCCCACCGGAAAAACTCCTCCCAAGCATCAACTCACCGCCGTCCTCCAGCAGCCCGAGCCCCATTCCTGCGGTCTTGCCGGACGAACGCCTCAGCTAGAGCTCATCCTCCAGTACGAGGTCCACCTCCAGACCGAGCTCCTCCACCAGCCGGAACGCCTACCGCAGGAGGCCGGTCTTCTGCGGCCGACATCGAGCATGGGGGAGCTTAGGCCAGTGGAAGGTGGTGGAGATGGATGTGGGCTCAATCGGCTTTGAAGCCCGAGCTGCCGACCTCCCGGACGCCGCGCGCCGAGTACCCTGACCGGCCGGCCTAGATCCACTCCGCTGCCGGCCCTAATTTCCAGCGACGGCGCTCAGTGCTCCGAAACGCGTGGCTCCATTGAGGCCGGTGCCACCGACCTCCCGCAGGTTGGCTGCGCGTCGAAGCCGTCGCGGCCTCTCGGTGAGCGTGCGTGTTGGTAAGATAGTTGGAGCGGCAACATGGATGCCGGTGGTCATCGTGTGCTCTGGTTTCTTGCCAATCGGCAGTGACCCTGGCTCAGAGGCTTCTGTAGATCAGCAGTAGGTGTGTGCTCATGCTCGGCTGGTCTGTTTGCAGATTCCTAAAACTACATCAGTCTTCTAGGCTTTTCGGTTCATTCACATATTTAGTCAAGGTCCAAAGAGAACTGTGTTTAAGTTCTTCAGCCTGACATGGTTTATTAAGAGGTGAGAAACGTTTCATATGGAGGAGCACCTATTGGCTATTGCTAACCATGGATGGTCCTGTACTGCCGGGGAGTTAGAAATCTAACTTAGTCATAGTCAAGTTCAGAACAAGTCTAACTAGGCAGATTGACAGCTACAGCTACGCAATATGTATGCTTATGATTAATATTAGAAATCTAACTTAGTCATAGTCAAGTTCAGAACAAGTCTAACTAGGCAGATTGACAGCTACAACTACGCAATATGTATGCTTATGATTAATATTAGAAATCTAACTTAGTCATAGTCAAGTTCAGAACAAGTCTAAATAGGCAGATTGACAGCTACAGCTACGCAATATGTATGCTTATGATTAATTCTGCTAGCTGCAGTGCTAGCATTGGTACGTTAATCATCTTAGTGTTTTCATTATGCAGGTATGATTCACTGATAAAACTAAACTTTTCCCTTCCATAGGTTTCAGCTACGAGCTCAGATTTGCTCTGAACACTTAGAGAAGTTTGCATTACACAAGATCCTTCAACTTCTCCAGCCCTCTTGCAGGAAAATGAAGTGGCACCTGATAACAAGCGTCATTTTGTCAAGTTTGATGCCAACAAAGTCACTGAATATCAAACAAAAAGGCAAGATCATGCCGGTCAAGAAATTTTGGTTTTTTCACCAAAAGAACAGAAGGCCATTGAGATATCTAAGCAAGACAATCCAAACAAATTTATGAGAAGTTCTTCGACGGTATCAGGGAGAATGTTTTACATGTGGCGACAAGTATAGTCCCGGACATAAATGCTCCTGAAGAACGGGTTGATGCTCTTGATCTTGAAGATGATTCTCATGAAGCTGAACCTGCAAATGGCCAAATGCTCATGCCAAAGCAAAAGATACTGAACTTTCGGCCTTATCTGAATGTACCACGGTTGGCACTAAATGTCCTAACACAGTTTGTTTGCATGTTTATTATTGGTTATCACCAGGTGTTGGCTCTCGTATGATATGATAGCCTTTTGTTTCACTTGCCTCCTTTTTTTTCTGTTTGAATTGCTTGAGGTTGCTCGGAGTGAACATATATTTTCTTAATTTGAGATTGATTTGCTTCTGAGTCAGATAAAATAATGCGTTATGAAATATGTGAGCTATTAGAATGCCCAAAATTTATGAAAATGAAAATTGTTATGTAAGTGGCGAGTATTCCTTGTACTTTTGTGTGGATTCTGGGAAATAGCCGGTATACTCTAAACGATGGTAGAACCAAAATCTAATTTTAGTTTAAACCTAAGATGTTTGATTTATCACCCGTTGCAACGCACGGGCACTTTGCTAGTTACTTTAGAATCTACAATGTATTGTCTAAATTTATCACAAGCGAAAACAACTGCTAAAAATTCCTTTTCAGTAGTTGCATAATTCCTTTGAGCACTATCCAGAGTTTTACTAGCATAATGAATAACATTTAACTTCTTATCAATTCTTTGGCCAAGAACAGCCCCTATAGCATAATCACTAGCATCACACATAATCTCAAAGGGTAAATTCCAATCAGGCGGTTGGACTATAGGAGCGGTGATTAAAGCTTTCTTAAGTATTTTGAAGGCTTCCTTACAACCTTCATCGAAAACAAATGGAACATCCTTTTGAAGAAGATTAGTAAGAGGCCTCGAAGTCTTAGAAAAGTCTTTAATAAACCTCCTATAAAAACCAGCATGACCAAGGAAACTACGAATACCTTTGATGTCCTTTGGATAGGGCATCTTCTCAATTGCTTCGATTTTAGCCTTATCAACTTCAATTCCTCTCTCAGAAATTTTATGCCCAAGCACTATGCCTTCATTCACCATAAAGTGACACTTCTCCCAGTTGAGAACAAGATTAGTCTCCTCATATCTCTGCAAAACTTTATCAAGATTATAGAGACAATTGTCGAAAGAAGTTCCATAGACTGAGAAATCGTCCATGAAGACTTCCACAATTTCCTCACAAAAGCCATGAAAAATAGCAGACATGCATCTTTGAAAAGTAGCAGGTGCATTACACAAACCAAAGGGCATATGTCTATAAGCATAAATTCCATAAGGACAAGTAAAAGTAGTTTTTTCTTGATCTTCATATTTAACAGCAATTTGAGAGAAACCAGAATAACCATCAAGAAAACAAAGTGAGTGTTCTTAGAAAATCTTTCAAGCATTTTATCAACAAAAGGCAAAGGATAATGATCTTTTCGGGTAGCCTTATTAAGATTCCTATAATCAATGCACATTCTATATCCTACAACCGTTCTCTGAGGAATGAGTTCATTATTATCATTAGCAACAACAGTCATACCTCCCTTTTTAGGAACACAATGAACAGGACTAACCCATCTACTATCAGCAATAGGATAGATTATACCTGCATCGAGAAGCTTAAGTATCTCATTTCTTACCACATCCTTCATCTTTGGGTTTAATCTCCGTTGGTGATCAACAATGGGCTTCGCATTAGGTTCAAGATTAATTGTATGTTGACAAATAGATGGAGAAATCTCTTGAAGATCATCCAAAGTATAGCCCATTGCAGCTCGATGTTTCTTAAGAACCTCCAATAATCATTCCTCTTCTCTTGTTGAAAGGTTAGGATTGATAATAACAGGATATATTTGCTTCTCATCTAAATAGGTATACTTTAGAGTATCTGGGAGAGCTTTTAATTCAAAAACAGGATCTCCTTTTGGAGGTGTGGGCGTCCCCAACGATTCCACAGGTAGATCATGTTTTAGAATAGCCGGTTGTCTAAAGAAGACTTCATCAATTTCTTCCCTTTCCTGCATAAACATATCATTCTCATGCTCCTCCATAAATTGCTGCAAAGGATAGTTAGGAGGTATAGCAATAGAAGCAATTCTTCCAATAATAAGATCCTCATTAGGTAATTCTTTATCATAACGATGTCTAGCAAATTTGGAAAAATTAAATTCATATGGTTCTCCAGCGAATTGAACAGAGAATTTTTCTTTCTTAAAGTCTATAACAGCACTATAAGTATTTAAGAAAAGTCTACCAAATATGATAGGACAAAATTTATCTTTAACTGACCCCAAAACAAGGAAATCAGTTGGATATTTTACCTTACCACATAAGACTTCAATGTCTCTAACAATTCCCACTGGGTGAATGACATCTCTATAAGCCAATTTAATCTCCAAGTCAATATCTTCAAGCTCACATGGTGCAATTTCGCACATTATTTCTTGATAAAGTGTATAAGGAATAGCACTTGCACTTGCTCCCATATCACATAGTCAGTAGCAATGATCACCTATTTTGACAGAAACAACATGAGTACCAACAACTTTTACACTCTTATCTTGCCTAACGATGTTAGTAGCAGCTTCACAAAAATTAATAGAACTTCCATCGACGTTCTCAGTTACAAGATCTTTAACCAAAGCTACTGGAGAGGCAATTTCTAGTTGTTCATCGGGTTCATAAGCTTTTCTTTCACTTTTATTAACCACATTAGCAACAATTGAGTGTTCTTTAATTCTTATAGGAAAGGGTGTTTTTTCAAAGTGAACTGCAGGTAAAACAGATTCAACTTTGTGCACAGGTATATCATTACTAACAAACACATCCTTTTTACAAACATCTTTAAAAGGTTCATGGTACTTATTCCACTTTTATTTTGGAATATTAATATGATCAGCAAAGGATTTATAAAGATCAACAACAATTTGAGAATCGAGCCCAAACTTAGTACTAAGTGCCTTAAAACGTTCAGTTTCCATGAAAGATTTAATGCAATCATACTCATAATTTATACCTGATTCTTTACCTTTGTCGATCTCCCAATCCTCCGCGTTGCGAAATCCTTTCAATGAGATCCCATTTAGCATTAACCTTTTTGTTTGTAAAAGATCCGAGAGAAGAAGCATCGAGCATATCCTTATCACGACGTGATAGCCTTGCACAAAAATTGTTAACAATTATATCATTAGAAAGCTCATGATTGGGGCATTTGAGCATTAGAGATTTCAACCTCCCCCAAGCTTGAGCGATGCTTTCTCTTTCACGTGGCCAAAAGTTGTAAATATAATTTCTATCTTGATGAATTTCATGAAGAGGATAAAATTTAGAATAAAAGAGAGACATAAGCTCTTTCCAATCCATCAAATGAGAATTATCTAGAAGCATATACCAATCCATAGCTTTATCCTTTAATGATATTGAAAATAATTTCCTCATGATTACCTCTCTTGGCCTACCTGCAATCTTAAATAGCTCACACAGTTCTTTAATATAAAGCAAATGATAACCCGGATGGATAGTCCCCATCCCCTGCATAACGATTACTCATAACATGATCAATAATTCCCATAGGTATTTTGAATGGATCAATTTCAGAAAGTGGAGGACTCTTCTCCACCACGGGTGTGGTGGTAGAGTCGCTCCCGAACAGCATACTAAGTGAAGAGTGCTCCATAACGAAGCAAAGTAACAAACAGAAATAAAAACAGCACCTACAATAAAAGCGTTCCTTACCAATTTCACTTACCAATAGCGCTTCACTCCCCGGCAACGGCGCCAGAAAAGAGTCTTGATGACCCACAAGTATAGGGGGTATATCGTAGTCCTTTCGATAAGTAAGAGTGTCGAACCCAACGAGGAGCAGAAGGTGTTGACAAGTAGCAAGGTTTTACTGCAAGCACTAAAAGAGAAATATTTTTGGAGTTTTGATATAAAGAACAAATAAAGAACAAGTAAATAAAAGGGTGCTACAATAGTTGCATCGAATAGCCCAATCCTTTTAGGCTCAAGGATAGGCCGGTTGTGCTACTTATAATGATTAAAACGTTCTCGAGGACACATGGGAACTTCTGCCTAGTCATTTTCATTAGACGCCGGTGATTAATCTTCAACGTTTGATAAAATGCTGTGTGGGTAGACCTATGCTAATGCACCGCCCTTACTTGAAAAATACATACTTGTGATTAAACCCCTTGCAAGCATCCGCAACTACAAGAAAGTAATTAAGATAAAAACCTAACCACTGCCTTAAACTCTGAGACCCTACACTCCCTAGTGCACTTGTTCGCGAATTGCGGTTTAGGTTTCTGTCACTCCTGCAACCCTACCATAGGCAAACTAAATACACCATGCATTCCCCTAGGCCCTTTGAAAGGTGAAGTATCATGTAGTCGACGTTCACACGATACCACTAGAGGAATTACACCACAACATATAATCAAACCATTAAATATTACTCAACATTATGCAATTACTAGCAACTAGACTTTCCCCATGTCCTCAAGAACCAAATGAACTACTCACAAGACATTCTATGGATCATGATCAGAGGTGATATGAACATGGGCAACAATCTGATTGTAATGATAATTCACCGATAAAACTCTTGAACATCAACTACAAGTGGTAATCAATGCCCGGGATACGATTCCGATGAACTAATAGCAACACAATGATAATTGTTACAGCGAGATGAGATGGGATGGCGACGGTGATGATGGTGCTGATGGTGGAGATGATGTTGATGATGATCCCGATGATGCCCGGCGTGATGGCGATGACGATGGCGGCGATTCCCCCCCCCCCTCCGGGAGGGAGATTCCCCAGCAGTTTTCTCCCTGCCGGAGCTCTTCTTCTCTCTGTCTGGTTTCCGCCTTGTGGAGGCGGCGGAAAAATTATTGGTCCATCCCCTCGACATTTTTATGTCAAAGGGAAGTAATACGCCGAAGGGGAGACGGAGGGGGGCCACAGGGGCCAGGGGCGGGTCCCACCCGCGGCCCAGGGTGGACCCGCGGCAGGGGGCCGTCCCTACTCCCTGGAGCTCGCCTCCGTGCGCCCTTATGGCTCCTTGACTTATTTCCCAAAATATTTATCTTCGAATTTTTCTGGAATTTTTGGAGCTTCCGACGTCAGGTATCTTGACAGGTACTTTTCCAGCTGATTCCGGACTCCGGCAGATGCATCCCCAATAATTGCAAAACATGTAAAATAAGGTAAAATAACATAAGTATTGCATCATAATATGAAATATATCAATGAATAAAGGTAAATTATGATGTAAAATAGTGATGCAAAAATGGACGTATCACTAATGTTTGCACTATTTAGACTAATGAGGATATTAAAATTTTAAATGACCAAGTGTCATCTACAGGACCTAAGTATACCAATGGTAAAAGAATTGGAGTTGGAAAATTTTCTACTATACCTAAAAAGAGTCTAAAACTTTCAGTCAATGCAGAAACTGTTGTTGATAAAAATGTTGAAATTAATTTTGATAATAAGGATTCTTTAGGTGACAATGCTCCTGTTATTTTTTATGACAATGATATTGAGTTTTATAATTGTAACCTTACTGAAGTTATAAAGTTTTTACAAAAACTTGCCAAAACACCCAATGCTAGTAAAATGAACTTGGCTTTTACTAAGCATATTACTAATGCTCTTATTGAAGTGAGAGAATGTAATACCCCAGTATTTAGTAACCAACGAAGGGTAGAAGTATGATTTTGTGCATCTGCATGCATGCATCTGAAAATCCGAATAAATTTTTCGAAAATATAAAACCCTGGAGGGATTGGAGATCATTCAACTTCATGAGTAGAGTTTAGCTCATCTGAGGTGAATGTGATAAGTTTTGACATGACCTCCAGGCATTTTTACTGGTTGCGGGAAATCAGATCCAAATTGGAAGACCTTGTCTTTACATTGCCTCAACCATAAAAGCTAATACAAATGCTTAAGTAATCATATTCTACACCAAACTTGATCTTCTTATTTGATCTTAGCTTCTTATCTTCAAATCTTTCCAAAGGCATTCCTGCAAGAAAAATCAAATAAGAAAGAAACTTGGGATGAGATTCAAAGGCTTGTGTGATATATAGAAGTAATTTGGTAACAAGATCAGCTACCTTGTTAACAGATTTCTTTTGTATACCTAAAAGCAATTGAATGTCAAATAAAATAAATAAGGTTCAAAACAAAGTTCCTTGTGATCAAAATGTTTGCCCTCACCATAAGGGTGAGGCAACTTAATTATGGAACTTAACTAAGGGATATTAGGAACTTGCCCTAATATCCAAATCTTGACTAGAAGGATCAACATTACTTCAAAGGCGACAAGGGATTATGGATCAGACTTGGATCAGCTATAACACTTGGAGTCAAGCAGTCAACAAGGATGAGGAGCAGCATTTGATCAATACAAGAAGAAGGGACAAGAGGCACACTGAATCATTTACCAAGAAGGCAATGTATCAACCTCTTTATCCAATCAAGTGCCTTTTAAGAAAGCCACATAAAAATATTTCTCCAATGAATTAATTCCCAAGGAAGAAAATCAAACAAATAATTTTGACCACAAATATGAATCTTGCAAAAGCTACTTGAGCATCCCAACCTTGTAATAAAATGATTAATAGTTGATCATGTTCATGGCAAGTATGCTTTTGAACACTAGATCTTGGGTGCATCTTAAATAAGTGGAGAATACATTTAAATGACTAAAACATATCCCTATTTTTAAATGTGACCAGGGTATTTCAAAATTTCAAAACAAAAATATGTGGAGCTTCTCTACAATATTAGGAGCATCCATGAATTTTTCTATGATTTTTGGACTTATCTAAAAGCCCTAAATAAATAGGTGAAGTTTCTGTTTTAAAGAATTTCTGTAATTACAAACAAGTCCAGGGGGTTATTTGAAAATCACCTTTTCTTTTCTTTCTTTCTTTCTTCTTCCACCCGGCCAGAAGGACGCCGCCGACGCTGCCTTGCCACCTCCTGCTTGCCGTCCTCGCGAGGATAAGAAGGACGAGAGACGTCCGCATCTCGTCCTCGTCCCTCACTCTTTCCCTCCATCTCTCTATCCTTTCCCCTATGCTACCGGAACCACCAGAAACCCTAACCCTAGCTCTCGGCCGCCGTCGTTCACCTCTAATTGCCAGTCAACGACGTCTCCCGAGCTCCGCCACCATGACTATAAGCTTCCTCTCGTCATCCTCTACATTCTGGTGCAAACCACGCTTAATATGACGGTCTGGAGGCTGAGGATGGGATCGGCGTTCCGAACGCCGGCCGTCGCCGCCGTCGCATTCGTCGTCATCTCCAGCCTTCCCAGCTCAAGCCGAAGCTACCACGAGCTCCGCCTCGCTCTCTTCTTCCTTCTCCTTGAGCCGTGCGTGCTGGGATGGTCCAATCGCCGGAATCGAGCTGCCGTTTCCCGCTTCGGCCGCCACCGCCATGGACGATTTCCGTCGCCGTCCGACCTCCCCGCGCCTTCCCGGCCACTCCACCGAGCTCCTGGTAAGCAGGGGATCCTCCCCATAACCTTGCCCTCTCCCTCTCGCCTCCGGTCGCCGACCCCGACGTGCTCCGCCTCCGGCCGCCGCTGGCCATGGTCGCCGGAGCTATTCCGGTGACCATTGGTCCAAGCGACGCCACCCCTGCGTTCCTCTCCTCCAGGCGCATCCAGCGCGTCTGGCCGCGCTTGCCGGCGTGGCCGGAATCGCCGGTCCGTCGCCGGCAGCGCCGTGCACTACCGTGGTGACGTCATGCTGACATCACGGTGGGGCCGGCATGTCAGTATTTTAATCATTTAGAAATAGTTTTAGTAATTGAATAAATTCCTGACATGTGGGACCCTCTGGCAGCTATTTAAATAATTCCAGAAAGTGTTTAAAAATTGTAAATTCAATAACTTTTATTCTATAATTCAGAAAATTACAAATAATATACCAAAATTCTTAGAAAAATGAAACTTATTTAAATATACCAAATTCATTCTTAATTTAGCAATTAAAATTAAAAGTTGTTTAGAATTACCAAAATGCCACTAAGGCAACACTTAAAATTTTGAATCCTTTTAAAATTCCTAAAATTAAATAAAAATATGTTTTCAACTCCAAATTTTATAAGGATTTCAAATATGATTTTTATTTAATTTATTGAAAGGGTTTTATTGAATAAAAAATACTAAGATCCATAAATGGATATGATTTCAATTATTTTAAAATAAATTATTTGAAAATAATTTTCTTATGTAATTAATTAAAAGATAGTAACTGGAATTGAATTGTACTAGTTTCTAAAACTACTAGTTTTCTAAAAAGAAAATAAATTTGAAATATAAGTTCAAAACATAAAATCCGAACTCATATACTATTTTGTAAATGACTGTCCTGTTACTCATCCTAGGTAAAACACACAAAAAGGAGTTCATTTGTAAATCAATCACTCTAGTGTTAATACCTTTTGAAAGTAGTTTAATAAAATAAAATTTTAAAATAAATGCAATTCTTATTTGAGCATCTGTAAGTTGTTATTACTCATGTAAAACATTACTTCGATAATCATAGCAAACACCTAAGTCTAAAAGTTATAACAACTCAAGCATCTCATCGTTAACAAAGTAATCAATAACGCGAAGCGCTTACTTGTGAGTTTGGGTATTTTGGGTTTTATGCGATGCATCTCATATTTATGCATAATAGCATATTGCAAGTGTTTCCAGTAGTCCTTACCCGGACTAATTTGCTGTTTCAGATCTCCGGGTTCTGACGCAACCCTAGAACCCCGAAGGGCATGAACTGCCACCTCTGCCTCAGGCAAGTTCATCACTTGCTCATACCTCTTGAAATATTTGTTAGAAAACTATTTGCAAAAACCTTATTATATTATCACACCTTTATACAAAATGAAAGCATAAAACCTATTTCTTTAATAACTTGACTATTTGGCTATCTACCTGAGTGGTGGTAACCTATTATGGTTGGCAAATGGGACCATGGTAAGAAGAATAGGTCCGGAGTTTCCATTTGCAAGGGAAAGTATTACCTAGGATTAACAACAAATGCCGTCATAATGATTGCGCCGTAAAGACGCGTTAACCATAAGACCTGAATGGGACGTGAAAATGCCATCTGTACTTCTCCCGGACGCATGTCAACGGGCTGCCAGTGCCGTAGGCTGTAGGTCTTGCGGGACTACATGCACATGGTGGGATCCCTTAATTCCCACGAGACTGGAGTCTAGGATGGTCTGCAAGGAGAGCCTAGGTGTCTACCGTGAGGGGTAGAGCATCAGGGGTAAACTCGCTATGCATGAATTGGGTGGGCATGCGTTGTGCGGAGAGGCACAGTGAATGACTTGGATCAAAAACTGGGCCCCACACAAAGAGAGTGTGGACGGGAAAGATCACCCGGTTGTGCAACAAAGTCTTGATCTCTTATGGGTAAAGTAACGCACCTCTGCAGAGTGTAAAAAATTGTAACATGTTACTCCCTGTTCCGGGAAGGAGCTGCGAACGCTGCAGGAAAGGAACTCCATGAAAGTTCTAGCCCTGTGAAGGATGACGGGCATAGTTTTCAGAATAAAAGCTACCTCTTGAAGAAATGTTTACAAAAACCTTGCATTAAGCTTAAGGCTCCCTCGAGTCTAAAGCTGTAGTTAGTGCATCAAACTTCCCACCGTACATAATGGACTTGCTGGGTAACGCTGGTTACTCACCCTTGCCCTTTTGACCCCTGCTTAGACTTTGGAGCCATCAAAGGAGTTGTCGGTGGTCCAACTACATGTCGAGATCTTCATTAAGGAGTCAACCGCTACTTCACCAACCGAAGCACGACTACAACTATGGCCACGAAGGAGCAAGGTCAACGATGTCGAAGGGATCACACTGCCAATGGAGGAGACCACGCTTACTGGAGGAACGAGTACAAGTCGAAATAATCTTATCCCAGATAGAGTAGATTAAGGTGGTGGCAACAGCAGTAGTGGATAAGGAATTAGAGCTAGAGTTGATCTCCAGCTTAGTGCTACGAATTGGCTCTTCTCTGGATTTCATTTGCACGAGGCTATCCTCTATGTATCGAGGAGGTTATCGAGATTTTGTATTGAATAATGATGTAATCCTATAGTGTTACCTTGGACCTGCTATGTTTCTGTTGTACCACTCTGAGAGATGTAATATTCACAGATAGGTCCTTCTGTGAGTATTATGTCAACGACTTGCACACTACACCATGCAGTGGTGTGCTGGGTCACCGCAGCTGGTATCAGAGCAAAGCGACCTTAGGTTTGAAACCTTTTAGGAGACTTGTAGGTTGGTAAAGACTATAGGAAGTTATGTTATCTAAACTACATCTATCTATGACCTATGATGGTTATTCACTTGAGAATAATAACGTCATACTTATATAAAGTATTCTTATCTATTCTTCTATAAGTATAATACTTATCTATCTCATTCTTTCTAAACCTGATATACCAGGTGAAAGGTTGTTCTCTATATTAGCTGTCGTGTATCTAAGTCAGTGATATCTATGTGGTATCATTGATGATGGCATCCTATGAAGTAGAACCCTATTGGGAGTTGATGATGGAAGAATAAGAGAAGAGAAGAACAATGGTGAGTTGGATATACTAAGCCATGCAAGTTATGGTAAGTATGCCACGTTAATATGGTTCATGTCCGAAGAGGATGTTGGATGCATAGATACCTTTTCAAGGAGGATATGGAGTAGTGCACTTGCCACAAGTAAAGTATTATGGTATTCATGTATACCAATAGTACCTACACGAGTGAACGTGAGGTTACACTTGAAGATATGAAGAAGTATGGAAGTACGTCAAGGCATGAAGACGAAGTTCAAGTCCAAGATGACTTAGTTCCTTTTGAACTAAGATGGAGATAGGTATAATTAGACACTAGGTCAGAGTTACCTAATCGCGATTGGTCAATTGGGGTAAACACTCTTATAAGTCACGCTTTGAGTGAAGGGTAAACCTGTCCCTTAAGCCAGTGAGGCAAGAGTTGTTATATGAAATAGGTCTATAAGGTAATATATATACCTAACTTGTAATGTATAGCATCTGAGCCTTGGTACTGGAGATGTTTATACTCAAAGTACTACGTATTTATTGGCTAATGATGCATGAGTGATATATAATTATATTTGGGTTTATTTGGTTCTTATTGGATTTTTGATTGACTAGATTCGAGCATGAAGTTTGAACTTGATGTGCAAATGCATGTTGCAACATTTTGTTCTTCCTTGATGTTACTGGTCTAGATGATACATAGGTTAGTATGAGAGCGTTCTGAGTGACCAGAGTTGTTGCGGCAATGGAAGCTCACGAAGAGAAGGAAGTCCAAAAAGAAAATAAAGATCTACCAAAGATGTTGCAAGGAAAGCTAAATTAGGAGACATATCCGAGAAGGAAGATTGTGAAGTTTTTGCTTATCAGGTCACAACGTCGTTTCATGGATAACAAACACAATGACGGAGGTCACGGGATGACACAGACAAAAGGGAAATTCAAAGACATTGAAAGAAGAAGCAATAAAATGCAGGCCCGTGTTTACGAGATTGTTTTAACCTGGCGGAAGAGATTGTTGTAGGAACAAAGAAGAGATATTGATACTACTGGGATCAAGCTTGAGAAGAAGTTTATCAACATTTATGTGTTCAAGTGTACGATAAGGTTGAAAATAAAGGAGGATGAAGACCGGAAGAACGTGGATATTTCCAGATCTGCAAGAATAAATAGGGAGTTGATCGCCTATTGTAGACATCATCAATGATGGAAGAAGTGCAAACATGGAGTCCATTGTTCAGAAGAACATCAGAATCAAGAGAAAAGAGTCTAGTTAGTCGTGGGTTGATGATAAGCCAAGAAAGTTGACCAATTTGGATGAGGATATCTGACACTGGTGAAGCTAAAGTACCATAGTTACAGCTTTTATCCAGAGCCACTATAGAGATAGATTTTATCAGTTGGATTTATGTCTTAGATTCCTCTCCTCAAAAGGTAGATATATCATTCTTCGAAAAATTATTAAAAACCTGGTAATCGTATCTCTTTATCGGAAGATGACACTGGGGATTCGCAATATTTTGGTTTTATACCTATGTTCTTCGTGAGACCATTAGGTAGGTATACCAAGATTTGAGCAGAAAGGTGAGTTATGAAGTTCGACTTAATAGAGTTGACTGAATAAAGCTCGATGGATTGGAGCTGACGGAAGGAAGTTCGTCTAACCGGACCCCAGAACAGAGGAAGGCTCAGGAAACTTCAAAGAGAAAAGGGAATTATATGTTGATTAGTACTTGACGGAGAAGACATGTCGCTAGAAGGGAATTCGATGACGAATACAAGATCGAAGTAGTACCAAGTCTTGATGGATGAAGTTCTATAAAGCTGGAAAGAACAACTAACCCGAGGTTATGAAGCGAAAGCCAATTGTTTCCATCAGAAATAAAGTCTTGCCAGTCTCAGGATTATTGGGAAGGGAACCAACAAACATATCGGAAGGTCGTATAAGGATGTAGATGAAGATCTTTGACAAAGGGGCATAAAGCCATGCAAATGCGAGGAGTCAAAATTAGATGACTCAAGAAACATGAAGGAGTAATAGAATCGTCAGAATCTAACAAATATTAGATGAAAGTTGACAGATGTATAGTATGGATCAAGGGAAGATGCAGAAAAGTATGTGGGACAAAGGATCACCAATATTTGCGTCCACGTCAGAATGGAATTTGAGCGAAGCAATATCAGCAAAAATGCTTTCTATTTATCTCTACGTGAGAGGAGCCGAAACTTCGGGACGAAGTTTTTGTTAAGGGGGGAAGACTGTAATACCCCAGTATTTAGTAACCAACGAAGGGTAGAAGTATGATTTTGTGCATCTGCATGCATGCATCTGAAAATTCGAATAAATTTTTCGCAAAATAAAACCCTGGAGGGATTGGAGATCATTCAACTTCATGAGTAGAGTTTAGCTCATCTGAGGTGAATGTGATAAGTTTTGACATGACCTCCAGGCATTTTACTGGTTGCGGGAAATCAGATCCAAATTGGAAGACCTTGTCTTTACTTGCCTCAACCATAAAAGCTAATACAAATGCTTAAGTAATCATATTCTACACCAAACTTGATCTTCTTATTTGATCTTAGCTTCTTATCTTCAAATCTTTCCAAAGGCATTCCTGCAAGAAAAATCAAATAAGAAAGAAACTTGGGATGAGATTCAAAGGCTTTGTGTGATATATAGAAGTAATTTGGTAACAAGATCAGCTACCTTGTTAACAGATTTCTTTTGTATACCTAAAAGCAATTAAATGTCAAATAAAATAAATAAGGTTCAAAACAAAGTTCCTTGTGATCAAAATGTTTGCCCTCACCATAAGGGTGAGGCAACTTAATTATGGAACTTAACTAAGGGATATTAGGAACTTGCCCTAATATCCAAATCTTGACTAGAAGGATCAACATTACTTCAAAGGCGACAAGGGATTATGGATCAGACTTGGATCAGCTATAACACTTGGAGTCAAGCAGTCAACAAGGATGAGGAGCAGCATTTGATCAATACAAGAAGAAGGGACAAGAGGCACACTGAATCATTTACCAAGAAGGCAATGTATCAACCTCTTTATCCAATCAACTGCCTTTTAAGAAAGCCACATAAAAATATTTCTCCAATGAATTAATTCCCAAGGAAGAAAATCAAACAAATAATTTTGACCACAAATATGAATCTTGCAAAAGCTACTTGAGCATCCCAACCTTGTAATAAAATGATTAATAGTTGATCATGTTCATGGCAAGTATGCTTTTGAACACTAGATCTTGGGTGCATCTTAAATAAGTGGAGAATACATTTAAATGACTAAAACATATCCCTATTTTTAAATGTGACCAGGGTATTTCAAAATTCAAAACAAAAATATGTGGAGCTCTTACAATATTAGGAGCATCCATGAATTTTTCTATGATTTTTGGACTTATCTAAAAGCCCTAAAAAATAGGTGAAGTTTCTGTTTTAAGAATTTGTAATTACAAACAAGTCCAGGGGGTTATTTGAAAATCACCTCTTTCTTTCTTTCTTTCTTCTTCCCACCCGGCCAGAAGGACGCCGCCGACGCTGCCTTGCCACCTCCTGCTTGCCGTCCTCGCGAGGCTAAGAAGGACGAGAGCGTCCGCATCTCGTCCTCGTCCCTCACTCTTTCCCTCCATCTCTCTATCCTTTCCCCTATGCTACCGGAACCACCAGAAACCCTAACCCTAGCTCTCTCGGCCGCCGTCGTTCACCTCTAATTGCGGTCACCGACGTCTCCCCGAGCTCCGCCACCATGTCTATAAGCTTCCTCTCGTCATCCTCTACATTCTGGTGCAACCACGCTTAATATGACGGTCTGGAGGCTGAGGATGGGATCGGCGTTCCGAACGCCGGCGTCGCCGCCGTCGCATTCGTGTCATCTCCGGCCTTCCCAGCTCAAGCCGAAGCTACCACGAGCTCCGCCTCGCTCTCTTCTTCCTTCTCCTTGAGCCGTGCGTGCTGGGATGGTCCCAATCGCCGGAATCGAGCTGCCGTTTCCCGCTTCGGCCGCCACCGCCATGGACGATTTCCGTCGCCGTCCGACCTCCCCGCGCCTTCCCGGCCACTCCACCGAGCTCCTGGTAAGCAGGGGATCCTCCCCATAACCTTTGCCCTCTCCCTCTCGCCTCCGGTCGCCGACCCCGACGTGCTCCGCCTCCGGCCGCCGCTGGCCATGGTCGCCGGAGCTATTCCGGTGACCATTTGGTCCAAGCGACGCCACCCCTGCGTTCCTCTCCTCCAGGCGCATCCAGCGCGTCTGGCCGCGCTTGCCGGCGTGGCCGGAATCGGCCGGTCTGTCGCCGGCAGTGCCGTGCACCACTGTGGTGACGTCATGCTGACAGTCACGGTGGGGCCGGCATGTCAGTATTTTAATCATTTAGAAATAGTTTTAGTAATTGAATAAATTCCTGACATGTGGGACCCTCTGGCAGCTATTTAAATAATTCCAGAAAGTGTTTAAAAATTGTAAATTCAATAACTTTTATTCTATAATTCAGAAAATTACAAATAATATACCAAAATTCTTAGAAAAATGAAACTATTTAAATATACAAATTCATTCTTAATTTAGCAATTAAAATTAAAAGTTGTTTAGAATTACCAAATGCCACTTAAGCACACTTAAAATTTTGAAATTAAATTTAAAATTAAATAAATATGTTTTCAACTCCAAATTTTATAAGGATTTCAAATATGATTTTATTTAATTTATTGAAAAGGTTTTATTGAATAAAAATACTAAGATCCATAAATGGATATGATTTCAATTATTTTAAATAAATTATTTGAAAATAATTTTCTTATCTAATTAATTAAAGATAGTAATCTGGAATTGAATTGTACTAGCTTCTAAAACAACTAATTTTCTAAAAGAAAATAATTTGAAATAAGGTTCAACACATAAAATCTGAACTCAAATACCATAATGTAAATGACTGTCCTGTTACTCATCCTAGGTAAAACACACAAAAAGGAGTTCATTTGAAAATCTATCACTCTAGTGTTATACTTTTTGAAAGTAGTTAAATAAAATAAAATTATGAAATAAATGCAATCCTTAACTGAGCACCTGTAGTTGTTTATTAATCATGTAAAACATTACTTCGTTAATCATAACAAACACTTAAGTCTAAAGTGATAACAACTCAAAGTATTTCACCTTTAACAAAGTACTCAATAACACTAAGCGCTTACTTGTGAGTTTGGGTATTTTGGGTTATATACGATGCATCTCATATTTATGCATAATAGCATATTGCAAGTGTTTCCAGTAGTCCTTACCCGGACTACTTTGCTGTTTTCAGATCTCCGGGTTCTGACGCAACCCTAGAACCCCGAAGGGCATGAACTGCCATCTCTATCGCAGGCAAGTTCATCACTTGCTCATACCTCTTGAAATATTTGTTAGAAAACTATTTGCAAAACCTTATTATACTATCACCTTTATACAAAAGAAAGCATAAAACCTATTTCTTTAATAACTTGACTATTTGGCTATCTACCTGAGTGGTGGTAACCTATTATGGATGGCAAATGGGACCATGGTAAGAAGAATAGGTCCGGAGGTTCCATTTGCAAGGGAAAGTATTACCTAGGATTAACAACAAATGCCGTCATAATGATTGCGCCGTAAAGACGCGTTAACCATAAGACCTGGAATGGGACGGGAAATGCCATCTGTACTTCTCCCGGATGCATGTCAACGGGCTGCCAGTGCCGTAGGCTGTAGGTCTTGCGGGACTACATGCACATGGGTGGGATCCCTTAATTCCCACGGCGACTGGGGTCTAGGATGGTCTGCAAGGAGAGCCTAGGTGTCTACCGTGAGGGGTAGAGCATCAGGGGTAAACTCGCTATGCATGAATTGGGTGGGCATGCGTTGTGCGGAGAGGCACAGTGAATGACTTGGATCAAAAACTGGGCCCCACACCAAAGAGAGTGTGGACGGGAAAGATCACCCGGTTGTGCAACAAAGTCTTGATCTCTTATGGGTAAAGTAACGCACCTCTGCAGAGTGTAAAAAATTGTAACATGTTACTCCCTGTTCCGGGAAGGAGCTGCGAACGCTGCAGGAAAGGAACTCCATGAAAGTTCTAGCCCTGTGAAGGATGACGGGCATAGTCTTCAGAAATAAAAGCAACCTCTTAAAGAAATGTTTACAAAAACCTTGCATTAAGCTTAAGGCTCCCTGGAGTCTAAAGCTGTAGCTAGTGCATCAAACTTCCCACCGTACATAATGGACTTGCTGGGTAACGCTGGTTACTCACCCTTGCCCTTTTGACCCCCTGCTTAGAATCTTAGAGCCATCAAAGGAGTTGACGGTGGATCATCACGATATCGAGATCTTCAACAAGGAGTCAACCGCTACTACACCAACCGAAGCACGACGACAACTATGGCCACGAAGGAGCAATGTCAACGATGTTGAGGAGATCACTCTGCCAACGGAGGCGACCATGACTTTTGAAAGGATAAGTACAATAGGAAATAGAGATACTCCAGATAGAGTAGATTAAGGTTGTGGCAACAGCAGTAGTGGATGAGGAAATAGAGCTAGAGTTAATCTCCGGTTTAGTGCTACGAACTGGCTCTTTTCTGGGTTTCATTTGCACGAGGCTATCCTCTATTTATCGAGGAGGTTCTCGAGATTTTGTATTGAATATGGTTGTAATCCTATAGTGTTACCTTGGACCTGCTATGTTTCTGTTGTACCACTCTGAGGGATGTAATATTCACGGATAGGTCCTTCTGTGAGTATTATGTCAACGACTTGCACACTACACCATGCAGTGGTGTGCTGGGTCACCGCAGCTGGTATCAGAGCAAAGCGACCTTAGGTTTGAAACCTTTTAGGAGACTTGTAGGTTGGTAAAGACTATAGGAAGTTATTTTATCTAAACTACATCTTTCTATGACTTATGATGGTTATTCACCTGAGAATAATAACATCATACTTATATAGAGTATTCTTATCTAGTCTTCTATAAGTATAATACTTATCTATCTCATTCTTTCTAAACCTGATATACCAGGTGAAAGGTTGCTCTCTATAATAGCTTGTCGTGTATCTAAGTCAGTGATATCTATGTGGTATCATTGATGATGCATCCTATGAAGTAGAACCCTATTGGGAGTTGATGATGGAAGAATAAGAGAAGAGAAGAACAATGGTGAGTTGGATATACTAAGCCATGCAAGTTATGGTAAGTATGCCACGTTAATATGGTTCACGTCCGAAGAGGATGTCGGATAAATAGATACCTTTTCAAGGAGGATATGGAGTAGTGCACTTGCCACAAGTAAAGTATTATGGTATTCATGTATACCAATAGTACCTACACGAGTGAACGTGAGGTTACACTTGAAGATATGAAGAAGTATGGAAGTACGTCAAGGCATGAAGACGAAGTTCAAGTCCAAGAAGACTTAGTTCCTTTTGAACTAAGATGGAGATAGGTATAATTAGACACTAGGTCAGAGTTACCTAATTGCGATTGGTCAATTGGGGTAAATACTCTTATAAGTCACGCTTTGAGTGAAGGGTAAACCTGTCCCTTAAGCCAGTGAGGCAAGAGTTGTTATATGAAATAGGTCTATAAGGTAATATATATACCTAACTTGTAGTGTATAGCATCTGAGCCTTGGTACTTGAGATGTTTATACTCAAAGTACTACGTATTTTATTGGCTAATGATGCATGAGTGATATATAATTATATTTGGGATTTATTGGTTCTTATTGGATTTTTGATTGACTAGATCTGAGCATGAAGTTTGAACTTGATGTGCAAATGCATGTTGCAACATTTTGTTCTTTCTTGATGTTACTGGTCTAGAGGGTACATAGGTTAGTATGAGAGCGTTCCGAGTGACCAGAATTGTTGCAGCAATGGAAGCTCGCGAAGAGAAGGAAGTCAAAAAGAAGATAAAGATCTACCAAGGATGTTGTAAGGAAAGCTAAATTAGGAGACATATCCGAGAAGGAAGGTTGTGAAGTTTTTGCTTATCAGGTCACGACGTCGTTTCATGGTTGACAAACACAATGACGGAGGTCATGGATGACAGAGACAAAAGGGAAATTCAAAGACGTTGTAGAAGAAGCAATAAAATGCAGATACATGTTAACGAGATTATTCTAACTTGGTGGAAGAGATTGTTGTAGGAGCAAAGAAGAGATATTGATACTACTGGGATCAAGCGTGAGAAGAAGTTTATCAACACATATGTGTCCAAGAGTACTATAAGGTTGAAGATAAAGGAGGATGAAGACCGGAAGAACGTGGATATTTCCAGTTTTGCAAGATGAAATAGGGAGTTGATCGTCTATTGTAGACATCATCAATGATGGAAGAAGCAAAACTAATTGCCAAACACGGAGTTCATTGTTCCGAAGAACAGTTGAATCAAGGGAAAAGAGTCCAGTTTGTGGTGGATTGATGATAAGCCAAGAAAGTTGATCTTTTTGAAAGAGGGTATCTGACACTTGTGAAGCTAAAGTACCATAGTTACAACTTTTATCCAGAGCTTCTAGTAAGATAGATGTTATCAACAAGATTGACGTCTTAGATTCCTCTCCTCAAAAGGTTGATATATCTTGTATTCTTCGAAAAATTATTGAAAACCTAGTAATCGTACCTCTTTATCGGAAGACGACACTGGGGAATTCGCAACATTTTGGTTACATACCTATGTTCTTTGTGAGACCATTAGGTAGGTATACTAAGATTGGAGCAAAAGGTGAGTTATGAAGCTCGACTAAATAGAGTTGACTGAATAAAGCTCGATGGATTAGTACTGATGGAAGGAAGTTCGCTTAACCGGACTCCAGAACAGAGGAAGACTCAGGAAACTTCAAGGAGAAAAGGGAATTATATATGTTGATTAGTACTTGACGGAGAAGACATGTCGTTAGAAGGGAATACGATGACGAAGACAAGATCGAAGTAGTACCAAGTCTTGATGGATGAAGTTCTATAAAGCTGGAAAGAACAACTAACCTAGAGGTTCTGAAACGAAAGCCAACAGTTTACCATAAGAAATAAAGTCTTGCTAGTCTCGGGATTATAGGGAAGTGAACCAACAAACATATCGGAAGGTTGTATAAGGTTGTAGATGAAGATCTTCGACAGAGGGCTATAAAGCCATGGAAATGCGAGGAGTCAAAATTAGATGATTCAAGAAACATGAAGGAGTAATAGAATCACTAGAACGTTAACAAATATTAGATGAAAGTTGACAGATTGATAGTATAGATCAAGGGAAGATGCAGAAAAGTATGTGGGACAAAGGATCACCAATATCTGCGTCCACGTTAGAAGGGAATTTGAGTGAATCACTATCAGCAGAAAATTCTTCCTACTTATCTCTACGTGAGAGGAGCCGAAACTTCGGGACGAAGTTTTTGTTAAGGGGGGAAGACTGTAATACCCCAGCATTTAGCAACCAACGAAGGGTAGAAGTATGATTTTGTGCATCTGCATGCATGCATCTGAAAATCCGAATAAATTTTTCGCAAAATAAAACCCTGGAGGGATTGGAGATCATTCACCTCATGAGTAGAGTTTAACTCATCTGAGGTGAATGTGATATGTTTTGACATGACCTCCAGGCATTTTAACTGGTTGCGGGAAATCAAATCCAAATTGGAAAACCTTGTCTTTTCTTTGCCTCAACCATAAAAGCTAATATAACTGCTTAAGTAATCCTATATTACAACAAACTTGATCTTCTCTTTTGATCTTAGCTTCTTATCTTCAAATCTTTCCAAAGACATTCCTGCAAGACAAATCAAATAAGAAAGAAACTTGGGATGAGATTCAAAGGCTTTGTGTGTTATATAGAAGTAGTTTGGTAACAAGATCAGCTACCTTGTTAACAGATTTCTTTTGTATACCTAAAAGCAATTGAATGTCAAATAAAATAAATAAGGTTCAAAACAAAGTTCCTTGTGATCAAAATGTTTGCCCTCACCATAAGGGTGAGGCAACTTATTTATGGAGCTTAAGTAATGGATATTAGGAACTTGCCCTAATATCCAAATATTGACTACAAGGATCAACTTTACTTCAAAGGCAACAAGGGATTATGGATCAGACGTGGATCAGTTGGATCATCTGGAGTCAAGCAGTCAAAAAGGATGAGGAGCAGCATTTGATCAATACAAGAAGAAGGGACAAGAGGCACACTGAATCTGTTTACCAAGAAGGAAAAGTATCAACCTCTTCATCCAATCAAATTCCTATCTAAGAAAGCCACATAGAAATATTTCTCTAATGGAATCAAATCCCAAGGGAGAAGATAGCCCTATGATTAAGACCACAAATATGAATCTTGCTAAGTTACTTGAGCATCCCAACCTTGTAATAAAATGAGTAATAGTTGTTCATGTTCATGGCAAGTATGCTTTTGAACACAAGAACTTGGTTTCATTTAAAATAAATGGTGAATACTTTTAAATGACTAAAACATATCCCTATTTTTAAATGTGACCAGGGTATTTCAAAAATTCAAAACAAAAATATGTGGAGCTTCTCTATAATATTAGGAGCATCCATGAATTTTTCTATGATTTTTAGACTTGTCTAAAGCATTAAAAAAATGCAGGAAGTTTCTGTTTTAAATATTTTTATAATTACAGAAAGTCCAGGGGGTTATGTGCAAAAATGCCTTTTCTTTCTTTCTTCTTCTTCCTTCACGGCCAGAAGGACGAAGCCGACGCCGCCGCGCCACCTCCTGCCTGCTTGCTAGCTTGCTTGCGGGGATAAGACCCCGGGGAGACGTCCCCATCTCACTCTCCTCCTCACCCCTCGCCTCTCTCTCTTTCTTCCTCTCTCTCTCTGAGCAGCGAGCTCGCAAACCCTAACCCTAGCCCGTACTGCCGCCGACGCCCTTCCACATCGCCGGCGAACAGTGGAGCTCCCCGAGCTCCGCCACCTGTCTATAAGCTTCCTCTCGTCATCCTCTACATTCTGGTGCAAACCACGCATATGACGGTCTGGAGGCTGAGGATGGGATCGGCGTTCCGAACGCCGGCTGTCGCCGCCGTCGCATTCGTTGTCATCTCCGGCCTTCCCAGCTCAAGCCGAAGCTACCACGAGCTCCGCCTCGCTCTCTTTTCCTTCTCCTTGAGCCGTGCGTGCTGGGATGGTCCCAATCGCCGGAATCGAGCTGCCGTTTCCCGCTTCGGCCGCCACCGCCATGGACGATTTCCGTCGCCGTCCGACCTCCCCGCGCCTTCCCGGCCACTCCACCGAGCTCCTGGTAAGCAGGGGATCCTCCCCATAAACCTTTGCCCTCTCCCTCGCCTCCGGTCGCCGACCCCGACGTGCTCCGCCTCCGGCCGCCGCTGGCCATGGTCGCCGGAGCTATTCCGGTGACCATTGGTCCAAGCGACGCCACCCCTGCGTTCCTCTCCTCCAGGCGCATCCAGCGCGTCTGGCCGCGCTTGCCGGCGTGGCCGGAATCGGCCGGTCCGTCGCCGGCAGCGCGCTGCACTACCGGGTGACGTCATGCTGACATCACGGTGGGGCCGGCATGTCAGTATTTTAATCATTTAGAAATAGTTTTAGTAATTGAATAAATTCCTGACATGTGGGACCCTCTGGCAGCTATTTAAATAATTCCAAAAGTGTTTAAAAATTGTAAATTCAATAACTTTTATTCTAATTCAGAAAATTACAAATAATATACCAAAATTCTTAGAAAAATGAAACCTATTTAAATATACCAAATTCATTAATTTAGCAATTAAAATAAAAGTTGTTTTAGAATTACCAAATGCCACTAACACACTTAAAATTTTGAATCCTTAAAATTCCTAAAATAAATAAATAAAAATATGTTTTCAACTCCAAATTTTATAAGGATTTCAAATATGATTTTTATTTAATTTATTGAAAAGGTTTTATTGAATAAAAAATACTAAAATCCATAAATGGATATAATTTCAATTATTTTAAAATAAATTATTTGAAAATAATTTTCTTATGTAATTAATTAAAAGATAGTAACTAGAATTAAATTGTACTAGCTTTTAAAGCACCTAATTTTCTAAAAGAAGATATATTTGAAATAAAGGTTCAACACATAAAACTTGAACTCAAATACCATAATGTAAATGACTGTCCTGTTACTCATCCTAGGTAAAACACACAAAAAGGAGTTCATTTGAAAATCTATCACTCTAATGTTATAACTTTTTGAAAGTAGTTAAATAAAATAAAATTGTGAAATAATGCAATCCTTATCTGAGCACCTGTAAGTTGTTTATTAATCATGTAAAACATGACTTCGATAATCATAGCAAACACCTAAGTCTAAAAGTGATAACAACTCAAAGTATTTTACCTTTAACAAAGTAATCAATAACACTAAGCGCTTACATGTAAGTTTGGGTATTTTGGGTTATATGCGATGCATCTCATATTTATGCATAATAGCTTATTGCAAGTGTTCCAGTAGTCCTTACCCGGACTACTTTGCTGTTTTCAGATCTCCGGGTTCTGACGCAACCCTAGAACCCCGAAGGGCATGAACTGCCATCTCTATCGCAGGCAAGTTCATCACTTGCTCATATCTCTTGAAATATTTGTTAGAAAACTATTTGCAAAACCTTATTATACTATCACCTTTATACAAAAGAAAGCATAAAACCTATTTCTTTAATAACTTGACTATTTGGCTATCTACCTGAGTGGTGGTAACCTATTATGGATGGCAAATGGGACCATGGTAAGAAGAATAGGTCCGGAGGTTCCATTTGCACGGGAAAGTATTACCTAGGATTAACAACAAATGCCGTCATAATGATTGCGCCGTAAAGACGCGTTAACCATAAGACCTGGAATGGGACGGGAAATGCCATCTGTACTTCTCCCGGATGCATGTCAACGGGCTGCCAGTGCCGTAGGCTGTAGGTCTTGCGGGACTACATGCACATGGGTGGGATCCCTTAATTCCCACGGCGACTGGGGTCTAGGATGGTCTGCAAGGAGAGCCTAGGTGTCTACCGTGAGGGGTAGAGCATCAGGGGTAAACTCGCTATGCATGAATTGGGTGGGCATGCGTTGTGCGGAGAGGCACAGTGAATGACTTGGATCAAAAACTGGGCCCCACACCAAAGAGAGTGTGGACGGGAAAGATCACCCGGTTGTGCAACAAAGTCTTGATCTCCTATGGGTAAAGTAACGCACCTCTGCAGAGTGTAAAAAATGTAACATGTTACTCCCTGTTCCGGGAACGAGCTGCGAACGCTGCAGGAAAGGAACTCCATGAAAGTTCTAGCCCTGTGAAGGATGACGGGCATAGTCTTCAGAAATAAAAGCAACCTCTTAAAGAAATGTTTACAAAAACCTTGCATTAAGCTTAAGGCTCCCTGGAGTCTAAAGCTGTAGCTAGTGCATCAAACTTCCCACCGTACATAATGGACTTGCTGGGTAACGCTGGTTACTCACCCTTGCCCTTTTGACCCCCTGCTTAGAATCTTGAGCCATCAAAGGAGTTGACGGTGGATCATCACGATATCGAGATCTTCATCAAGGAGTCAACCGCTACTTCACCAACCGAAGCACGACGACAACTATGGCCACGAAGGAGCAATGTCAACGATGTTGAGGAGATCACTCTGCCAACGGAGGCGACCATGACTTTTGAAAGGATAAGTACAATAGGAAATAGAGCTACTCCAGATAGAGTAGATTAAGGTGGTGGCAACAGCAGTAGTGGATGAGGAAGTAGAGCTAGAGTTAATCTCCAGCTTAGTGCTACGAACTGGCTCTTCTCTGGATTTCATTTGCACGAGGCTATCCTCTATGTATCGAGGAGGTTCTCGAGATTTTGTAGTGAATATGGTTGTAATCCTATAGTGTTACCTTGGACCTGCTATGTTTCTGTTGTACCACTCCGAGGGATGTAATATTCACGGATAGGTCCTTCTGTGAGTATTATGTCAACGACTTGCACACTACACCATGCAGTGGTGTGCTGGGTCACCGCAGCTGGTATCAGAGCAAAGCGACCTTAGGTTTGAAACCTTTTAGGAGACTTGTAGGTTGGTAAAGACTATAGGAAGTTATTTGATTTAAACTATATCTTTCTATGACTTATGATGGTTATTCACCTGAGAATAATAACGTCATACCTATATAGAGTATTCTTATCTATTCTTCTATAAGTATAATACTTATCTATCTCATTCTTTCTAAACCTGATATACCAGGTGAGAGGTTGCTCTCGATAATAGCTGTCGTGTATCTAAGTCAGTGATATCTATGTGGTATCATTGAGGATGCCATCCTATGAAGTAGAACCCTATTGGGAGTTGATGATGGAAGAATAAGAGAAGAGAAGAACAATGGTGAGTTGGATATACTAAGCCATGCAAGTTATGGTAAGTATGCCACGTTAATATGGTTCACGTCCGAAGAGGATGTCGGATAATTAGATACCTTTTCAAGGAGGATATGGAGTAGTGCACTTGCCACAAGTAAAGTATTATGGTATTCATGTATACCAATAGTACCTACACGAGTGAACGTGAGGTTACACTTGAAGATATGAAGAAGTATGGAAGTACGTCAAGGCATGAAGACGAAGTTCAAGTTCAAGAAGACTTAGTTCCTTTTGAACTAAGATGGAGATAGGTATAATTAGACACTAGGTCAGAGTTACCTAATTGCGATTGGTCAATTGGGGTAAATACTCTTATAAGTCACGCTTTGAGTGAAGGGTAAACCTGTCCCTTAAGCCAGTGAGGCAAGAGTTGTTATATGAAATAGGTCTATAAGGTAATATATATACCTAACTTGCAGTGTATAGCATCTAAGCCTGGGTACTTGAGATGTTTTTACTCAAAGTACTACGTATTTTATGGCTAATGGTGCCTGAGTGTTATATAATTATATTTGGGATTTATTGGTTCTTATTGGATTTTTGATTGACTAGATCTGAGCATGAAGTTTGAACTTGATGTGCAAATGCATGTTGCAACATTTTGTTCTTTCTTGATGATACTAGTCTAGAGGGTGCATAGGTTAGTATGAGAGCGTTCCGAGTGACCAGAATTGTTGCAGCAATGGAAGCTCGCGAAGAGAAGGAAGTCAGAAAGAAGACAAAGATCTACCAAAGATGTTGCAAAGAAAACTAAATTAAGAGACATATCCGAGAAGGAAGGTTGTGAAGTTTTTGCTTATCAAGTCACGACGTCGTTCCATAGTTGACAAACACAATGACGGAGGTCATGGAATGACAGAGACAAAAGGGAAATTCAAAGACATTGAAAGAAGAAGCAATAAAATGCAGATACATGTTAACGAGATTGTTCTAACTTGGTGGAAGAGATTGTTGTAGGAGCAAAGAAGAGATATTGATACTACTGGGATCAAGCGTGAAAAGAAGTTTATCAACACATATGTGTCCAAGAGTACTATAAGGTTGAAGATAAAGGAGGAAGAAGACCGGAAGAACGTGGATATTTCCAGTTCTGCAAGAATAAATAGGGAGTTGATCAGCTATTGTAGACATCATCAATGATGGAGAGTAAACTAAGTGCCAAACACGGAGTCATTGTTCAGAAGAACAGTTAGAATCAGAGGAAAAGAGTCCAGTTTAGTGGTGGATTGATGATAAGCCAAGAAAGTTGATCATTTTGGAAAGAGGGTATCTGACACTTGTGAAGCTAAAGTACCATAGTTACAACTTTTATCCAGAGCATCTAGTAAGATAGATGTTATCAGCAAGATTGACGTCTTAGATTCCTCTCCTCAAAAGGTGATATATCTTATTCTTCGAAAAATTATTGAAAACCTAGTAATCGTACCTCTTTATCGGAAGACGACACTGGGGAATTCGCAACTATTTTGGTTACATACCTATGTTCTTTGTGAGACCATTAGGTAGGTATACTAAGATTTGAGCAAAAGGTGAGTTATGAAGCTCAACTAAATAGAGTTGACTGAATAAAGCTCGATGGATTAGAGCTGATGGAAGGAAGTTCGCTTAACCGGACTCCAGAACAGAGGAAGACTCAGGAAACTTCAAGGAGAAAAGGGAATTATATATGTTGATTAGTACTTGACGGAGAAGACATGTCGTTAGAAGGGAATACGATGACGAAGACAAGATCGAAGCAGTACCAAGTCTTGATGGATGAAGTTCTATAAAGCTGGAAAGAACAACTAACCCAGAGGTTTGAAACGAAAGTCAACAGTTTACCATAAGAAATAAAGTCTTGCTAGTCTCGGGATTATAGGGAAGTGAACCAACAAACAAATCGGAAGGTCGTGTAAGGTGTAGATGAAGATCTTCGACAGAGGGCTATAAAGCCATGGAAATGCGAGGAGCCAAAATTAGATGATTCAAGAAACATGAAGGAGTAATAGAATCACAGAAGTAACAAATATTAGATGAAAGTTGACAGATTGATAGTATGGACCAAGGGAAGATGCAGAAAAGTATGTGGGACAAAGGATCACCAATATCTGCGTCCACGTTAGAAGGGAATTTGAGTGAATCCACATCAGCAGAAATTCTTCCTACTTATCTCTACGTGAGAGGAGCCGAAACTTCGGGACGAAGTTTTTGTTAAGGGGGGAAGACTGTAATACCCCAGTATTTAGCAACCAACGAAGGGTAGAAGTATGATTTTGTGCATCTGCATGCATGCATCTGAAAATCCGAATAAATTTTTCGCAAAATAAAACCCTGGAGGGATTGGAGATCATTCAACTTCATGAGTAGAGTTTAGCTCATCTGAGGTGAATGTGATAATGTTTTGACATGACCTCCAGGCATTTTTACTGGTTGCGGGAAATCAGATCCAAATTGGAAAACCTTGTCTTTCTTGCCTCAACCATAAAAGCTAATATAACTGCTTAAGTAATCATATTATTACACCAAACTTGATCTTCTTATTTGATCTTAGCTTCTTATCTTCAAATCTTTCCAAAGGCATTCCTGCAAGACAAATCAAATAAGAAAGAAACTTGGGATGAGATTCAAAGGCTTTGTGTGTTATATAGAAGTAGTTTGGTAACAAGATCAGCTACCTTGTTAACAGATTTCTTTTGTATACCTAAAAGCAATTGAATGTCAAATAAAATAAATAAGGTTCAAAACAAAGTTCCTTGTGATCAAAATGTTTGCCCTCACCATAAGGGTGAGGCAACTTAATTATGGAGCTTAGCTAATGGATATTAGGAACTTGCCCTAATATCCAAATATTGACTAGAAGGATCAACATTACTTCAAAGGCGACAAGGGATTATGGATCAGACTTGGATCAGCTATAACATTTGGAGTCAAGCAGTCAACAAGGATGAGGAGCAGCATTTGATCAATACAAGAAGAAGGGACAAGAGGCACACTGAATCATTTACCAAGAAGGCAATGTATCAACCTCTTTATCCAATCAATGCCTTTTAAGAAAGCCACATAAAAATATTTCTCCAATGAATTAATTCCCAAGGAAGAAAATCAAACAAATAATTTTGACCACAAATATGAATCTTGCAAAGCTACTTGAGCATCCCAACCTTGTAATAAATGATTAATAGTTGATCATGTTCATGGCAAGTATGCTTTTGAACACTAGATCTTGGGTGCATCTTAAATAAGTGGAGAATACATTTAAATGACTAAAACATATCCCTATTTTTAAATGTGACCAGGGTATTTCAAATTTCAAAAAAAAATATGTGGAGCTTCTCTACAATATTAGGAGCATCCATGAATTTTTCTATGATTTTTGGACTTATCTAAAAGCCCTAAATAAATAGGTGAAGTTTCTGTTTTAAAGAATTTCTGTAATTACAACAAGTCCAGGGGGTTATTTGAAAATCACCTTTCTTTTCTTTCTTTCTTTCTTCTTCCACCCGGCCAGAAGGACGCCGCCGACCGTCGCCTTGCCACCTCCTGCTTGCCGTCCTCGCGAGGAAAGAAGGACGAGAGACGTCCGCATCTCGTCCTCGTCCCTCACTCTTTCCCTCCATCTCTCTATCCTTTCCCCTATGCTACGGAACCACCAGAAACCCTAACCCTAGCTCTCTCGGCGCCGTCGTTCACCTCTAATTGCCGGTCAACGACCTCCCCGAGCTCCGCCACCATGTCTATAAGCTTCCTCTCGTCATCCTCTACATTCTGGTGCAAACCACGCTTAATATGACGGTCTGGAGGCTGAGGATGGGATCGGCGTTCCGAACGCCGGCCGTCGCCGCCGTCGCATTCGTCGTCATCTCCGGCCTTCCCAGCTCAAGCCGAAGCTACCACGAGCTCCGCCTCGCTCTCTTCTTCCTTCTCTTGAGCCGTGCGTGCTGGGATGGTCCCAATCGCCGGAATCGAGCTGCCGTTTCCCGCTTCGGCCGCCACCGCCATGGACGATTTCCGTCGCCGTCCGACCTCCCCGCGCCTTCCCGGCCACTCCACCGAGCTCCTGGTAAGCAGGGGATCCTCCCCATAACCTTTGCCCTCTCCCTCTCGCCTCCGGTCGCCGACCCCGACGTGCTCCGCCTCCGGCCGCCGCTGGCCATGGTCGCCGGAGCTATTCCGGTGACCATTTGGTCCAAGCGACGCCACCCCTGCGTTCCTCTCCTCCAGGCGCATCCAGCGCGTCTGGCCGCGCTTTGCCGGCGTGGCCGGAATCGGCCGGTCCGTCGCCGGCAGCGCCGGTGCACTACCGTGGTGACGTCATGCTGACATCACGGTGGGGCCGGCATGTCAGTATTTTAATCATTTAGAATAGTTTTAGTAATTGAATAAATTCCTGACATGTGGGACCCTCTGGCAGCTATTTAAATAATCCAGAAAGTGTTTAAAAATTGTAAATTCAATAACTTTTATTCTATAATCAGAAAATTACAAATAATATACCAAAATTCTTAGAAAATGAAAACTTATTTAAATATACCAAATTCATTCTTAATTTAGCAATTAAAATTAAAAGTTGTTTAGAAATTACCAAAATGCCACTAAGGCAACACTTAAAATTTTGAATCCTTTTAAAATTCCTAAAATTAAATAAAATATGTTTTCAACTCCAAATTTATAAGGATTTCAAATATAATTTTATTTAATTTATTGAAAAGGTTTTATTGAATAAAAAATACTAAGATCCATAAATGGATATGATTTCAATTATTTTAAAATAAATTATTTGAAAATAATTTTCTTATGTAATTAATTAAAAGATAGTAACTGGAATTGAATTGTACTAGCTTCTAAAACAACTAGTTTTCTAAAAGAAAATAAATTTGAAATATAAGTTCAAAACATAAAATCTGAACTCAAATACCATATGTAAATGACTGTCCTGTTACTCATCCTAGGTAAAACACACAAAAAGGAGTTCATTTGAAAATCTATCACTCTAGTGTTAATACCTTTTGAAAGTAGTTAAATAAAATAAAATTTTAAAATAAATGCAATTCTTATCTGAGCATCTGTAAGTTGTTTATTAATCATGTAAAACATTACTTCGATAATCATAGCAAACACCTAAGTCTAAAAGTTATAACAACTCAAAGTATTTCACCGTTAACAAAGTAATCAATAACGCGAAGCGCTTACTTGTGAGTTTGGGTATTTTGGGTTATATACGATGCATCTCATATTTATGCATAATAGCATATTGCAAGTGTTTCCAGTAGTCCTTACCCGGACTACTTTGCTGTTTTCAGATCTCCGGGTTCTGACGCAACCCTAGAACCCCGAAGGGCATGAACTGCCATCTCTATCGCAGGCAAGTTCATCACTTGCTCATACCTCTTGAAATATTTGTTAGAAAACTATTTGCAAAACCTTATTATACTATCACCTTTATACAAAGAAAGCATAAAAACCTATTTCTTTAATAACTTGACTATTTGGCTATCTACCTGAGTGGTGGTAACCTATTATGGTGGCAAATGGGACCATGGTAAGAAGAATAGGTCCGGAGGTTCCATTTGCAAGGGAAAGTATTACCTAGGATTAACAACAAATGCCGTCATAATGATTGCGCCGTAAAGACGCGTTAACCATAAGACCTGGAATGGGACGGGAAATGCCATCTGTACTTCTCCCGGATGCATGTCAACGGGCTGCCAGTGCCGTAGGCTGTAGGTCTTGCGGGACTACATGCACATGGGTGGGATCCCTTAATTCCCACGGCGACTGGAGGTCTAGGATGGTCTGCAAGGAGAGCCTAGGTGTCTACCGTGAGGGGTAGAGCATCAGGGGTAAACTCGCTATGCATGAATTGGGTGGGCATGCGTTGTGCGGAGAGGCACAGTGAATGACTTGGATCAAAAACTGGGCCCCACACCAAAGAGAGTGTGGACGGGAAAGATCACCCGGTTGTGCAACAAAGTCTTGATCTCTTATGGGTAAAGTAACGCACCTCTGCAGAGTGTAAAAAATTGTAACATGTTACTCCCTGTTCCGGGAAGGAGCTGCGAACGCTGCAGGAAAGGAACTCCATGAAAGTTCTAGCCCTGTGAAGGATGACGGGCATAGTCTTCAGAATAAAAGCTACCTCTTAAAGAAATGTTTTCAAAAACCTTGCATTAAGCTTAAGGCTCCCTCGAGTCTAAAGCTGTAGTTAGTGCATCAAACTTCCCACCGTACATAATGGACTTGCTGGGTAACGCTGGTTACTCACCCTTGCCCTTTTGACCCCCTGCTTAGACTTTGGAGCCATCAAAGGAGTTGACGGTGGTCCAACACAATGTCGAGATCTTCATTAAGGAGTCAACCGCTACTTCACCAACCGAAGCACGACTACAACTATGGCCACGAAGGAGCAAGGTCAACGATGTCGAAGAGATCACACTGCCAATGAGGAGACCACGCTTACTGGAGGAACGAGTACAAGTCCAGATAATCTTATCCCAGATAGAGTAGATTAAGGTGGTGGCAACAGCAGTAGTGGATAAGGAATTAGAGCTAGAGTTGATCTCCAGCTTAGTGCTACGAATTGGCTCTTCTCTGGATTTTATTTGCACGAGGCTATCCTCTATGTATCGAGGAGGTTATCGAGATTTTGTATTGAATAATGATGTAATCCTATAGTGTTACCTTGGACCTGCTATGTTTCTGTTGTACCACTCTGAGAGATGTAATATTCACAGATAGGTCCTTCTGTGAGTATTATGTCAACGACTTGCACACTACACCATGCAGTGGTGTGCTGGGTCACCGCAGCTGGTATCAGAGCAAAGCGACCTTAGGTTTGAAACCTTTTAGGAGACTTGTAGGTTGGTAAAGACTATAGGAAGTTATGTTATCTAAACTACATCTATCTATGACCTATGATGGTTATTCACTTGAGAATAATAACGTCATACTTATATAAAGTATTCTTATCTATTCTTCTATAAGTATAATACTTATCTATCTCATTCTTTCTAAACCTGATATACCAGGTGAAAGGTTGTTCTCTATATTAGCTGTCGTGTATCTAAGTCAGTGATATCTATGTGGTATCATTGATGATGGCATCCTATGAAGTAGAACCCTATTGGGAGTTGATGATGGAAGAATAAGAGAAGAGAAGAACAATGGTGAGTTGGATATACTAAGCCATGCAAGTTATGGTAAGTATGCCACGTTAATATGGTTCATGTCCGAAGAGGATGTTGGATGCATAGATACCTTTTCAAGGAGGATATGGAGTAGTGCACTTGCCACAAGTAAAGTATTATGGTATTCATGTATACCAATAGTACCTACACGAGTGAACGTGAGGTTACACTTGAAGATATGAAGAAGTATGGAAGTACGTCAAGGCATGAAGACGAAGTTCAAGTCCAAGATGACTTAGTTCCTTTTGAACTAAGATGGAGATAGGTATAATTAGACACTAGGTCAGAGTTACCTAATCGCGATTGGTCAATTGGGGTAAACACTCTTATAAGTCACGCTTTGAGTGAAGGGTAAACCTGTCCCTTAAGCCAGTGAGGCAAGAGTTGTTATATGAAATAGGTCTATAAGGTAATATATATACCTAACTTGTAATGTATAGCATCTGAGCCTTGGTACTGGAGATGTTTATACTCAAAGTACTACGTATTTTATTGGCTAATGATGCATGAGTGATATATAATTATATTTGGGTTTATTTGGTTCTTATTGGATTTTTGATTGACTAGATTCGAGCATGAAGTTTGAACTTGATGTGCAAATGCATGTTGCAACATTTTGTTCTTCCTTGATGTTACTGGTCTAGATGATACATAGGTTAGTATGAGAGCGTTCTGAGTGACCAGAGTTGTTGCGGCAATGGAAGCTCACGAAGAGAAGGAAGTCCAAAAAGAAAATAAAGATCTACCAAAGATGTTGCAAGGAAAGCTAAATTAGGAGACATATCCGAGAAGGAAGATTGTGAAGTTTTTGCTTATCAGGTCACAACGTCGTTTCATGGATAACAAACACAATGACGGAGGTCACGGGATGACACAGACAAAAGGGAAATTCAAAGACATTGAAAGAAGAAGCAATAAAATGCAGGCCCGTGTTTACGAGATTGTTTTAACCTGGCGGAAGAGATTGTTGTAGGAACAAAGAAGAGATATTGATACTACTGGGATCAAGCTTGAGAAGAAGTTTATCAACATTTATGTGTTCAAGTGTACGATAAGGTTGAAAATAAAGGAGGATGAAGACCGGAAGAACGTGGATATTTCCAGATCTGCAAGAATAAATAGGGAGTTGATCGCCTATTGTAGACATCATCAATGATGGAAGAAGTGCAAACATGGAGTCCATTGTTCAGAAGAACATCAGAATCAAGAGAAAGAGTCTAGTTAGTCGTGGGTTGATGATAAGCCAAGAAAGTTGACCAATTTGGATGAGGATATCTGACACTGGTGAAGCTAAAGTACCATAGTTACAGCTTTTATCTAGAGCCACTATAGAGATAGATTTTATCAGTTGGATTTATGTCTTAGATTCCTCTCCTCAAAAGGTAGATATATCTTGTATTCTTCGAAAAATTATTAAAAACCTGGTAATCGTATCTCTTTATCGGAAGATGACACTGGGGATTCGCAATATTTTGGTTTTATACCTATGTTCTTCGTGAGACCATTAGGTAGGTATACCAAGATTTGAGCAGAAAGGTGAGTTATGAAGTTCGACTTAATAGAGTTGACTGAATAAAGCTCGATGGATTGGAGCTGACGGAAGGAAGTTCGTCTAACCGGACCCCAGAACAGAGGAAGGCTCAGGAAACTTCAAAGAGAAAAGGGAATTATATATGTTGATTAGTACTTGACGGAGAAGACATGTCGCTAGAAGGGAATCGATGACGAATACAAGATCGAAGTAGTACCAAGTCTTGATGGATGAAGTTCTATAAAGCTGGAAAGAACAACTAACCCCGAGGTTATGAAGCGAAAGCCAATTGTTTCCATCAGAAATAAAGTCTTGCCAGTCTCAGGATTATTGGGAAGGGAACCAACAAACATATCGGAAGGTCGTATAAGGATGTGATGAAGATCTTTGACAAAGGGGCATAAAGCCATGCAAATGCGAGGAGTCAAAATTAGATGACTCAAGAAACATGAAGGAGTAATAGAATCGTCAGAATCTAACAAATATTAGATGAAAGTTGACAGATGTATAGTATGGATCAAGGGAAGATGCAGAAAAGTATGTGGGACAAAGGATCACCAATATTTGCGTCCACGTCAGAATGGAATTTGAGCGAAGCAATATCAGCAAAAATGCTTTCTATTTATCTCTACGTGAGAGGAGCCGAAACTTCGGGACGAAGTTTTTGTTAAGGGGGGAAGACTGTAATACCCCAGTATTTAGTAACCAACGAAGGGTAGAAGTATGATTTTGTGCATCTGCATGCATGCATCTGAAAATCCGAATAAATTTTCGAAAATATAAAACCCTGGAGGGATTGGAGATCATTCAACTTCATGAGTAGAGTTTAGCTCATCTGAGGTGAATGTGATAAGTTTTGACATGACCTCCAGGCATTTTTACTGGTTGCGGGAAATCAGATCCAAATTGGAAGACCTTGTCTTTACATTGCCTCAACCATAAAGCTAATACAAATGCTTAAGTAATCATATTCTACACCAAACTTGATCTTCTTATTTGATCTTAGCTTCTTATCTTCAAATCTTTCCAAAGGCATTCCTGCAAGAAAAATCAAATAAGAAAGAAACTTGGGATGAGATTCAAAGGCTTTGTGTGATATATAGAAGTAATTTGGTAACAAGATCAGCTACCTTGTTAACAGATTTCTTTTGTATACCTAAAAGCAATTAAATGTCAAATAAATAAATAAGGTTCAAAACAAAGTTCCTTGTGATCAAATGTTTGCCCTCACCATAAGGGTGAGGCAACTTAATTATGGAACTTAACTAAGGGATATTAGGAACTTGCCCTAATATCCAAATCTTGACTAGAAGGATCAACATTACTTCAAAGGCGACAAGGGATTATGGATCAGACTTGGATCAGCTATAACATTTGGAGTCAAGCAGTCAACAAGGATGAGGAGCAGCATTTGATCAATACAAGAAGAAGGGACAAGAGGCACACTGAATCATTTACCAAGAAGGCAATGTATCAACCTCTTTATCCAATCAACTGCCTTTTAAGAAAGCCACATAAAAATATTTCTCCAATGAATTAATTCCCAAGGAAGAAAATCAAACAAATAATTTTGACCACAAATATGAATCTTGCAAAAGCTACTTGAGCATCCCAACCTTGTAATAAAATGATTAATAGTTGATCATGTTCATGGCAAGTATGCTTTTGAACACTAGATCTTGGGTGCATCTTAAATAAGTGGAGAATACATTTAAATGACTAAAACATATCCCTATTTTTAAATGTGACCAGGGTATTTCAAAATTTCAAAACAAAAATATGTGGAGCTTCTCTACAATATTAGGAGCATCCATGAATTTTTCTATGATTTTTGGACTTATCTAAAAGCCCTAAATAAATAGGTGAAGTTTCTGTTTTAAAGAATTTCAGTAATTACAAACAAGTCCAGGGGGTTATTTGAAAATCACCTTTTCTTTTCTTTTCTTTCTTTCTTCTTCCACCCGGCCAGAAGGACGCCGCCGACGCTGCCTTGCCACCTCCTGCTTGCCGTCCTCGCGAGGATAAGAAGGACGAGAGACGTCCGCATCTCGTCCTCGTTCCTCACTCTTTCCCTCCATCTCTCTATCCTTTCCCCTATGCTACCGGAACCACCAGAAACCCTAACCCTAGCTCTCTCGGCCGCCGTCGTTCACCTCTAATTGCCGGTCAACGACGTCTCCCCGAGCTCCGCCACCATGTCTATAAGCTTCCTCTCGTCATCCTCTACATTCTGGTGCAAACCACGCTTAATATGACGGTCTGGAGGCTGAGGATGGGATCGGCGTTCCGAACGCCGGCCGTCGCCGCCGTCGCATTCGTCGTCATCTCCGGCCTTCCCAGCTCAAGCCGAAGCTACCACGAGCTCCGCCTCGCTCTCTTCTTCCTTCTCCTTGAGCCGTGCGTGCTGGGATGGTCCCAATCACCGGAATCGAGCTGCCGTTTCCCGCTTCGGCCGCCACCGCCATGGACGATTTCCGTCGCCGTCCGACCTCCCCGCGCCTTCCCGGCCACTCCACCGAGCTCCTGGTAAGCAGGGGATCCTCCCCATAACCTTTGCCCTCTCCCTCTCGCCTCCGGTCGCCGACCCCGACGTGCTCCGCCTCCGGCCGCCGCTGGCCATGGTCGCCGGAGCTATTCCGGTGACCATTTGGTCCAAGCGACGCCACCCCTGCGTTCCTCTCCTCCAGGCGCATCCAGCGCGTCTGGCCGCGCTTGCCGGCGTGGCCGGAATCGGCCGGTCCGTCGCCGGCAGCGCCGTGCACTACCGTGGTGACGTCATGCTGACGTCACGGTGGGGCCGGCATGTCAGTATTTTAATCATTTAGAAATAGTTTTAGTAATTGAATAAATTCCTGACATGTGGGACCCTCTGGCAGCTATTTAAATAATTCCAGAAAGTGTTTAAAAATTGTAAATTCAATAACTTTTATTCTATAATTCAGAAAATTACAAATAATATACCAAAATTCTTAGAAAAATGAAACTTATTTAAATATACCAAATTCATTCTTAATTTAGCAATTAAAATTAAAAGTTGTTTAGAATTACCAAAATGCCACTAAGGCAACACTTAAAATTTTGAATCCTTTTAAAATTCCTAAAATTAAATAAAAATATGTTTTCAACTCCAAATTTTATAAGGATTTCAAATATGATTTTATTTAATTTATTGAAAGGGTTTTATTGAATAAAAAAATACTAAGATCCATAAATGGATATGATTTCAATTATTTTAAAATAAATTATTTGAAAATAATTTTCTTATGTAATTAATTAAAAGATAGTAACTGGAATTGAATTGTACTAGTTTCTAAAACTACTAGTTTTCTAAAAAGAAAATAAATTTGAAATATAAGTTCAAAACATAAAATCCGAACTCATATACTATTTTGTAAATGACTGTCCTGTTACTCATCCTAGGTAAAACACACAAAAAGGAGTTCATTGTAAATCAATCACTCTAGTGTTAATACCTTTTGAAAGTAGTTTAATAAAATAAAATTTTAAAATAAATGCAATTCTTATTTGAGCATCTGTAAGTTGTTTATTACTCATGTAAAACATTACTTCGATAATCATAGCAAACACCTAAGTCTAAAAGTTATAACAACTCAAAGCATCTCATCGTTAACAAAGTAATCAATAACGCGAAGCGCTTACTTGTGAGTTTGGGTATTTTGGGTTTTATGCGATGCATCTCATATTTATGCATAATAGCATATTGCAAGTGTTTCCAGTAGTCCTTACCCGGACTAATTTGCTGTTTTCAGATCTCCGGGTTCTGACGCAACCCTAGAACCCCGAAGGGCATGAACTGCCACCTCTGCCTCAGGCAAGTTCATCACTTGCTCATACCTCTTGAAATATTTGTTAGAAAACTATTTGCAAAACCTTATTATATTATCACCTTTATACAAATGAAAGCATAAAACCTATTTCTTTAATAACTGGACTATTTGGCTATCTACCTGAGTGGTGGTAACCTATTATGGTTGGCAAATGGGACCATGGTAAGAAGAATAGGTCCGGAGGTTCCATTTGCAAGGGAAAGTATTACCTAGGGATAACAACAAATGCCGTCATAATGATTGCGCCGTAAAGACGCGTTAACCATAAGACCTGGAATGGGACGGGAAATGCCATCTGTACTTCTCCCGGACGCATGTCAACGGGCTGCCAGTGCCGTAGGCTGTAGGTCTTGCGGGACTACATGCACATGGGTGGGATCCCTTAATTCCCACGGAGACTGGAGTCTAGGATGGTCTGCAAGGAGAGCCTAGGTGTCTACCGTGAGGGGTAGAGCATCAGGGGTAAACTCGCTATGCATGAATTGGGTGGGCATGCGTTGTGCGGAGAGGCACAGTGAATGACTTGGATCAAAAACTGGGCCCCACACCAAAGAGAGTGTGGACAGGAAAGATCACCCGGTTGTGCAACAAAGTCTTGATCTCTTATGGGTAAAGTAACGCACCTCTGCAGAGTGTAAAAAATTGTAACATGTTACTCCCTGTTCCGGGAAGGAGCTGCGAACGCTGCAGGAAAGGAACTCCATGAAAGTTCTAGCCCTGTGAAGGATGACGGGCATAGTTTTCAGAATAAAAGCTACCTCTTGAAGAAATGTTTCAAAAACCTTGCATTAAGCTTAAGGCTCCCTCGAGTCTAAAGCTGTAGTTAGTGCATCAAACTTCCCACCGTACATAATGGACTTGCTGGGTAACGCTGGTTACTCACCCTTGCCCTTTTGACCCCCTGCTTAGACTTTGGAGCCATCAAGGAGTTGTCGGTGGTCCAACACAATGTCGAGATCTTCATTAAGGAGTCAACCGCTACTTCACCAACCGAAGCACGACTACAACTATGGCCACGAAGGAGCAAGGTCAACGATGTCGAAGAGATCACACTGCCAATGGAGGAGCCACGCTTACTGGAGGAACGAGTACAAGTCCAGATAATCTTATCCCAGATAGAGTAGATTAAGGTGGTGGCAACAGCAGTAGTGGATAAGGAATTAGAGCTAGAGTTGATCTCCAGCTTAGTGCTACGAATTGGCTCTTCTCTGGATTTTATTTGCACGAGGCTATCCTCTATGTATCGAGGAGGTTATCGAGATTTTGTATTGAATAATGATGTAATCCTATAGTGTTACCTTGGACCTGCTATGTTTCTGTTGTACCACTCTGAGAGATGTAATATTCATAGATAGGTCCTTCTGTGAGTATTATGTCAACGACTTGCACACTACACCATGCAGTGGTGTGCTGGGTCACCGCAGAGAAGAAAGGCTTAAATGTGAATTATCTATTCCTAGGAAATTAGAGGATTCTTGGGAACCTACCATTAATATGATAGTTAATGATTTTGAGTGTAGTGCTTTGTGTGATCTTGGTTCTAGTATCTCCATTATGCCAAAAAAAAGTTATATGATGCCCTTGATTTTGGAGCAATAGAAGATTGTGAATTTTCTTGATGCCACTTCGCATACACCTTTGGGTAAAATAGATGATGTTCTCATCATGGTTAATGGTAATTATGTTCCAGTTGATTTTATTGTTATGGATCTTGATTTTATACTTCCTTGTCCTATTGTTTTGGGAAGACCGTTTCTTAGAATTGTTGGTGCTATTGTGATATGAGAGTGGGTAATATTAAATTTCAATTCCCATTGAAAAAAGGGATGTAACATTTCCTAGGAAAAGGATAAAGCAACCTTTTGATTCCATTGTTAAGCCAAAGAAGGGTCTGAAGTTGATACTATTGTTAAAACTTGAAATTTGCCCTTGTGCCTAGCTAAAAGGCGTTAAAGAAAAGCGCTTATGGGAGACAACCCATTTTATTTTTACCTACTGTTTCTTTTTGGTTTGTTTGTGTTTTGGGTGATGTTACCTCTGTAACAACTCCCTTATATCTTTTTGTTTTGGTTTTTTGTGCCAAGAATAGCCTCTAAAGAGAGGAGACTTATTTGTGAGTTTGCTGTCCAGAAACAGATTTATGTTCTTCACTGTTCGAAATTCTAAAAAATCACTATTCTTGCACATCTCAAATGCCCCCCCCCCCCCCCCACACACACACACACACACTAGCACAAACACAATAAAACACACATAGCAATGCCTGAAGCTACCTTTCTTGTCCATCTTTAGTCTCAAAATGTCAGTTTTGCTGATACATTTCTACTACTCTTGCTGCTACCTTTCTTTACCATCTTCAGGCTCTTACACTGCTCAAATGCTACCTTTCTTGATACATTTCCAGCTCTGTACGCCCCTCAGCTAGCTCCAACAGCTTAGTCGCGGTGAGGTGGGTTGGCACCTGCAGCGGTGCCTCTTTAAACTTCAACTCGTATCATCCAGTAATCTAACCACTGAACCTCTTTAAACCATGGATGTTTACTTGGCTATATGAGCAGGGGAAGTGCAAGATTGCCTCAGCATAACTGAAGATGAGTACAAGACCATGAAAGCAACTTAATCACACCATGGTTTCTCATCAAGGCAATCGCAAAGAGGTTCCGGGATGCGCAATGTGTTTCTCATCAAGGCGATCGCCAGCTCCGGTCTGCTCGGCTCACGTGGCCAGTGGAGCAGATCGGCGAGCGGAGGGAAATCAGGCGCGTGCGTAAGAGGGACGGCGGCGTGCTGCGGAGAGGGGCGGCGACATGCTGCGGGAGAGGGATGGCGACATGCTGCGGGAGAAGGACGAAGGCGCGCTGAAGGAGAGGGTGGCGGAAAGGGGGCGAATCAGAGAAGACGGCGTGCTACGGAGAGGGGCGGCGGCGCGCTGCGGGAGAGGGACGATGGCACGCTGCGGGACACGAACGACAGCGCGCTATAGGATAGGGCGGCGGCGCGAGCAAATCGGACATCGCCGGTGTGGGGGAGAGCAAGGTGGGAGGAGGAGACGAGGTCGAACAGAACGATGCCGTCAACGAGGTGCGAGGACTTAAACGAAAATAAGAAAGACGAGAAGGGTGCTTTCTAAATATTCCACACGCTGGCCCTTGCCATTTTCCAGCGTGGACAGGGACACATGCTGGCTCCAAGGTCGATTTATATGATTTTGCACATAGGTTTAAAGTTCTTGTACCACCGCACCACAGGTTGATCGTTTTTTTTTTTTTTTGACAGAGAACAGTGCTTTATTGATTGAATCACATCAATACATATTGTTCGCCGGATAAAGTCCGGAACAGAATGAAAAATGTCACAAGGAAAAACACTATTACAAGACCTGGCTAACCGATGTGCTACTTCATTTAAAGACCTCTTAATATGAACGAAAGAGATCATGGAAAAATCGCTGGCGAGGAAGCGGATCCCTTCCACCACCAGACCAACCGAGGATCTGTCCATCTCAGATGAGTTGAGCCGTTGAACCAGAGAGAGACAATCCGTGGCGAAGATGGCCCTATCCACCCCCTCCTCACGAGCAAAAGAAACCGCGCGGCGAAGAGCTAGGGCTTCAGCGTACGCAGGGGGGGGGGCAAACCTGCTGGGAGTTGATGCCGGCAAGCTGCCCGGAAACCTCCCTCATGATCACGAATGAGCACACCTGCCCCCATCCGTCCCTGAGACTGAAAAATTGCTGCATCAGACGTAACGAAACACGAACCTGACGACAGCGGAGTCCAATTCGGAGCAGAGTTACTGGATACACACCTAGAGTCCGGTATAGGTTTGAGAAGATGCGTCCTGATGAGATCAACGTATACTAAAATCTTGCCACAGCTTGCCCGTTTTTGAATGAATCTGCACATAATAAACAAGTTTTTGTACTAGTGGTGTAATTACCTCAAATCTTTGTACTACCATTGCATCATTTCGATTCTGCTAGCTCACTTCACAAGTCTGGTGCGCACGCTGCCCGCACGCCACGTGGGGGGCTGGGAGCGGCTCTCGAGCTGCGGTCGCCCGCGCGGGAGGGAACACGGGACATTGATTTGTGCAAAAAACAGTAAGACAAAAACTACAGCAATAAATTAGTCTCTTAAAGGCACAATAGTTTAACTTGAACTACCGATGCATGCCACTACGTACTTAGGCTGGTGCCAGTGCACCGCCACATTATCGCCCCGCCACGTCAGGTTTTATCTCCACTCTCACCGCACTCTCCACCTCACGGTGCTAGTGCATGGGCTGTATTCCTAGGCTATAGCCACGTCACCTTTTTTCCTTCCCTTTTTTCCCTTTTCTTCAGGCGGACCCACACGTCAGCCTCTCACGCCCGCCTCTCGCCTGCAGCCGCCAGCACGTCGCCCCGCTCTTGCCCGCCTCGCCCGCGCCATGGTGCCAATGCGGGCTGTAGTGGGGCGGTAGCGCCGCTCCCACCCGGCGACGGATCCACCGCCCGCCGCTCCCGTCTCGCCCGCCTCCCGCCTCGATCTCGCCCGACGGCAGGCGGTATCGCCCGTGCTATCGCCTGCGTTGGCACCAGCCTTACACAACACAGCACAGAATGATTCCAAGATACAAACGCCGCACATAGTAAGACTTCAGCGCTGATGGTTCTAGTAAACCAAAACTATCGTTTTTTAGCTATTTGGCTTCCTTATTCCTTTTTTAACAAAAGAAGATTTAGTTACGATTGGAAATAAACTTTTTTGTATCTTCAGCCATAGATCCTTTACTCATATTTTAAAAATTGGAATACTTAGATCCAATGCAAAATTATGCTTCGCGACTCTGTACTCATAATCCAATTTGTATTTTGGATGAAAATTCCAAAAGTCTTTGGATACAAATCGCGAGAATAAGCCAAAGGTTATTTCTGCCATCTCAAACAAGCAATGATATGGAGATTGTGTGACCAATCAAGGTTATGACTGCATCTAACAGAGCATGACTTTCTTTCCCTTCAAGTAACGGTATCTCTCACAGCCAGATTTGGGATCAACCAACTCATCATCATCAGATTTATCCTCATCCACATAGTCAGGATTGCACCAGCGAGGCAAGGGCACAGGCCACCTGCAGTTCCATTCAATGAAATAATTTGTCCAAAACTTAACCCCCAGCTTAATATGCATCAGAATACCAACCTGTTTAACTTAGTATTGTCATCTTTATCCATTTTCCAGAAAGCCCCAGACGGATCACTTTCATTGCCATCACCAGGTTTACTGTCAAACGTACCAATAAAAGGATTATGCTTCAGCAAGCTTTTAAAATATTCAGAAAAGAACTTATGTGATATGCACTTGAATACCTTTTTGTCTCAAACGATGTTAGAATTTCGTAAATTGTGTCCCAACCCAGGAAAGAGGTTCCTATTCTCTTATCGTAGAAGTTCATGCCAATAACATTCCCATCAAGACTAACAAGAGGGCCTCCAATCCCAGCCTAGCAAGTTAACATGAACAAGTTGTGATTTCTATTCCAAATAGGTATTGCTAGCCAACTCACTCCGATGCAACTATACTTCTTTTCTCAGAAATACAAGGCTTATTTTTTCTCTCCAAATTCAAGCTTTGACCATTGATTACTCCAATAATATCTACGTTTAGTCGAAAAAACATTAGATTCATACGGAGTATTTCAAAGTGCTTTCTCATTGCCATGTTAACTGCAAGAAAAATAACGTCAGGGGAATTTACAGTCAAAGCTCGCTTTGGGACAGTCAAATTACGCCTTGCAAGAAAACAGGAGTATTTACTATCACCATGAAAAATTAGGGAATAAAAACACTGGATTACCTTAGTGATTTTACACGTGGAAGTTGAGAGGAAATTGCAATCAAGTGTGCCTGTCCAGGAAACGAGATCCCCAGTAGTAGCCATTAACGCGCCTGAATCGAAGCAGCGCCCTATAGCTGCTACTTCAACATCCTTGTCCCAACGAAGCAGAGTATTTAATGGACGACAAACACGGCAATCCTTGACGCTGACTAGAGCAACGTTGTAATGTAGACTACAATGCTGTAACGTCCCTTCTTTGCGTTGGCTTTTATGGAACACTTCAATCTGCAAACAATACAGTGATGAGACTTAAGCAGCACCTTAATAGAACAGCAGTTACAGAACAAGGAGCACTAACCCTCAAGTTTTCAACAATCTTGTTCTCATCACCAGAATTTCTAACCAAGCTTGCTGATGTTAAAATTGTCGTCGATCCATTCCATTCAATAAAAAAACCTGTGCATGCAAAAAACCTTTTTTCTCCTGCGTACCATGATTATGGCTATTAGCTAGTTGTGATCAAATCAGATATGAAACAGTAAATGGCACATTGCTGAAAAATCACCATTGAATGAAGCCAGTGCGACAACATTGCGATTTAGGTTAGAAGCTCTTTTACCAAACTTTCTCCAGACGCCTTCACCATATATGTCGCCAAAAGTCTCTTCAAAATTATTAACCAAAATCATGCCAGCTGGAGAAATATACATTGTAGAATAGTTGTTAGTGGTACATGATTGCTGTAAAAAGTAAGCAAATTTAGAAGCAGTGAGACACCTCTTAAAATGGAGGATGTTAACTTCGGGTAGCCCATGTTGTCTAGATCTAACTGCTCCTGGTCGAGAAAATCTCCATGTACTGGCAACAAGGTCAAGTGGTCAGCACTGACATACACTAATACTAAACATGGAAAGTAAATTCACATAAATTCTGCGCAGGATCAGCATGTAACATTAGTTATATCATGACAACAGCCTGAGCAACAACTAACGTTAGAAGTCGGCATGGATGAACATACCAAAAAATGTAGTGTACATATGCTAACTGGTAATATCTAACATTCTAAGAGTATAAGTGAAAAGGCCAGACTAGTTGATATACAAATATAAACACTAGACTTGCACAGCTTCCAAATAACTACCATTACAAACTGCAACAATTTGCATAATACCACAATGTTAAACAGTCTCGAGGAGTCCTTGGTGGCTTTTAGATGTCTCACCTATGGGTCTTGCTCCAAACCTGCCAAACATAGAAAATGACTAGTTGACAACCAACCAAAATGCAAAATGGATCAAGCCAGTGCATTAATACGCAAAATGGTGCCAAAAACAACATGGGTAGAATCATAGGCAAGGAACAAGATAGAGAAATGAGGACTCCAAGCCATGTGAAAAATGTTTCATGAAAACATGATCATAAAGCACATTCTAACAAGACAAACATACAGTTTTCAACATTGGCACAAGAAATATGCTAATCTAGTACAGCACAACTGTGAATCTGTGATACATGCCAAAGGTTGGCAAATATTTTGGTTGCGGTGGCAAAGGAACAAGTTAATCTTAAAAATAAACATTGTGAACTGCAAAGCGCAGATGCCAAATAGGCTTTGGAACAGCAGGGAATGATTCAGATTATTGCATGCATATGCTGTCTGGCACGCAAAAAGGCTTACCTTATTAGCTCCTTTACGAGAAGGCTAAGGTGGAATAGAGTTGGTGAGCGAGAGGGCATACATCAATAGACATACCTGTAAACCTTCGAAGTTTTTGACCGTGCAAGACCAGTCTTCTTTTGCTGGGATGTCCAGTACTGCTCCAGATGCTTGAGAATTGTGCCCCATGGTAGGAAAACAGCTCTTCTAGTAGTCAGAAAAAGGTTCATGCCAACAAAATTCCCATCAAAAGAAACAAGTAGCCCACCTTCCCAAGCCTAATAACACAACAAAGGTGACAGGCAACAAGGGTTAAATCTGAAAAAAATGAAGTTGTATAGAACAACAGTTAAATAAAAAATAAAAATCATTCTTATTGCCTCCATGCATAACAGAAATGGGATAAAATGATCATATCGTCATGCAAGTGTACCTCTGACATTTTACGATCAAGATCTTCCTCATCCTCATCCTCTTCCTCAGATACCCTTGAATCACCATCAAATTCCACATGCCTGGCTATTATTTTACCAGAGACGCGACGCCCTATAACTACTAATATCTCACCCCAGGGCACAATTTGCGGTTCATGTTGGAAAGATCCAACCTGAACATCAAGGAACTCATGGACATTGACAACAGCAAAGTTGCGATCTAAATCAAATTCAGCCATCACCCCCATATACACTTCATTGCCTTCACGGCACACTTCAATCTACAAAACGGTAAGGCAAGAAATAAGCACACAATTATCAGAAGTGAGAAAATTAGTAAAGGATGATTGTCAGTGCCAACCTTCAAGTCATCATGGTCTTCATTTGTATCATCGAGAGCTCTAACCAAACTTGCAGAAGTCAGAAACCTTGTAAGGTGGCACCCCTGGAGTTCCATTGCTATGCCCGAGCATGAAAATAAGATTGTGCGTCCTACAGAAGATCACAATTTAAATTATTTATAACTGGTTGTGTTCCAATATATTTTGTTGGAAAACTGAGAAGACTAAGCAATGTATAATCACCATTGTACAAAGTAATAGAGGCGACACATTTAGAAAAATATGATATTAGCCTATCACTGAGCACAGACTGAACACCTTGATCATCGTCCCCCCCAAGGAGGCAACCTAGTTTAAGGAAATAAAACATTAAGGCAACTGTCAATAATCAAATAAAGCTCTGAAAATGTGAGGGGAAACCTAGCAGAAAAGAGGAAGATCTAGCAGACCTGAGACCAATGATTCATTCTTGGAAGCTCTTCTGCTCTTGTGAAATCTTCTAGTGAGATGATCACCACCCCTCTTAGCTTTCCGCATCTTTTTCAAGACTGGAACGGAACTTTCTTTTAGAAAGTAAAACAATACGGCAAAATGTGGGATCATAAGCAGTGAAGCAGCGATATAAAACTATAACCGAGCATCTAATCAGGACCGCTAATAATGACCTTATGTCAGGATTGCTGGTCCTTGACTTGCCCGAAAAACTAACAGTGATAATTTTGGTTGGGGTCCCCAAAGAAGGTGGCCAAATAGCATAATTTCTTAGCTCAATTATCAGCTATCAACTATAGCATGGAGTGCTGACATGAAAAGGCCTGTGCACTGTTACACCTGATGTCTAGCCTAGGTTGTGTCCAGATGTATTTAAAGTGCCACCTTGCTCCCCTAAAACATACATGTCTGGTATCATCTTGGAGCGAAGGGTTTACCACAATCACAACTGAAGAAAAGAGATCACTTATACACCATGTTTTTTGGCGCAGGTTGTGGTACACTGGGATTAAGGTAGTCAAACCTAGGCCTTACATTACATTGGACGATATGTAACATGTTCTCTTCTACACTTAGCCTAGTCCAGCCATACAAAAACAGCATAGAAGCCGTATATGCAACCACACAAATGAAAAAAACCTCCTCGATTCAAAGATTTCCTCTTGTCCGTCTAGAAGAGGCAATGCAAAGAGGAGAAGGAGGGGTCTAGGGGGCAGGAGACGCTTACAGAATCCTGCCCCCTAAACCCTTCCTTCTCCCCTTTCTCCTGGCGAGTGACAGCCAGGGGATCCTGCTAGGATTTCCCTGCCCAGTACCTTCTAAGGCTGGACACCAGGTACCTGCACCGCTCCTCATCCCTTCCCTCCCTCTTGTGTGACTTAAGGCACCTAAACCCTAAATTTGACCTAAAAAATCATGCGTGGAGAGAGGAACGCAGAAATCCAGTTTTGTGCCCCATGTCTTGTGGTATGGAGGTGTAGTGGTGTTTTCTCTCATACCTCCAGACCATTACATGCATCCATCTAATTGAAACTTTACTTCTTGATTAGGTGGTACAAATTTGGTGTTCATGTATACAATCTTTGTTTAGAGACACGCTTAAAGTATCTAGTATGATTTCTAATAAAAAAGCAGCGCTACCAGAGTAACAGCAGAACATGAATATCCTTGTGCAGTTCCCGATTAGTTCCATTGTGTTCCTATTTTGAATTATCAAGAGCTTGTTTCTTTTCTGAAAATTATCAAGAGCTTGTTTCAATGCAGCATATTAACAGCTACTACCTCTATCCCTTAATGTAAGACGTTTTAGGAAGCTAATTTTAGCTTCCTAAAACATCTTAATAGCTTCCTAAAACGTCTTATATTAAGGAACGGAGGGAGTATATTCCTGCCCGTGCGTTCATTGAACTGGGCCATAAGGTTAGCGTAACCTCTGTTGTTCAAGCAACCTTGGCATGCTATTTGCAATCACTCGTTACACACAAATCTCATTGAAACATTGGCTGCATGGTCATCCATTTGCACTGGGTTCCCTGGGTAACTTTTTCTATTGTCTCCATCTATACAGACAACACAGACAGAACATTGTTTATCTAACAGACTTTATGCAACCATTTCCTATAAAAAAGTGCATTTCGTAATCCAATCCAGCCGCAAGAAGATGTAAAATTGAATCAATGTACTTAATCCATTTGCACAACTCAATCCATTTCAAATTATTCTATTTCCTCCACCAAAATCGTGCAGATCTAAAGATAATACAAAGAAGGAAAGTGTCATGGTCCTTGAGGGATCCATGGCGAACAGCATAGAATTTGGAGGTAGGCGAAGGAGAGCAAGAGAGATACGGAAGGAGGAGACTCGATTGACTTGAGCAGAAAGTTGATACAATGTTTCCACCCTACCACAAACTACTTATCCCCTCGACACCGGCCACTACCTGGGCCAACTCTTACACGGGCTCAGCCCACACTCGTGCGCAGCACGACAACACACACATTGAATTAACCATTTCCCGCCACAGTCGCGTCACAGCTCTCCACTGGTGGCGTAGTTGTGACAGAAAGTTACCTTCCTTTGGGCAGGACAAGAAGCTGGCCAGCCTCGGCTTGGTGCCTTGGCTACTCGTCCGGCAGGCTTCGGTTCCACGGCGGGATCTTGTACAGCCGGGGGGGACTGATTTTGAATGGCGGCGAGGTGGCTCGAGCGGCGGCCCCGAAACCCTAGTACGCTTCTCCTGCTCTCCGCTACTTTAATTGATGGCAGGAGGCGGGTAATAAATAAATAACTCCAGAGTCGAGGGGTACTCTGGTCTCTCCAATCCTCGGGAGCCCCAAATAAGCGGATCACCGGCGAAAAACTTTTTTTTTTAACAAGAGAAGAAAGTAAGAAAGAAAAGCCATCCGGTCCTTGACCTTCTCCGCCGCAAACAGAGCACGATCGCCGGCAACCCTCCCTGCCACCGGGGACAAGACCACTTGGGGCAAGAAGAGCTTTGAACGCCGACTGCACTCTGTGGATGAGCCTCCACACTGGAGGTTGTATTGGCCTCTTTGTAAGGCGATGAGCACGGCGGCAATCAGCGGCCACCATGGATTGTTCCCCAAACTGCAGCTTCGTCGACCTACGTACTCCTCCCAGCTCGCAAGACTCCATGTCGCGCAGCTCCCTCCCCTCGCCACCATGGCCGGCCGAAGGGAGGAACAACACCGAAGAACTTGAGAGAAAGAGGAGCACGAGCACAAACCTCGAGCTTATTTAGAGGGTAGGCCACGAGATCCTTGCTGTCCATCTTCTTTCCCGACCTCCGGAACACCATGGACAGAAGAATCGCCGCCGTCGGCCGCCGCGAGCAGCTCGGATGCCTCAGCAGCTCAATCCCCTTCGGCATGACGCCATTCTCCACTTGGGAACATACAGCCTTAGCTAAACTACAACTACTATAATATACAGAGGAGGGACGGCCTCCCCTCCCCCACCATCTCCGGCCGGCAGAGCCGCCGGATCTGGGGGAGAGAGGAGCCGGAGCACCAAGGGCGACTCTCAGACGGGAGGGAGGAGAGAGAGAAAGGAGAGGAGAAAAGAAATCCCCTCCCCCGGGAAGCACATGTGGTATGCGAAAAAACCTTTTGGAGCTTGGGCTATATATAGCCCTTTATTTTGAAATTTTTGAAATCGGTATTTTAAAGTTTCAAAAAATCTATAAATAATATATATATGTAGACAATACTGTATTCTATAATTGTGCAAAATTTTAATACAAAATTCTTTGTATTCTAGGATACAGAAAAAAGACAAATTCTGACAAACTTTGGGACATAGTGTTCACACACTCAGATCTATAAATTTTTCTTTTTATGTATCGACTGATATTTTGCACATTTATACGATACATTATTGGCTATACATATATATTTTTCGGAATTTTTTTAAACTTTCAAATTTGTTTATCGAATGTTTGAAATAAAGGGCTACATGGAGCCCGGGTGCCAAAACGCTGCACTCGATCACCGGCCGCTTTCGAGAGTACTCTATCACACCCCTTAAGAGCATCCACCAGAGGTGTCTAAATTGTGTCCGGCACCTCCAAATTAGAGAATCTTTTGCGGGTGTCGGACACTTATCCGGCGCTTTTTTTTCCGGCCTCTCACACCGACATCCCCAAACGAAATCCCCAAACACAATCTATCTATTATATAATTAAAACACAAAAAGATTTGACATAAGGTAACGCTAGAAAGGAACGGTTAAGATTTAAAAGAAGAAAACTTGCTCGGCCAGCTATTACGACAGAGATTTAAAAAAGAATTAAAAAGGATCCACGTGTATGTAGAGTCCTTAGCTAATACAAATTGATTTGGACCACGCGTGTTGAGAGGAGTGATACGTCTCCGACGTATCTATAATTTTTTATGTTTCATGCTTGATTATATCACTAGTAGAAAAACACCCTTTCGGACGCTGCCGAATTTGCATTCGGCCCGGTTGACTGATAAACCGGGACCAATGCCTGGCATTGGTCCCGGTTCGAGCTGCCAGGGGCCCGTGGAGCATTGGTCCCGGTTCGGTTGGGGGCATTCGTCCCGGTTCGTGGCACGAACCGAGACCAAAGCTTCGCGGAGGCTTTGGTCCCGGTTGGTGCCACGAACCGGGACGAATGCCCGAGCTTTGGTCCCGGTTCGTGCCACGAACCGGGACGAATGCCCCTCCCCTGCCTATATAACGTAACCCCACCCCCGTCTTCTTCTCTACTCTGTTATTTTTTTTGCTCGGATTGGTGGGAAGTGGGTGCTAGTTTTTATTTCCTTTGCCACGCACAAGATGTGTTCGATGAAATGCCCGAGCCACACTTAAGTTCACACAAAATGATATCCTCGACCGAGGTTAGCAACTTTATCCTTCTCATCTATAATTGATACAGAAATATTGCATGTGTCGATGTACGGTGGTCATTTCAGTATTCAATATGTTATTCTAATTGTATTTGATAAACTTAATTATATGATATGCAGATGGATGAACGGCAGCGATGGATGTACGGCGACCGACGCAGTTCTGATTTTATTACAGGCCTGCATAAATTTATCCATGTGGCTGAGGCAAACAAATATGATGGTTTTATACCTTGTCCATGTGTGGACTGTCGGAACGTTAAGGAGCACTCTTCGTCGAGAACCATTCAAGGCCACCTGCTTCGGAGAGGTTTCATGCCCAGCTATAATTGTTGGACCAAGCACGGAGAAAGAGGGGTTATGATGGAAGACGATGAAGAAGAAAATGATGATGAGAACTATCGTATGTTCTCTGAAGAATACGGTGATACTGCGATGGAAGACAATGAAGAAGAAGGTGGTGAAGAACAACGGACGCCAGATAAGCATGCTGATGGTCTTGGTCGGGTCATTTCCGATGTACAACGAGAATGCGATACAGAAAAGGAGAAGCTGAAGTTGGAGGCCATGCTAGAGGATCACAAAAAGTTGTTGTACCCAAATTGCGAAGATGGCAGCACAAAGCTCGGTACCACACTGGAATTGCTGAAATGGAAGGCAGAGACTGGTTTATCTGACAAGGGATTTGAAAAGTTACTGAAAATAATGAAGCCGAAGCTTCCAAAGGATAACGAACTGCCCGAGACTACGTACGAAGCAAAGAAGGCTATCTGCCCTCTAGGATTAGATGTGCAGAAGATACATGCATGCATCAATGACTGCATCCTTTACCGCGGTGAGGAGTATGAGAATTTGGATGCATGTCCGGTATGCAATGCACTGCGATACAAGATCAGACAAGATGATCCTGGTGATGTTGAGGGCGATGACGAGCCCGTCAGGAAGAAGATTCCTGCTAAGGTTATGTGGTATGCTCCTATAATACCACGGTTGAAACGTCTGTTCAGAAACAAAGAGCATGCCATGTTGTTGCGATGGCACAAAGAAGAGCGTAAGAAAGACGGGAAGTTGAGACACCCCGCCGATGGGTCTCAATGGAGAAAAATCGAGAGAGAGTTCCCGGACTTTGCAGGTGAAGCAAGGAACTTATGGTTTGGTCTAAGTACAGACGGCATGAATCCTTTTGGGGAGCAGAGCTGCAGTCACAGCACCTGGCCCGTGACTCTATGTATCTACAACCTTCCTCCTTGGTTGTGCATGAAGCGGAAGTTCATTATGATGCCAGTTCTCATCCAAGGCCCGAAGCAACCCGGCAACGACATTGATGTGTACCTAAGGCCATTAGTTGATGAACTTTTGCAGTTGTGGGCCATACCAGGTGTACGTGTGTGGGATGAGCACAAACAGATGGAATTTGACCTACGAGCATTGCTGTTCGTAACCATCAATGATTGGCCTGCTCTTAGTAACATTTCAGGACAGTCAAACAAGGGATACAACGCATGCACGCACTGTTTAGATAAGACTAAAGGTACATATTTGGAAAAATGTAAGAAGGTCGTGTACCTGGGGTGTCGTCAATTTCTTCCAGGCAGTCACCCCGTAAGAAAGAAAGGCAAGCATTTCAATGGTGAGGCAGATCACCGGAAGAAGCCTAAGCTCCCTGATGGTGATGTTATATTTGGTATGGTCAAGGACATAGAAGTAATCTTTGGAAAGGGTCCTGGCGGTCATTCTGTTCCGAAAGACGTCGCTACCGGACACGCGCCCATGTGGAAGAAGAAATCTATATTTTGGGAGCTACCCTATTGGAAAGTCCTAGAGGTCCGGTCTTCAATCGACGTGATGCACGTGACAAAGAATATTTGCGTAAACCTGCTAGGCTTCCTCGGCGTGTATGGGAAGACAAAAGATACACCGGAAGCAAGGGAGGACCAGCAGCGTATGAAAGACCCAAACAACAAGCATACAGATAAAGGGCGTCATTACTTAAGCAGCTACGCTCTTACGAAAGCAGAGAAGGAAATATTTTTTGAGTGCCTGAGCAGTATCAAGGTCCCGGCTGGCTTCTCGTCAAATATAAAGGGAATAATAAATATGGCAGATAAAAAATTCCAAAACCTGAAGTCTCATGATTGCCACGTGATTATGACGCAGTTGCTTCCGATTGCATTGAGGGGGCTTCTATCGGAAAATGTTCGAGTACCCATTGTGAAGTTATGTGCATTTCTCAATGCAATATCTCAGAAGGTAATCGATCCAGAAAGTCTGACAAGGTTACAGAAGGATGTGGCCCAATGTCTTGTTAGTTTTGAGTTGGTGTTCCCCCCATCATTTTTCAATATTATGACGCATCTCCTGGTTCACCTAGTCGACGAGATTGCAATTCTCGGTCCTGTATTTCTACACAATATGTTCCCTTTCGAGAGGTTCATGGGAGTCTTGAAGAAATATGTTCATAACCGTGCTAGGCCAGAAGGAAGCATCTCCAAAGGCTATGGAACAGAGGAGGTCATTGAGTTTTGTGTTGACTTTATTCCTGACATTAAGTCGATTGGTCTTCCTGAATCGCGGCATGAGGGGAGACTTAGTGGAAAAGGCACGCTAGGAAAGAAAGCAATGATATGTAGGGACGGGCATTCTTTCACTCAAGCACACTACACAGTTCTACAAAGTTCCACCTTCGTGGCTCCGTATATCGAGGTACACAAGAATAGTGTACGCTCGAAAAACCCAGGGAAGCCTGACTCCTGGATTAAACAAAAACACATGGAGACTTTCGGCAGTTGGTTGCGATTACATCTCATGAATGACACCGATGTTGGAGATCAACTCTACTTATTGGCCGCGTCACCATCTTCGACTGTATTGACTTTCCAAGGGTACGAGATAAATGGGAATACATTTTACACGATTGCCCAAGATAAAAAGAGTACCAACCAAAACAGTGGTGTTCGCTTTGATGCAACAGACGAGAATGGACAAAAGGACACATACTATGGTTACATAGAGGAGATATGGGAACTTGACTATGGACCTACTTTTAAGGTCCCTTTGTTTCGGTGCAGTTGGGTCAACATGAATGGAGAAGGGGTAAAGGTAGACCAGCTGTACGGAATGACAACAGTGGATCTCAAGAATCTTGCGTACAGAGACGAACCATTCGTCCTAGCCAATGATGTGGCTCAGGTTTTCTATGTGAAGGACATGAGCTCCAGACCGAAAAAAAGAAAAGATAAGGAAACAAATACAGCACACGATGAGCCAAAGCGTCACATAGTTCTTTCAGGAAAAAGAAACATCGTGGGAGTCGAGGACAAGACAGACATGTCAGCAGACTATAATAAGTTTGATGAAATTCCGCCATTCACAGTGAAAACTGACCCAAGCATCCCGTTACATAATGAAGAAACTCCATGGTTACGGCCGAAGAAGCGATCATAGAGATCATGTCAAATGCATGAGTGTTCTCAAAAACTTTTTATGTATGAGTGTTGTCAAATGCATTACACAATTAATATATGTATGATCGAGTGTTCCCAAATGCATTAAACCTTTTATGTAATTTGTATTCGGTCTTTAGTCCCGGTTGGTATTTATAGCTAAAAGATCAGGGGAAATCTTCATCTTTAGTCCCGGTTGGTAGCTGGAACCGGGAAAAAAAAGGAGCGTTGATATGTGTGCCTTATCTTCTGCTTGAGATCCAACAGCTTCACAAGGACTCGAAAGAAACACACTCTGATCCAACGGCTCACAAGCCCTTTAATAATTAATGTATTAAACCTTTTATCAAATCCACACGGTTTCCCCGTCATACAGCCCAACGGTGGCTCGTGAGTGCCTGCATATCAAATGCACCGTTGGGCTGTATGACGGGAATCCGAATGATTTGCATATAGGGTCATGTGGCTGATCCAACACTGGTTTTGCCCATCCGGAAGCTTGCGCATCCGTCTCGCGTCGTCGTGAGCAGCAAATCGACCTTCGATCCAAACAGCCCCAAAACATCTCTGATGATCTAACGACCGTCCCAAAAAGTGTTGGGAATGTTGTAGATCATCAGAGAGCCTTGGAGCTGCTTGGATCCGACCGAGGGGCATGGCTACCACTTCCACCACCACCACTCCCACCTCCTCGGCAATTCATCATTGTGTCACCCTAATCCAGTGGTTGGATTCAACCTACCCGAGGGCTTGTGTTAGGGAACATGCCAGCGGGTAGGCTAAATCCAACCATTGGGTTCGGTGGCAAAGGTAGACGCTCGTTGTGTGCCGTTTCGCTGCAGGGACGTCGCTATTTATAGGCGTGTGCTTCTGATCCAACGGCTCACAAGCGCTCTAAAGAAACACACCCCTGATCCAACGGCTCACAAGCGCTTGAAAGAAACACACGATCCGTGTGCTTCTTTAGTCCCGGTTGGTAACACGAACCGGGACCAAAGGCCCTGATCCAACAGCTCACAAGCGCTCGAAGGAAACACACGATCCGTGTGCTTCTGATCCAACGGCTCACAAGCGCTCTAAAGAAACACACCCCTGATCCAACGGCTCACAAGCGCTTGAAAGAAACACACGATCCGTGTGCTTCTTTAGTCCCGGTTGGTAACACGAACCGGGACCAAAGGCCCTGATCCAACAGCTCACAAGCGCTTGAAAGAAACACACGATCCGTGTGCTTCTGATCCAACGGCTCACAAGCGCTCTAAAGAAACACACCCCTGATCCAACGGCTCACAAGCGCTTGAAAGAAACACACGATCCGTGTGCTTCTTTAGTCCCGGTTGGTAACACGAACCGGTACTAAAGGCCCTGATCCAACAGCTCACAAGCGCTTGAAAGAAACACACGATCCGTGTGCACACGATCCAACAGCTCACAAGCACTCGAAAGAAACACAACTCTGATCCAACGGCTCACAAGCGCTCGAAGGAAACACACGATCCGTGTGCTTCTTCCACCGCTTTCCGCCTTCGTCTTCCCGCAATTTCTCACTATATATATCACATCTAAACTCATATCTGCAACCTCATCACTCTTCCATGGCTTCCACCGTACTAACCTACCGTCAGGCGGAGGAGCTTTCCGCCTCGAACTACCCCTGCCCGCCCGGCTACCGCGTCCCCGCCGGCTGGAGGCTGAGCGCCGGAGGCGTGCCGGTCCCTCCTGTCCCTCAAGGTGTGGCGCGCCGGGCGGCCATCACGAACCACTACTACCTCGAGCTCACACCGGAGCAGCGGATGGATCCGGGCTGGCATCCCGACTACCGCCCGACTTGGGAAGCCTTCTTCATCAATCGGCGTGAGAGGGCGCTCGCCAGGTACGAGGGGGATGGCCCTCCTCCTTCGGACTTCAACGAGGCCGGCCGTCAGCTGTGGTGGGCTGGCCGGACTCTCCAGGGCGTTATGAACTACATCATGGCTGGCGATAACCCCCGCCTACGCTACCCTAACATGCAGTCCGGGGGTGCTCACCCGTCGAGGTTCGAGCCACGAGCGCCGTATGAGTACGATGACAGCGACGACGACGATGACGGCGACTACGAGTACGAGTATTATAGGCCTAGGCAGGAGTATGACTAAGATTGTTAGGACAACTGATCCACTGTTGTCATTCTGTACCGTATCAAATACACCGTCGAAGTTAGTTTCAGAGTATGTGATCACCATTGCAGTTCTCTTTTATGTGATCATAGTTTAGGTTACTACTTGCTTTTGAAAACTTGCGACCTAAACTATCGACTTCCGGATATGTATGTGATATTCATGCATATGTATGCAAAATATTTGGGATCCACTGTTGTCATTCTGTACCGTATCCGGTCGATTACCTGAAGGATCCACTGTTGCCATTATGTACTGTTTAGTGACATATGAATTAAATCAATAGATATGAATTAATTCAATAGATATAAATTAATTCAATAGATATAAATTAAATAAATAGATAGATTACATTTTTATCAACAATTTGATATATTATTTGCATTTTTCTGATAAACAGATCAAAAGATATTGAATTTATAAGTTCAATGAATTAATTAAGTTCACATTCCAAAAAATTTACTTAAATGAATTCACCTCTAATCTTAAAAAAATGACAAAATGGTTAATAGTTTGTATAGATAGAATAATTATTATAGAAAACAGAAAATGGTTTTGAATTATTTATTCAAATTTAAACACTTTTCATGTTGAAAGTCTTTTCAAATTCGAAACCATTTGAAATTCATATTCAAACACCTTAATAAGAATAAAAAAGGCGGGAACAACATTCAGAACTGAAAAGTTTGAAATAAAATTGAATTTTCAGGGCATTGGTCCCGGTTCATGCCACGAACCGGGACCAAAGGGTATTTTCGCGCGCCTTTTCGGTGCCGGACCTTTCGTCCCGGTTGGTGCCACCAACCGGGACGAAAGGTTAGGCCTTTGGTCCCGGTTGGTGCCACCAACCGGACCTAAAGACCCTTTCGTCCCGGTTGGTGGCACCAACCGGGACGAAAGGTCTTTGCCTTTTAAATCTGGCCGCCTCTTCTTCTCCCCCAACTGCTTCTCATTTTCGCTAAGGACCAGCGCGCGAACCGACCCGACGCCGTCAGGCTGCCCAAATCCGCCGCCGGCCTCCACGCGCCCGCCGCCGGCGGCCTCCACTCGTCGCCGGCCTCCACGCGCCGTCGGACTCCCCCTGCACCGCCCGCAACCTGCGCCGCCCTCCCCCGCCGATCCCTCCTCGTCACCGGCCAACTGCACCGCCCGCCACCTCCACGCGCCCGCCGCCGCCGACCTCCACTCGTCGCCTGCAACCTGCGCCGCCCTCCTCCGCCGAGCCCTCATCCGCCGCCCTCCTCCGCCGAGCCCTCATCCGCTGAGCCTCTCCTCCGCCGAGCCCTCCTCCTCCGGCCTCCGGTGAGCACCTCTGTTAGTTAGTTTTTTTTAATTTAGTTAGTTTTTTTAATTCAGTTAGTTAGTTCATTTTTAGTTAGTTAGTTAGTTAGTTAGTAATATAAATTATTAGTTAGTAATTTTTGTTAGTTAGTGCATTAGTAATTTTAGTTAGTTAGTTAGTTTTAGTTAGTTAGTAATTTAAATTATTAGTTAGTAATTTTTGTTAGTTAGTGCATTAGTAATTTTAGTTAGTTAGTTTTAGATTTAGTTAGTTAGTTTTAAAAATTACTAATTAGTGTAGTAAATTTAGAAGAGTTAGCAAATTTAGCAAAGTTAATTTCTTTAACAAAGTTTGGAAATTTAGCAAAGCAATGTTATTTGATGATTGTGTTAGCAAAGTTAGAAATCAAAATTAATACTCCATAATTAGTTGCAATATTGTTGTTAAGAACTATTTGTTACTCCATAGTTAGTTAGTTTTAGTTAGTAATTTAAATTAGTTAGTAGTTTAAATTAGTTAGTAATTTAAATTAGTTAGTAGTATAAATTAGGTAGTGTTAGTTTAGGTACATTTTTGTGTTGTTTTTGTAGTGTAGGAAATTTAGTGGTAGGTAATTTAGTGTTAGAAATTTAGTGTTAGAAATTTAGTGTTAGGAAATTTAGTGTTAGAAATTTATTAGAAATGTTATTAGAAAAATTTGCTAAGTCAATTTGGAATGATTTAGTGGTAGCTGATTTTGCTGTTTTTTATGAGCCGAAAGAAATAATGTTGTCTTCTTGGCTATTCTTAATGCAAGCCGATGATTAGAATAGTCCATTATGCTTGCAAGAAGACTGTCTACAGAACCAAGGGTAAATGCAAGAACAATGCATTTATTTCTACTTCGTTCTTGTAGGCACTCTTTTTGCTGACTAATGGCTTTGACATATGAGGCTTCAGATGTAAAACCACGTTCCCTATGCTTAGGCTTCATATTTATTTATGATTTTAGGCTTCATATTTGTATAAATAAATATTTATTTATGATTTTAGGCTTCATATTTGTATAAATAAATATTTATTTATGATTTTAGGCTTCATATTATTACTACAAGTTTTCTGAACGACACGGCAGAGACGGCTCCGAAAATAACTTTCCTATTTTGCAGAAACTATGGAACCACACGGCAGAGATGAAATTCAGGAAAATATCCTCGAGGATATAATCTGCGGCGATGATGAAACAAGTCACTTTCTGAACGACTCCGGTGAGGGGGATGAGTCTCTCAATGCCTGGAAAGAGGCCGAACTCGGCATCTCCGATGAGGGAGAAGCCGACAAGGCAGAAGCCGGCAGCTCCGGTGCAACATTGATTATTACAAACTCCGACGAGGTGCATATATATTTATATTAATTAATTTAGCCTCTGTTGTCCATATACACATATTAACGGTCTTTCTTCTTTTAGCCATCCGGATCGAGCAAATCCTCTGTGAGGACGAAACGAGGCCCAACCAAAAAGTTGCAGGACAATGTCCGCTACAGGATCGAAGAAGTCGCTGCAGACGGCGAACCCATTGCTCCAATTGATGTTAGACAAAAATTTGTGAAGCAATGCGGTGTTATTGTTAGGGACTACGTCCCGATCACCATCCGAGAATGGAATAAGCCAAGGGATCCTAAAGTTAGCTATATCGGCCCCGAAGGCAAAAGACGCCTTTTTCAAAAGGTCATGGTTAATTTCACATTGCCGTTGCCAGAGGTGGATCCAGAGGAGGGGGAGCCAGATGAGGAGGAGATGGATGCCCGAAAAAACGCTCTAGTAGATAAAGTCAAGGCGTGGGCTCTTAAGAAGATGGCCGAGCTATTCAACAAATTTAAGAAAAGATTGGTCACCGACTATATCTTGAAAGATAAAACTCCGGATTTCGATCACGGGTATGAGAAGATAAGAGACTACTGGGAAGATTTTGTGAATTACAAGAAATCAGAGTAAGCTCAGTTAAAGTCTGCAGTAAACAAGGCAAATGCTGCTAAAAAGAAGTACCACCATACTATGGGGGCTGCTGGCTCCGCCTGTTCCATGCCTAAGTGGGACAAACTTGAGGCCGACCTGCTGGCTAAAGGGATCGTTCCAGAGCCTATAAAAGAAGGATGGACCGAACGGACAAGAAATTGGTTTTACGGGCATGGGGGCACATTGGACGCAGAAGGAAAGTGCATATATACCAGAAGACACAAGGATAATCCCCTACTACCCATCGAAGAAATTAGGAAAGCATACAAGGATGTTGAAGACGGACGGTTCCGTCCCGATAGAGAGGTTGACGAGCTTTCACGCGCCCTTGGGAATAAAGAACATGATGGACGAACACGAGGCACCAAAGGCTCCAAGCCGTGGAAACATGGGTTTCCCGTGGAAAGGAAAATATTTCCCGATAAAAGTCATCAGAGGAGAAAGGAAAGGGAGGCAAGGGAAGCAATCGCTGCTGCAGACCGGCTGCGTAATATAGAAGAAACAATTAAGCGGCAGCAGGATCAAATGAAGCGGCAGCAGGATCAAATTAACGAACTTAGCCAGCAAGGCACTGCCGGCCTATCTCAGCAGCACGTTGTAGAAGCTGCAGTCGATGCTACCGACCCATCATATCGGAAAAGCAGCGTGGCTTCGAGCATGGTCCCGGCACGTGATGATGATGCACTGACGACGGATGCTCTTCGTCGCTACCCAGTGGATGATATCACGGAGAGCACACCTTGTGAGCTACATGTGAAAGTGTTCAACATAACCATGAAGGTGGCGGTCGGCTATGCCGTACCAATTGGACCTACACCAACTTTACATTGCTCCCCGGTTCCTCATGGCTACGCTATTGTCGGGGTCGATGAAGTTAGTAAAGGATTTGAGGAGCTGAAGCTGGAACACCCTGCAGGTGAAGATGGGGAGGTGGTTGAACTTGGAGAAGCCAAGAAAGGGACTATTCTATGGCCAAAGGAATTCATCGTGCTTCCAAACTGGCCGCCTCCGCCGCCTCACCACTCTCCACCGCCGCCGCCTCACCACTCTCCACCGCCTCCGCCGCCTCACCACTCTCCACCGCCGCCGCCTCACCACTCTCCACCGCCTCAGGCGCCGTCTCCGCCGCCTCACCACTCTCCACCGCCGCCGCCTCAGGCGCCGTCTCCGCCGCCTCACCAGTCTCCAGAGCAGCCGTCTTCGCCGCCGCGTCAGTCGTCTCCGCCGCCGCGTAAGTCTTCTCCGGCGCCACGTGTGGGTACTCTGGGGTTTGATAAAAACCGATCACCGAAACGTTCAAGGTCACCCCTCCCAAAAGTACCTCATAAGAATCTTGCCAAGAGACCTTATGACTATACGGTGGAGGAAAATAAGGCGATCGCAAAAGGGGAAACGGATAAGTGGTTTGCTAACTTGAAGGCAAAGAAGGCGAAAGCGCCAGAGTTCCCCGACACCCCAGAAGAACATGCCGCTGTCGTGAAAATGCTGAAAAATTATGCCCAACCCCCGCCAAAGCTGACACCAGACTATGACCGCTCTATTCTCAAGTCGGTTCGGGCAAATAAACAGCGGTCGAAGAGTATTAGTGCAAGCCGGAAGACAGTTGCCCAGCTAGGAGAACAGCAAAAACAATCGTGCCCCCCGCTCAAAGTGTTTTCCGATACCAAGGTGGGGTCGAGCAAACCTGCGGTCGGCATCGATCCTGAGTTTGTTGCAACGTACGGAGAAGCAGCCGCTGCTCACGGCTTGTCTATTGCTCAGTACTTAGACCAATTACAATTCCACGAAGAAATAGTTCCAAAATACAAATACCGGCACGGGCATCCTCTCGTCAAATCTCAGTTAGTCAAAGATCTACCAACAAAAATGCGAAGATTGCATAGTTGGTACATGGCAGCCTCAAAGAAAGGGGAAAATTGGATCTACGTGGGATATAAGAACGAGCATTACGGGCATGGAGATGACCACGTAATGATTGAATTTTGTGAATTATTTCAGTTATACCAACAAGAAGCCCTTGACAAAGCTATCATCAGCGCCTATTGTCTGTAAGTATTATTTCTGTAGTTAAGTCTCTACCTAGCTCATCTCGTTCATTGCATTTATAATCTTACTTATCACTATATTAATTATGCAGAATGAAGATTCTCCAATGCAAAAGAGGACAATTCTATGACATTGGGTTCGTTGATCCAAATACTGTTCATGAAAAAAGTCTCCTTGATTTTTGCGACGAAACCGAGAATAACTTGGTAAATGCGTTACGGTTCAATGAAATCAAAAGAGAAATATTATTTCCTTACAACTTCAAGTAAGTGTTACTGTCTTCTACATATTTTATTTCGCTTAATTTCTCGATGTTAAGTGTATAATTGATGACTTATGCGTGCGCAGCTTCCACTTTATTTTGCTAATCATTATGCCTGACAAAGAAGTAGTACAAGTCATGGACTCCTTACATAAACCCCTTGAGAATTGGGCGGACATGCAGGAATGCCTCCAGAGGTAATTTCAATCATTATGGCATTATCGGCAACTTTCCGTTCATTTACTGATAGCAAGTAATTAATATATAACTCTTTTATTCATTTTCTTTGCCGGGCAGGGCTTGGAAACGATTCACCGCCAGGGCTAGGGGTGAATGGGCGGAGAAGCTTACATTTAAACCAATAAATGTAAGTACTACTATCTAGATCCGCGCATCTCTTTGATTCTAGTTCAATAGCATTACCATTCTTGATTATTATTTTGATTGAACTCTGTTTCCGTAAAGTGTTTGAGCCAGGGAAGTGGGAATCATTTATGTGGATACTACGTCTGCGAGTTCATTCGTCAGACGTGTTGTGAGAAGGGCAGAATCTTAGAACAACTTCAAGTGCGTATGCAATATTCATAATCTTAGTTTATTGCCATCAATTCTGTTTACTTTCATTCATATATATTGACCCTTTTTTAATTAGATCAAACGGTTGCGGGATGGCCTTCTACCACACGATCGCATACGAGCAATTCAAAAGGAAATTGCCGGATTCTTACTTGCAGAGGTCCTAGATCTGAAAGGAGAATACTACTGTAAGGTTGAAATTAAATAGTGAGAGTGTAAAATAGATGTATATATGTAGGACGACGAATAAGATTTGTGTAATATATATATTCGTGGCGATGATGTGTAATAGTGGTTCCTCTTATTTAACTAGTAGTGGCATTTTTGTAGTTCTAAGAAATATTTAATTTAAGTTTTTTAAACATGCATGCATTTTTCATAATCAAATAGGTCTTATTTTTCTGAACATTTTGGTATTTTATTCATATTTTTATGAATTATAGAATAAGCATTATTTATTTTATAAATTTAAACAATTTTCTGAAATTTTTAGAAAAAGTAAAATCTGACGGGACAATAGTCCCGGTTCGTATTACGAACCGGGACGAAAGCCTCCGCCCCTGCTGCCTGTGGCCGGGCCACGTGCCCCCCCATTCATCCCGGTTGGTGTCCCAACCGGAACGAGCATTCGTCCCGATTGGATAGTCCCGGTTGGGGAACCGGGACCAATGGCCCAAACCAACCGGGACAAAAGGCTATTTTTCTACTAGTGTCTCCGTAAAGCGCAGAAGTACTGCACATACCATGTGAAGAATGCCCTGAATATTTCTGGCATTGAACATTTGTATAGGACGAAAGATATTGTCTGAAAATTACCGCTCATTGGTTTGAAGTGACAAATGTGCACCTAAATCAATTTTTCGACGTTTATAAAAATAAGGTTTTAGCCAGCGAGAGAGCAAACTTCCTGTAAACAACGTAGAAAAATCATTCAGTATCCAACAACCATACTGCTCCCATGACATGTACATTCAGTACCGTTCAATCTGAAACATGCTCGCATCATTCAGCAATGAAAGGCTGAGGCAGTTTTCACAAGTACCCAACTTGTAGTATGAATGTAATTGGTAAAGAAATAATTTAGTTCTGATAAGCAACTAACCAGCATGCTAGCTAGCTTGTATCAGAATTATTATTTCTGTAAGGGCGAAATACAAGAACACCGATGCAATTTGCACCTGAAAACAGAATGAAATGAGAGAATAATATCATAATCTAGAACAAGTATGTAAGCTTACAATACAACACTAATTGATATATTATATACATACTTTCGAAATGTTTTAAGATAGCTCCAGACATTGTCTATGGGATAGCTCCAGACTTGAACCATCAGGTTTACATGAGGAAATGGAATTGGATATCCGAGTTGTCTTTCTGACAGCGATGCCACAAATCAAGGTTACATCTCGTTTTTCATTATCAAAATTGCCACATTTCTTATAGATCAACAGATTGGCACACACATAAAGTGTTAGATATTACAGCGGCTTCCGGCAGGAAACAACCACACCACACCTATAGCAACAAGGAGGAAAAGCCAATCTGTTTCTCAAACAATTTCCAAACATCATAAAGTGTTAAATATTACAAAAAAAGTGTGTCATTGACTTATTAAAAGTTCAAAGATAAGGATGACCCAAGTACCTAACAGAGCTTAATACTTCAATGCAATTTAACCTATTTGCTTTTAGAAAGATTCAAATCCCTATTAGTATACGCACATGAATTAGTTCACATATGAATCATATATTTACAAAACCTTCTCACTCTGTACACAAAATTAACATATTCATATACTCACTTCACATTACATGAAATCCAAAACTTGGTTCTTCCAATTTTCGAGTATATCTGAAATCGCTTAAATCAATTTTTCTGCTTAGCCGTCATCGTGCTTCTACATCATTATTTTAATGATTGTGTCGTGGTCTGCTTCTAGGCATTTTATTCATTGGTTTACGAAGCTGGTTGTAGACTGCATTGTAAAGATTTTGTCGTTAAAATTATACCTCTAGAAAAATAAGGACCTCTGCATCGGCTTTTCCTCTTTTAGTAGTCCTTCCACAAACTGATTCGGATTTTCCTGTTTAGCAGTCCTTCCGCAAACTGAATCATTGGAACTGTTTTGCTTCACATACTAATCCATGGGTATGTCCTAAATATATTTTTTTAAATCGTAACTCTTCACCTGATATTATTCACTGTCTGAATAATTATCTCACCATCGTTAACTAAGTCTTTAAAAAAATAAACTTGCTTAGTAAATTGATTATTGACGCAGTACAGACACTCCCAAAAATCAAGTTCAGGCTGATCAAACCTGCTTTAGTTGAAAAGAACATTCGGCTCTCGCTATCCTATGCGAGCAAGCTTCTTTTCATGAATGTATGTCCAGTGCTATGCCTTAGCAGCTTAACACCGACGGAAAGAATTCCTTCGCTGCATACTATCGAACACTGTCTTCTTCCTCGGAGAAACACTCCCATTCTAAACTCACCCTGCCTCTATATTTATTAATTCAATCAAATCATTTGCTAGGTTACTGGATCATACTATTATGGAACTAAAATTGAAGGAGAAATTGACACATGACTGAAAATTTCTTACTCCAACTCATCTACGAATTGAATGAGAAATTTCAAATGCCCATGCAATGCACGACCCCCACTATTGATCAATATATTTAAAATTCATATAAGCGCAAAATTTTCTAGAATATTTGAAATTGATGTTGACGAAAAAAATATAAACTCATGTCATCAATGATTTTCTACAACCTGTTGAATTTAAATGCACAACTAACCTGACTTAATCCTCTGAACCTACATGAATTGACATATACATTTTCAATTAAAAACTACTAATCTCTAGGTCAAATCAAATTGCGATAATATCCACGATCATTTCTCTCGTAAGTTGAAAAGCAATGGCCTAGCAGTCCACAATTGCACACGCACCAGTATGTGTAAAAATCATGAAACCATGATTAGTGCCTACAGCGACAAAGTTATTCGATGTCTTCACTACTGATATGTGAAGCTTCTAATGGTGAAGCTTATAGTGAATGAGATCTTCACCATCCATCAAACTACCCCGACTCATTTGCCTCCCGACATCCGCACCAAGATAACGTCCATGCCCCACCCTAGCAGACTCGACAACACTACCTTGCCCACGCCCAGGACGAACAAGGCTTGTAACATGTGCGGGCGATCATTTCCACTCAACCACATCAGCGTCCTACTACATAGTTGCCGCAAAACAAAATTCAGGTTTGATTAGTGCAAATCGAATAAAAAATGTGCTTGTGATTTACGTATTACTCATGGAAAACTTTATATTCAGTTAAACCTGCACGGGGAGATTTTGTACATACTAATCATGTACTGGGTGCTCTCTCTCACACAATTCTAGCAGGCAATATCCATCTAATAAAGGAGATGTGATCCTTGATTTGTATATCTAGCATGAGTTATTATTACCCGCTAAAAAAGTATATCAACCAAATTTGTTACTTTCAAATCAAAACATCCAATGGACAGCTACCTTTCTGACAATTTTGCATCGTCTATCACTTCACAGGCTGCTTAATTTTTCCAGCGATCCGCACTAAGATGAATTGAATTACTTAATACAGACGTCCACACATTAATATGAGTTCCACGTCAGGTGAGAAAATCATTTTTCATTTCTCATACCTCTGCATATGTTGTACGATCAAGTTCATTCAGTGGTTGATGCTCTGAGACAGCTCTTGATCCCTCCCTCCCTCAGCACTTGACTTATTCTGACATAAAAGCATGCACAAGGCGTGTATGAATATGATTACAGATTGATTTTCAATAGAGATCGTTGTGCAGCAACATGATTGATTACCTAAATTGTGAATGAATAGCACTAATATAAAGAGTTATATGACACAGAAACCTTGTCACTGATTACCTAAACTCAATAAATGGCACTAATATACAAATGTATATGAGTAGTATGACACAGAAACCCTGTCAAGCACCTACAAGCAGAAAGAATAACTTAGACTGCAAGGATAAGAGCTCGAATTTCGAGCTCAACAATAAAAGGAAACAACCTGAAACAAAACCATATCATAAACAATGAAATCAATGGACACATGAATCAAATTTGCACAATTCATTACTTTCCAAAATAGCCTAACAACTGTGATCTGTACATCAATTCTGTCTGATTGGGAAAAAAATGCATCGCTCAAAATTGGATCACGTAGATGAGAAACACCTGAAATTGGAAATCCCCCCCCCCCCCTCTCGTTCCCCCTGCCCGCTCCCGCGAGCGGCAGGGCGGAACCCTAATTTTCCCCGCCGCCAGCTCCTCCCCCGTCCTCCCCTCCCCTGCCGCCGCCAGAGGGTGTCGTCGGGCGAAGCCCGGAGGCGCCGGCGGCGGCGGGACCCTCCCTCCCTCTCGCGTGGTGGTGGTGGCGCGGGTCTCTGCGGCCAGCGAGGGCACGGCGTTGGTCGGGGGCGCGGCGGCGCGGCGGCTTCGGCGGCGGTGTGGCGGCTCGACGTGCTGGGCGCGTCCAAGGCGACGGCGGCAACGACGTCGGCGGCGGGCGGCGCGAGCAAGATCTACCTCGACCTGAAGATCCCGGGTGCGATCTGGTGCGGGGCGCGCGTGACCCCGCCTCTGGCGTGGGTCGGCGGCTTTGGCTGGCTCCTGGCAGTGGGTGGGTGGCCGGACGGCGTGCTGCCGCGACAGGTCCGGAGCAGGGGCTCCAGATCCCGTCGACCCCTTCCTGCTGCCCCAGATCCACGGCGCCGACGGCCATGGGGGCCGTAGGTCGCTGATTTGGAAGGGGATCCCTTGTCTCGTCGTCTCTCCGGTCTCCGGGGACCTCGCGACGGTGACTCCCGGTGCTCTTCTCTTGTCTTCGGTGCTCTTTGCTTGGATCCCGGGGCGACGGCCCCGGTCGGTGGTGAGTCTTGTCGTTGGCGGGCGTGCCAAGGGCTCTGGTGCTGGCCGGTCTCCATGGTCGTAGGGACGACGTGGTGCCGGTGAGCCGCGTGGTGTGGGGTGTGGACTGCTGAGCGCCATTGCCGGGGTAACCCCTGCCCTTGGGCCTCGACGGCGGCGTCCGTGGATGTCGTCCCCTTCTTGAAGGCGTCGATGTGGCGGTGCTCGGTGTGTCTACGTGCTCCGGGTGAAAACCCAAGATCCTCGGATCGGGCGGTAGCGGCGCTTCTGCGTCGTGATCTTCTTGAAGATGCCGCCTTGGAGTACCACGGCGCGCGGCTCTCCGATGGTTGGGTGGTTCCACCCCACTCTCCTCGGGACGGCTTGCTTCGTGTTCTGCCGTCTCGTTTCGTCTGGCTGATCTCTGGCGCTGCTCCTCGGTGGTGAGGCGTTGGCTGATTCCTGGAGGTGACCGGTCTCTGGTGGCGTTCCCTGCGTCGGAGGAGATAGCTCGATTGGTCGCTGTCGGCTCGCCTTCGGGAGAGTGCCGGTCCGACATGCAACCCGTCCTTGCGTTTGCTCCTCCCTTGTGTAGGTTTCTGTAATGGTCGCCGGCGGTCTCGCGTTCCCGGTTGTAGTGCCTTGGCTAAGCTTGTTCGTGTGTGAGTTGGCAGTTCTGCCTTGTTTTGCTGGGTTCAGCACCGTGTATCTGTTTCGCCGTTTGGCGCTATTAATTTATCACCGGGCCTTTGGCCTTTTATCTAAAAAAAAGAAACACCTGAAATTCGGCTTAGGCGTCGCCCTTCCTCATCAGAGTATGGGGACGTTGTGGGCGATGGGGAAGCGGCATCTGGAGGCGACGGTCGTGGTAAGGTGGGGCAGTCGCTCGGGAGGAGGCCACCGTTGGGGAAGACACCGGGGACACCGATGGGGAGGCGGCGTCTTCTCTGGGGGATGTCGGTGGTCAGTGCACTAGTCGTCGAGCAGGCGCCCGCAGCAAGACGGCATGGGCCCATGTCAGGAGCCATGGCATGGAACGGCAACGTCGCGCGGGAGAGGTAGCATCCCGGTCAGGCGGCGGCGCTTGGAACGGCTGTATCGCGTGCAGAGGAGGCGGGGCAGGGGAGTCTGGATCATGAGCTCTTCGCGGCATGATGAAGCTATGAGAAACTAAATCTGTTGAGAAAGGGAGAAAGGAACTGGAGGCCAACATCCGACCACTGCAGGCCAGTAAGAACCGAATCAACCAAAAACACAACCAACTATCAGAATCCGCAGCCGCGCGAACCCTAAACCAAGGCTTTGGCTGTAGCATCGATTCTTTGTGCAGGATTGGGCAATGCTGGATGGAACAGGTGTGAGAGAGGAGGACGGTGGAGCTCATTACCTTTGTCGGAGAAGATGCAGAGGCCACTGGTGGTGGTACAGACGGGAAGGCCGGCGACCCAGTCGATGACGGCGTGATGAGGCTGCGTTTGGTTGTGAAGTATTTTTAAAGTATCAAAAAAGGGAGTGTCTAATCTCAGTCGACTTAGATTTAACTAAATCTCAGTCACTTGCACACAATTGCAAATCATGTGCAACTCTTAGATCAACACGAATCACGACACAAATCAAACGGTTAAGGAGGCGACTGAGATTTAACTAATTCTCAGTCAGTTGCACACAATTGCAAACCATGTGCAACTCACAAATTAGCACGAATCACGACACAAAATCTAACGGTTAAAAAGGCGACTGAGATTTAGTTAATTCTCAGTCGACTTAGAATTAGCAAAACCGATCAAAAAAATACTCTAGTATTAAATACTTTGTGGTGTTTGGCTAGAAAAAAAACTATAGTTTTGATACTGAAGTATTACCCAAAACGCAGTATTTTCTCAGTTTTACAAAAAGAGGTCCCGACCTCTTTTTTCGAGAAACGCGAGGAAAAAACGCCTCCGCTCGCATGGTTGAACCGCGCCCGCCCTGTCTTTCTCTGTAGATTTTCGCTGGCAGCCATGAAGAAGGCAAGAGATAGCAATGGCCAATAGAGAGAAAAAGGGAGTGTGTTGCTGATCGTGTGGCAGCTAGCTTCCTTGCACGTACGGCGGCAGATGACGAGGCGGCGGCCGCGTCTCCGAAGCTCTCCAATGGGGCGTTTGCGGTCCAGACGGGGTAGAGCAGCTGGATTCCGTCGGCGGCTTCGAGGTCACGAATGGGGCAGAGACGCAGAGTAGCTTGTTCGTGGTCTCGGACGGAGGCATGGGGCAGAGTATATAGCAGGACTCCAATTGCAGCACCGGACACAGATGGCAGTGTTCGCAGTGGCGGACGAGTAGGCTGACTATACCATGCTTGCAAGAGCCATGCACGCATCCATGGTCAAAAGGGATGAGACATGTCAAGGAATGGTAAAACAACACATTCCAAACGCCTCACAGTTTTTGCTAAAACTGAGAAATACTATCGTATCAGGAAACTGCAGTATTCCTTTGCCAGGCACTTGAATACTTTATTTTTTTAATACTATGGTTTACAAAAAACAGAGCTCCCAAACGGACACCCGCTAAACCGACACCCGCAAGATGCAGGGGAGAGATGGCAATGGGTACCCGACACCCGCTAACCCGACGGGTACCCGGCTCAAATGGGGAGGTTTGGTTTAAAATAAAACCCGTGGGGCTGCTTATTGGGGAAAAATCAAACCCACCGGGTCTGGCAGAGGCGGGTATGGAGGTGCCAAACCCGCACCCACGAACCCGCATACCCGGCTTGACAGATGGACCCCACCGGTCATTGTCTCCCTAGCATCCTAGCCCCACTAATGACTCCACAGCCGCGGCCGCGCCCCCACGATTTCTTTCCCCGTCTCCACCCGCACGATTTTTTCCCTTCACCACGCCCCCATCCTAAGCCGCCGCCGCTCATGGCTTCCTACGCCGCCGCCATTCGGCTTCCTGCGCCGTCGCTGAATCCTCCACTCCCTCGCGCGAGCTCCGACCGGATAGCGCCTCCGCCACAAGCCCACCACGCCGTTCTCCGCCTCAGGCCACCGCGCCATGCGCCTCCGGCTAGCACTCCCGGAGCAGATCGAGCGGCATCACGGCTGGGCCTGCTCATCGATCCCCTCCCTTGCGCGAGCTCTGGCCGGCTAGCACCTCCGCAACCACGCCGTGCTCCGCTGCAAGCCACCCAGCCATGCTCCGACGGCTAGCACGCCCGAAACAGATCGAGCGGCGGCGCGGCCGGGCCTGCTCGTCGATCCCCGCCTTCGCGCGAGCTCTGGCCGGCTAGCACCTCCACAACCACGCCGTGCTCCGCTGCAAGCCACCCAGCCATGCTCCGACGGCTAGCACGCCCGGAACAGATCGAGCGGCGGCGCGGCCGGGCCTGCTTGTCGATCCCCGCCCTCGCGCGAGCTCTGGCCGGCTAGCACCTCCGCCACCACGCCGTGCTCCTTTCCCGTGCCCTCCTCCGCAGCAAGCAGGCACAACTTGGTGGGTACCCGTCGGGTCCCGCAAACCCGGCGGGTCACGGGTCTGGTGGAGTTCTGGACCCAGCGGCGGGTATGGAGGCGGGTCGCGGGGGCGGGGGAGGAGGGTCGGGTGCGGGTATGGGGGGTGCAAACCCGGCCCCGAACCCGGCGGGTGCCATCCGTAGGGGAGACCGGGTCAAGCGGAAGAGGGCAGTATGGCAGAGGCGGTGGCTGCAACATGCGTGAGGGACACAGGAAGGTGGGACACCTTCTGCCAGTGAACCGACCTTGGGGCGTTAGTTTTTCTTTGACGGCTCCTCTGCTTTATCGCCTCGTGTCACCATGTTATTGGAGCTGGCAATGGAGCAACGAGAGGGCACCAATTCCAGGGAGCTTAGATGTTAGAGGGGATATTCGATTATTCGTATGATCCTTTGGAATATAATTGTTGGACAACCTCGCATGATTTTTTGAATATATATGTGATAACTCGTGTTTGGACTATATGTAGTCTTGTGATTTATAAAATGGTTTTTGTTTCGATTATAACCTACCTCCACAATATGTTGAGAATATTGGCTTATGACTATTTAACACAAAATATTTTGATAAAAAGTATTCACAAAAAAACATGTAACTATTAGGACAAAATATTCTGATTCGTATGGAGAAGTTTTCTAATATAAATGTCACGACAATCTCATATTATCTTTGAATATATGTGATGTTTTATGTATGATATAACTCAACAATTATTTTAGCAAAAAAAAGCTAAATTGAGATAATTCAGCCCTTAACGCATGACAATTATGTTAGAAAAAAGAGAGCCAGAATTAGCTAATTCGTTTTGAATCAGCACTTATACAAGTTCTTCAGCATTCAGGGACATTCCAGACATTTCATCCTTTAAACCAACAGCAGCAGCCATCAAAAGCACTACGGCCAAACATCAAATCTCTGCTTCCACTAGTTGCTTCCCACATCTGCTTTCTAACAGCCCACCAGCTACAACTGCTTCTCAACAGGAGCATCCCAAACAAACAAACCTTTAAGCATGCACTAGAGGATTGTAACTTGCATGACCTTGGTTTTATAGGAGATCCTTTCACGTGGAGGAATAATAAACATGATGTTAATACTTACATTCAAGAAAGGCTGCAGTAGCCACACCAGAGTGGTGTCATCATTTCCCCTCATACCGAGTGGTTAAAGGGGAATCACGACATTCAGATCATTGCCTGGTTATCATCCACCTTGAATATGATGATTCTCATATCCCTGGTCGAAGGCGGGAGAGTGTTGGGTGTAATTTTGAAGCAAACTGGCTAGGGGAGGAGATGTGCAAGATGATTATATAGAATGCTAGGCAATAAGAAATGAATGATGAAAATACTTCCATTGTGGAGGCACTTAGGGGTGTTGCGGGAGATCTGAAACATTGGATCAAGGCATCGTTGGGTAATCTTGAGAAATGCATCGCTAGGCTGAAGAAGGAAATGAAAAATTGTCGCTGTAGTGCAATATACAATGAGGAAGTAAATCGGGAACATATCATTTGATACAAGTTGGAGGAGCAACGAAATATAGACTTGATTTAGAAGGGATACCGAAACACCACGTATTTCCATACATATGTGTAAGAAAGGAAACAAAGCAACATGAAGTTGGACATGAGAAAGGCTTATGACCGGGTTGAATGGCATTTCTTTGAAGCTACAATGAGAAGAATGGGGTTCGTAGATCACTGGGTCCAACTGATTATGAAGTGTTGTTCTATTGTTAAGTATCAATTTTTGTTCAATGGCACATTAACATAGGAGATTATTTCTCAAAGAGGGCTTCAGCAAGGCGAGCCTATTTGAGGGCTTCAGCAAGGCGACCCTATTTCTCCATACTTAGTCTTACTATGTGTGTATGTGTTGAAGTCTTCTCTAGCTTGCTAAATAATGCCGAACAGGATGGGCACAGATGCAGTGAAAATATATCAAGACACGCCAAGCTTTAATCATCTATTGTTTGCAGATGACTCGTTAATCCCCTTAAAAGTTTGTAAGGATAGTTCTCATCATCTACAACATGTGCTATCACTTTATGAGGAATGTACGGGGCAAACGATTAATGTGGATAAAACATCAATTATGTTCACTAAGAACACAAGAGGAAGAGATAAGAGCAATATGATGGCACATTTGGTTATCAATCGAGAAAGTTGGAACGAGCAATATTTGTGTCTCCCTATGTATGTTGGTAAATCCAAAATGAGCTATTCGAAGTGTTGGAGATATGCCCTAGAGGCAAATAATAAAGATGTTTTATTGTCATATCTCCAATGTTCATAAATAAGTTTTATGACATGCTATAATTGTATTAAGCGGAAACATTAGTACACGTGTGGAATGTAAACAAACAAAGTCCCTAGTAGCCTCTATTCAACTAGTCCATTGGTCAACTGATGATCAAGGTTTCCTGATCAAGGACATTTATGTCAATTGACAATGGGGTCATGTCATTAGATGAATGATGTGATGGACTCACACCCAATATAGGTATTGCGATGAGATCTAATCACAGAGTTCAACATTGTGATAATTAAGAAATGTAGTAATCCAAACCTTTGACCGTGAGATCATATCTAATCACTGTTACCAGAGGAAGCTTTGACTGCATCAACCGTAACAAGGTGATCATAAAGGTGTCTTTCAGGTTTCCCGATGGAATAGGTTGAGGCGTATGTATCAATATCGGGATTTGTCCATCCTCGTGACAGATAGATACTCTGGGCCCACTCGGTGAGATTACATCTATGAAGCTTGTAAGCATGTGACTAGGTCATGAAGAATGTAATATCACGGGAACGAGTAAATGTGTTTGTCGGTAACAAGATCGAACTAGATATGGAGATACCAAAGATCGGATCTCAGACAAACTAAGTATCGTGTGGAAAAGGGAGTTGGACTCGACGTTTATGGTTCAAGCGACAAGTTAATTCGTGGAACGCACATGGGACATCATGGGCTTCCAGATCCCGCTGTTGGTCATTGATCGGAGAGGTGTCTCGATCATGTCTGCGCATTCCCGAACAGTAGGGTGGCACGCTGATGGCGTGGATCACGCGTTCGCTGGGAACCCCAAGAGGAAGGTATGATGCAGCGTAGAAGCAGTTTTCCCTTGATTACAAAACCAAGGTTATTGAATCCAGTAGGAGTTGGAGAAGGCTTAGCGAGGTGTCAATCTACTCTGGGGCTTATACATTGACGCGGGGTTACCACGCCAAATCCCTTGGATGACATCCTTGGGTTGAGAGAATAGGAGAAGAAGATGGTGGTACTGGTGGATCCGTCGGCTGACAAGCTGGATTTACCCAGGTTCAGGCCCCCGAAGGTAAAAGCCCTACGTCCTGCTTGTCTGGAATTGATGATGAACTTTACAGATCGATTATAATGGCGTGATCGTGAGATGCGATCTCGCTAGGGTTTCTGGTGGTGAATATGAGCGTACCCTAGGTCGGCGGCCCTCCCAGTCCTTAAATAGTGGGACTGGGTCTCGGGACCTATACCGACTAGGTTTACATCTGGGCCTGCCGACCTAATATTTCTAAGTCTTCCCTTCGGGGCCTCCTTCCTGGGCCTTATGACCAATGGGCCTTTGTCCTTTTCCGCACCAGGGTAGTCCACGGTGGCACACCCGAAAGGTGTAACCACGTCATACATCAATGCGGACCTACACACAATCACAAACAAGTACTTTGCCCCAACGAAACAGAGAGGTTGTCAATCTCTTCGGCTTGCCGAACACAAAGGATTAATTGTGCAGATATAAAATATGAAGAGAGTTAATTATGACCAGCGAGCAAATGATGATGAAAATCTATTAAAACGGTTTTAAACAATGTAGGAAAATAGGACCGGGATCCACAGTTCACTAGCGGTGTCTCTCTAGAAAATATACATGATGGGTAAACAAATTACAGCATGGCAATTGATAGAATTGTGGGCGCACAACAAGACTATCATAAAACAATATAGTTCACATTTTCATCTAATGTGGGCATTATGTCAAAATACATAGACTGTTATCCAACTGCATCTATGAGTAATAATCCACAGCAGGATCGCTATCCAGCATGTCACCCAAATGTATTAAGTTGCAAGCAACAAATCATTGCAATAAGCAAAGTGCATAATTTAAGCAATGTAAATAACACAAGGAAATCACACTGCTGTTTTCTCCCTAGTGGCAACAACACATCTCTCGTCTTAATCATTTCTGTCAACTCGAGCTCAGACAAGAGAGGCATGAACCCACTATCTAGCATAAATACTCCCTCATACAACAATAATAATAACTTGGCCAAAGCATCCACTGGCATCGGAGAGCTTGCAAGATCATAGATAAAACACAACACATAGATGAACAAAAGTAATGACTTCCACAATTCATCGGATCCATGCAAACACAATCATGTAGCATTTACAGATAATACGATCTTGATCATGATAGGCAGCTCACAAGATCTAAGCAATGGAGTACAAGGAGGAGAGACAACCAGCTAGCTACTTCTATGGACCCGTAGTCCCGTGGTGGACTACTCACGCATCACTCCGGAGACACGGCCTAGGCTGGGGCCGCGCCTGGAGAGCGTCTGGGGGCTAGGAGCCCCCCCCCTCCGGGCGTCCTTCGGGTTCCGTCTTTGTTTCAACTTGGAAATAAATCATGTAAATTTTCAGCGTGTTCTGAGAAACTTCACAGAACAACTTTTCTGAAACAAAAAGACAGCAGAAAACAGGAACTGGCACTAGGCATCTTGTTAATTGGTTAGTTCCATAAATCATGCCAAAATGATATAAAAACATTATAAAACACATGTGGCACTGATATATGATCAAGCATGGAACATCAAAAATTATAGATACGTCGGAGACGTATCAGCATCCCCAAGCTTAACTCCTGCTCGTACTCGAGTAGGTAAGTGATAACAAAATAATTTTTGAAGTGACATGCTACCAACACAATCTTGATCATGTAAAGAATATGAACTGAATGCATTGATCCAAAAAAAGGTTCATTGAATGAAACAAACAATGATTAACCAGGTGTAACATCTAAGCACGAATTTACTAGAAAAGAACACCTTGGAGATTTAAAAGTATAACACTTGACAATGATTGTGTCGTGTCTTGGATCACGGACACCGGGAGTAAAGGATACCCCCTTTTTAGGTTCGGTATGGGGCGCGAAGGAGGCTGGGGGAACGTCTTCCGCCCGGGGGCTTCGTCTACGCTCGAGATCTACGTACTAGCAAACTGTCGGAACAGTGGAACATGGGGTTCCCCTGATGCGGTCAAAGTGGGTCCATCGCACATGGGCCCACCAAGGAGGCACTCAAGGCCAAGGCACAAGATTGGCAGATGCCCCCCCCCCATCTGCCCCGCGGCGTCCCGACGTGCGCGGCATCGACAACCAAGGCAAGGGACCCGGGGACCCTCCGGGGGCCCCTCGACCCGGAAGCAGGCATGGAGGTCCCGGGACCCCGACGCCTGGCAGGAGGCCAGGCTCACCCCCAGGAACCCACCTCTAGTGCGCAAAGAGGATAAGCTTGCCAGCCCTGGCTGGAGGCTCCTAGAAGACTTGGGCGCCAAGAAGATGGAGGCGCCAAAGGGGGGCAGAGGCGGAAAAGCTGTCAGCCTCTGTCCGCCCTTCCTGGAAAAGGTGGGCGGCCTCACCTACCCCCTCTGAGAAGAATACTTGGACGAGAGGAGGCCACGTCGCCTCCTAAGGAGAACCCGGAGGGGTTTTCCCGCCAAAACCCCTCCGGCTCCAAGGGTGCACCTGTGGTATCCCCTTAGCCTATAAAAGGAGGACCGAGGCACCCAAGGAAGGGGAGGTTGATTCCAAAGAGTCGGAGGCTAGGCTAGATAGCGCACAAGACGAAGAGTAGCATAGGTGAGAGGTGATCTCCTCCGGGCCAGGATCTGCTCGTCTTCAACCTCTAGCCAACACCTCCCGGGTTCTCACCCGCGACCACCATTATAAAGCTACACCATGATACAGCTCCCAATCAGACATGCAGGAGTAGGGTTGTTAGCCTCAGGGCGGCCCGAACCTGGGTAAACTCCTTGTGTCTCTGTGATGCTTGCTAGTACGTAGATCTCGAGTGTAGACGAAGCCCCCGGGCGGAAGACGTTCTCCAGCCTCCTTCGCGCCCCATACCGAACCTAAAAAGGGGGTATCCTTTACTCCCGGTGTCCGTGATCCAAGACACGACATCTGGCCCGCTAGGTAGGGGGCGCAAGTGCTGATTTCTTCTTCATCAGATTCGCGTTCTTCGTCGAGATCTTCCTCAAGTTCTTCATCGGCTTCACGTTTCTTCGTCGAGATCTTCCTCAAGTTCTTCATCGGCTTCGAGATCTTCGAGGAGATCTGCGTCAGATTCTCCGGATCTTTCGGCCAGATCTCCCTCAAGGTCATCGACAAGGTCTCCGTCGACCTCAAGGTCATCGACAAGGTCTCCGTCGACCTCAAGGTCATCGACAAGGTCTCCGTCGACCTCAAGGTCATCGACAAGGTCTCCGTCGACCTCAAGATCATCGACATGGTCTCCGTCGACCTCAAGTTCTCCAGTAGAAATGGCGCGGAAGAAGAAGGCCAAGTCCAGCGAGGAGTACCTGCGGAACCCGGGACTTGGCTTCGACCCCGAAGAAGCTTCAGCGACGCCATCCGCGCAGGGCCTCGCCAGCGGAATTCGGTTCGTGCCCCCGTTGGCTCGGGCCGATGCAGCTGCAGGTGGGGGTTTGCCCCAGGGAAGTAGTACAGGCATTGACGCCCTTCTTTCCCCGCGGACGCGCGTGGTGAAGGAAGAGCTCTGCTTGGAAACTTCCCCGTCGACTCTCCCCTTGGAGGGGGAGCGTCTGATTCAAGGCCAAGAAACTTAGGTCGCAAGGGACGAACCATACGTGCCGCAAGAAGTCCAGCTCCCTTTGGGCGAAGATGGACAACTGGGACCCTGGTGCTCGTTCCATCAAACCGACAAGCACAATATCGATGACTGCCGCGAACTCAGAAAGCGTCCAAGGAACGAGGGATGTTACATCTGTGGAGAGCTTGGTCACCTCCGCCGGGATTGCCCTCTGAATTCAAAACCAAAGAAAACCCCGAAGAAGAAGAAGAAGCCATCAAGAACTGTTGCAGACGCCTCCACCCAAACCGACAACTCGCTTTCACCACCAGCGACCCCCATGGGTCCACCCGTGACTACCTCTGACTGGGATCGAACCTATTTCAATGAAAGTCAGCCAGAATGGGACCTCCCGGGTCACATCGTGACAATACACCCAGGACCGAGTGGGCCGCCGTAAAAATATCGGATTGCAAAATGGTTGGCCTCGGGGCAATAATGAAAAGGAGCCAGGAAGGGTCTCCGGACCGGCACAATAAGGGTGTCAGCAAGGCGGGCATGCTTTCAAGCGGCACTAGGAATAAAAGGGGTCTCTGGACCGGCATCATAAGAATGTCAGCAAGTTGGACGTGCCCTCACATGGCGTCGGGAACATGAAGGTCTCAGGACCGGGACCACGGGCCCCAGCAATAAGGTCCTGCGCTAGTAAGGATGACTGGGAAGGCGGCTATTTCAGCAGGAGTCCCTAGCCCTGCGGGTAACCGCAGACGGGGCAGAGTTATGTCTTAAAAGAGGCATAGAAGACCCGCTCTGGCGGCAGCGCGACGAAACAATTGCTGAAATAGCCTAAAGGAGGTCGACATTAAGCTAAGTATGAAACGTGCTTGCACGGGCCCTTCCTTCGTTGCTTCTATTTTATGCATCTTGGCTAAGACGAAAGCGGGTTTTGTTTTGAGGTGGCGCCTCCGCGACTAAACTGTCCGTTTCCCTCGGGCAGTGGAATCGTGGGCTGAGGTCCGTGCGGTCAAAAAACGATGGGTTCTTGGGGGGGATGCGCCCCGTGTCGGTGACTCAGATCTGTCTGAGTGCCCACGGCTGGTTAGCTCTCACGCTCATTAACCCTTCCCGAGAGCGTTAAGCCCCCACGGGTGCAATAAAACGGATAAAACCTGGGAAAGGTTATTTTCAATCAGAAAGGTACAAAATATGCAAAACACAGTTCACGCTTCTTGGTGTTTCTCCATCTGCTTTCAGGACCGGTTGTCGTCCTCGCGGGAGAAGTGCTCCATGATCTCGTCAACATGGCGGGTCATTTCGGGGTCGGTCAGCATCTCGGGGGCGAGACCCTGCAGATCGGACAAGGAAGGAGGTGGCTGGTGATGTCGCCGAAGGGCCGCGACGAACTGGGTGGCCACCTGCCGAGCAGCAATCCTCCCTTCCTGGAGGGTGGCTCTGCTCACACTGTCCCTAAGGCTGTTGATGCGCGAGGCCACGAGCTCCAAGAACGATGGGTAACACCAAAGGGAGTAGGAGCGCTCCGTCGGGAGGGCAGGCAGGCCCTTCACCTTCAGCACCGCCAGCCCTTCGATGATCTTCAAGACCCAGGAGTGCATCTGGAGCAGGATCTCGTTGTTCCCCTGCCGATGCCGATGGAAGTCACTCGTCTCCTTGGCATGTGCTTCCTTAGCCTTTGCCAGGTCCTTTTGCACCTCTTTGAGATGATCGGACAACTTCTCATGGCGGTCCCAGGTGATCTGGGCCTGCGATTTTCTCGTCTCCGTAGTCGCCAAGCTTTCGGCGAGCTTCTTGGCCTCGTCTCGGCACACGATGGTCATACGTTTGGCGGCTTCATCCCGGAACTCCACCTCTTCCTCCAGGGTCCTGATCTTCTTCTCCAGTTCGAATCGGTGGGCGCCCAAGTTCTTCTTGGATTCTTCGGCCGTGGCCAGAGCCTTTTTCTATGTGTCGATGGTGGCCAACAGGGCCGCTATTCTCGACGCTTGGCCATCTCGCTCGCTTCGGATCCTTCGGATGTCCTCTCGAGCTTGTTCCCGGCATTTCTTCTCGTGGGCAAGGTCCTCTTTCAGTCTAGAGATCTTCCGATCCCCTGACCGGATGACCTCGTCCTTTGCCCGGATGGTCTTCTCCGTTGCCGCCTCCACCTCCATACGAGTCCACCCCTCCACGTTCAGCATCCCTTGCTCCAGGCGATCCTCGTCGAGGGCCGCTCTGGCCTAGTACGCCTCCTCCACTTCGAGGAAGGCCTTCTTCTGGGCTTCGAGCTCTTGGAGACGCTCCTGCAACTTGTTGTGCTGGTTGGACAGTCTTTGCTCACGGGCCCGCACAGCCTCCTCCCTGGAGGAGGATGATGGCTCCTGCTGCTTGAGTTCGGCCTTCGCGAAGGCCAGGAACTCCCTGACGTTGGGGAACGTCCGCGTAAACCATGGCTCCGGGTTCGCCGTCTGCTGCTCAGGCCGGGGGCTCGCGGGCTTCGACACCTGGGCGTCGTCGGGTTCCTGCTCGGCCTCCGCGTTGGGATCGGACCGATATGATGGGGGCTCAACATCGTCTTCGCCCCCGGCGCGGTCCTCCGTCCCATCGGCATCAACTTCAGGGCGGGCCGCTGGGGACTCAACATTGCCATCGTCCTCAGCGCGGTCCCCCGCCATAGGGTCTGCACCGATAAACAAGGTGTTAACCTCTGGGATCCTCCGGTTCCCCCGGGACAACAGTGGCGACTCCGGGTAGCTTTACCTAGAGGCGGCGCGGAGGCTGCCGGGTCCAGACCTGGGTACGCTCGCTCCTGCTCACGGATAGGCGATGTCCGGGTTGCCATCGACAGCGACCCCGTGTCTCCTGCCTCTGGGGTTTCCGCTCCCGGAAAGGCTCTGCTGGGAGGCGGATGATCCTTTGCGGCTACCGCGGAGCTTTCCGCGGCCTCCCCTGCTTCGACGTCATCATCCTCTCAGACGCCCTTCCGGGAGCTCTCGGACTCGGAGGACCTGCAGCGCACATGCGATGGTCAGAACTGTCGCGGCTCGTATCAAGCAAGGAAGGATCAAGGTAGCCACCGGAGTTACCTTCGGGTCCACTTAGCGCTGGAAAAGCCCCACCGCTTCCCGACAAGGTCTTCGAAGGGGTCCGGCATCGACACGCTCTCGTCATCTCCGTCTTCGGCAGGAATCGGGGCCGGGAGGTTTTCGCTTTCTCCCCTCGTTTTCTGCCCCGCCTGCGGACTTTGAGGAGCTGGCTGCCCGGGGGGCGGCTCTACCCTAGCGTCTTCTTGTCCCGCGGACGTCTCCCCGTCTCCTTTGGGGGACGCGGGGGGAGGGGTGCGGCCCAGCTCCGTTGGGCCCTCCTCTTCCTCATCCTCTTCATCAAAGATCTCGGGCTCGTCTGGCGAGAAGTCCCCATACGGCGGCTCCGCTGCCATCCAGGACCTCCCGCGGACCGTCGCCCGGGGTACCGGAAGCGGGTCCAAGAACTCGGTACCCTGAAGCCCGTAAACGTTGCACCCTAGCATGAGAGGTACCGCATCCCCTCTCGCGATGCGGTCAAGCAATGAGAAATCCCCCGCTGGAAGGTCATACCGCACCCCCGGCAACAGGAAGTGCATCTTCCCCTTCAGCATATCGGGCGATATGTGAGACCCCATCCCCTGGTGGGTCTCCCACAACGGTCGAGGCCTGCGTTGCAGAGGAGCAATCCCCCACCGCACGAAGTCTCCGGTGATCATGGCGCCTGTTACCTGACCGTCCTGAAGCTCCGCGAACTTCTCGACAACCGGCAGAAGGGCCTCGTCTTGGGAGCTGATGTCTCTCGAATTGGCCAAATTCTCGGCTGGGGCAGTCGGCACCAGGAGATGCGGGCTGATGCTGCCCGCTTGAGCAAGGTACCAGTTCTGCCTCCAGTCCCTCCAGCTGGGGTTGATCTTGGTCCCCGGATATTGGCTTGCGTTCTCCTGCTTGAGGCAGAAGGACACCCCGCCTGCTATCCATCTTGACCTCCCCCTTCGGGGCATGAAGAAATGTCGGAACAATGCCACGGAGGGCATTACGCCGATGAACGCTTCGCAAGCGTGTGCGAAGGTTGCCAAGATCAGCACCGCGTTTGGATGCAGATGAAGCATGTGCAGCCCAAACGCCTCCAAGAGCTGGCACCTGGGAACCCCAGACTACTCGTCGAAGTCAACATAGAACCCACCTTCCAGTTCGGTGGCGTCCTCCTCTGAAACAAATAATAATCAACAAAGCAAGGCTGAGTACGACGTACTCGCAAGAATTAGTAGGGCGATATAGGCCCGATGCTGACGGAGGCTGCAAAGCTATATAAGTGGTTGTTTTGCATAAAGCTAGTTTTGTTTCCTTCCGAAGACTAGGACTCATGACATCGTCTAATCAGAAGGTTTTCACAAGGGGATAAGAGGGTAACACTTTTTTCTTCGGTTCACGGGGAACCTACTGTATTCAGCAACTCCACTTATCTCCACCAAGGCACTCCCTCGAATCTCCCTCGAGGAAATGAACCTTTTAACAAACGTTGATTATGCAACCTCTAGCTGCCATTTGATTAAAGGTTCAGGTTATCTATGATCTCATAATCTATTTGTAGCGCCCTGACCCCAGAGCTATACAGTGAAACGTTGTGCAACCGGTCATGCTACACAATCAAGGGTTACTGGGGTTACCAATCCCAGGCCAAAACACATTAGCAGGCGTGCTCGGAATACATCATCGGCACACAACACCGTACTCGGAATACATCATCGGCGTGCTCGGAATACATCATTAGCACTGGGGTTGCCGATGATGTATTCCGAGCACGCCTGCCAATGTGTTTTGGCCTGGTATTGGTAACCCCAGTAACCCTTGATTGTGTAGCATGACCGGTTGCACAACGTTTCACTATATAGCTCTGGGGTCAGGGCGCTACAGACTGCCATGAAGAAATCAGAAAAGGGGGGAAGCAACCCCATCACTGAGAAATCGTGAAATGTCACCACCTCTCCATCTTGCAGGGGACTCGCCCCCGGGCAGATCTCCAGCTGGTCGCCCCTAATGAACTCCGTGCTCAGCGTCTTGCGGATGGCGGCAATCCTTTCCTCGCTGGCGAATTCACTCGGATCGTACAAAGCTTGTGTCACTCTCAGTGAGGGAGGGTCGGTCCAGGTGGAGCCCGCCGCCGCTTGCTAGTACGTAGATCTCGAGAGTAGACGAAGCCCCCGGGCGGAAGACGTTCTCCAGCCTCCTTCGCGCCCCATACCGAACCTAAAAAGGGGGTATCCTTTACTCCCGGTGTCCGTGATCCAAGACACGACATCTGGCGCGCCTTGGATCACAGACACCGGGAGTAAAGGATACCCCCTTTTTAGGTTCGGTATGGGCCGCAAAGGATGCTAGAGAACGTCTTCCGCCCGGGGGCTTCGTCTACGCTCGAGATCTACGTACTAGCAAGCATCACAGAGACACAAGGAGTTTACCCAGGTTCGGGCCGCCCGGAGGCTAACAACCCTACTCCTGCATGTCTGGATTGAGAGCTGTATCATGGTGTAGCTTTATAATGGTGGTCGTGGGTGAGAACCCGGGAGGTGTTGGCTAGAGGTTGAAGACGAGCAGATCCTGGCCCGGAGGAGATCACCTCTCACCTATGCTACTCTTCGTCTTGTGCGCTATCTAGCCTAGCCTCCGACTCTTTGGAATCAACCTCCCCTTCCTTGGGTGCCTCGGTCCTTCTTTTATAGGCTAAGGGGATACCACAGGTGCACCCTTGGAGCCGGAGGGGTTTTGGCGGGAAAACCCCTCCGGGTTCTCCTTAGGAGGCGACGTGGCCTCCTCTCGTCCAAGTATTCTTCTCAGAGGGGGTAGGTGAGGCCGCCCACCTTTTCCAGGGAGGGCGGACAGAGGCTGACAGCTTTTCCGCCTCTGCCCCCTTTGGCGCCTCCATCTTCTTGGCGCCCAAGTCTTCTAGGAGCCTCCAGCCAGGGCTGGCAAGCTTATCCTCTTTGCGCACTGGAGGTGGGTTCCCCGGGGTGAGCCTGGCCTCCTGCCGGGCGTCGGGGTCCCGGGACCTCCATGCCTGCTTCCGGGTCGAGGGGGCCCCGGAGGGTCCCCGGGCCCTTTGCCTTAGTTGTCGATGCCGCGCACGTCGGGACGCCGTGGGGAAGATGGGGGGGCCCATCTGCCAGTCTTGTGCCTTGGCCTTGAGTGCCTCCTTGGTGTGCCCATGTGCGATGGACCCACTTTGACCGCATCAGGGGAACCCCATGTTCCACTATTGCGACAGTAGCCCCCGGGCATAGTCCCGGTGGCCACGCCCTTCTGCCGCCGGGGCTATGACCAAAAAAGAGTCAAAGTGGGTCCCCGACGTCAGGTCCTGAACGTCTTGTCACATCCGTCAGAGCCGCGCACTGCGGAGGTGCGCGTCCCACGGGTCTTCTGAACGTTGCGATCCACGCGGACCGCCAACGCTCGCCTTGAATCCATAGGGAGGAGACGATCGAACGGAAAACCTCCGCGGTCCCCGTGCCGGCCGGAGCGGTGGGACCATGACGCGACGCGTGGGGAGCCTTACAAGCCACGGTTCCGAGGAACTATAGCTGTTACTCCTTCCCAAACACAGAGATCTCGAAGCGTCGCCGGAGAGCACCTCGTCTTCACCTTTCGTAGCACACCGCAAATTAGCTCCCCTTCCCTCGCCCATGGCGCCTAGGCGAGCGAAGCGAGCTGCGATGAAGCAGACCGGCGGGAAGAAGAGGGCGGCAGCGGGCTCCGCCCGGACCGACCCTCCCTCACCGAGAGTGACACAAGCTCTGTACGATCCGAGTGAATTCGCCAGTGAGGAAAGGATTGCCACCATCCGCAAGACGCTGAGCAGGGAGTTCATTGGGGGCGACCAAATGGAGATCCACCCGGGGGCGAGTCCCCTTCAAGACGGTGAGGTGGTGACGTTCCACGATTTCTCAGTGATGGGGTTGCTTCCCCCCTTTTCTGATTTCTTCATGGCGGTCTTGGAGGCGTTCGGGCTGCACATGTTTCATGTGCATCCGAACGCGGTGCTGATCTTGGCAACCTTCGCACACGCTTGCGAAGCGTTCATCGGCGTAATGCCTGTCGGAGAACTATCCCAGGAACTGGGTGTGTCTCACTAGGTATCGAGTAAGGGGCTGAACACGGAATCAAACAACCCTCAACGTGCCTCGACGACGACGCTCATCGAGATCGCTGGGGGACGGCACTGCAGAGATGAACACGCGATGTTACCCAGGTTCAGGGCCCTCTTGGAGAGGTAAAACCCCTACGTCATGCCTTGGTTGTATTGCACTGCTTGTAAAGGTTATAGTACAAGGAGAGCTTGGGGAGCTCGAGGTGGCTAACAATGGCTAACCCTAGATCTCAGATCCGAACCCACTGAAGACCAACCAGCTAGGAATCAACTAGAGACCCACCCTTTGCCCGAACGTGCTCCCCCTCCTTTTATAGGTGTCTTGGACCTCTTCCCCCAAATATCTTGGCGGGAAGGGTCACCACATGGCGACGAAGGAGGAAGACGGGTGCACGATAAAGGCAGAGTCCATGGACGCGGTCCATGGCAGGGAGCGGCATCACCAAAGCTGGAAAAGCCACCGTCCAGCCGGGACGGTGGGCTGGCGCTGCTGAGGCTCGGGAGGCGCCCCATGGTGACGTCGCCCTTGGAGCGTAGCTGCAGACGGTCCCCTTATCACCAAAATGGCAATTCTTGTAGCTCCTTTGCTTGGTGCAGCATTGTTGACCGCTTTATATACAAGAGTAGCTACTGCGGCGCTGTCGTCACCGTGCGCTGGCGCGCCCGTGACTCTGCGGAGGGCGCAAAGCCCATGTGCGCTCTGTCGCGGAGACAGAGCCCGCTTCGTGGGGAAGGAACCCCCGCGAGGCCGGAGGCCTCGCCGAGCCTTTTGGCTTGATCCTTGGCAGAATCGATGGCAGCACCCAAGATGCCCTCTCGAGGAGAGGTCCCTCGCGAGGGGAAAACCCTCGCGAGGCTCGCCAGGCTTGGAGAGCCTGGTCCTTAGCGAAATTGTCTGAAGAGTGTCGTGGGCCCTGGTGGGCCGGCCCGTGGTACCCTGGTTTCCACTGTGCCGACAGTAGCCCCCGGGCCCATGATGGGCACGCCGAAGTCCTCGGATGCAGGCGAAGCGTCGGGGGCCCAACGATGCCTGCCTGGGCCGTGACACGTGGGGCGCAGCGGTTGTGCCCGAGGCCACGATCTCCTCGGCTCCAACGGGCGACCCGGTGGGGCCCGCCACGCCCTTGGTAACTGGCCAATAAAGCCTGCACGCGATGATGGTGCCCATCACTTCTCCCATTAATCCGCCGCACACTTCCCCCAAACGCCTCCTTCTTCCCAGAGCGAACCACCTCCAAAAGCTTCTTCTCTCCTGCGACCATGGCGCCCAAGAGAGCAGACACTCCCAAGAAAGGCAAGGCTCCGATGCAGGCTGGCAAGTCCGCGGCGGCGTCGCGGAGTGCTGAACCCCAGGGGGCGCTGCCGAGGTCCCGCATTAACTCGGCGGGGGTCGACAAGGTGCGCCACCTGGCGGCCGCGAGAACCAATGAGCACGGCGCCACCATCATGAAACCGGCTGGCAGCAAGCTTCCCGAGGGGTACTACCCCATCTTCCTCCACACTCTCTCCGCCGGTCTCATTCCTCCTTTTTCTGACTTCCTCATGGGGATTCTGGAGTCATACCAGATCCAACTCCTCCATCTTCATCCCAATTCCATCCTCATCCTCTCCATCTTCGCCTACCTCTGCGAGGCCTGTGTCGGTATCCATCCTTCTGTGGACCTCTTCCGCAGCTTCTACGCACTCCGGTCCACCACGCAGAACGAGCGAACCGGATGCGTCTCCTTCCGTATCGCCGACGCCAGGAGCAAGAACTACATCCCCATCGCGTGGAGCCACTACTAGGAAAAGGCTTATAGGTGGATTAAATAGCCGTGGCGCACCACCATTTTGATGCTCCATGGCTATATAGCCGCGGCGCACGAAAAGACGGTGCGCCACGGGTGGGCCATTACCCGTGGCGCACCAAAATGGTGGAGCGCCACGGCTATGTGGTGGTCTGGCTGGCTAGCGAGCCCCCTCCTTACCCGTGGCGCACCTTATTTTTGTGCGCCATGGGTAGCAACTTACCCGTGGCGCATCGCGGCGACGTGCGCCACAACTATTTGTGGTTCCAGATGCAAATGTTAGCCGTGGCGCAGCTTAATTCTGGTGCGTCACGCGTATGGTCCGGGGTGTATAGAGTACAGACTCGCTTCGCACCCCACCTACCACACACCCTAGCTCTCTCTCCCCCTTATCCTCTCGATCCCCTTCGCCTCATCTTCTTCCTCTCGTAGCCTCTCCTTCTCGAGCGCCGCCAGCATCCTCTCAGCGGCCGCCCTCCCAGGCCACCCCTCACCTCCGCGAGCTGGACCCCCACCTCCCCGGATCTCCTCCTCCACCTCCCTGACTCGCCTCGGTGCCAGCGACGCAGGCATGCATTACCGGCCGACCGGCGGCCATGGCGCATTCGTACGGCGATGGCAGGGTGCCTGAGCAGCTGCGGCAGGGGCTGAAGCCGGCGCTGGAGATGGAGGACCTCCAATCCGTCCGCCGTTCCGCATCGACCTCTGTAAGCCCCCAATCTCATCTCCTTCACGTGCCCTCGCAAGGTTTCATTTTCCCCGTGCTCGTGCCTATGCATACAAGGAGAAGGACGGCCTCCCCGCGCTCCTGCTAGTGGTCGCCTTACCGGGCTGCTCCTCCCGGCGTCCACCCGGAGCGGCTGCCAGGGTCTTCTCCGACAACATCTCCGAGGTGCTCCTGGCGGCACTGCTTCCCCGGCCTCGGATGCACTCCTGGACCCCGCCGCCACTGTTCGTCGTCGTGGTCTAGACCGGCGGTGGTGTCCGTTTGCCGGCGGACGGCGCTTCCATCCGCGCTGAGATCAAACATCGGCTATAGTCCGTCTCGGGTGAGCTCGAACTCCTCTTATCTGCTCTATCGTCACGCCATGGCGATGATTTACTTGGATTAGGCTACAAATCTGCAAGAAGAACTCCAGTTTCGTTGTTTTAGTCACACCTACTAGCTTTGATGGGTGCTGATGTAGCCTTTTTAGGTATTAAGTTTGTTACTACCTTGCTGCGATATAAAGATGCTCGATTTCTGATCATGATTGAAGTGCGTTCTGGTGTGAAAGTTTGTAGCTAAACTCAACCATTGAATTCGGTAGTCAGCTGTGAACAGATAAAGAAATGGCTAGTAACTTGTTTTTAATTGAATTTCTTCATAGCAATAGTAGATCTTGGGACACGGTGGTTCGAGGTCAATGACACTAGTTAGGCTTACTAGGTGAGTTGCTGGCTTTAATGGCCCTAATGGTTATGGCTTTAGCTAATTGCTCTGGTTGAGTAGGTACACTAGATGTATATGGTCCGTGGCTGCTATATACTTGCTGGTATTCTCTTACATTATATGTGCTATTTTCTTTCCTAACCACCGGACTGAATTCTGTGCTTGTTTGGAACTTATTTTCTTCGAAAGCCGATGATTAAAAATGTTGTGGCACTATGTGGTAACCCTGAAGGTCTGCAGAGCCTTGTGATATGCACAAGTACAAGTCCTGTGCATCCTACTTGGCTCTGCCGATCCTTCAGGGCTACTAATAATTGTGTGTCCGACCTAAATATGAGGCGCAAAATCTAAGTCATTTTTATTTTGTTTTGTCTGTTTATTCGAAAGCCGATGATTAAAATGTTGTGGCACTAGGTTGTAGGCCTGCAGGTCTTGTGAGCCTTGTGATATGCACAAGTACCAAGTCTTGTGCATCATACTTGGCTCACAAGATCCTGCAGGTCTACTTGTGTGTCCGACCTAAGTATGAGGCGTAAAATCTAAGTCATTTTTATTTTGTTTTGTTTTTTTCTTCTAAGCCGATGATTAAAATGTTGTGACACTAGGCATTTTAGCCTCCCTGCAGCGAACGGCACACAACGAGCGTCTACCTTTGTCACCGAACCCAATGGCTGGATTTAGCCTACCTGCTGGCATGTTCCCTGGCATTATTGTGTTGTCTTTGTTCACTGGCCAGCCATTGGATCCACCTCCTGTAGGTCGGTGAATAAAGACAATACAATGATGCTGTTGGAAACACAAGCCCTCAGGTAGGTTGAATCCAGCCACTGGATTTGGGTGACACAATAATGAATTGCCGAGGATCCTGCAGGTCTACTTGTGTGTCCGACCTAAGTATGAGGCGCAAATCTAAGTCATTTTTATTTTGTTTTGTTTTTTTCTTCTAAGCCGATGATTAAAATGTTGTGACACTGTATGATTCAGGGAGGAGCTAGTGAACCTTGTGATATGCACAAATAAACATTTTGTGCATCCTACTAGGTTCACTTGCTCCGTCTCTGAAATGTGTGTCCAATTTAAATATGTATGAGGCACAAATCCGAAATCATTTTGTTTTTTCTCTCTTTCTGAATGCCGATGATTAAAATGTTGTGTCACACTATGTGATTCAGGGAGGTGCTAGCGGACCTTGTGATATGCACAAATAAACATCTTGTGCATACTCTTACTTGGTCCGCTTGCCCCGTTCCTGATCAATGTGTGTCCAATCTAAGTATGAGGCATAAACTCAAATCATTTTGTTTCTTCTCTATGAATTGACAAAGCCGATGATTTAAACTATGCCATGGTAAAGGCAAGGAGAGTGTCTACAATGCCTTGTAGTATATACAATTGGAGTGTTTGTATTAATACATGGTCTTGTACACACTCTTTTTGCCTTGTTTTGCACAGCAATGATATATGAGGCTTTCCATTGTTAACTTCTCGCATTTCCTAAATTTTAATATTACGTTTGTAACGAAATTTTGACTTAGGCGTTTTTTGCTCAAGGCATGTTCTACTACGACGGCGCTCCACTCAATAATGCGGAGGTGGAACGGCGCATAACGGCACAAGGCGACATCCGACCCTTCACGACGAAAGACGGCATCCGCCCCTTCCCGGCCCCGAAGACCATCGACGCCTAGCTTATCTTTCATTATGTTGTCTAGCTGTGTATAGCTTATGTTCAAACAATCGATGAAATTTGTGTTTGTAATGTGATGATCTAACTTGCTACTCGATTCCGATGGAGACACATGTGTGATGTATATAATTTTGTCTACTTATATCTATGGCCAGTTATAATGCATGTGATCTGTGTATTTTATTTTGCAAAATGTATTATAGAATATATGTCTATAAATACCTGTATTAGCATCTATATAAATACACAGTATATAAAAAATACAGAAAATACCTTAGCCGTGGCGCACCTGTCAGTGTAGCCGTGGCGCACCTTACCCGTGGCGCATAATGGGTCTGTGCGCCACGGGTATATTTCATTAGCCATGGCGCAGGCTTGGGCGTGCGCCACGGGTAAGTGTGGTTACCCGTGGCGTGGCAATCCGTGGCGCAGGCCCCTGCGCCACGGGTAAGCCATTTTGGTGCGCCACGGGTAAGCTTTTCCCTAGTAGTGAGCGGCGAGAATGCCATCACCAAGGTGACGAAGAAAGTGGAGGACTTCCGCCAGCGGTGGTTCTTCGTCGACACCAAAGTGTCGAACCATCTCCTGGATATACCCGTGACGCCCCCGAAGAAGTGGGCGCGCTGGGCGAGCGAGGGCTTCGAGGGCCCAAAGCTCGACATGGTGTACGAGTGCCTGCGGGGGCTCCGCGACGCCGGGCTCACCGGCCAGATGGTGGCGAAGGACTTCACGCGGCGCCGCATCGCCCCCCTCCAGTGGCATTCGGAGCCGATGTGGACGTACGCAGGCCTGGAGGATAGGATGCGCCTATGCACGGTCAACTTCGCCCTGGAGGTGTTGGACAGGATCATGGTGGCCCTCTTCACCACGGCGGCCATCCCAGCCCCAGCCATCGACGAGGCCCGGCCGCTCTTCACCTTTGGGGAGGAGAAGGTGCGCGAGCACCGCAGGGCCCTGCCCAGATTCGATGAGTGGGGCATCGTGCCCGAAGGACACCGCGGGCCCCGTGGCAACCCGCAGGCGGTGGAGCCGGAGCAGATGGACGAGCCGTCGGAGCTGGACGAGGCGGAGGACTCTGGCGAGGGCGAGGCCTCGGGGAGCGCTGACCCCTCGAGAGACTTTGCCGGCTCCTCAAGGAGCGCACCGCCTGAAGAGGACCTCTAGGTGATTTCCTCCAGCAGCGGTGAGGATCCCTCTCGCGGAGCTCCCTCTCGAGGCACCGCGGAGGAGGAGGAGGAGGAGAGCAGCGGCAAGGGAGGGCACCGCGAGCCCCGCTCCAAGTTCGCCCACGACAGGGATGCCTCGGCCGCGAGGGGCGCTCCTCGCGAGGAGGCAGGAGCGCCTCGAGAAGGAACCAGAGCAAGCAGCCCCCAGCCGCCGAAGGCGAAGAAGAGGGTGTGGAGGATGGCTGACGAGTAAGCCCCGGTCCTTCTTCTTTTCTATAGGATTTTGCTTTCGAATACCCTCCTGAAGTATCTTCTGTTTGTCTTTCTTTTCAGCAACCTTGCGGTGCCGAAGAGGCGACGGCTCCGCAAGCTTGGAGAGACCGTCGGCGCCACCACGGCGACGCCGGCGGCTGATGAGCCGCAGCGTGTGGCTACTCCTCCCGCGGATGAGCACCGCGCGGAGGGGGAGGTTGAAGAGGTGGCGCCGTCGCCAGCACGGGCCACCACTCCTCCCATACTGCAGGAGGCAGCGGAGGACGAGGCGGCGACCGAGGCCGCACGAGCCTCGGAGAGGCTGGACGAGGCGCAGGCCCAAGAGGCCACCGTGGAGCCACCTCCGGAGGGAGAGGCCTCCGCAAGAGGGGCTGACGAGCCCGAGGCCGCGGCAGGCGCGGCCACCACGGGAGGGGCTGAATCTGCCCTCGAAGAGCAGGAGGAGGAAACGCCTCTGAAGCCCATGGACACCGGAGTTGGGGGCGAGAGGACGCCTAGCCCCCAGAGGGCTCCTATCGCGGGCGGTGAAGGAGGCGCCCACACGAGCCCCCAGGTCGCACCAGGAGCGGCCGTGAGCCCGAGCCAAGTTGCCTCGGGTACCTCGCCAAGCGTCGAGGCCCCTGCGCCCCGCGGCGATGCGGGGACCTTGGCGCTGCGGGAGCCGCGCCATCACGCAGCTCGCCGCACCTCCATCTTCAGCCAGGCGCGGCAGACGCTCGACGAGCTGGAGACGCAGTATGCCGAAGAGGAACTCGCCAGGGCGGAGGAGCGGGCAAAACTTGACGAAGCCTGGGCCCTCCTCTGCGAGAGGATGGAGAGCTGCCGCCGGCAGGATGCAGCGGCCCGGGCGGCGCGCGAAGAGGCGATGCGCTTCGCCAAGGAGACCCGCGACAGCGTGAAGCGGGAGGCGGCGGAGATCATGGAGCAGCTGGACGCCGCGCGGGAGGCGCTCGAGGAAGAAACCGCCTCCAAGCAACAGGAGATCTGGGCCGCCGAGCAAAAATTCATCATGGACTCCAAAGTTGTCGAGGACGGCTTGAAGGAGATCCGCGAGAGGCTGGACACTCGCGGGGAGCAGCTGACACGGCGCGAAGCGGAGCTGACGCGATGTGAGGGAGAGCTCTCCCCCCGCGAGGAGGAATTGCGTCGGCACGAGGAGCAGGTCCAGCAGCTCGAGAAGGACCAGGCCACCCGCGTGGAGGAACTGCTGGCTCGCGAGAGTCGGGTGGCCCAGGACGAGGCCACCTACGCGGAGCGCCTCGAGAAGGCCAACGCCAGCCTCGAGGCAAAGCAGAAGAAACTGAAGGAGGAGGCCGACGACAGGGTCAAGCTCATCCGTCAAGATCTCTCCAAGAGTTTTGGCGAAAAGGCCAAGAAGCAGGAGGAGCGCTTCACGACGAAGCGCAACGAGATCCAGAACCGCATCAAGGGGCTCAAGAAGGAGGAGAAGCAGATGGCCTCCCGCCTCCAGAGCGCCAGGGCCGCACAGGCTCGTGCGGAAGAGAAGGCCGCCGCCCTGGAGAAGGACCTGAGCGAGCTCCACTAGCAGGTGGGGCCGGTTGCGGACGCAGCGGAGGAGGCACAGCGCAACGCGCAGATCGCGCGAACCATGTCGCGCCAGCGCCAGCGCATGCTCCGAGACCTGGTGTCCCGCGCGCGTGCTGTCTGGGATCGCCTGGGGACCGAGGTCCCTTTCCTCGCCGCAGAGGGGAATGACGACGAGGCCGGGTACGCGTTCTTCTTCGAGCGATTCCTCACAAAGCTTGAAGAGACCGCGAAGAACCTCGACGAACGCCTCGTGGAGGAGAGCCGCGATCTCCTCGTCCTTGCCACCTGCCGCATCTTTGCCAACCTCGCGAGGCTTCAGCCTTCCCTCGACCTCGAGGCCGTGACGGCGCCCGTCGACCTCAGCTGCCGTGTCACGGTGAGCGACCGGATGCGGAAGGCCGCAGAGGCGTATGCCAAGAAATTCGACCAGGTCGAGGTAGAGGAGGACGAGGACGATGGGGAGGAGGACGCCGTGGAAGAGGAGGAAGAGGCCACAGCGGACGACGGGGGCACCTCAGGAGGCCCGACGGCCTGAGCTCTTTCCTGCGGCTGGATGTGCATGGGGCACACTTTATCTTAGTATTTTGCTTGGAAAACCTTGTAAAGACTTGTTTAAGTTTTATTTGAATGCGCTCGTGCCTGTCCCTCGGGAGGCTTTTATCTTTCCCTTCATGTCTTTTTCGCTCTACGTCTTAGGACCCTCTCTTAGCGCTACACCACCGCCGCTTTGGTATGTGAGAGTCAGGGCTCCACAAGGCCGGGGGGTGCGCGAGGCCTCGAGAAGTAAGAGCTCCCGAGGCGCGATGCTCGGGGCTCCCCTTTAACGCGCAAGCAGCCCATGAGGCATAGGAGAGAGAAAAGAGGCTCGAAGGACAAAAACCAGCGAAAGGAAATTTAACCAAGTGTTTGGACTTAGCTTTGCGAGGCGTTTTTGCCTTGGAGAGGGTGTGGGTTCCCTGATGAGGCGTTTTCCCTCCTGAGGTTGCCTGAGGCTTGTTTTGAACCTGCTTTCCTGCGCTTGGACAGATAGTGTCGGGGATATGAACCCCGGATATCCATAAGAGGTCCATTTCTTCAAGAACTACATGGGCCGGCTACGCAAGTGCCGGCTGCAGCGTGCCGCCTGGAGCCAGCCGGATGAAGCAAGCTGCCTCGTCTACCCGGAGGCGGACGGCCGGTTAGGCTCAAGCCGGCCGTACCAACCGACAGCTCCGTACAAGTGGGCCAGGATCGTATAACCATTGTCGGGCATCTCCTATACCCAATCATAACAACGGACTCCAGCCGGCTCACAGAGTAGTGATGTCATAGGGGCAATCGTGTAACTTCCTTGTAACCCAGAAACCCTAGATGCTACCTATATAAAGCATGCAGGGGCCTCCTGCGCGAGGCAGACAAGAGGGAGAGGAACGAGAGGCACAGAGAGAGAGGAACCCTTTAGCATCATCTTCAACCTCAGGCCAGCTGGAACCTTCAGCCGGCCACCACTCGAAAACAGCTCAAGGAGCGCCATTGTAGCCCGATTTGTGATCAATCAATAAGAACAAGAAGAGCAGGACGTAGGGGTGTTACCTCCACAAGGAGGGCCCCGAACCTGGGTAACTGACGTGTGTTTGCATGTTTGTTGCCCAATCCCGCGCGAGCATCCGATCGTCGCCTGCCCCGCATTCTTTTCCATCTCCGATGGATATGCCGTGCTATCCACCACGACATTTGGCGCCCACCGTGGGGCTAGCGGCGACTGGAGTCACGTTCTGCGCGGGATCCCGGACTGTGGATGGTCGGCGGATCGTCTCCGGCCTCGTGCTCTCCATCGGCTCCGTCGGCTGCGTCCTCGACAACACCAACAGCTTCGCCGACGTGGACGTCGCCAGCGGAGGAGCGGTCGTCACCCTTGGCGATTTCCACGTCTACGTCACTGTCGCCGCTCAGGAGTACCCGGAGGTGGTCTACTCGAGCTTGGCTCCTTCGATCTTCGACGCCAGCACCTGCAACGACGACTCCGCCTCCGGCTAACTCAACTCCGGCGACGCAGACCGCGACGTCACCAAGCTCAACGTCTACACCGAGGTGCACATGGTCGAGCACGCGGCGGCAGGAGGCCCCGTCACCACTACCGTTCATGAAGCTGGCGAACCTTCGCGCTACCAGCGCAACCTGGAGGCCGACTTCGAGCTGCTGAGCACCCCCGTCGCGCTGAGTGCTGATCCAGTCAAGGCGGCGGCTGAACTCGAGAGGATGCGGCAGCAGATCTACGACAAGGCGCTAAACCTCACGTCGACACAACGCCGGCTCAGCGCCACGATTCGCGAGTACAATTCGGCACACGGCTTCGAGCAGGTGGACCGCAATGCGGAGAAGCTGAATGAAGTTAGGCGCAAAGGAGGAGATCTTGGTGGCGCCATGAACCGTGCCGGCCAGGCGCATGAGCTCACCGACCTCAGCTTCCCCGAGAACAGCTGTCCTACGCAAAACATGAGGGCGGCGGAAGCAGCAGCCGCCGAGCTACCCTATCTCCAAGGCGAAGAACTACATCAACAAATGCGCCGGGTTCGACAACTCATCAACACGGCCAACCGGCAGCAGTGAGAAACGGAGGCAACGGCGAGCAAGGGGCATCATGAGCCGCCTCCAGGCTACGATGCAGCCGGCAAGTCCAAGCAAGGTGCAGAGGCGTCATCCACGAGCCGCGGAAGAGCGAAGGACAAGCAAACACGAGTTCATCGCGAGGGGAGCGCGAGCTCGCATCCTCGTGATCACGGCCGCGATCCGGCTGGACGACGCGAAGACGGCAACCGGAACGAGCCTCGAGCCGGACGGAACGTCAAGGAGCGAGTCGGCCACAAGGTCACCATCGACGAACGCCTGGGGCCGTTGGGACCCGAAACCAGCGACGACGCACGCCACCGCATCGACGTGCTCAAGCTGTCAAGCATCATCGAGGAAGAAGACATCGCTGCTCATCGCTGTTTCGGACCCCGCATCCGGAGCGAGCGATTCCCGAAGGGATTCACTCTCCCCAGGGACACACCCAAGTACAACGGCACCGCGAAGCCGGAAGACTGGCTCACCGACTACGTCACGGCGGTCAACATCGCAGGCGGCAACAAGCGGGTAGCCGTGCGCTACGTGCCACTCATGCTCCAGGGATCGGCACGGACTTGGCTCAACAGCCTTCCGAAGGAGAGCGTCAACAGCTGGCTGGACTTCGAGGAAGTGTTCAACCGCAATTTCACCGGCACCTACTTGCGCCCTGGCAATGCACAGCTGCTCGCGCTGTGCAAGCAGAAGGACGGCGAGTCGGACCGAGCCTACCTCACCCGGTGGACAAGCCTTCGCAACTCCTGCGAAGGAGTACTCGAACTCCAAGCCGTTCAGTACTTCATCCAAGGGTGCCGAGATCAGACGCTGCTCAAGCACCGGCTCCTGAGGAAGAGCCCAAAGACCATGGCGGAACTCATGGCAATCGCCGACGAGTACGCCACCGCCGACGCGGGCATGATCAATCCGATCCGACTCGATGAAGCCGGAAGAATCATCACGACGGAGCCGGCTGTACGCCGCAGCCGGACGGAAAACCAAGAAGGAGGAAAATCGACCCGGCGTGATTCCGACGCGGCCGGCAAACGCAAATCCGCAGACGACCGCGTCGAGTCCAAGGTCGTCGCTACGACCAAAGGAAGGATGGCAGGAGGCTTCGATAACCGCCGAATGAGGACAAGCGGAGACATGCGCCGGACAAGGGCAAGGAACAACTACGACTACATGCTCGATCAACCGTGCCGGAACCATGGCGACCGGCCAGCAAACCACACCGTCAGGCAATGCACCCTTGGACGCCCGAGGCCGCCACCGTACGAGCGGCGAAACCCGCCTCCGCCTCGGGATGAAGCCGGACGGGACGATCGAGGACGCGACGATAGACGACGCGAAGACAGGAATCGCGATGACCGCCAACGCGAAGAAGAGAGAGAACGCCTTCCGGCTCCGCCTCCGAGGGGTCCAGACGGCTACCAGAATCCGGATGCCGCCTACATCGTGTTCGTCAGCGAGCGCGACGACAAACGAAGCCGGCGCGAACGGTTCAAGGAGGTGAACGCGGTGGTTCCACCTGTCCCCCAGTACCTCAACTGGTCGCAGGAGCCGATCACATGGGACCGCAGCGACCACCCGGAACTGATGCCCAACCCAGGCGGCTATGCTCTAGTCCTGGAGCCCATGATCATCTCCACCAAGCGCGCTTGCACCTTCTCACGCGTCCTCATTGACGGAGGCAGCAGCATCAACATCCTCTACCGTGACACGCTGGAGAAGCTGGGCGTCTCCGAGTCCTGCTTGACGCCGAGCCGGACGGTCTTCCACGGCATCGTGCCGGGGCGAGCCGGCTCGTCCATGGGCCTCATTCGGCTGGATGTCCTATTCGGCACCAAGAGCAACCACCGCCGCGAGACCATCTCCTTCGAGGTGGTCAACCACTCCAGCGCCTACCACGCCATCCTCGGGCGGCCGGCGCTCGCCAAGTTCATGGCGGTACCCCACTACGCTTACCTCAAGATGAAGCTACCAGGCCCACGCGGGATCATCACCGTCGCCGGAGACTATAAACGCTCCATCGCATGCGCCTCCGACAGCGCAAAGGTGGCCGAGACCATGGTCTGCAACGAGGAGATGAAGCAATTCAAGCGCGAGGCTAGCGAGGAAAAGCTGGAGATCCCGGAGTCGGCCAAGCCGGCTGGCGAGTCGAACTTCCAGGCGGCCCGGGACACAAAGAAGATCTACTTCGACGACAACGACAAGTCCAAGTTCGTCTCCGTCGGGGCGAGCCTGGACCCCAAATAGGAAAGCGCGCTCGTCGAGTTCCTCCGTGAGAACCGGGACATCTTCGCGTGGTCCCCCAAGGACATGCCTGGTGTGCCGAGGGAATTCGCCGAGCACTCTCTTCACGTCCGGCCGGATGCCAAGCCGGTAAAACAGTCCCTGCGACATTTCGCGGAAGGAAGGAGACAGCTGATAGGAGAGGAAATAGCCCGGCTACTCGCAGCCGGATTTATCAAAGAAGTGCAACACACGGAGTGGCTAGCCAATCCGGTGATGGTGGAAAAGAAGAACAAGAAATGGCGGATGTGTATCGACTACACCCACCTCAACAAGGCTTGCCCTAAAGACCCCTTCGCATTGCCGCGCATCGACCAAGTGATCGACTCCACGGCCGGCTGCGACCTCCTCTCCCTCCTCGACGCCTACTCTGGCTACCACCAAATTCCGCTGAATCCGGACGACCAGCTCAAGACCGCCTTCATCACCCCATACGGCCCGTACTGCTACACCACTATGCCGTTCGGCTTGAAGAACGCGGGAGCAACATACTAGCGCTGCATGCAGAAATGCTTGCACGACCAAATCGGCCGCAACGCGCACGCCTACGTCGACGACGTCGTCATCAAGACCAAGGAGAAGCATACCCTCCTCCTCGACCTCAAGGAAACCTTCGACAACCTCCGCCGCTTCCAGATGAAACTCAACCCGGAGAAATGCGTGTTTGGCGTTCCAGCCGGACAGCTACTCGGCTACCTTGTATCGGCACGGGGGATCGAGGCCAACCCGGAGAAAATCGCCGCCATCGACAACATGCGACAACCGAGAAGCGTCAAGGACATTCAGAAGTTCGCCGGTTGTCTAGCCTCCCTTAGCCGCTTCATCAGCCGGCTCGGGGAGAAGGCTCTCCCGCTCTACCACTTACTGAAGAAAACGGACAAGTTCGTCCGGAGCGACGCGGCCGACGCCGCCTTCAAGGAACTCAAGCGGGCGATGGCCACCACCCCGGTCCTGGCACCTCCGACCCCAAAGGAGCCCATGCTCATGTACATTGCCGCCTCCAATAGAGTCGTCAGCGTGGTCCTAGTGGTGGAACGAGACGAACCCGGCAAGCAGCGGCCGGTTCAGCGGCCAGTCTACTACCTCAGCGAGGTGCTCTCGCAATCAAAGCAAAACTACCCGCATTACCAGAAGCTCGTATACGGCGTGTACATGGCCACGAAGAAGCTGAAGCATTATTTTCAAGAGCACCCGATCAAGGTGATAAGGACGCAACCGGCAGAGTTGCGAAATGGGCGATCAACCTGACGGCGCACGGAGTCGGGTACGACAAGAGAACAGCAATCAAGTCGCAGGAGCTGGCGGACTTTCTTGCCGACTGGACGGAGACGGACCACGTACCACCGCCACCCAACTCCGGCGAACATTGGCTCATGCACTTCGACGGCTCCAAAAGATACTGGGGACTCGGCGCTGGAGTCGTCCTCACCTCGCCCAAGGGGGGCCGACTCGAATACGTGCTACAGATCCACTTCACGGCGTCCAACAACGTAGCCGAGTATGAAGCTCTCGCACACGGCCTCAAGCTCGCCAAGGCTATGAACATCAAGCGAATCCTCTGCTACGGCGACTCCGATTTGGTGGTCCAGCAGACCACTGGCCATTGGGACGCCAAGGACCCCAACATGGCCGCCTACCGCTTCTTCGTCCAGCAGCTCGCGGGATGCTTCGAAGGATGCGAGTTCCACCACATCCACCGCTCCAACAACGAGGCAGCCGACACCCTGGCAAACATTGGCTCTCTTCGCGAGGAAATCCCACCCGGCGTCGCCCTCGAGAAGCTCTACAAACCATCCATCACGCCGTGTCCCGGCTCCGATTCCATACGGATGCCGCCGGACACGGAGTCGGCAGGGCCGGCTCCAGGCGAGACGGAGTCCGTCGAGGTCCTCGTCATAGAAGCGGCGCCACCATGGACCCAACCCTTCCTCGCCTACCTCGCCAACAACGAGCTCCCGGCAGACGAGCTCATCGCCAGGCAAATCAAATGCCGGGCAAGTGCTTACACCATCATCAACAACGAGCTATACAAGCGCAGCGTATCCGGAATGTTCCAACGCTGCGTGAGCCAAGAAGAAGGGATCAGGATCCTAAGGGAGATCCATCAAGGCGAATGCGGTCATCACGCATCCTCAAGGGCAATTGTGGCTAAGGCGTTCAGGCACGGGTTTTATTGGCCGACTGCGCTGGCAGACGCGAACCAACTGGTCCGGCTCTGCAACGGTTGCCAACGATTCGCAACGCAGAAGCACACGCCGGCTTCGGCACTCAAGACAATTCCTATCACCTGGCCGTTTGCCGTCTGGGGGCTCGACATGGTTGGACCACTGAGGAGATCCAGTGGAGGCATGACACACCTGCTGGTAGCGGTCGACAAGTTCACGAAATGGATTGAAGCCAAGCCGATCAAGAAACTGGATGGATCAACAGCAGTAAAGTTCTTCAAAAGCATCATCTACCGCTTCGGCTACCCCAACAGCATCATCACGGACAACGGGACAAACTTCGTCAAGGGAGAATTCGCCAAGTTCTGCGGCAGGACCGGCATCCAGCTCGACGTGGCCTCCGTTGCGCACCCGCAGTCGAACGGGCAGGTCGAGCGGGCAAATGGCCTCATCCTATCCGGCATCAAGCCTCGGCTGCTCGAACCACTCGAGCGCGCAGCCGGCGCATGGGAAGAGGAATTACCTTCCGTCCTCTGGAGTCTAAGGACAACCCCGAACCGTTCAACCGGCTTCACCCCCTTCTTCCTCGTCCATGGAGCTGAAGCCGTCATGCCAACAGACATCGAGCACGACGCACCCCGGATCGTGCTATACACGGAGGCACAAGCTAAGCAAGCCTACGAAGATGGAATGGACCTGCTCGAGGAAGCACGCCAGCTTGCCGAATCAAGGTCGGCGATGTACCAGCAGCAACTACGCAACTATCACAGTCGGCGCATCAAGCACGTCCACTTTCGTGAAGGCGATCTCGTGCTACGGCTCATCCAGGACACTAAAAACATGCACAAGTTGTCATCGCCATGGGAAGGACCGTTCATCGTCAGCAAAGCGCTCATCAACGATGCTTACTACCTCATCGACGCCCGCGAGCACAAGAAGGACACGATGGACAAGGAAGGCGATGAAACGGAGAGGCCATGGAACGCGTCACTCTTGCGTCGATTCTACACTTGAGAGAGAACAATGAACAAAAGCAAGTAGCATTAAACGTCAAGGGCAAGGCATTACAGATAAAGGCTAAACAACAAAGCAAAAGAGGGAAGTCCACAGGCGGACCTTCCCCGCGCAACTACAAGGTCGAGCCGGCAGAGCTCCCTAAGCGGCATCCGTCGCCTTCCCGGATCCACCTATCTTCTTGCCAACCCAGTGCTTGATGCAGAGGGTGCCGTCGAACACCTTCACGAAGAAGACGCCCTTGTCACGCCGGAGACGGAAGCAGAGAATGAAGCCGGCTTCGAGCTCGTAGAAGTCAGCGAACTCGTCCCAACCCCTAACAAACTCCACCCTATTGACAACAGCATTACCCTCCACCTGGGAGGTGAACCGGACGGTTGCATTCCAGGGACCCTGGGAAGCACCCTCACGGAAGAGCTTGAACTTGAAGTGGCCAACGCCCGGCAGTGCGTCGGCGAAGGCATCGGAAAGCCTCTGCACCGGCCCAGTAACTGGCGAGTGCAGGATCAAGAGAAACTCCCCGATAGGGAACACACCCCAGGCCGGGCGCCGCGGATTCTCCAGGGAGTCGGAAGAGGTGGAGGACAACTCCGCGCTGTCTTCCTCGCCGTCGGCGACAGCAGAGGGAGCATATTTAGGAATCGGGTCAAAACCCGGAGGGGGAAGAACAGGGGTGGCTTCCTCCTCGCTCGACGAGTCGTGAAGAACAAGGAGGTTCTTGCCACGACCAACGCCAACGCTAATGCCGCCACTGACGGCACCCGCCCTCTTCAAGCCAGCACGGCCGCTGCCTTTGCCACGGCCAGCGCTGCTACCAGCGGCAGTGGAGGGGACCGCTTTTCCTCGCCCTCGACCGCCTCTCTTAGGGGGACGACCGCGCGGACGTTTCGCCGGAGGCGCAGCGATGGTTTCCTCAGCGGCAACATCCAAAGGCTCGGACTTCACCATGGCAGGGACGCGAGGGAACGATAGGAGGAAGACGAAGAGAGAGCAAGAAGGCGTAAGCAATGAGAAGGAAGAACGAAAATTGTGAAGCTTTATAACACAACCAAGGGACAACGTGGGAGACCCAACCGTCACCCACGATCCCATGATCAACACGTGGTAACGAAACTCAGTTGACGGGACCTTTCAGTAACTGCAACCGGGTCCACGCACAGAAGCCAAGGAGGCAAGGCCAAGCCGGCAAAAAGATTCCCGGGGGCTGCGCACCCGCCAAGGCGGCTGCCCAGACCCGGATGAATATATAAATCACCCCAAGTCACGGACTCGGGGGCTGCGAAGCCGTCAGCCGGCAAAAAGATTCCCGGGGGCTGCGCACCCGCCAAGGCGGCTGCCCAGACCCGGATGAATATATAAATCACCCCAAGTCACAGACTCGGGGGCCGCGAAGCCGTCAGCCGGCATAAAAATACCCGGGGGCTGCGCACCCGCCAAGGCGGCTGCCCAGACCCGGATGAATATATAAATCACCCCAAGTCACGGACTCGGGGGCTGCGAAGCCGTCAGCCGGCAAAAAGATTCCCGGGGGCTGCACACCCGCCAAGGCGGCTGCCCAGACCCGGATGAATATATAAATCACCCCAACTCACGGACTCGGGGGCTGCGAAGCCGTCAGCCGGCATAAAAATACCCGGGGGCTGCGCACCCGCCAAGGCGGCTGCCCAGACCCGGATGAATATATAAATCACCCCAAGTCACGGACTCGGGGGCTGCGAAGCCGTCAGCCGGCAAAAAGATTCCCGGGGCTGCGCACCCGCCAAGGTGGCTGCCCAGACCCGGATGAATATATAAATCACCCCAAGTCACGGACTCGGGGGCTGCGAAGCCGTCAGCCGGCAAAAAGATTCCCGGGGGCTGCGCACCCGCCAAGGCGGCTGCCCAGACCCGGATGAATATATAAATCACCCCAAGTCACGGACTCGGGGGCTGCGAAGCCGTAAGCCGGCATAAAAATACCCGGGGGCTACGCACCCGCCAAGGCGGCTGCCCAGACCCGGATGAATATATAAATCACCCCAAGTCACGGACTCGGGGGCTGCGAAGCCGTCAGCCGGCAAAAAGATTCCCGGGGGCTGCGCACCCGCCAAGGCGGCTGCCCAGACCCGGATGAATATATAAATCACCCCAAGTCACGGACTCGGGGGCTGCGAAGCCGTCAGCCGGCAAAAAGATTCACGGGGGCTGCGCACCCGCCAAGGCGGCTGCCCAGACCCGGATGAATATATAAATCACCCCAAGTCATGGACTCGGGGGCTGCGAAGCCGTCAGCCGGCAAAAAGATTCCCGGGGGCTGCGCACCCGCCAAGGCGGCTGCCCAGACCCGGATGAATATATAAATCACCCCAAGTCACGGACTCGGGGGCTGCGAAGCCGTCAGCCGGCAAAAAGAATCCCGGGGGCTGCGCACCCGCCAAGGCGGCTGCCCAGACCCGGATGAATATATAAATCACCCCAAGTCACGGACTCGGGGGCTGCGAAGCCGTCAGCCGGCAAAAAGATTCCCGGGGGCTGCGCACCCGCCAAGGCGGCTGCCCAGACCCGGATGAATATATAAATCACCCCAAGTCACGGACTCGGGGGCCGCGAAGCCGTCAGCCGGCATAAAAATACCCGGGGGCCGCGCACCCGCCAAGGCGGCTCCGCAGACCCGGACGCATAACTAAATCACCCCAAGTCACGGACTTGGGGGCTGCACGACATAACGACGGCAGAAGAAAAGCGAAAGGCGAACAAAAAACGGGAAATTTTGACCCGGCTAGATGCTCAAGCCGGCCCAAAATTCGGGGGCTAGGCATGGTGATTATCATCACCAAAACAAACATGAACCCCGGTACAAAGGCCCAGCAGCCACAGAGAAAACGACACTCACGATAAGCAGCCAACAACAGGAAGCAGAATGGCGAATTTTTACAAGGCAATCTCCAAAAGTGCACGACATAACAAGATGTGTAATGTGACAGGACAGTTAATAGTACGGAATGACAGTTACACCCGGCATCCCAGGGAAGCAAGCAAATCAGGCAATAGAAGCATCAGCAGCGTCGCCGGCTTTAGTATCTTCAGTTGGCTGCGGCGCCGAGGACGGTTCAGCAGGCACAAGCTCCGTCAGGTCCACTGCCTCGGCAATCCGCCCTGAGGCTATGGCGATTTCCGGACGCAGGCTTGCGAGGGATGTCCCAGTGCGGAAGCCATCCAATAGCCTGCTCATCAGCACGCCAGGATACCATGACTTCACCAACGCCAGTGCCATGTCGGTGCCTCCGCGCGCCGCCATCTCCACCTGCTCGTTGATGCCAATTGGTGCCCCTTCAAGCCGAGCAGACAAGTCGTGGAGAGCAGCTGGCAAGGGAGCATCCGCCACAAGTTCTCAAGCACGCTGCCGGCTGCCTCCTTCAACTGATCGAACTCCTGGCCGAATCGCAGAAGGCGGGAGACGGTAGTCGGAGCAGATCCGGCAGTGGCACCAGAGGACTCCGGTCGGGAGTGACCCGAGGCAGCATCTTTTTGGATTTGCGCGTCTACCTCGGGATAGAGGCCTGCATTTCAAACCAATGAGGCCGAGTAGAAGACCCAAAGCAAGAAACCAAGGAGAAAGGAGACCTCACTTACCGAGGATCAGCTCGTTTACACGTTCAACCTCCTTGACCAGGCCGCCCACCAGCTGTTCCTGCTCAAGCTCGCGCGCCTTGGCCGCCTGGACGATCTTGTCGCTGTTCTCGACAGAAGCTTTTAGCAGATCCCTCAGCTCGGTCGCATCCCCGCGGAGAGACTCAATCTCGCTCTGTTTCCGGCGGTCAGCTTCCCGCAGTTTCGCCGCCTCCTCGCCCAGCCGGACGACCTCGAGGCGGCGTTCCTCCGACGCTTTTTCCGCCGCTTGGAGATCGGCCTTGGACGAGGTCAAGGCGGCGTCCTTTTCCTTCAGTTGCTTCTCCAAGCCAGCACGGGATGTGGCGTCGCCTGAAAAGTTTGGACCATCGTCAAGCCAAGACGTGCAAGAGAAAAACGAAGAACGGCAGGACCGAGGGTGCGAGCGAGAAAAGAAGCTAAACCTTTAGCCGCCTCAAGCTCTCGCTTGAGCAATGCCGCCTCCCTAGCCGCCTCGGCAAAACCTTGCTCGACGGAGGAGCAGAGCAAAGTTACGTTGGCCAGGTTCTCGCTGGCCGTCTGTTCCGCCAGCGCGGCAAGGGGAATCCTACCCGACGCGTCGGGCTGAGCCGGCACCGGCCCAGTGTACGGCGGAGAAGATACCAGGATCGACTAACGAGGACCCGGGAGCGAAGCCGTCGCTTCCTCAATGGCCCTGCCCTTGGCTGTCTCGGCCACCACCGAGGAAGGGGTAGGGAAGGCGAGATACCCGGCCCCGGCACCGGGCCGAGGAACTACTTGGAAGGCATCCACCGACGCCTCGGCGCCACCAGCCGGAGGTGGAGGGGTGGAGTCGACCACGGGATGAACAGCACTCGTCGACATCGGGTCGACCACCCCCACGTCCGCCGTCGCCGTCGCCGCTTCTGAAGGCGGGTTAGCCGCTTGCGCCGCAGGGGCCTCGGTAGCGGGCACCGAGGCCGACTCCACCACCGCGACAACTGCCGTCTCCGCTATTGGAAGCGGCGCCCTACGAATTAAGGAAAGCGTCACCACCAAGCACAAGTAACAAGATTTTCACCACGAGGCGAAGGCGTACCCGTCGCACGAGCCCAGGACTCTGGCCATCCTCCTCCTCCTCAAGCGCTTCGATGGGGGGGACGGCGCAGCGTCGGATGGGCGCTTCACGCCCCCGGAGGGCACTTCCACGCCCTTCGCAGGAATGGCGGAGCCGTCAACCGACCGCTCCGCGCCAGCCGGCACCGCTTCAGCCCCAGCGCCGACCGGAGTCACGTTCTCCGCGGTCTTGCGGGCATCCGCGCTTGCTCCCACTTTCTCCTCGGCCGCCTTAGCAGCCGCTGGCTGCTTTGCAGCCGCCTGGGCATCCATCGACGCCCGGATTGAATCCGCCTGCGCCAGCTCCGCGTAAATAGCTTTCTCCATATCCTCGATACTCGAGTCATAACCAAGAACAATAGGAGGAGAAAGATTAACCACCTGGGCGCGGGTCTTGTCGGCGGCGGGTTCTGCCCTCTCCACGTCCGCCGCCTTCGTCCTCTCCTCGTCCTCCTTCGAGGCCAGCAGCTGCTCCATGGTCATACCAATGTCAGTTGTCTCCAAAGCCAAAACAGCCTGCGTTGTTTGAGCATAAAACTCCCTCTCCAAATCACCCGGGTTCAAATCATAAATAAAATCACCGCTGGGAGCGCGACCAATCACCTCGTCTTTGGCCCCACCAGTCAGGGCCTCCTCCTCCGCCATCTTGGCGTCGACCTCAGCCCGGATCTCGGCCATGATCTCGTCCGCCCTGGCCTCGGTCTCAGGCGTCTCCGCCTTCGGTCTTCCGGCTGGCGACAGGCCGGCCGTGGTAGGCCGGGGAGACGTCGAAGCCAACTTTTTGGCGGGCAGCACGCCTCGCTTCTCGAATGCGCCCTTCCGCTTGGGTGGCGCGGTATTCGCATCGACATCGGCGGCCGACTTCGACCGCCTCTCCTTCACGATCCGCCGAGTAACGACCACCTTCTTCCGCGCCGCCGCCTCCAATTCCTTGGTCCGGCGGGTGGATATCGCCGGCTTGGAGGCTGGCACGGAAGAAGAACCTTCAGAGTCCGGCTCAGAACTGCTGGAAAGATTCACTACCACGCGCGTCACATCATCAGTTTGCCCGACGACTCCGGGCTCGGAAGACTTACCGCGAGGCGGCAAGACCGGGGGCTGGACGACGCGCTCGAGGCCCTCGTCCCGGTCGACTGCCGGGTCGGAGTCGGAACTGGCGGAGGGGACAGGACTCGTAGCGGTGTGGGCAGCGTCGTCATCGCCTCCGTCATCCTCGTCAACATCGGCGCCCCCACCAGACGATTCGGTGGAGTTGCCACGCCCGTCCGAACCGGCGCGGCCGCCGCCGCCCGACTCTTCGTCAGCGGTGGCATCTGTTTCTTCTCCCGCCTGTTCGTCGGTGGAATTCTCCGCCGTCTCCAGCAACTTCGTCAGCGCCTTGGTGAAGGGACCGCTGACGTCGGGCTCGAAGACGACTTCGAGGTCTTCCGCCCGTTGGAGGTCGCAAAGCTGCGCAATGGGCCGACTAGGTCAGGCGGCAGCCGGACAAGGGAATTGAAGACGGACAAGAGAGTAAAGACTAACCACCGGAGCGGGCGCCGAGCGGGTGAAAGGATCGCACCCGAAATCCCAGCCGTCCTCGACCCTGTCGGTGACGAGACGGGAAGCCCATTTACGGAGGGCCTTGGCTTCGGCAACTCCAAGTAGGCCCGGCTGGGATCCCGGATGCCGAAGTAGAAGCACATCTTGTGTGGACGCGACCGCAGCGGATATATCCGCCTCGACAGCCACGCCATGGTCAGGTCCCGGGATGTTAGGCCATCCCTCACCAGCTCCTTCAGCCGGTTGAACAAGACACTCTCAAGAGCCGAGTCCACGGGCGGCTTTCGGAGCCAGGACTTGGAAGCCGGTAGCTCATTGGAGAAGACTGGGAGGCCGATTCGGTCGACGTCCGAGAGATTCCGGACGTAGAAGTAGGAGTTCTGCCACTTCTTGACAGACTCCGGCAGGCTGATCTTGGGCATCGGCGTATTCCTCGCGCTGATAGAGACGCTGCCGCAGACGCGCTGCACCCCGGCGGTCGCTTGAGACCGCAGGAAGAAGAACATGCCAAAGATCTCCATGCTGGGCCAGAGGCCCAAGTACGCCTCGCACAGCGTGACGAAGCAGGACAGTTGGGTGATGCAGTTCGCCCCCAGATGACGGGGTTGCAGCCCGTAGAAATGCAGGAATTCCGCGAAGAAGGAACTCACCGGGAGCCCCAATCCTCGCTGCAGATGCGCGGTGAATACGACAACCTCGCCGTTCTTGGGCTCGGGCGAAATTTCCCCTTCAGGAGGCACGCGGGCTTCCACATCGCCCGTCGCCCCCAAGAACTTGCCCCGGCGGAACTTCCATAAGTATTCCTCATCCACGATGGAGCCCATCCATGATCCCGAGCTCGCCATGGAGGTTCGATTTCCCGTCGCGAGATACGCGAATGTGAGGAAGGCACGCACGAGAAAGGAGATGAACAAGAGCTAGGAAGCACGAGAGGCAAGCGGAGGAGACGAGATAGGAATGGGGAGCGGTATCTCCAGCCGTTCCCCCTCTTCCCACTTTGAAAGCAGGGCAGGCGGAACCGCCCCGCCTGTCACGCCGCGTGGCGGGCAACCGCGCCGCACTCTCCGCAGACGATCCCGAAAGTAGGCAGTTGCCACAGAAAATCCTGCCCAGAGAAGCCGAGGCGACGTACGCCAGGCCTCGGGCAGAACATCAACGGCTTCCCGAAGCGGTGAAAGGTGGCTGACGTAAGCCACGACCTGAGCCGCCAAGCCGGCCGCTCCGAGCCACAGGGACCTATTGATCCGGCTCCACGTGGCCGGACGAATCAACGGCTACTTCGACAATGTACGACCAAAGACAGGAGTGCCCGTGAGGCCCTCCCCACGAACAAGCTTCAGCTCCATCCGGCTTTGGTTCCAACCGGCGCCCACTCCAACCTCGACATCACAACCGCAACATTCAAGACGGGGGAGAAGATTGAGAAGCCTTCCCAGCAAGCTAACAAGACTCCACGATCTCGGGGGCTAGTGTCGGGGATATGAACCCCGGATATCCCTAAGAGGTCCATTTCTTTAAGAACTACATGGGCCGGCTACACAAATGCCGGCTGCAGCGTGCCGCCTGGAACCAGCCGGATGAAGCAAAGCTGCCTCGTCTACCCGGAGGCGGACGGCCGGTTAGGTTCAAGCCGGCCGTACCAACCGACAGCTCCGTACAAGTGGGCGAGGATCGTATAACCGTTGTCGGGCATCTCCTGTACCCAATCATAACAACGGACTCCAGCCGGCTCACAGAGTAGTGATGTCATAGGGGCAATCGTGTAACTTCCTTGTAACCCAGAAACCGTAGATGCTACCTATATAAAGCATGCAGGGGCCTCCTGCGCGAGGCAGACAAGAGGGAGAGGAACGAGAGGCACAGAGAGAGAGGAACCCTTTAGCATCATCTTCAACCTCAGGCCAGCTGGAACCTTCAGCCGGCCACCACTCGAAAACAGCTCAAGGAGCGCCATTGTAGCCCGATTTGTGATCAATCAATAAGAACAAGAAGAGCAGGACGTAGGGGTGTTACCTCCACAAGGAGGGCCCCGAACCGGGGTAACTGACGTGTGTTTGCATGTTTGTTGCCCAATCCCGCGCGAGCATCCGATCGTCGCCTGCCCCGCATTCTTTTCCATCTCCGATGGATATGCCGTGCTATCCACCACGATAGATAGGCATACCCACAAGCGATATATAGCTAGATAACTCATGCGCACTCGTAGGTTCCTTCATGCATGTTTCGCGAGGAGAACAAGCACCAAGGTCCTTGGTGAGTTGACGTGCACGGGAGCTGGCCCATGAGTTCAGAGATCGGATCCCTTGGGTTTGAGGCGCTGCTGGGATGCTCCCGAGATACAGGCACCATGCTCAGGAGGGATCATACGAGCAAGCAAGGATGAAATGCAATAATACAACTGCTTATCGAAGCAACAACATATGCTGTCGCGGAGCGCAAAGGTTCAAAGTGACCTGAAACAAGGGTTCATTACACTAGCGTGGCCAGAAGTACAAAATCCGCCATGTCTGGGCATGGGGTTCCACATGGAGTGGCTGAGTCTCTCGCGGCCCGAGGCGACGCATGTAGAGAGAGCTCAGAGAGGGGGCCCCTATGCGGGGGTGGCTTCGTAGAGCATGTGGTCCGCCATGTCTGGGCATGGGGATCCATCTCACCAAGGCATGGTGCTTAAAGAAGTCACCTTGCCGAGGCGTGGTGGCTTGGGAGTCTTCTCGAACGGCCCGCGGCAACGTATAGTAGAGAGGGGAGCCCGAATATTTTCCTCGTGGAGGATGATGGCGTGAGGCTCTCCCTTGATGCAAAAAATTGCTCGTCGAGGATGATCAGAGGTAGAACTTGCGCAGGTGCTGGATGTTCCAGGGGTTGGCGACAGGGATGCCGTCCTCCGTCTAGATCCGCGCGGAGCCAGGCCTGGCGATGTGCACGACCCTGTAGGGTCCTTCCCACATTGGCGAGAGCTTGTGGAGGCCTGCCCTGGAGAGGATTCTCCTCAGGACAAGGTCTCCTGCTTCGAGAGTGCGCGGGCGGATGTGGCGGCTGTGGTAGCGACGAAGGTCTTGCTGGTACCTTGCCGCTCTCAGGGCCACATTGCGGCAGAGCCCCTCGAGCAGCAGCAGGTCGTCGTTGCGGAGTCCGTCCAGCTCAGCCTCCTTGAAGGCCAAGACTTGTGGAGAGCCGTGGGTGATCTCGCTGGGGAGAACAGCTTCAGCGCCATAGACGAGGGAGAACGGCGTCTCGCCAGTCGGCTTCGTTGGCGTGGCGTGGATGGACCAGAGCACCGAGGGGAGCTCATCGATCCAGTGCTTGCCGCTGGCCTTGAGGCGGTTGAAGCTTCTCGTCTTGAGGCCCTTGAGCACCCCGACATTGGCTCGCTCAGCCTGCCCGTTGCTTCGTGGGTGAGCCACCGAGGCGTAGCAGATTTGGGCGCCGAGGCTGCCGCAGTAGGACTTGAAGGCGCCGCTGATGAATTGCGAGCCGTTGTCGGTGATTGTCGTGGTGGGTTGCACGGCATATCCATCAGAGACGGAAAAGAGTGTGGGGCAGGCGACGATCGGATGCTCGCGCGGGATTGGGCAACAAGCACGCAAACACACGCTAGTTACCCAGGTTCGGGGCCCTCTTGTGGAGGTAACACCCCTACGTCCTGCTCTTCTTGTTCTTATTGCTTGATCACTGAATCGGGCTACAAAGGTGCTCCTAGAGCTGTTTCGAGTGGCAGCCGGCTGGAGACCCTAGCCGGCTGGAGGTTGAAGATGATGCTTTCTGTCTCCTCACGTGTTTTCTCCTCTCCCCTTCTATTGCCTGTCCTCGCGCAGGAGGCTCTAGCCCGCCTTATATAGGCAGCGGGCTAGGGTTTCTGGGTTACAGGGAAGTTACAGGTTTGCCCCCATGACATCACTACGGTCTCGAGCTGGCTGGAGCTTGTTGTCATGATTAGGTACAGGAGATGCCCGACAGTGAGTACTGTTCACCAGGAGCGGTTACGCGGTCCGGGCCCACCCGTATGGAGTTGTCGGTTGTTCGCGTCCGGCTTCAGCCTAGCCGGCCGTCCGCCTCCGGGTAGACGCAGGCGGCTGCTTCAGGCAGCTGGTTCTAGCCGGCGCCAAGCAGCCGGCACTTGTTCAACCGGCATCTTGGAGTCTTGAAGAAATGGACTTCCTTGGGATATCCAGGGTTCATATCCCCGACACTAGCCCCCGAGATCGTGAAGTCTTGTTAACTTGTTGGGAAGGCTTCTCGATCTTCTCCCCTGCCTTGAACGTCGTGGTTGAAATGTCGAGGCTGGAGTCGGCGCCGGTCGGAACTGAAGCCGGGTGGAACCGAAACTTGCTGGTGAGGGATGCTCATCGGGCGCTCCTGTCCTTAGTTGCGAGTTGTTGAAGTTATCGTTGAATAGTCCGGCTTCACGGTGTAGGATCTGCAGATTTTTCCGGTCTGGATTGGCCGGCTCGAAGACTCGGATCGTGGCCTACGTCAGCCACGGCCTGCACCTCGAGGAGCCGTTGGTGTTCTGCCCGAGGCCTGGCGCACGTCGCCTCGGCTTCATCGGGCCGGATTTTCTGCGGCAACTGCTTGCTTGCGGGGATCGTCTGCGGAAAGTGCGGCGCGGTTGCCCGCCACGCGGCCTAATGGGCGGAACGGTTCCGCCTGCCCCGCTTTTAAAGTGGAAAGAGGGGGAACGGCTGGAGCTACCGTTCCCCATTCCTATCTCATCTCCTTTGCTGCTCCTTGCGCTCCCTAGCTCTTGTCCATCCTTCTTTCTTGTGCGTGCCTTCCTCGCATTCGCATCTCTCGCAACGGGAAACCGAACCTCCATGGCGAGCTCGGGATCATGGATGGGCTCCACTATGGACGACGAATACCTTTGGAAGTTCCGCCGGAGCAAGTTCTTGGGAATGACGGGAGATGTGGAAGCCCGCGTGCCCCCCGAAGGGGAAATTTCGCCAGCGCCCAAGAGTGGCGAGGTCGTCGTGTTCACTGCGCATCTGGAGCGAGGATTGGGGCTCCCGGTGAGTTCCTTCTTCGCATAATTCCTGCGCTTCTACGGGCTGCAGCCCCATCATTTGGGGGCGAACTGCATCACCCAGCTGTCCTGCTTCGTCACGCTGTGCGAGGCATATTTGGGCCTCTGGCCCAGCATGGAGATCTTCGGCATGTTCTTCTTCCTGCGGTCCCAAGCGATCGCCGGGGTTCAGCGTGTCTGTGGCAGCGTCTCCATCAGCGCGAGGAATACGCCGCTGCCCAAGATTAGCCTGTCGGAGTCTATTAAGAAGTGGCAGAACACCTACTTCTACGTCCGGAATCTCACGGACGTCGACCGAATCGGCCTTCCGGCTTTTTCCAATGAGCTGCCGGCTTCTAAGTCCTGGCTCCGGAAGCCGCCTGTGGATGCGGCTCTTGAGAGTGTCTTGTTCAACCGGTTGAAGGAGCTGGTGAGGGACGGCCTAACGTCCAGGGACCTGACCATGGCGTGGCTGTCAAGGCGGATGTATCCGCTACAAGCTCGCCCACACAAGATGTGCTTCTACTCCGGCCCCCGGGATCCCAGCCGGGCCTACCTGGAGTTGCCGAAGCCAAAGACCCTCCGCAAGTGGGCTTCCCGCCTCGTCACCGACAGGATCGAGGAAGACTGGGATTTTGGGTGCGATCCCTTTACCCGCTCGGCACCTGCTCCAGAGGTTAGTCTTTGCTCTCTTGTCCGTCTTCAATTCCTTTGTCCGGTTGCCGCCTGACCCAGTCGGCCTATTGCGTAGCTTTGCGACCTCCAACGAGTGGAGGATTTCGAAGTCGTCTTCGAGCCCGACGTCAGTGGGCCCTTCACCAAGGCGCTGACGGCCTTGCTAGAGGAGGATTCCGCCGATGAACAGGCGGGAGGAGAAACAGACGCCACCGCTGACGAAGAGTCGGGCGGCGGCGGCCGCGCCGGTTCGGACGGACACGGTGACACCACCGAGTCGTCCGGTGGGGGCGCCGATGCTGGTGAAGATGGCGGAGGCGATGACGATGCCGTCAATACCGCAACGAGCCCTGTCCCCTCCGCCGGCTCCGACTCCGATTCGGCAGCCGACCGGGACGAGGACCTCGAGCGCGACGTCCCGCCTCCAGTCTCGTCGCCTCGCGGTAAGTCTTCTGAACCCGACGCCGCCGGGCAAACCGACGGTGTCGGACGCGTGGTAGTAGATCTTTCCAGCGGTTCTGAGCCGGACTCAGAAGGTTCCTCTTCCGTGCCAGCCTCCAAGCCGGCGCCATCCTCCCATAGGACCAGGGAATTGGAGGTGGCGGCGCGGAAGAAGCAGAAGGCGATCCTCCCCCCACGGGTCGTGAAGGAGAGGCGGTCGAAGTCGGCCGCCGATGTTGATGCGAACGTCGCGCTGCCCAAGCGGAAAGGCGCGTTCGAGAAACGGAACGTGCTGCCCGCCAAGAAGCTGGCTCCTGCATCACCCCGGCCCACTACTGCCCGTCTGATGCCCGCCGGGAAGCTCTCGGCAGAGGCCAGGGCGGATGAGATCGTGGCCGAGGTTAGGGCCGAGGTCAACGCCAGGATGGAAGAGGAGGATGCCCCGACTGGTGGGGCCGACGATGAGGTGATTGGTTGTAGCGCCCCGACCCCAGAACTATACAGTGGAACGTTGTGTAACCGGTCATGCTACACAATTGAGGGTTACTGGGTTTACCAATCCCAGGCCAATACTCCTTGGCAGGTGTGCTCGGAATGGATCATCGGCACACAACACCTCAATCATGCCATAAGCTCAGACATCGCTTCCATGTATAGTAAAGAGACCGAGACTTGTGGAACGAACTGGCACATCACAGACTCTACGACACAAAGATATCATAGTTCAACTCATATAATTGAGAAAGATAGCAAATGACACATCAGAGGTCACTGACCCATCATTACAACAAGCGGAAGCAAATTAAAGTTGTCTAAACAACAAGATCCAAATTATGGCCTAAGAGGCCTACAGATAAACATCCCGTGCCAGCCTGTTCCATGACGTCCCAAGCTGCCACCTGGGAACCCCAGACTACTCGTCGAAGTCAACATAGAACCCACCTTCCAGTTCGGTGGCGTCCTCCTCTGAAACAAATAATAAGCAACAAAGCAAGGCTGAGTACGACGTACTCGCAAGAATTAGTAGGGCGATATAGGCCCGATGATGACGGAGGCTTCAAAGCTATATAAGGTAGTTGTTTTGCATAAAGCTGATTTTTCCTTCCGAAGACTAGGACTCATGGCATCGTCTAATCAGAAGGTTTTCATAAGGGGATAAGAGGGTAACACTTTTCTCTTCGGTTCACGGGGAACCTACTGTATTCAGAAACACTACTTATCTCCACCAAGGCACTCCCTCGAATCACCCTCGAGGAAATGAACCTTTATCACACGTTGATTATGCAACCTCTAGCTGCCATTTGATTTGTCCATAACCGTGGACACGGCTTTTCGAAAAGATTAAACCCTGCAGGGGTGTACTGTTTTTACCATTGGTACCGTCCGACCCCTTGCCTGATCATTTAGCTCTCTTCCGGGGAAAGCCGGCAGGGCAGGCGCGGTTAAACCTTTACAAAGCATGAGACTATCCAAGGGTCATCGTGACGACAGGACAAGTTCAGTGCCTATTTCAACACCCTGCCCCATCGCCACTCCTATCACCACCATCATCATCATCACATCATCTTCATCGGCCACACACTCGCAAATGGAAAGCGCAAACTAGAGGACCCTTGGATACGCCCACACTAATTATTCGGTTAGTAAGGAGCCCATACTCCCACCTTTGGAAGCACGCTCGGTTCTTGGTTCGGTCGATAAGAACTCACACCTAGGCGGCCAGAATGAGACAAAACACCAACGACCTTGTTGGCAACTCATCCAAGCCTTTTATCAAATTAATTATTGACACAAGTATCCACCACTGTCCGAGCACTCCATCCACTTCACAAGTATGGAAATAATCAACGGACAACTCTAGCATTCGACTAAGCATGGCTAAGCATATCTAAGCATGACATACAACAGATATGATTTATCTCAGGCCAACACTTCAATCTATGGTTCATAGGTGGGGAAACAGATAATGGTTCAGGGAACATGCAATTGATAGGATATTATATACACTGACCAAAACTTGTCACCGGAATCGAATGCAATAATATGGTGGATAAAATACTTGGGTAATATGAGATATGCCAAGAAGGTTAGGTTAGCTCTTGCCTTGTTGAGAACGATGGTCGCAATAGTTGTCGAGGTATTGTGGTGGAACCTCGACTCCTGAATCTAACGGAACACAAACAACACAAGAAAGGAAATAAATAACAAGAATACAAGGTGCAATGCACAATCATGATGATATGGTCATATTATGCATTGGAAAGGTATTGGGCATCTCCCACAAGTTAAATGGAACCCCTAAAATAAATATTGCGATTAACGGGTCAAAACTCCATCTTTAACTTAGTGAATTAGGTGAATATCCGAAATGTCCAGTACTGAAATATGAGGTAAATATGCATGAAAATGACATTATTTGATAGATATTAACCCACCGATCGTTTTGGTACCTTGTTTGCATTTTTCCGATTAACGGTGAGGAAATAGTGATTTAAACAGTTAAGCAATTGATATCATTTTAACCAATACGAAAATGACATCAAAGTAAAAGTTATTTGCATGCTGTGATATTAACATAGGTAGATAGCATTTGCTTTGCTGGTCATTTTGGTATATCATTTGCAATTTTTGAAGCAATATTCACCAAGTTATGATATTCCCAATAAATGATTTAAATCTGCCATTTTAGTAGTTTTTGGTAAACAGCACTAAATTTAATTCTCCAATTCTCTAAAATGGCATAGAGTGATAGCTTATTGTCCACTGATCATTTTTAGCTATTGAACACAATTTTTGGACATATAGAACTCAAGTTATGGAATTAACAATTTCGACATTATTTCTGTCATTTTAGTATTCAGCAATTAAGGGCAATTTATTTTGATCAATTAAATTAACCAATGGTACCAACAGGTAGACATTTTGTTGCTGAGCATTTTGACATATTATTTGCAAGTTTTGGACAAGTGGTTCAAAAGTTATGCCATTTTGAAGTTCAACATCATTTTCTGCCAAATTTACAAAAACCAGAATTTCGGCCCGAAACAATTTACACCCGGGCTGGAGCTAGCCGCAGAGACAGCCGGGTGGGACAAGCGGCCCAGCTGGCCTGCCACGTCGGCCAGCGGCCCACCGCAGGTTTGACTGGCGCGGGGACGCCAAGACCGGCGCGGCGCGACAGCGGCCGGCGGCAAGGCGATCACGCAGTCGTCGAACGCGTGCGTTTTGGACCTAACGGAGGCTACCAACGAATCTACGCATGTAGGCGACTTAGGTGGCGGCGGTGGTGACCAAGTGGTCGCCGGAGGAGCGCCGGCGGCGTGCTACGGCGGCGGGGCTAGCTCGGCCTAAACGGAACCGGCGAACCAGAGGGGGAAAAACGAGGGGGAGACGTCTCCGAGGATCGTGAGCTCACCCTGAGCGTGCTGGTGGACTTGGCGGAGGCGGAGGAGGGCTGACGTCGCCGGAATCGTGCTCGGCGGCCGGCGGCAGAGGCGGAGAGGACGAGGATGCTCGCGTAGATCCCGGGCTCCCGAGCTCGATTGACGGGAGGGTGAGGAAGAAGAGGACGAGGCGGTTCTCCCGGTGCTCTTCGATCTGCTCCGGGACGCTCCAATCAGCGGCGGCGCGGCGGCGGGCTCGAGCTAGGTCACGGGCATGGCGGCGGCTCTAGGGTTTCCTGCAGCAGGGGAAAAAGGAGGGGGCAGGAGGAGCGCGCGGTCGTGTGTGCGCATCTTAAGCTCCAGGGGGCCAGGGGAGAGAGAGAGCGGCGACAGTGGCGACGAGGTCCGTCGGCAACGGCGACTGTCGAGGACGCGGTCGCTACAGCGTGAGGAAGACGGTGACTTTGCAAAAACCCCCCTGCCTGCCTTTTCCTTTTTCTGTTTTATTTCTTTAAAAGAACAGCTGCCATTTCCATTTAATTTAGGCTCTTAAATAATTTTAAAAATTCTGCAAAAATTCACAGAGCCCACATATATTATTTAGAACCTGTGGTAAAAGTTTCAGCCCATTTGGAAAATATTTCATATAGTAACATTTCAATCATTGCCCTCTTGCATTTTAGGGTTTTATTTAAATAGTTGAATTTGCAATTGCATTAATATTTGCCACAAGCATATTTGTTATTAGTTAGAACTTCCTGGACAAATATGATTAGTTGCTTTGCAATTTTGTTCACTACTCACATCATCACCTTTGGTTTCTAAAAGTTGCTCCCTTATTATTCCAGGTGAAGCGAAAGAAAAAATATGCCATGATGCAAATGAGATGCAAAAAGTGAAAATTTTACTCATATTTTCTGGGTCCAAAAGTGGGGCTGTTACAACTCTATCCCCCTTACAGGAATCTCGTCCCGAGATTCTAAGCTGGAGTGAAGAAGGCGGGGTATTCCTGACGAAGACTAGTTTCACTTTCCCAGGTTGCTTCGTCTTCAGAATGGTTAGACCACTGGATTTTGAGGAACTTGATGGATTTATTGCGAGTCTTCCTTTCCGATTCATCCAAGATGCGGACAGGATGCTCACGGTAAGTCAGATCTTCCTGGATATCCAACTCTTCATGATTGACCCCACGGATAGGATCTTTAAAGCAACGACGGAGTTGAGACACATGGAAGACATCATGCACATCCGGGAAATTTTCTGGGAGCTCGAGTTGATAGGAGAGATCACCTCGCTTGGCTAGGACGGTGAAAGGACCAACGAAACGGGGTGCCAATTTTCCCTTGATCCCGAAGCGACGAACGCCTCGGAGGGGGAGACTCGAAGATAGGCTTTGTCACTAATTTCATAGTGAACCTCCTGATGATGCTTATCATAGTAGCTCTTCTGCCTGGACTGGGCAATCTTCAGATTCTCCCGAATGATGCGGACCTTCTCTTCAGCCTCATTGATCACATCAGGACCGAAGAGTGGCCTCTCTCCGGTTTCAGACCAATTGAGGGGAGTTCGGCATTTTCTCCCATAGAGAACCTCAAATGGGGCCATCTGCAGACTCGCTTGATAACTGTTGTTGTAGGAGAACTCGGCGAAGGGAAGATATTTTTCCCAACTTTTTCCGAAGGAAATGACACATGCCCGGAGCATGTCCTCCAGAACTTGGTTGACCCTTTCAGTTTGGCCATCAGTTTGAGGATGGTAAGCTGTACTGAAATTGAGACGGGTTCCCATAGCCGTTTGGAAACTTCGCCAAAATCTTGATACGAACAGACTTCCCCGATCAGAGATAATCCTTAATGGAACTCCATGCAACGGAACAATCCGGGTTGCATATAACTCCGCAAGCTGACTGGCATTGATATCCTCACGGACGGGAAGAAAATGGGCGACCTTGGATAGGCGATCGATGACTACCCAATTGCATTATTTCCCTTCTGAGACCTTGGGAATCCGGTAATGAAGTCCATACCAACTTCATCCACTTCCATTCAGGAATGGCTATAGGGCGGAGAGTACCAGCTGGCCTCTGATGTTCAGCCTTCACACGGCGGCAGACGTCGCATTCAGCGACATACTCGGCGATCTCGCGCTTCATGCAAGACCACCAGAATTGAGGGCGAAGATCTTGGTACATCTTGGTGCTACCCGGATGGATAGAGATGGGTGACTCGTGAGCTTCGGAGAGGATCAACTCTTTTGTATTCCCACTCTTGGGCACCACCAGACGGTTACCGAAGTAGACGACACCATTGTCATCAATCGAGAAACATTTGGCTTTCCCATTGGCTATCTTCTCCTTGATCTCGAGGATTTCAGCATCATTTTGCTGGGCAGCCTTGATATCATCCTCGAGGGTGGACTGAATTTCTAAGTTAGCCAAATATCCGGAGGGAACAATCTCCAGATTCAAACGTGCGAATTCTTCATGAAGAGCAGGTTGAGCTCGCTCAACCATTAGGGTATTGCAATAAGACTTGCGGCTCAAGGCATCAGCCACGACGTTGGCTTTGCCAGGCTGATAGTTGAGGGTCACATCATAGTCCTTGATTAACTCCAACCATCTTCTCTGTCGGAGGTTCAGATCCGGTTGAGTGAAAAGGTACTTTAGACTTTGATGGTCAGAGAAGATATCGCAACGGTTACCCAACAGGTAGGGCCTACATTGCTTTAGAGCATGAACCACAGCAGCAAGCTCTAGATCATGGGTAGGGTAGTTTTGCTCATGTGGTTTGAGTTGACGGGAAGCATAGGCGACGACATGCCCTTCTTGCATCAATACACAGCCCAAGCCCTGTAGTGATGCATCACAATAGACAACGAAGTCCTTGTCGGTGTCTGGAAGGACAAGTACAGGAGTGGTCGTGAGTTTGACTTTTAGGGTTTGGAAGCTTTCTTCGGCCTTGTCAGTCCAGATGAATTTCTTATCTTTCTTGAGAAGGTCGGTCAAGGCTTTGGCTATCTTGGAGAAACCTTCGATGAATCGGCGGTAGTAGCCCGCTAACCCAAGGAAGCTGCGGATGTCTTTGACAGACTTTGGGGTAGGCCAATCCAGTATCGACTGAATCTTGTCAGGTATAACGGACACTCCGTAAGCTGACACCACATGACCTAGGAAGACGAGTTCCTTTAGCCAGAATTCACACTTTGAGAACTTAGCATAAAGGCGGTGTTCGCGGAGCTTGGTCAGGACTAGGCGAAGGTGTTCATCATGCTCTTCGTCGGTTTTGGAATAGATGAGGATATCATCAATATAGATGATGACGAACTTGTCAAGGTACTCATGGAAGATCGAATTCATTAGCCTCATGAAGGTAGCTGGAGCATTAGTGAGACCAAATGACATGACGGTGTACTCATACAACCCATAACGGGTAGTGAATGCCGTTTTAGGAATATCCTCCTTCCTGATTTTGATCTGATGGTAGCCTGACCGCAGATCCATCTTGGAGAACACAGTTGCACCCGCTAACTGATCGAAGAGATCATTCATTCGAGGGATAGGATATTTGTTTTTGATGGTCACCGCATTCAGAGGGCGGTAATCAACAACCAGACGAGGAACGTTGGTATCCCTCTTCTTGACAAAGATGACGGGGCAGCCCCAGGGGGAACTACTAGGCCGAATGAAGTCCTTCTCCAACAGTTCATCTAGTTGCTTTTTCAGTTCAGTCAACTCTTCTGTCGGCATTCGGTACGGCCTCTTGGAAATCGGGGCAGTCCCGGGAACCAGTTCAATAACAAACTCAACACTTCGATCTGGCGGCATGCCAGGCAATTCTTCAGGAAAGACGTCAGGAAAGTCACACACCACACCTATCTCATGCATTTCAGGCGGGTTGATACCTTCCATAAAGTAAAGGCTGATCTCCGGAGAGAGAGGAGCGGTAGCGGTTGGAATTTTGGAGTAAGGGGACAGGTAGGTCACTGGTCCGAAGGTTGGATGGACCACAGTGACAGACTTGGCAGCACAATTCAAGTTGGCCTGGTACCTGACTAGCCAGTCCATACCCAGAATAACATCTATTCCAACTGACTTCAGGGCAATCAGCTGAAAAGGAAAAGGACATCTGCCTAAGCATATCTGGACTTCCGGAGTAATCCAGTCAGTTAACCAACTAGAACCCGGTGTTTTAACCTTTAGAGGGGATTGCATGTTCTGGAACTCTATTTGGTGGCTAACTGCGAAAGCTATGGATATGAATGAATGCGATGCACCAGAATCAAACAAGACCGTAGCTGGATATCCATTGATTCGGAGCTCACCCATGAGAACACCGGGGTCCTCTTCAGCGGCTTCAGCAGAGACGTGGGTCAGACGACCACGGCTAACAGTGGCAGCTTTGGCAGCTGGTGTAGGAGGGGCTGGTGCTGGTGTAGAAGCTCTGGCCTTCTGGGGACACTCACTGGAGTAGTGACCCGGCTGACCACAGGCATAACAAGTGAGTCCCGGCGGTGCAGGTGGACGAGGACGATAACCGCCTCCAGCCACACCCACGGTCGAAGTAGCTGGGCGAGGCGGAGGTGGCTTGTGTCCTGTAGGCTTGGGCACGAAAGGAGCACGGGGCACCGAGCTGAACGGCACGAATACCCTGCGCTTCTTGGCTTCGGAAGAGGAGGAGGAGCCATGGTTGTCCACTGGGGCTGACTTCCTGGAAGCTTCTAGCTCCTTCCTGCCTTGCTCCAGAGTTAGAGCCTGATTGTACAGCTCCTGAAGGACGGGAACTTGAAAGGCAACAGCTCATAACGAAGCTGCGGATTCAGACCCTTGCGAACAGATACTGCCGGTCTTCATCATTGGTCACGTCCCGAGGGGCGTAACGAGACAGGTGATTGAACTCCCGCCCGTAAGCTTGGAGATCCATCCGACCCTGGTTCAGATTCAGGAACTCCCTTCTCTTCAAGTCCATGACGGGCTTAGGGATGTAAGCCGCACGGAATGCAGTGCGGAATTCCTCCCAGGTGAACACATGACCAGCGGCAGACATTGCCACATGGCTTTCCCACCAAGAGCCAGCGGCTCCCATCAGAAGGTAGGTTGCAAAGTTCACTTGCTCAGCAGCTGGAACATGCAACGCGGCGAACTTGCGCTCCAGGGCACGCAGCCAATCATCAGCATCCAACGGCTCCTTAGCGAAAGCGAAGGTGGGAGGCTGGGACCGCAGAAAGTCATTGAGGTTGTTACATTCAGTGTTCCTCCTATCACCCTGCTGCACCAACTGAGCGAGCAGGTTCTCATTGCGCACTCGACCCTGCTCGATGATCATCAAAACCTCCGCCATAGTGGGTGGCGGTGGTGGCTCAGGATTGCTGTTTTCACCACGACGGGTAGGAGCCATTCTGAAGATTTGGAACAAGGACACAATTAGAAGCCACTTAGGTGAAAACACCCATGGATTGCAACAATTTAGCAGGAGTGATCAAGGAAGAACATGTATCATCGCATCAACATGGCAGGAAAATAATTGAACTGATCAGACATTAGCCAGTCGGAATAAAACCCATTAAGTAATTCAAGTACAAGCTGACAAGCTTTTAGTACGCCTTACACGAATGGGAGAAACAGATGATACAAGTCATTTGGTTCGAATACAACAATTCCAACTTGAAAGGAAACCACTACAGATAGTGGGTATCTCGCCCATCACGCAGGAAGGCATAGATACGATACAAGGTACCCGCAGATACCAGTCGCCTAGAAGTACTGAACGTATCCCGGGAGACGCACAGAGCGAGTGCGGAAACGGCGTGCACTTGCGGGCTGGTTGACATAAGGCGGCGTGTGCACGTCACCACCGGCCTCTCGAGCAGGTCCACGCGGTGGAATGGTGCCACCCACACTCGGGCTGCTCATAAAGTGGGGCAGCTCCATCGGCATAGGTGAAAGGAGCTCCGGGGGAAGCACCCCGCCGTGGACGTATGGCTCCAAGGTCGTCAGCGTGTGACGGTGACTGTCACGAGCGGCCACTGCGTAGAGGTACCACTGACGAGCACGAAGGTCCAACGCTCTCACCATCTCGATAAGAGCTCGGTGACTCTGTTCCGGCTCAGTTGAGGGGTCCGAGTACCTCGCAACATAACACCCCTCCTGACCTTCATCAGCCGCGGGGAAGTGGTAGAAGTCGGAAATCGGGTTGGCTAAGTACTCATTGTAACCGCGGTACACTGAGAGACCGTTGAAGGCAGCCTCCTGAACAGCCTGCTCCACTGTCATTCCCACACCTGCGTGCTGGAACTGGACCTTATCTCCATCCTCGTTTAGGACACGGACCTGACAGTAGAACTGGCCCTGCCCATACGGCATATGCTCCTCGTAAACAACATACTCAGGATACCACGGGCAACCCTGGCTGGCCAAGGCAGCAGCAAACAGGGCGGGGAACCCGCGGACACCCTCGCAGCGAGTAAGACAGACAACAAGCCCAGTTGGCGGCATCTGTAACAACAACAGAATAGATCAACAGTTAGGAACGGAAGGAGACTCACAAATTTATCTAGACGGTAAGAACCCAACCCCGAGATCCTAACTTGATTCAACTGTAAAACAAATTGAGGTAAGGTGACTCAGAATTAGAGCGAGTTGGGTAAGGAGTAAAAAGAATTCCTAAGATGGTTTTCACAACTCATTTTATTTCATAAATAATAATTTTACCAACTCTAGACTCAACTTCGACCAATAGAACGGGTTTCCTACAGGCAGTACTGCTCTGATACCAATTTGTAGCGCCCCGACCCCAGAACTATACAGTGGAACGTTGTGTAACCGGTCATGCTACACAATTGAGGGTTACTGGGTTTACCAATCCCAGGCCAATACTCCTTGGCAGGTGTGCTCGGAATGGATCATCGGCACACAACACCTCAATCATGCCATAAGCTCAGACATCGCTTCCATGTATAGTAAAGAGACCGAGACTTGTGGAACGAACTGGCACATCACAGACTCTACGACACAAAGATATCATAGTTCAACTCATATAATTGAGAAAGATAGCAAATGACACATCAGAGGTCACTGACCCATCATTACAACAAGCGGAAGCAAATTAAAGTTGTCTAAACAACAAGATCCAAATTATGGCCTAAGAGGCCTACAGATAAACATCCCGTGCCAGCCTGTTCCATGACGTCCCAAGCTGCCACCTGGGAACCCCAGACTACTCGTCGAAGTCAACATAGAACCCACCTTCCAGTTCGGTGGCGTCCTCCTCTGAAACAAATAATAATCAACAAAGCAAGGCTGAGTACGACGTACTCGCAAGAATTAGTAGGGCGATATAGGCCCGATGCTGACGGAGGCTTCAAAGCTATATAAGTGGTTGTTTTGCATAAAGCTAGTTTTGTTTCCTTCCGAAGACTAGGACTCATGGCATCGTCTAATCAGAAGGTTTTCATAAGGGGATAAGAGGGTAACACTTTTCTCTTCGGTTCACGGGGAACCTACTGTATTCAGAAACACTACTTATCTCCACCAAGGCACTCCCTCGAATCACCCTCGAGGAAATGAACCTTTATCACACGTTGATTATGCAACCTCTAGCTGCCATTTGATTAAAGGTTCAGGTTATCTATGATCTCATCCTATCTCACCAAGATTTGTCCATAACCGTGGACACGGCTTTTCGAAAAGATTAAACCCTGCAGGGGTGTACTGTTTTTACCATTGGTACCGTCCGACCCCTTGCCTGATCATTTAGCTCTCTTCCGGGGAAAGCCGGCAGGGCAGGCGCGGTTAAACCTTTACAAAGCATGAGACTATCCAAGGGTCATCGTGACGACAGGACAAGTTCAGCGCCTATTTCAACACCCTGCCCCATCGCCACTCCTATCACCACCATCATCATCATCATCATCATCTTCATCGGCCACACACTCGCAAATGGAAAGCGCAAACTAGAGGACCCTTGGATACGCCCGCACTAATTATTCGGTTAGTAAGGAGCCCATACTCCCACCTTTGGAAGCACGCTCGGTTCTTGGTTCGGTCGATAAGAACTCACACCTAGGGGCCAGAATGAGACAAAACACCAACGACCTTGTGGCAACTCATCCAAGCCTTTTATCAAATTAATTATTAACACAAGTATCCACCACTGTCCGAACATTCCATTCACTTCACAAGTATGGAAATAATCAACGGACAACTCTAGCATTCGACTAAGCATGGCTAAGCATATCTAAGCATGACATACAACAGATATGATTATCTCAGGCCAACACTTCAATCTATGGTTCATAGGTGGGGAAACAGATAATGGTTCAGGGAACATGCAATTGATAGGATATTATATACACTGACCAAAACTTGTCACCAGAATCGAATGCAATAATATGGTGGATAAAATACTTGGGTAATATGAGATATGCCAAGAAGGTTAGGTTAGCTCTTGCCTTGCTGGTAGTACTGGTCGCGCTGGTTGTCAAGGTATTGTGGTGGAACCTCGACTCCAGAATCTACCGAAACACAAACAACACAAGAAAGGAAATAAATAACAAGAATACAAGGTGCAATGCACAATCATGATGATATGGTCATATTATGCATTGGAAAGGTATTGGGCATCTCCCACAAGTTAAATGGAACCCCTAAAATAAATATTGCGATTAACGGGTCAAAACTCCATCTTTAACTTAGTGAATTAGGTGAATATCCAAAATGTCCAGTACTGAAATATGAGGTAAATATGCATGAAAATGACATTATTTGATAGATATTAACCCACTGATCGTTTTGGTACCTTGTTTGCATTTTTCCGATTAACGGTGAGGAAATAGTGATTTAAACGGTTAAGCAATTTAAATCATTTTAACCAATTCGAAAATGACATCAAAGTAAAAGTTATTTGCATGCTGTGATATTAACATAGGTAGATAGCATTTGCTTTGCTGGTCATTTTGGTATATCATTTGCAATTTTTGAAGTATATTCACCAAGTTATGATTATTCACAATAAATGATTTAAATCTGCCATTTTAGTAGTTTTTGGTAAACAGCACTAAATTTAATTCTCCAATTCTCTAAAATGGCATAGAGTGATAGCTTATTGTCCACTGATCATTTTTAGCTATTGAACACAATTTTTGGACATATAGAACTCAAGTTATGGAATTAACAATTTCGACATTATTTCTGCCATTTTAGTATTCAGCAATTAAGGGCAATTTATTTTGATCAATTAAATTAACCAATGGTACCAACAGGTAGACATTTTGTTGCTGAGCATTTTGACATATTATTTGCAATTTTTGGACAAGTGGTTCAAAAGTTATGCCATTTTGAAGTTCAACATCATTTTCTGCCAAATTTACAAAAACCAGAATTTCGGCCCGAAACAATTTACACCCGGGCTGGAGCTAGCCGCAGAGACAGCCGGGTGGGGCAAGCGGCCCAGCTGGCCTGCCACGTCGGCCAGCGGCCCACCCGCAGGTTTGACTGGCGCGGGGACGCCAAGACCGGCGCGGCGCGACAGCGGCCGGCGGCAAGGCGATCACGCAGTCGTCGAACGCGTGCGTTTTGGACCTAACGGAGGCTACCAAACGAATCTACGCATGTAGGCGACTTAGGTGGCGGCGGTGGTGACCAAGTGGTCGCCGGAGGAGCGCCGGCGGCGTGCTACGGCGGCCGGGCTAGCTCGGCCTAAACGGAACCGGCGAACCAGAGGGGGAAAAACGAGGGGAGACGTCTCCGAGGATCGTGAGCTCACCTTGAGCGTGCTGGTGGACTTGGCGGAGGCGGAGGAGGGCTGACGTCGCCGGAATCGTGCTCGGCGGCAGGCGGCAGAGGCGGAGAGGACGAGGATGCTCGCGTAGATCCCGGGCTCCCGAGCTCGATTGACGGGAGGGTGAGGAAGAAGAGGATGAGGCGGTTCTCCCGGTGCTCTTCGATCTGCTCCGGGACGCTCCAATCAGCGGCGGCGCAGCGGCGGGCTCGAGCTAGGTCACGGGCATGGCGGCGGCTCTAGGGTTTCCTGCAGCAGGGGAAAAAGGAGGGGGCAGGAGGAGCGCGCGGTCGTGTGTGCGCATCTTAAGCTCCAGGGGGCCAGGGGAGAGATAGAGCGGCGACAGTGGCGACGAGGTCCGTCGGCAACGGCGACTGTCGAGGACGCGGTCGCTACAGCGTGAGGAAGACGGTGACTTTGCAAAAACCCCCCTGCCTGCCTTTTCCTTTTTCTGTTTTATTTCTTTAAAAGAACAGCTGCCATTTCCATTTAATTTAGGCTCTTAAATAATTTTAAAAATTGTGCAAAAATTCACAGAGCCCACATATATTATTTAGAACCTGTGGTAAAAGTTTCAGCCCATTTGGAAAATATTTCATATAGTAACATTTCAATCATTGCCCTCTTGCATTTTAGGGTTTTATTTAAATAGTTGAATTTGCAATTGCATTAATATTTGCCACAAGCATATTTGTTATTAGTTAGAACTTCCTGGACAAATATGATTAGTTGCTTTGCAATTTTGTTCACCACTCACTTCATCACCTTTGGTTTCTAAAAGTTGCTCCCTTATTATTCCAGGTGAAGCAAAAGAATAAATATGCCATGATGCAAATGAGATGCAAAAAGTGAAAATTTTACTCATATTTTCTGGGTCCAAAAGTGGGGCTGTTACAACTCTATCCCCCTTACAGGAATCTCGTCCCGAGATTCTAAGCTGGAGTGAAGAAGGCGGGGTATTCCTGACGAAGACTAGTTTCACTTTCCCAGGTTGCTTCGTCTTCAGAATGGTTAGACCACTGGATTTTGAGGAACTTGATGGATTTATTGCGAGTCTTCCTTTCCGATTCATCCAAGATGCGGACAGGATGCTCACGGTAAGTCAGATCTTCCTGGATATCCAACTCTTCATGATTGACCCCACGGATAGGATCTTTAAAGCAACGACGGAGTTGAGACACATGGAAGACATCATGCACATCCGGGAAATTTTCTGGGAGCTCGAGTTGATAGGAGAGATCACCTCGCTTGGCTAGGACGGTGAAAGGACCAACGAAACGGGGTGCCAATTTTCCCTTGATCCCGAAGCGACGAACGCCTCGGAGGGGGAGACTCGAAGATAGGCTTTGTCACTAATTTCATAGTGAACCTCCTGATGATGCTTATCATAGTAGCTCTTCTGCCTGGACTGGGCAATCTTCAGATTCTCCTGAATGATGCGGACCTTCTCTTCAGCCTCATTGATCACATCAGGACCGAAGAGTGGCCTCTCTCCGGTTTCAGACCAATTGAGGGGAGTTCGGCATTTTCTCCATAGAGAACCTCAAATGGGGCCATCTGCAGACTCGCTTGATAACTGTTGTTGTAGGAGAACTCGGCGAAGGGAAGATATTTTTCCCAACTTTTTCCGAAGGAAATGACACATGCCCGGAGCATGTCCTCCAGAACTTGGTTGACCCTTTCAGTTTGGCCATCAGTTTGAGGATGGTAAGCTGTACTGAAATTGAGACGGGTTCCCATAGCCGTTTGGAAACTTCGCCAAAATCTTGATACGAACAGACTTCCTCGATCAGAGATAATCCTTAATGGAACTCCATGCAACGGAACAATCCGGGTTGCATATAACTCCGCAAGCTGACTGGCATTGATATCCTCACGGACGGGAAGAAAATGGGCGACCTTGGATAGGCGATCGATGACTACCCAAATTGCATTATTTCCCTTCTGAGACCTTGGGAATCCGGTAATGAAGTCCATACCAACTTCATCCCACTTCCATTCGGGAATGGCTATAGGGCGGAGAGTACCAGCTGGCCTCTGATGTTCAGCCTTCACACGGCGGCAGACGTCGCATTCAGCGACATACTCGGCGATCTCGCGCTTCATGCAAGACCACCAGAATTGAGGGCGAAGATCTTGGTACATCTTGGTGCTACCCGGATGAATAGAGATGGGTGACTCGTGAGCTTCGGAGAGGATCAACTCTTTTGTATTCCCACTCTTGGGCACCACCAGACGGTTACCGAAGTAGACGACACCATTGTCATCAATCGAGAAACATTTGGCTTTCCATTGGCTATCTTCTCCTTGATCTCGAGGATTTCAGCATCATTTTGCTGGGCAGCCTTGATATCATCCTCGAGGGTGGACTGAATTTCTAAGTTGGCCAAATATCCGGAGGGAACAATCTCCAGATTCAGACGTGCGAACTCTTCATGAAGAGCGGGCTGAGCTCGCTCAACCATTAGGGTATTGCAATAAGACTTGCGGCTCAGGCATCAGCCACGACGTTGGCCTTGCCAGGCTGATAGTTGAGGGTCACATCATAGTCCTTGATTAACTCCAACCATCTTCTCTGTCGGAGGTTCAGATCCGGTTGAGTGAAAAGGTACTTTAGACTTTGATGGTCAGAGAAGATCTCGCAACGGTTACCCAACAGGTAGGGCCTCCATTGCTTTAGAGCATGAACCACAGCAGCAAGCTCTAGATCATGGGTAGGGTAGTTTTGCTCATGTGGTTTGAGTTGACGGGAAGCATAGGCGACGACATGCCCTTCTTGCATCAATACACAGCCCAAGCCCTGTAGTGATGCATCACAATAGACAACGAAGTCCTTGTCGGTGTCTGGAAGGACAAGTACAGGAGTGGTCGTGAGTTTGACTTTTAGGGTTTGGAAGCTTTCTTCGGCCTTGTCAGTCCAGATGAATTTCTTATCTTTCTTGAGAAGGTCGGTCAAGGCTTTGGCTATCTTGGAGAAACCTTCGATGAATCGGCGGTAGTAGCCCGCTAACCCAAGGAAGCTGCGGATGTCTTTGACAGACTTTGGGGTAGGCCAATCCAGTATCGACTGAATCTTGTCAGGTATAACGGACACTCCGTAAGCTGACACCACATGACCTAGGAAGACGAGTTCCTTTAGCCAGAACTCACACTTTGAGAACTTAGCATAGAGGCGATGTTCGCGGAGCTTGGTCAGAACTAGGCGAAGATGTTCATCATGCTCTTCATCGGTTTTGGAATAGATGAGGATATCATCAATATAGATGATGACGAACTTGTCAAGGTACTCATGGAAGATCGAATTCATTAGCCTCATGAAGGTAGCTGGAGCATTAGTGAGACCAAATGACATGACGGTATACTCATACAACCCATAACGGGTAGTGAATGCCGTTTTAGGAATATCCTCCTTCCTGATTTTGATCTGATGGTAGCCTGACCGCAGATCCATCTTGGAGAACACAGTTGCACCCGCTAACTGATCGAAGAGATCATTCATTCGAGGGATAGGATATTTGTTTTTGATGGTCACCGCATTCAGAGGGCGGTAATCAACAACCAGACGAGGAACGTTGGTATCCCTCTTCTTGACAAAGATGACGGGGGCAGCCCCAGGGGGAACTACTAGGCCGAATGAAGTCCTTCTCCAACAGTTCATCTAGTTGCTTTTTCAGTTCAGTCAACTCTTCTGTCGGCATTCGGTACGGCCTCTTGGAAATCGGGGCAGTCCCGGGAACCAGTTCAATAACAAACTCAACACTTCGATCTGGCGGCATGCCAGGCAATTCCCTCAGGAAAAACATCAGGAAAGTCACACACCACACCTATCTCATGCATTTCAGGCGGGTTGATACCTTCCATAAAGTAAAGGCTGATCTCCGGAGAGAGAGGAGCGGTAGCGGTTGGAATTTTGGAGTAAGGGGACAGGTAGGTCACTGGTCCGAAGGTTGGATGGACCACAGTGACAGACTTGGCAGCACAATTCAAGTTGGCCTGGTACCTGACTAGCCAGTCCATACCCAGAATAACATCTATTCCAACTGACTTCAGGGCAATCAGCTGAAAGGAAAAGGACATCTGCCTAAGCATATCTGGACTTCCGGAGTAATCCAGTCAGTTAACCAACTAGAACCCGGTGTTTTAACCTTTAGAGGGGATTGCATGTTCTGGAACTCTATTTGGTGGCTAACTGCGAAAGCTATGGATATGAATGAATGCGATGCACCAGAATCAAACAAGACCGTAGCTGGATATCCATTGATTCGGAGCTCACCCATGAGAACACCGGGGTCCTCTTCAGCGGCTTCAGCAGAGACGTGGGTCAGACGACCACGGCTAACAGTGGCAGCTTTGGCAGCTGGTGTAGGAGGGGCTGGTGCTGGTGTAGAAGCTCTGGCCTTCTGGGGACACTCACTGGAGTAGTGACCCGGCTGACCACAGGCATAACAAGTGAGTCCCGGCGGTGCAGGTGGACGAGGACGATAACCGCCTCCAGCCACACCCACGGTCGAAGTAGCTGGGCGAGGCGGAGGTGGCTTGTGTCCTGTAGGCTTGGGCACGAAAGGAGCACGGGGTACCGAGCTGAACGGCACGAATACCCTGCGCTTCTTGGCTTCGGAAGAGGAGGAGGAGCCATGGTTGTCCACTGGGGCTGACTTCCTGGAAGCCTCTAGCTCCTTCCTGCCCCTGCTCCAGAGTGAGAGCCTGATTGTACAGCTCCTGGAAGGACGGGAACTTGAAAGGCAACAGCTCATAACGAAGCTGCGGATTCAGACCCTTGCGAAACAGATACTGTCGGTCTTCATCATTGGTCACGTCCCGAGGGGCGTAACGGGACAGGTGATTGAACTCCCGCCCGTAAGCTTGGAGATCCATCCGACCCTGGTTCAGATTCAGGAACTCCCTTCTCTTCAAGTCCATGACGGGCTTAGGGATGTAAGCCGCACGGAATGCAGTGCGGAATTCCTCCCAGGTGAACACATGACCAGCGGCAGACATTGCCACATGGCTTTCCCACCAAGAGCCAGCGGCTCCCATCAGAAGGTAGGTTGCAAAGTTCACTTGCTCAGCAGCTGGAACATGCAGCGCGGCGAACTTGCGCTCCAGGGCACGCAGCCAATCATCAGCATCCAACGGCTCCTTAGCGAAAGCGAAGGTGGGAGGCTGGGACCGCAGAAAGTCATTGAGGTTGTTACATTCAGTGTTCCTCCTGTCACCCTGCTGCACCAACTGAGCGAGCAGGTTCTCATTGCGCACTCGACCCTGCTCGATGATCATCAAAACCTCCGCCATAGTGGGTGGCGGTGGTGGCTCAGGATTGCTGTTTTCACCACAACGGGTAGGAGCCATTCTGAAGATTTGGAACAAGGACACAATTAGAAGCCACTTAGGTGAAAACACCCATGGATTGCAACAATTTAGCAGGAGTGATCAAGGAAGAACATGTATCATCGCATCAACATGGCAGGAAAATAATGGAACTGATCAGACATTAGCCAGTCGGAATAAAACCCATTAAGTGATTCAAGTACAAGCTCACAAGCTTTTAGTACGCATTACACGAATGGGAAACAGACGATGCAAGTCATTAGATTCGAATACAACAAGTCCAACTTGAAAGGAAACCACTACAGATAGTGGGTATCTCGCCCATCACGCAGGAAGGCATAGATACGATACAAGGTACCCGCAGATACCAGTCGCCTAGAAGTACTGAACATATCCCGGGAGACGCACAGAGCGAGTGCGGAAACGGCGTGCACTTGCGGGCTGGTTGACATAAGGCGGCGTGTGCACGTCACCACCGGCCTCTCGGGCAGGTCCACGCGGTGGAATGGTGCCACCCACACTCGGGCTGCTCATAAAGTGGGGCAGCTCCATCGGCATAGGCGAAAGGAGCTCCGGGGGAAGCACCCCGCCGTGGACGTATGGCTCCAAGGTCGTCAGCGTGTGACGGTGACTGTCACGAGCGGCCACTGCGTAGAGGTACCACTTACGAGCACGAAGGTCCAACGCTCTCACCATCTCGATAAGAGCTCGGTGACTCTGTTCCGGCTCAGTTGAGGGGTCCGAGTACCTCGCAACATAACACCCCTCCTGACCTTCATCAGCCGCGGGGAAGTGGTAGAAGTCGGAAATCGGGTTGGCTAAGTACTCATTGTAACCGCGGTACACTGAGAGACCGTTGAAGGCAGCCTCCTGAACAGCTTGCTCCACTGTCATTCCCACACCGGCATGCTGGTGCTGGATTCTATCTCCATCCTCGTTTAGGACACGGACCTGACAGTAGAACTGGCCCTGCCCATACGGCATATGCTCCTCGTAAACAACATACTCAGGATACCACGGGCAACCCTGGCTGGCCAAGGCAGCAGCAAACAGGGCGGGGAACCCGCGGACACCCTCGCAGCGAGTAAGACAGACAACAAGCCCAGTTGGCGGCATCTGTAACAACAACAGAATAGATCAACAGTTAGGAACGGAAGGAGACTCACAAATTTATCTAGACGGTAAGAACCCAACCCCGAGATCCTAACTTGATTCAACTGTAAAACAAATTGAGGTAAGGTGACTCAGAATTAGAGCGAGTTGGGTAAGGAGTAAAAAGAATTCCTAAGATGGTTTTCACAACTCATTTTATTTCATAAATAATAATTTTACCAACTCTAGACTCGACTTCGACCAATAGAGCGGGTTTCCTACAGGCAGTACTGCTCTGATACCAATTTGTAGCGCCCCGACCCCTAGAACTATACAGTGGAACGTTGTGTAACCGGTCATGCTACACAATTGAGGGTTACTGGGTTTACCAATCCCAGGCCAATACTCCTTGGCAGGTGTGCTCGGAATGGATCATCGGCACACAACACCTCAATCATGCCATAAGCTCAGACATCGCTTCCATGTATAGTAAAGAGACCGAGACTTGTGGAACGAACTGGCACATCACAGACTCTACGACACAAAGATATCATAGTTCAACTCATATAATTGAGAAAGATAGCAAATGACACATCAGAGGTCACTGACCCATCATTACAACAAGCGGAAGCAAATTAAAGTTGTCTAAACAACAAGATCCAAATTATGGCCTAAGAGGCCTACAGATAAACATCCCGTGCCAGCCTGTTCCATGACGTCCCAAGCTGCCACCTGGGAACCCCAGACTACTCGTCGAAGTCAACATAGAACCCACCTTCCAGTTCGGTGGCGTCCTCCTCTGAAACAAATAATAAGCAACAAAGCAAGGCTGAGTACGACGTACTCGCAAGAATTAGTAGGGCGATATAGGCCCGATGATGACGGAGGCTTCAAAGCTATATAAGGTAGTTGTTTTGCATAAAGCTGATTTTTCCTTCCGAAGACTAGGACTCATGGCATCGTCTAATCAGAAGGTTTTCATAAGGGGATAAGAGGGTAACACTTTTCTCTTCGGTTCACGGGGAACCTACTGTATTCAGAAACACTACTTATCTCCACCAAGGCACTCCCTCGAATCACCCTCGAGGAAATGAACCTTTATCACACGTTGATTATGCAACCTCTAGCTGCCATTTGATTAAAGGTTCAGGTTCTCTATGATCTCACCTATCTCACCAAGATTTGTCCATAACCGTGGACACGGCTTTTCGAAAAGATTAAACCCTGCAGGGGTGTACTGTTTTTACCATTGGTACCGTCCGACCCCTTGCCTGATCATTTAGCTCTCTTCCGGGGAAAGCCGGCAGGGCAGGCGCGGTTAAACCTTTACAAAGCATGAGACTATCCAAGGGTCATCGTGACGACAGGACAAGTTCAGCGCCTATTTCAACACCCTGCCCCATCGCCACTCCTATCACCACCATCATCATCATCACATCATCTTCATCGGCCACACACTCGCAAATGGAAAGCGCAAACTAGAGGACCCTTGGATACGCCCACACTAATTATTCGGTTAGTAAGGAGCCCATACTCCCACCTTTGGAAGCACGCTCGGTTCTTGGTTCGGTCGATAAGAACTCACACCTAGGCGGCCAGAATGAGACAAAACACCAACGACCTTGTTGGCAACTCATCCAAGCCTTTTATCAAATTAATTATTGACACAAGTATCCACCACTGTCCGAGCACTCCATCCACTTCACAAGTATGGAAATAATCAACGGACAACTCTAGCATTCGACTAAGCATGGCTAAGCATATCTAAGCATGACATACAACAGATATGATTTATCTCAGGCCAACACTTCAATCTATGGTTCATAGGTGGGGAAACAGATAATGGTTCAGGGAACATGCAATTGATAGGATATTATATACACTGACCAAAACTTGTCACCGGAATCGAATGCAATAATATGGTGGATAAAATACTTGGGTAATATGAGATATGCCAAGAAGGTTAGGTTAGCTCTTGCCTTGTTGAGAACGATGGTCGCAATAGTTGTCGAGGTATTGTGGTGGAACCTCGACTCCTGAATCTAACGGAACACAAACAACACAAGAAAGGAAATAAATAACAAGAATACAAGGTGCAATGCACAATCATGATGATATGGTCATATTATGCATTGGAAAGGTATTGGGCATCTCCCACAAGTTAAATGGAACCCCTAAAATAAATATTGCGATTAACGGGTCAAAACTCCATCTTTAACTTAGTGAATTAGGTGAATATCCGAAATGTCCAGTACTGAAATATGAGGTAAATATGCATGAAAATGACATTATTTGATAGATATTAACCCACCGATCGTTTTGGTACCTTGTTTGCATTTTTCCGATTAACGGTGAGGAAATAGTGATTTAAACGGTTAAGCAATTGATATCATTTTAACCAATACGAAAATGACATCAAAGTAAAAGTTATTTGCATGCTGTGATATTAACATAGGTAGATAGCATTTGCTTTGCTGGTCATTTTGGTATATCATTTGCAATTTTTGAAGCAATATTCACCAAGTTATGATATTCCCAATAAATGATTTAAATCTGCCATTTTAGTAGTTTTTGGTAAACAGCACTAAATTTAATTCTCCAATTCTCTAAAATGGCATAGAGTGATAGCTTATTGTCCACTGATCATTTTTAGCTATTGAACACAATTTTTGGACATATAGAACTCAAGTTATGGAATTAACAATTTCGACATTATTTCTGCCATTTTAGTATTCAGCAATTAAGGGCAATTTATTTTGATCAATTAAATTAACCAATGGTACCAACAGGTAGACATTTTGTTGCTGAGCATTTTAACATATTATTTGCAATTTTTGGACAAGTGCTTCAAAAGTTATGCCATTTTGAAGTTCAACATCATTTTCTACCAAATTTACAAAAACCAGAATTTCGGCCCGAAACAATTTACACCCGGGCTGGAGCTAGCCGCAGAGACAGCCGGGTGGGGCAAGCGGCCCAGCTGGCCTGCACGTCGGCCAGCGGCCCACCCGCAGGTTTGACTGGCGCGGGGACGCCAAGACCGGCGCGGCGCGACGGCGGCCGGCGGCAAGGCGATCACGCAGTCGTCGAACGCGTGCGTTTTGGACCTAACGGAGGCTACCAAACGAATCTACGCATGTAGGCGACTTAGGTGGCGGCGGTGGTGACCAAGTGGTCGCCGGAGGAGCGCCGGCGGCGTGCTACGGCGGCGGGGCTAGCTCGGCCTAAACGGAACCGGCGAACCAGAGGGGGAAAAACGAGGGGGAGACGTCTCCGAGGATCGTGAGCTCACCCTGAGCGTGCTGGTGGACTTGGCGGAGGCGGAGGAGGGCTGACGTCGCCGGAATCGTGCTCGGCGGCCGGCGGCAGAGGCGGAGAGGACGAGGATGCTCGCGTAGATCCCGGGCTCCCGAGCTCGATTGACGGGAGGGTGAGGAAGAAGAGGACGAGGCGGTTCTCCCGGTGCTCTTCGATCTGCTCCGGGACGCTCCAATCAGCGGCGGCGCGGCGGCGGGCTCGAGCTAGGTCACGGGCATGGCGGCGGCTCTAGGGTTTCCTGCAGCAGGGGAAAAAGGAGGGGGCAGGAGGAGCGCGCGGTCGTGGGGGCGCATCTTAAGCTCCAGGGGGCCAGGGGAGAGAGAGAGCGGCGACAGTGGCGACGAGGTCCGTCGGCAACGGCGACTGTCGAGGACGCGGTCGCTACAGCGTGAGGAAGACGGTGACTTTGCAAAAACCCCCCTGCCTGCCTTTTCCTTTTTCTGTTTTATTTCTTTAAAAGAACAGCTGCCATTTCCATTTAATTTAGGCTCTTAAATAATTTTAAAAATTCTGCAAAAATTCACAGAGCCCACATATATTATTTAGAACCTGTGGTAAAAGTTTCAGCCCATTTGGAAAACATTTCATAAGGTAACATTTCAATCATTCCCCTCTTGCATTTTAGGGTTTTATTTAAATAGTTGAATTTGCAATTGCATTAATATTTGCCACAAGCATATTTGTTATTAGTTAGAACTTCCTGGACAAATATGATTAGTTGCTTTGCAATTTTGTTCACTACTCACATCATCACCTTTGGTTTCTAAAAGTTGCTCCCTTATTATTCCAGGTGAAGCGAAAGAAAAAATATGCCATGATGCAAATGAGATGCAAAAAGTGAAAATTTTACTCATATTTTCTGGGTCCAAAAGTGGGGCTGTTACATTGGTCATGCTCCCGGTGGTGATTTTATTTATGATTTGAACCCGGGTGATTTGGAGAGGGAGTTTTATGCTCAAACGACGCAGGCGGTTTTGGCCTTGGGGGCGTCTGACACTGGTCTGACTGTGGAGCAGCTGCTGGCCTCGAAGGAGGACGAGGAAAGGGCGAAGGCGGCGGACGTGGAGAAGGTGGAATCTCTTGTCGGCAGGACCGACACCCAGGTGGTTAATCCTACTTTTGCTGTTGATCGTTGTTATAAACTGGACCTTGAAGGTATGGAAAAAGCTATTTACGCGGAGCTGGCGCAGGCGGATTCGATCCGGGCTGAGATGGACGCCAAGGCGGCCGCGAGGCGGCTGGCGGCGGCCAAGGCGGCTGAGGAGAAAACGGGCACGGGAGCGGCCAAGGCCGTCGCCGAGGTTGACGTGGTGCCGACCCGTACGGAGCGGCCAGTTGACGGCTCCACCATTCCTGCGAAGGGCGAGGAGGTGCCCTCCGGAGGTGTGAAGCGCCCGTCCGACGCTGTGCCGTCTCCCCCACCGAAGCGCTTGAAGAGGAGGACAGCCAGGGTCCTGGGCTCGTGTGACGGGTAAGCCTTCGTCTTGTGGTAGAAATCTTGTTACTTGTACTTGGTGGTGACGCTTTCTTTGGTTTGTAGGGCGCCGCTTCCAATAGTGGAGACGGCAGCTGTCGCGGTGGTGGAATCGGCCTCGGTGCCTGTCGCCGAGACCCTTGTGGCGCAGGCGGCTAATCCGCCTTCGGAGGCGAAGACGGCGACGGCGGAAGTGGAAGTGGTCGACCCGGTGTCGGCAAGCGCCGTTCATCCCGCGGCCGACTCCAACCCTCCAGTTTCTGCTGGGGCTGCTGAGGCGTCGGTGGACGCCTTCCAAATAGTTCCTCGGCCCGGCGCCGGGGCCGGGTACCTCGCCTTCCCCACTCCTTCCTCGGTGGTGGCTGAGACGGCCAAGGGCAAGGCCATTGAGGAGGCGACGGCTTCGCTCCCTGGTCCTCGTCAGTCGATCTTGGTGTCTTCTCCGCCATATTCTGGGCCGGTGCCGGCTCGGCCCGACGCGTCGGGGAGGATTCCCCTTGCCGCGCTGGCGGAGCAGACGGCCAGGGAGAACCTGGCCAACGTAATGTTGCTCTGCTCCTCCGTCGAGCAAGGCTTCGCCGAGGCGGCTAAGGAGACGGCATTGCTCAAACATGAGCTTGAGGCGGCTAAAGGTCTAGCTTTCTTTCCTGCTCGTATTCTGTCTTGTCATTCGGCATTTTTCTCTTGCGTGTCTTGGTTTGACGATGGTCCAATCTCCACAGGCGACGCCACCTCTCGCGCCGGCTTGGAGAAACAGCTGAAGGAGAAGGATGTCGCCCTGACCTCGGCCAAGGCTGATCTCCAGGCGGCGGAGAAGGTGTCGGAGGAACGCCGCCTCGAGGCCGTTCGGCTGGACGAGGAGGCGACGAAACTGCGGGAAGCTGATCGCCGGAAACAGAGCGAGATTGAGTCTCTTCGCGAGAATGCGACCGAGCTGAGGGATCTGCTGAAGGATTCCGTCGAGAACAACGACCTGATCGTCCAGGCGGCCAAGGCACGTGAGCTCGAGCATGAGCGGCTGGTGGGCGGCCTGGTCAAGGAGGTCGAGCGCGTGAACGAACTGATCCTCGGTAAGTGAGGTCTCCTTTCTCCTTGATTTCTTGCTTGGGGTCTTCTACTCGGCCTCACTGGTTTGAAATGCATGCCTTTATCCTGAGGTAGACGCGCAAATCCAAAGATATGCTGCCTGGGCTCATTCTCGACCGGAGTCTTCCGATGCTGCTGTTGGGTCTGCTTCGACAGCCGTCTCCCGTCTTCTTCGATTCGGCCAGGAGTTCGATCGGTTGAAGGAGGCAGCCGGCAGCGTGCTTGAGAACCTGTGGCCGGATGCTCCCTTGCCAGCTGCTCTCCACGACTTATCTACTCGGCTTGAAGGGGCACCAATTGGCATCAACGAGCAGGTGGAGATGGCGGCGCGCGGAGGCACCGACATGGCCCTGGCCTTGGTGAAGTTATGGTATCCTGGCGTGTAGATGAACAGGCTGTTGGATGGCTTCCGCACTGGAACATCCCTCGCGAGTCTGCGTCCGGAAATCGCCGTAGCCTTAGGGCGAGTTGCCGAGGCGGTGGACTTGACGTAGCTTGTTCCTGCTGAACCGTCTTCGGCGCCACAGCCAGCTGAAGATACCGGAGCCGGCGACGCCGCTGGTGCCACTAATGCCGCTACTGCCTGATTTACTTGTCTCCCTGGAATGCCGGGTGTAACTGTTGTTCTGTACTATTAATCGTCCTGCCACATTGTTCACCTTGTTATGTCGTGCACTTTTGAAGATTGCCTTGTAAAAATTCGCTATTCTGCTTCCTGTTGTTGACTGCTGTCGTGAGTGTCGTTTTCTCTGTGGCTGCTGGGTTTTTGCCACCGGAGCTCGTGTTTGTTTTGGTGATGATAATCACCATGCCTAGCCCCCGAATTTTGGGCCGGCTTGAGCATCTAGCCGGGTCGAAATTTTCACGTCTTTTTCTTGTTTTGTGTTTTTCTTTCGACGTCCTGATATCGTGCAGCCCCCGAGTCCGTGGCTCGGGGTGTTGTAGAGATGCGTCCGGGTCTGCGGAGCCGCCTTGGCGGCTGCGCAGCCCCCGGGAATTTTATGCCGGCTGACAGCTTGGCAGCCCCCGAGTCCGTGACTCGGGGTGTTATATACACGTCCGGGTCTGGGCAGCCGACTTGGCGGGTGCGCAGGCCCCGGGTATTTTATGCCGGCTGACGGCTTGGCAGCCCCCGAGTCCGTGACTCGGGGTGTTATATACACGTCCGGGTCTGGGCAGCCGACTTGGCGGGTGCGCAGCCCCCGGGTATTTTATGCCGGCTGACGGCTTGGCAGCCCCCGAGTCCGTGACTCGGGGTGTTATATACACGTCCGGTTCTGGGCAGCCGACTTGGCGGGTGCGCAGCCCCCGGGTATTTTATGCCGGCTGACGGCTTGGCAGCCCCCGAGTCTGTGACTCGGGGTGTTATATACACGTCCGGGTCTGGGCAGCCGACTTGGCGGGTGCGCAGCCCCCGGGTATTTTATGCCGGCTGACGGCTTGGCAGCCCCCGAGTCCGTGACTCGGGGTGATTTTTATATGCGTCCGGGTCTGGGCAGCCACCTTGGCGGCTGCGCAGCCCCCGGGAATTTTATGCCGGCTGACGGCTTGGCAGCCCCCGAGTCCGTGACTTGGGGTGTTATATACACATCCGGGTCTAGGCAGCCAACTTGGCGGGTGCGCAGCCCCCGGGTATTTTATGCCGGCTGACGGCTTGGCAGCCCCCGAGTCCGTGACTCGGGGTGATTTTTATATGCGTCCGGGTCTGGGCAGCCGCCTTGGCGGCTGCGCAGCCCCCGGGAATTTTATGCCGGCTGACGGCTTGGCAGCCCCCGAGTCCGTGACTTGGGGTGTTATAGATATACATCCGGGTCTGCGGAGCCGGCTTGGCGGCTGCGCAGCCCCCGGGAATTTCCTGCCGGCTTGGGCTTGCCTCCTTGGCTTCTGTGCGTGGACCCGGTTGCAGTTACTGAAGAGTCCCATCATCTGCATCTTACTGCCACGTGTAGACCGTGGGATCGTGGGTGACGGTTGGGTCTCCCACGTTATCCCTTGCTTCCGCTATAAAACTCGACCGTTTTTCTTCCTTCTCCCTTACGCTTTCTTGCTCTCCCTTCACCTTCTTCCTCTTGTTTCCTCGCATCTTTGCCATGGTGAAGTCTGAGCCTATGGATGTCGCTGCTGAGGAGACCGTCGTTGCGCCTCCGGCGAAACGTCCTCGTGGTCGTCCCCCTAAGAAAGGCGGTCGAGGGCGGGGAAAGGCGGTCGCCTCCGCTGCCGCCGGTAGCAGCGCTGGCCGCGGCAGGGGCGGCAGCCGCGCTGGCTCGAAGAAGGCGAGTATCGCCGGTGGCGGCGCTGGCGGTAGCGCTGGTCGCGGCAAGAGCCTCCTTGTTATTCCCGACTCATCGAGCGAGGAGGAGACCACCCCTGTTATTCCGCCTCCGGGTTTTGACCCGATTCCCAAATAAGCTCCCTCTGCTGTCGCTAACAGCGAGGAAGACAGCGCGGAGTTGTCTTCCGCCTCTTCCGACTCCCTGGAGAATCCACGGCGCCCGGGCTGGGGTGTGTTCCCCATCGGGGAGTTCCTTATGATCCTGCATTCGCCAGTTACTGGGCCGGTGCAGAGGCTTCCTGATGCCTTCGCCGACGCGCTTCCGGGCGTTGGCCACTTCAAGTTCAAGCTCTTCCGTGAGGGTGCTTCCCAGGGTCCCTGGAATGCAACCGTCCGGTTCACCTCCCAGGTGGAGGGTAATGCTGTTGTCAACAAGGTGGAGTTCGTCCGGGGTTGGGACGAGTTCGCTGACTTCTACGAGCTCGAAGCCGGCTTCATTCTCTGCTTCCGTCTTCGGCGTGACAAAGGCGTCTTCTTCGTGAAGGTGTTCGACGGCACCCTCTGCATCAAGCACTGGGTTGGCAAGAAGATAGGTGGATCCGGGAAGACGACGGATGCCGCTTAGGGAGCTCTCTGCCGGCTCGGCCTTGTAGTTGCGCGGGGAAGGTCCGCCTGTGGACTTCCCTCTTTTGTTTCGTTGTTCAGCCTCTATCTGTAAAGCCTTGTTCTTGATGTTTAATGCTATTTGCTTTTGTTCCTGCACTTGTTTGCTTGTGCGCAGTTTTCATTTCCTGCTCGTCATGCTTGTGTCCGGCTTGAACTCTCGAAGCCGGTTGGCGGCATTTCCGTGCGTGAAATGAAACGACGAAGTGGTTAGCCTGCTCTTTTAATCACGGACAACATTTTTACTTAGTGTTGATTAATTTTGCACTCGCCCGTAGCTTCTCCCAACGTCTTTCGCGTGCACTTCACCGTCTGGCGGGATCATGCACACTACTACAACGTTAGGGTCCAGTTTGTTGGGCCAGAGTTTTTTCAGCCGGCAACAATTTCTGTTTCTTACGTCTTTCGCATACAGTCGGCCTCCAGCTTATTCTCTTGCCGGCCTTAACCGAATCCGAAGAGTTAGCCGTTTAGCGTCGTGTAGTTAGTCGTCCGTAATAGGAGAAGCGGTTGCCGACTGCCGGCTTGGCCGAGTTTATAGAACATCATTTTTTCAACCGGCAGTACTTCCCTTTATGCGTTTTTCACGTTGTTGGCCCCCTCCAGCTTATTCTCTTGCCGCCCTTAACCAGATTCGAAGAGTTAGCCGTTTAGGGGTTAGTCACGCTACACGGCCGCTAAAGGCAAGCTTGCCGGCTGCCGGCAAAACCGGAAAGGGAATGCAAAAAAGAGTTGCGAAAAACTGCTCATACACTCATCATTCTCATTTCTTTATTGATAACATAGGTGATACATACATGGTTCTTTCTCAGGTGTAGAATCGACGCAAGAGTGACGCGTTCCATGGCCTTTCCGTTTCATCGCCTTCCTTGTCCATTGTGTCCTTCTTGTGTTCGCGGGCGTCGATCAAATAGTAGGCGTCGTTGATGAGCGCTTTGCTTACGATGAATGGTCCTTCCCATGGCGATGAGAGCTTGTGCATGTTCTTGGTATCCTGGATGAGCCGGAGCACGAGGTCGCCTTCGCGAAAGCGGACATGCTTGACGCGCCGACTGTGGTAGTTGCGTAGTTGTTGCTGGTACATCGCCGACCTTGACTCGGCAATCTGGCGTGCTTCCTCGAGCAGGTCCATTCCATCCTCGTAGGCTTGCTTAGCTTGTGCTTCGGTGTACAACACGATCCGGGGCGCGTCATGCTCGATGTCCGTTGGCATGACGGCTTCGGCCCCATGGACGAGGAAGAAGGGGTGAAGCCGGTTGAGCGATTCGGTGTCGTCCTTAGGCTCCAAAGGACGGAAGGTAGTTCTTCTTCCCACGCGCCGGCTGCTCGCTGGAGCGGTTCGAGCAACCGAGGCTTGATGCCGGATAGGATGAGGCCGTTTGCCCGCTCGACCTGCCCATTTGACTGTGGGTGTGCAACAGAGGCCACGTCGAGCCGGATGCCGGTCCTGCCGCAGAACTTGGCGAATTCTCCCTTGACGAAGTTCGACCCGTTGTCCGTGATGATGCTGTTGGGGTATCCGAAGCGGTGGATGATGCTTTTGAAGAACTTGACTGCTGTTGGTCCATCCAGTTTCTTAATCGGCTTAGCTTCAATCCACTTCGTGAACTTGTCCACTGCTACCAGCAGGTGTGTCATGCCTCCGCTGGACCTTCTCAACGGGCCGACCATGTCGAGTCCCCAGACGGCAAACGGCCAAGTGATAGGAATTGTCTTGAGTGCTGAAGCCGGCGTGTGCTTCTGCGTCGCGAATCGCTGACAGCCATTACAGAGCCGGAGCAGCTGGTTTGCGTCCGCTAGCGCAGTCGGCCAATAGAACCCATGCCTAAACGCCTTAGCCACGATTGCCCTTGAGGATGCGTGATGACCGCATTCGCCTTGATGGATTTCTTTGAGTATCTTGATTCCTTCTTCTTGGCTCACACAGCGCTGGAATATCCCAGAGACACTGCGCTTGTATAGCTCGTTGTTGATGATGGTGTAAGCACTTGCCCGACGTTTGATTTGCCTGGCGGTGAGCTCGTCCGCCGGGAGCTCGTTGTTGGCGAGGTAGGCGAGGAAGGGTTGGGTCCATGGCGGAGCTTCTTCAATGACTAGGACCTCGACGGATTCCGTCTCGCCTGGAGCCGGCCCAGCCGACTCCGCGCCAGGCGGCATCCGGATGGAGTCGGAGCCGGGACACGGCGTGATGGATGGCTTGTAAAGCTTCTCGAGGGCGACGCCGGGTGGGATTTCCTCGCAGAGAGAGCCAATGTTCGCCAAAGTGTCGGCCGCCTCGTTGTTAGAGCGGTGTATATGGTGAAATTCACATCCGTCGAAGCATCCCGCGACCTGCTGGACGAAGAAGCGGTAGGTGGCCATGTTGGGGTCCTTGGCGTCCCAATGGCCAGTAGTTTGCTCGACCACCAAGTCGGAGTCGCCGTAGCAGAGGATCCGCTTGATGTTCATGGCCTTGGCGAGTTTGAGGCCGTGTGCGAGAGCTTCATATTCGGCTACATTGTTGGACGCCGTGAAGTGGATTTGTAGCACGTACTCGAGTCGGCCCCCCTTAGGTGAGGTGAGGACGACTCCGGCGCCGAGTCCCCAGTATCTTTTAGAACCATCGAAGTGCATGAGCCAATGCTCGCCGGAGTCGGGTGGCGGTGGGATATGGTCCGTCTCCGTCCAATCGGCTAGAAAGTCGGCCAGCTCTTGTGACTTGATCGCCGTTCTTTTGTCATATTCGACTCCGTGCGCCGTCAGGTTAATTGCCCATTTCGCTACTCTGCCGGTTGCGTCCTTGTTGCCTATGATCTCGGCAAGCGGTGCGTCGCTTATCACTTTGATTGGACGCTCTTGAAAGTAGTGCTTCAGCTTCTTCGTGGCCATGTACACGCCGTATACGAGCTTCTGGTAGTGTGGGTAATTCTGCTTTGACTGAGAGAGCACCTCGCTGAGGTAATAGACTGGCCGCTGAACCGGCCGCTGCTTGCCAGCTTCATCTCGTTCAACCACCAGGACGACGCTGACGACTCGATTGGAGGCGGCGATATACATAAGCATGGGCTCCTTTGGAGTCGGAGGTGCTAAGACCGGGGCGGTGGCCATCGCACGCTTGAGTTCCTTGAAGGCGGCGTCTGCCGCGTCGCTCCAGACGAATTTGTCGGTCTTCTTCAGTAAATGGTAGAGCGGGAGGGCTTTCTCGCCGAGCTGGCTAATGAAGCGGCTGAGGGATGCCAGGCAGCCAGTGAATCTTTGGATGTCCTTGACGCTTCTCGGTTGTCGCATGTTGTCGATGGCGGCGATTTTCTCCGGGTTGGCTTCGATCCCTCGTGCCGACACGAGGTAGCCGAGTAGCTGTCCGGCTGGAACGCCGAACACACACTTCTCCGGGTTGAGCTTCATCTGGAAGCAGCGCAGGTTGTCGAAGGTTTCTTTGAGGTCGGCGAGGAGGGTGTGCTTCTCCTTGGTCTTGATGACGACGTCGTCGACGTATGCGTGCGCGTTGCGACCGATTTGGTCGTGCAGACATTTCTGCATGCAGCGCTGATATGTTGCTCCCGCGTTCTTCAAGCCGAACGGCATGGTGGTGTAGCAGAATGGGCCGTAGGGGGTGATGAAGGCGGTCTTGAGCTGATCGTCCGGGTTCAGCGGAATTTGATGGTAGCCGGAGTAGGCGTCGAGGAGGGAGAGGAGGTCGCAGCCGGCCGTGGAGTCGATCACTTGGTCGATTCGTGGCAGTGCGAAGGGATCCTTGGGGCAGGCCTTGTTGAGGTGTGTGTAGTCGACACACATTCGCCATTTCTTGTTCTTCTTTTCCACCATCACCGGATTGGCTAGCCATTCCGTGTGTTGCACTTCCCTGATGAATCCGGCTGCGAGTAGCCGCGCTATCTCTTCTCCTATCAACTGTCTTCTTCCCTCTGCGAAGGGACGCAGGGATTGCTTCACTGGCTTGGCGTCTGGACGGACGTGTAAAGAGTGCTCGGCGAGTTCCCTCGGTACACCCGGCATGTCCTTGGGGGACCACGCGAAGATGTCCCGGTTCCCACGGAGGAACTCGACGAGCGCGCTTTCCTATTTGGGGTCCAGGCTCGCCCCCACGGTGACGAACTTGGACTTGTCGGTGTCGTCAAAGTAGATCTTCTTCATGTCTCGCGCCGCCTGGAAGTTCGACTCGCCAGCCGGCTTGGCCGATTCCGGAATCTCCAGCTTCTCTTCATTGGCCTTGTGCTTGAATTGCTTCATTTCCTCATTACAGACCATGGTCTCGGCCACCTTCACGCTATCGGAGGCGCAGGCGATGGAGCGTTTGTAGTCTCCGGCGACGGTGATGATCCCGCGTGGGCCTGGTAGCTTCATCTTGAGGTAGGCGTAGTGGGGTACCGCCATGAACTTGGCGAGCGCCGGCCGCCCGAGGATGGCGTGGTAGGCGCTGGAGTGGTCGACCACCTCGAAAGAGATAGTCTCGCGGCGGTGGTTGCTCTTGGTGCCGAATAGGACGTCCAGCCGGATGAGGCCCATGGAGGAGCCGGCTCGCCCCGGCACGATGCCGTGGAAGACCGTCCGGCTCGGCGTTAGGCTGGACTCGGAGATCCCTAGCTTCTCCAGTGTGTCGAGGTAGAGGATGTTGATGCTGCTGCCCCCGTCAATGAGGACGCGTGAGAAGGTGCAAGCGCGCTTGGCGGAGATGATCATGGGCTCCAGGACTAAGGCATAGCCGCCTGGGTTGGGCATCAGCTCCGGGTGGTCGCTGCGGTCCCACGTGATTGGTTCCTGCGACCAGTTGAGGTACTGGGGGACAGGTGGAACTATCGCGTTCACCTCCTTGAACCGTTCGCGCCGGCTCCGCTTGTCGTCGCGCTCGCTGACGAACACGATGTAGGCGGCGTCCGGATTCTGGTAGCCGTCTGGACCCCTTGGAGGCGGAGCTGGGAGGCGCTCCCTCCTTTCTTCCTCGCGTTGGCGATCTTCGCGGTTCCTATCTTCGCGCCGTCTGTCGTCGCGTCCTCGATCGTCCCGTCCGGCCTCATCCCGAGGCGGAGGCGGGTTTCGCCGCTCGTACGGTGGTGGCCTTGGGCGGCCGAGGGTGCATTGCCGAACGGTGTGGTTTGCTGGCCGGTCGCCATGGTTCCGGCACGGTTGATCGAGCAAGTAGTCGTAGTTGTTCCTCGCCCTTGTTCGGCGCATGTCGCTGCTGGTCCTCATGCGGCGGTTGTCGAAGCCTCCTGTCGGCCTTCCCTCGGTCGTGGCGACGACCTTGGACTCGACGCGGTCGTCCGCGGACTTGCGCTTGCCGGCCGCGTCGGAATCACGCCGGGTCGATTTTCCTCCTTCTTGGTTCTCCGTCCGGCTGTGACGTGCAGCCGGCTCCGCCGTGATGATTCTTCCGGCTTCGTCGAGTCGGATCGGGTTGGTCATGCCCGCATCGGCGGTGGCGTACTCGTCGGCGATTGCCATGAGCTCTGCCATGGTCTTTGGGCTCTTCCTCAGGAGCCGGTGCTTGAGCATCGTCTGGTCTCGGCAGCCTTGGATGAAGTACTGGACGGCTTGGAGCTCGAGAACTCCCTCGCAGGAGTTGCGAAGGCTTGTCCATCGGGTGAGGTAGGCTCGGTCCGACTCGCCGTCCTTCTGCTTGCACAGCGCGAGCAGCTGTGCATTGCCGGGGCGCAAATAGGTGCCGGTGAAATTGCGGTTGAACACTTCCTCGAAGTCCAGCCAGCTGTTGACGCTCTCCTTCGGAAGGCTGTTGAGCCAAGTCCGTGCCGATCCCTGGAGCATGAGTGGCACGTAGCGCACGGCTACCCGCTTGTTGCCGCCTGCGATGTTGACCGCCGTGACGTAGTCGGCGAGCCAGTCCTCCGGCTTCGCGGTGCCGTTGTACTTGTGTGTGTCCCTGGGAAGGGTGAATCCCTTCGGGAATCGCTCGCTCCGGATGCGGGGTCCGAAACAGCGATGGGCGGCGATGTCTTCTTCCTCGATGATGCTTGACAGCTTGAGCACGTCGATGCGGTGGCGTGCGTCGTCGCTGGTTTCGGGTCCCAGCGGCCCCAGGCGTTCGTCGATGGTGACTTTGTGGCCGACTTGCTCCTTTACGTTCCGTCCGGCTCGAGGCTCGCTCCGGTTGCCGTCTTCACGCCGTCCAGCCGGATCGCGGCAGTGATCACGAGGATGCGAGCTCGCGCTCCCCTCGCGATGAACTCGTTGTTGCTTGTCCTTCGCCCTTCCGCGGCTCGTGGATGACGCCTCGGCGCCTTGCTTGGACTTGCAGCTGCATCGTAGCCTGGAGGCGGCTCATGATGCTCACGGCTCGCCGTTATCTCGGTTTCGCGTTGCTGCCGGTTGGCCGCAGCGATGAGCTCCTGGACTCGGCGCGCTTGCTGGCGTAGCTCCTCGCCTTGGAGATGGGGTAGTTCTGCTACGGCCGCCTCCGCAGCCTTCATGTTTTGCACCGGGTTGCTGTACTCGGGTAGGATGATGTCCGAATGCTCGTGCGGCTGGCCAGCACGGTTCAGGACGCCTCCGAGATCCCCTCCTTTGCGTCGGACTTCATTCAGCTTCTCCGTGTTGCCTCTTGTCGGCTCGAAACCGTGGACGGTGTTGTACTCGCGCATCGTAGTGTTGAGCCGGCGCTGCGTGGAGGCGAGGTGAAGAGCTTTGTCGAGTATCTGTTGACGCATCCTCTCGAGTTCAGCCGCCGCCTTGGCCGGATCCGCACCCGGCGTGATGGGGGTGCTTAGCAGCTCGAAGTCGGCCTCCAGATTGCGCTGGAAACGAGAAGGCTCGCCTGCTTCATGAACAGTAGTGGCGACGGGGCCTCCTGCCGCCGCGTGCTCGACCATGTGCACCTCGGCGTAGACGTTGAGCTTGGCGACGTCGCGGTCCGCGTCGCCGGAGTTGAGGTAGCCGAAGGCGGAGTTCTCGTTGCAGGTGCTGGCGTCGAAGATCGAAGGAGCCAAGCTAGAGTAGACCACCTCCGGGTACTCCTGAGCGGCGACGGCGACGTAGACGTGGAAATCGCCAAGGGTGACGACCGATCCTCCGCTGGCGACGTCCACGTCGGCGAAGCTGTTGGTGTTGTCGAGGACGCAGCCGACGGAGCCGATGGAGAGCACGAGGCCGGAGACGATCCGCCGACCATCTACAGTCCGGGATCCCGCACAGAACGTGACTCCGCTCGCCGCGAGCCCCACGGTGGGCGCCAAATGTCGTGGTGGGTTGCACGGCATATCCATCAGAGACGGAAAAGAGTGTGGGGCAGGCGACGATCGGATGCTCGCGCGGGATTGGGCAACAAGCACGCAAACACACGCTAGTTACCCAGGTTCGGGGCCCTCTTGTGGAGGTAACACCCCTACGTCCTGCTCTTCTTGTTCTTATTGCTTGATCACTGAATCGGGCTACAAAGGTGCTCCTAGAGCTGTTTCGAGTGGCAGCCGGCTGGAGACCCTAGCCGGCTGGAGGTTGAAGATGATGCTTTCTGTCTCCTCACGTGTTTTCTCCTCTCCCCTTCTATCGCCTGTCCTCACGCAGGAGGCTCTAGCCCGCCTTATATAGGCAGCGGGCTAGGGTTTCTGGGTTACAGGGAAGTTACAGGTTTGCCCCTATGACATCACTACGGTCTCGAGCCGGCTGGAGCTTGTTGTCATGATTAGGTACAGGAGATGCCCGACAGTGAGTACTGTTCACCAGGAGCAGTTACGCGGTCCGGGCCCACCCGTACGGAGTTGTCGGTTGTTCGCGTCCGGCTTCAGCCTAGCCGGCCGTCCGCCTCCGGGTAGACGCAGGCGGCTGCTTCAGGCAGCTGGTTCTAGCCGGCGCCAAGCAGCCGGCACTTGTTCAACCGGCATCTTGGAGTCTTGAAGAAATGGACTTCCTTGGGATATCCGGGGTTCATATCCCCGATAGTGATGATGCGGTTGGGCACGCCAAAGCGGCAGACCAAACTCCTGATGAACTTTACCGCTGATTTCGCCGGGATGGTGCGCACGGGTTCCACCTCAGGCCACTTGGTGAACTTGTCGATGGCAACGTAGAGGTAGCGGTAGCCCCCGAGCGCTCGCGGGAAAGGTACCAGGAGGTCCAGCCCCCAGACCGCGAACGGCCAGGAGAGCGGGATAGTTTGGAGTCCTTGCGCGGGTTGATGAATTTGCTTGGCGTGGAATTGGCAGGCGTCGCAGGACTGGACGATTGCGGCTGCATCTTGAAGCACTGAAGGCCAGTAGAAGCCACTCCGGAAGACCTTGCCTGCGAGGGTGCGTGAGGATGAATGGTGGCCGCACTCTGCACTGTGGATGTCGTTGATGAGCTGGCGGCCTTCCTCGGCAGGGACGCACCGCAACGCAACCCCATTGGGGCGCTTACGGTACAGGTCTCCGTCGTGGAGGCAGTAGGACTTGGCCTGGCGAGCAACCCTCTCGGCCTCTGCATCTTCTTCGGGAAGAACTCGATCTTACAAGTAGCTCTTGATCTCGTCGATCCAACCAGTGTCTTGGCGTACCAGGGTCATCAGCAGGCGATCGCCTGAGGGCAGCCCGCAGTTTGGTGCTCCACTTCATGGAGCTGGTGGGAGCTCCTCATTGATGCTCATGTTGACCGCTGGTTGCTTGACCGAGGACCTGGCGAGTCTCTCCTCGAACACTCCAGGCTTCTGGGCTTCCCTTCTTACCGCTCGCCTGGCGAGTTCATCTGCTTCTTGGTTTTCCCCTCGCGGGATATGCTTGAGCTCCATGCCCCTGAAGTGCTTCTCGAGTTTGCGTACCTCTTCAAGGTAGGCTACCATGTAGGTGTCCTTAGGCGTGTAGCTCTTGTTGGAGAAGTTGACGAGGAGCTGAGAGTCGCCCTTGATGAGGATGCGCTTGATGCCGAGGGCAATGGCAGCTCTGAGCCCAGCGAGGAGGCCTTCGTATTCAGCAATGTTGTTGGAGTCCTTGTCGTTGTCCTTGAAGCACAGCTGGATGGCGTAGTAGAGCTTGTCGCCTGTTGGTGAGGTCATGACAACACCAGCCCCTGCACTCCGGGCCGCGAAGGCGCCGTCGAAGTGCATGGTCCAGTAGCTGGGCTCCGTCCCTCCTAAGGCTGTAGTTTCCTCCTCTTGAGGCTCTTCTTCACGCGTGTCCGTCCATTCGGCCATGAAATCAGCCAGCGTCCTGCCCTTGATGACCCTTGTGGTGTCAAACTCCAGCTCGAAGGGTTGCAGCTCGATGACCCAGCTTGCGACGCGATCTATTGCGTTTGGGTTGCGTAGGACTTGCTCCAGGGGGTACGAGGTGACCACCTTGATGGGGTGACCCTGGAAGTAGTGGCGCAGCTTCCTGGAGGCGCTGAGGAGCGAGAAAAGGAGCTTCTGCTGCATGGGGTAGCGCTCGCGAGCGTCCCGCAGCACTGTGCTGACGAAGTACACGGGATGCTCGACGAGGGTGGTTGTTGACGTGGCAGCGGTTGGCTCCTCTCGAGGCTTGGTGGAGTCCTTGTCGAGGTTCTCTTGAGGCCCCACTTGTAGAGGCTCGGCATGAGGCTGGAGGCTTGACGAGGCTGTCTCCTTGTCAAGGAGTTCTGGGCTTGGCGAGGCGGGGCTCTGCTTGGCGAGGACTGACTCTTCCCTTTCAGCCACCAAGACCGCGCTTGCCGTCTGAGGAGTGGCTGCAAGATACAGCTTCAGAGGCTCGCGAGGGCGTGGGGCAACCATGATGAGTGGGCTCGCCAGGTACTTCTTCAGGACCTCGAAGGCCTTTGCCGCTTCAGGGGTCCACTTGAAAGGACCGGACCTTTTCATGATCTTGAAAAACGGCAGCACCCTCTCGCCGAACTTGGAGATGAAACGGCCAAGGCTGGCCATACATCCCGCTAAGCGCTGCATGTCCTTGAGGCGACGAGGAGGCTGCATCTCTTCTATGGCCCTGATCTTGTCGGGGTTTGCTTTGACGCCACGATGAGACACCAGGAACCCGAGGAGTTTGCCTGAAGGGACCCCGAAGATGCACTTGGCGGGGTTCAGCTTGATGTTTACCTTGCGTAGGTTGGCAAAGGTCTCCTCGAGGTCCTTGATGAGCATGTCCTTCTCGCGAGTCTTGACCACGATGTCGTCGACGTAGGCCTCTGCATTCCTTCCCATTTGAGCCCCCAAGGCGATCCTCATGAGGCGCTGGAAAGTGGCACCGGCATTTTTCAGGCCGAAAGGCATGCAGACGTAGCAAAACACACCACAAGGGGTGAGAAATGCTGTCTTCTCCTCGTCATCCTTCGCCATCTTGATCTGGTGATAGCCTGAGAGAAGGCATCCATAAAACAGAGGAGTGCGCAGCCGGCGGTAGAGTCCACGATCTGGTCGATCCTCGAGAGGGGATAAGGGTCCTTGGGGCAAGCTTTGTTGAGGTCGGTGAAGTCGATGCAGAGGCGGCTTCCTCCGGTGTGCTTGGGGATGACCACACCATTGGAGAGCCAAGTGGGATGGACAACTTCTTTGATGATGCTAGCTTTCTTCAACTTCTCTACTTCTTGAACGATGAAATCTTGCTTTTCTGGCGCCTGGCGCCGTGCCTTTTGCTTCACGGGGCGTGCGTTTGGACACACGGCTAGGAGGTGCTCGATCACCTCCCTCGGTACTCCGGACATATCTGACGGTGTCCAAGCGAACATGTCAGAGTTTGCCCTGAGGAAGGCGACGAGCGCGCTTTCCTATTTGGGAGGCAAGTTGGCGCCGATGGTGATGCTAGCCCCCGAGCCGTTTGCCTCAAGAGGCACCTGTTTCGTCGCGGCCTGCTCCTGAGAGAACAACTACTTCTTCTTCGCGGAGGGCCTCGGGAGGGGTTCCTCATCCTCGTCAGCGGGGGACGCCACCGCGGTCGCCTTGTAGGCCGCTTGCACAGCGTACAGGGCATCTGAGACCATGCCGCGGATGACGATGGTGCCACCCGAGCCAGGGAGCTTGACCAGGTTGTAGGCATGGTGGGTCACCGCCATGAACTTGGCGAGGGCGGGGTAGCCGAGGATGGCGTTGTAGGGCAGGCCTATGTGTGCGACATCGAAGTCGATCAGCTCAGTGCGGTAGTTGGCTTGCGTGCCGAAAGTGACCGCGAGCCTCACTTGCCCCAAGGGGGTCGTGAGACCCTCTGTCACCCCCGAGAAGGGCCTGGTGGGCATGAGCCGCTCGTAGGGCACCTTAAGCTTCTCGAAAGTCTCGACAGAGATGACGTTGAGGCCTGCACCCCCCATCGATGAGCGTCTTAGAGACTGCGATGTTGTTGATGGTGGGGGTGCAGACCAGCAGGATGGTGCCAACAGTCGAGGTGGACTTGGGGTGGTCGCTGGAGTCAAAGGTGATGGGGTACTGGGACCACTTGAGGGGCCTGGAGGCTTCAACCCCGGGAAGCGCTGCCGCGATCTCGCGAGCGAATTGCTTGAAGTGGCGGTTGGAGCTGGGGGCCTGGGACCCGCCGAGGATGCAAGCGGCCCCGCGAGGCACCTGGTAGCCCTTAGGAGTCTCGGCAGGGAGGTTGTCGTTCGCGGGCTGGACGGCGTTGGCTTGAGGGTTCTGCTGGTACTTTTCGTCGTAGTTGTTGTTGTTCTAGCATCGCCCCCCGCGGCCGCCGCGACCTTTCTGCCGCTCGCGCGCCTCGCGAGCCTCGCGAAGCCTCTTGAGGTCGTAGCAGTCCTCGGTGGCATGGGAATGCCTGTTGTGGTAGATGCAGAAGGGGCGACCATCTTTCTTCTCGGGGTCCGCGGCTGGAGCGGCAGCACGAGGCTGCTTGGCGTCAGGCTCAGCCGCAAGGACCGCAGTGGTCTTGCGCTTCTCGGTGGATTTCTTCTTCTTCTTGGATCCCTCGGCAGGGTCCACTGGCTCGTTCTTGACGAACAAGCGGCCCTCCTCAGCCTTGGCGCACTTGTCCGCCAAATCGAAGAGCTTGACGATGGTGGTGATGTTGTCGTGGATGCCGAGCTTCTCGAGCATCCGCATGTCCGTGACTCCAGCCTAGAAGGCCGAAATGACCTGCGCGTCGGTGGTGTTGGGGATCTTGTTGCGCACCTAGCTGAAGCGCTGGATGTACTTGTGGAGGGTCTCGCCAGGCTTCTGGCGTACGCCGCGGAGGTCGTTGTACGTGAGGCCACGCTCGTACGTGCCCTTGAAGTTGGCGACGAAGCACCGGTAGAGGTCCTCCCAGGTGTTGATGGACTCAGCGGGGAGGTTCGTGATCCACGAGGACGCGGAGTCCTTGAGGGCCATGGGGAACCAGTTCGCCATGACTTTGTCGTCGCCCCCCGCGTCCTGGATGGCCAAAGTGTAGAGCTGCAGGAACTCCAGGGGGTTGTTCTTGCCGTCGTAGCGCGGGGGAAGATCTGGCTTGAACTTGACTGGCCAGACGACGCGACGGAGGCTGCGAGTGAACGCGACCGTCGTGCCGTAGGTGACCACGCCGTTGGCGAGGGTGGCGCGGAGGTGGCGCCCCACGGTGGCGACGTCCTGTACGGCGCGGTTGTGGCGATTCTGCCCGCGCTCGATGCTCACGCGTGCGTCCTCCGGGGCTCGCTGCACGATTTGGCAGTCGTGCGGTGACGACGCGTGCGATGCAGCGCGGTTGTCGCGAGGAGGAGCCCCTGCTGGAGCAGGTTGCGGTGGAACTGGTGGAGCTGGAGCGGGCGCGGGATGACGAGGAGGTGCATGTGGCGCGCCGTGCACCACGTCCCCTACGCGCGTAGAGGGAACCAGCGAACGGGACGGTGCAGGAGCGGCGACGCGAGTGGCGCCGATGAGCTCGGAGAGGTAGTTGAGCCAGGCTTCTTGAGCCTCCGGCGTGGGACGGTACTGCAGCAGCTCCTGCGCCATGAGAAGCGCAGTTGCCGGGCTGGGCGCAGGGCGGCCCAGCGAGGAGGCAGCACGGTCCCGCGACGGGTGCAGGGAGGAAGCCTCCTCTTCGCCGAGGTTGTCCTCGGCGTGGTCGTCGTTGTCGTCCTCTAGGTGCTCGACACGGGGCTCGGGGTCGACGTGGCGCTCCGGAGCAGCGCTCCCGCGCGGGCGGCCGCGCGGGTTGCCAGTAGGAGCGGTGGCGGCGCTGGCCGTCCGGCGAGCGAGACGTTCAGCGCGAGAGCCGGCCATGGCTGTGTCGAGGTTGAAGATGAGCCTCAGCCCCCTACCTGGCGCGCCAAATGTCGGAGAACTGTCCCAGGAACTGGGTGTGTCTCACTAGGTATCGAGTAAGGGGCTGAACACGGAATCAAACAACCCTCAACATGCCTCGGCGACGGCGCTCGTCGAGATCGCTGGGGGACGGCACTGCAGAGATGAACACGCGATGTTACCCAGGTTCAGGGCCCTCTTGGAGAGGTAAAACCCCTACGTCCTGCCTTGGTTGTATTGCACTGCTTGCAGAGGTTACAGTACAAGGAGAGCTTGGGGAGCTCGAGGTGGCTAACAATGGTTAACCCTAGATCTCAGATCCGAACCCACTGAAGACCAACCAGCTAGGAATCAACTAGAGACCCACCCTTTGCCCGAACGTGCTCCCCCTCCTTTTATAGGTGTCTTGGACCTCTTCCCCCAAATATCTTGGCGGGAAGGGTCACCACATGGCGACGAAGGAGGAAGACGGGTGCACGATAAAGGCAGAGTCCATGGACGCGGTCCATAGCAGGGAGCGGCGTCACCAAAGCTGGAAAAGCCACCGTCCAGCCGGGACTGTGGGCTGGCGCTGCTGAGGCTCAGGAGGCGCCCCATGGTGACGTCGCCCTTGGAGCGTAGCTGCAGACGGTCCCCTTATCACCAAAATGGCAATTCTTGTAGCTCCTTTGCTTGGTGCAGCATTGTTTACCGCTTTATACACGAGAGTGGCAACTGCGGCACTGTCATCACCGTGCGCTGGCGCGCCCGTGACTTTGCAGAGGGCGCAGAGCCCATGTGCGCTCTGTCGCGGAGACAGAGCCCAGTTCGTGGGGAAGGAACCCACGCGAGGCCGGAGGCCTCGCCGAGCCTTTTGGCTTGATCCTTGGTAGAATCGACGGCAGCACCCAAGATGCCCTCTCGAGGAGAGGTCCCTCATGAGGGGAAAACCCTCGCGAGGCTCGCCAGGCTTGGAGAGCCTGGTCCTTAGCGAAATCGTCTGAAGAGTGTCGTGGGCCCTGGCGGGCCGGCCCGTGGTACCCTGGTTTCCACTGTGCCGACAATGCCCTTCGTGGCATTGTTCCGACACTTCTTCATGCCCCGAAGGGGGAGGTCAAGATGGATAGAAGGCGGGGTGTCCTTCTGCCTCAAGTAGGAGAACGCAAGCCAATATCCGGGGACCAAGATCCATCCCAGCTGGAGGGAATGGAGGCAGAACTGGTACCTAGCTCAAGCGGGCAGCATCAGCCCGCATCTCCTGGTGCCGACTGCCCCAGCCGAGAGTTTGGCCAATTCGAGAGACGTCAGCTCCCAAGACGAGGCCCTTCTGCCGGTTTTCGAGAAGTTCGCGGAGCTTCGGGACGGTCAGGTAACAGGCGCCATGATCACAGGAGACTTCGTGCGGAGGGGGATTGCTCCTCTGCAACGCAGGCCCCGACCGTTGTGGGAGACCCTACAGGGGATGGGGTCTCACATATTGCTCGAGATGCTGAAGGGGAAGATGCACTTCCTGTTGCCGGGGGTGCGGTATGACCTTCCGGCGGGGGATTTCTCGTTGCTTAACCGCATCGCGAGAGGGGACGCGGTGCCTCTCATGCTAGGGTGCAACGCTTACGGGCTTCAGGGTACCGAGTTCTTGGACCCGCTTCCGGTACCCCGGGCGACGGTCCGCGGGAGGTCCTGGATGGCAGCAGAGCCGCCGTATGGGGACTTCTCGCCAGATGAGCCCGGGATCTTTGATGAAGAGGACGAGGAAGAGGAGGGCCCAACGGAGCTGGGCCGCACCCCTCCCCCCGCGTCCCCCAAAGGAGAGGGGGAGAATGTAATGCCCAGGGTTTTCCCCAAATTAGAATTGCCTGTTATTTTATTTTTGCATCAGCATGACATCAGCATCATCGCATCGCATGTTTTTGTCCGCAAAAATTATTTTTAATAAACCTATTTTATTTTTCTAAGATTGTCGGAAAAATATTTTATCGAGACAGTTGTCTCCGTTTTCGAAAATTAATTGCCAATTAAATTTTGCAAAATAAAATGTTTTGAGTTAGAGAGAGAGAGCAGCCCAGCTAGCTAGGCCCAAAAGCCCAGCAAGCAAACCCTAGACCAAACCCTAATCCTCCCCCTGGCAGTTTTGTTTTCCCACCCCCTGGCATCTTGCAGCCACCCTCCTCCGTTTTGTCGTTTCGCGGAGATGCCCTTCCACCTCCCCTTTTTCCCTTTTCCCCCTCCTCTCTCTCCTTTTCTCTCTCTCTCCCTTATCCCTTTCTTTCTTTCTTTTTCTTTTCTTCTTATCTTTTTCTTCCTCTTCTTCCACCCGCATCCTTCTCTTCTTCCTTCCCCGAGCCCGACCCGCACCTCACCTTGATCCACCACCGTGCCGGCCCGCGGCTCCCCTCCTCTTCCGGTCGTTCGTGCCCCTCTGCCGCCGTCCCCGTGGCCGACGTCCTCACCTCGCCCCGCGCGTGGCCGCCCTCCCCTTCATCTCCGGCTCGACCTCGTCGCTCCCTTCTCCTCCCGGCCGGCTCCTTCGCCCCACGCCGTCGCAGGCCGCCCGCTACCCGCACCTCCAGCTTCCCCGTCGGCCGGCGTCCCTCTTCTCCTTCTTCCTCTCCCCTCCGGCCGGCCGTGCTCCCGCCGTGCACGCCTCCCCTTCCCCTGCCCCATCAATCTCGCCCCCCTGCCGCCACTTCCTCCTCCCCGTCGCCTCCTGCCATGGCCGCGCCCGGGCCTCGCCTCCACAAGCTCCTCCTTCCCCCGACCTCCTCCGTCGTCCCCGCATCTCCCTGCACCGGCCCGACCGAATCTCCTCCAGCTCCTCCCGTTGGCCTGCTCCTGCTGTGTGTGGCCCTGCATGTGGATGCTGCTACTGAGCGTGCCTCGTTCATCCTCTGGTGTCGTTGCCGTGTGGCTCTCCGTGTGGTGCTCGTGCAGCTGCTGCTGCCCCTTTTTCGTTTTCCGTGTGTCTCCGTCCCCGTTGGTCCCCGACGGCCTTTCCCGTGTCTCCGTGTCGCGTCTCCGTTGTTCCGATGCCTCCGTGAAGTCAATTCCCGACGTTTCCCCATTTCCCCGACGCGTTCCCCTCGTGAAGCGCCTCGTTTCCCGTCGTGAAGCCGTGAACCGATGCGAGCTCTCCCACCTGAAACCGGAGTACGACGACGTGGATACGACGAGTTCTTCTTCCACGACGACCGAAGATGGATACGACATGATCTTCCACGATTCCGGAACCCGCCAAGATGCTCTGATGTCGTGAACCCCGAAGACCGAGTACCCCGACCACCGTGAACCCCGACAACATCGAAGCCCGGAACACCAAGGTCTGCAACGACGACGACCCGAGTACAACTACTTCCCTGACGTCGACTACCTCGACTACTCCGACTCCGGATGAATGACTACTTCGACTCCGGACGAACGACTACTTCGACTACTTCGGCTACTTCGAATACTTCGACTACTTCCTCTCCAATCTGAAGTTCCTCGTTTTCGATGTGCGACCCCAACCCTAAACCCCTATATGCCATATATATGCGATATCTTATAAACTCATGCATGATTAATTAACATCGCAACTTTATCCATTTAGTCAAATTAAATCAATCTAATTATGGTTTGTCCGGTGCATCTATATTTCGCACCGATCCCATTTTAAAATGTTTTGCCATGTGTTAGGGAATAAAATTGGACAACATTTAATTTGCCATGCATCATGTCATCAACATGCTGCTTCTTTTGCCATAGAAGTAAAATGCATCTTTTGCCTTCCAGTGTTTGTTGCTTCTTCGGGAATAGGACGTTGAGTTGATGTGAGCAACGACAGGTTCTGCTACCTCTACCGGATTGCAGGCAAGTGATACTCCCTTGCTATCTTTGCTTGTTTTCTGTCTCTTACTCGTCCTATCTTTGTTCCTTGCTAGCCTTATGTCACGATGCTTGTGTCTCGATCCTATATGCATGTTTACCTTGCAGCCATGATATAGCCACACCCCCACATCCTATTAACCTGTTGCTTGTTTACCTTGTTGGCCTTGCGAGTCGTAGTGCATGCTTAGGTGCTTTGCTTGAGTCCTGTTATCTCTCTTGTTGTTAACATGATAGCTAGGCTCAACTAAAATGGTAATCTTTATTTCTGTTGCGATGGGAATAACTTAATAAAGATAAGGCACCGGCGGAAGGCCAATCGTGGTGATTTGTTCTGCTAGTGTCGCCTAGGACCCGAGTTCTTTTCCGCTGATCCAAGACTGAGCGCACTAACCACATGTGGGAGTTCTATGGGCCTCCCCGCAATCTATTACCGGATCCTCAAACTTGTCCAGGTGCCACAAGTAGTTCGGATGTTTCTACGGTTACAAGCGCAGATGATATGGTAAGATGGATACGTGGTTACTTACGGTAGGGCTTGCGGTATGATGCGAAGTGACCAACTCATGGTAGTTTGTGTCACCTAGCCGTAGTCGCAAACGGTTAGGCCCACCTCGAAGCTTCGGCCGGACTCTCAAGGTGGATCAGTCCTAGCTAGGTGGCTCCCTGGACTTGTTTGTAGAGAAGGGAAGTATTGCGTCGAAACCTCCACCGGTACACCTCTAAGCGAGAGTTTCGATGCGTGTGGGTTCATTGGTGCATCCCTGCAGGGTTAAATCTTTTCGAAAAGCCGTGTCCGCGGTTATGGACGACTTGGTGAAATGCGCTGGCTAAAAAGATCATAGACAACTTGCACCTTATGATGACTATTACTTGACTAGTAAGATAGATTACATGAATAATAATCTGATTAAAACTTGATCAACCGTGTGCGTGCCTTTGGGTTGCTCCTCGTGGGTTGAACGTGGAGTAACAATCGGCTGGGTATTGTTTGGTGATAGAATAGTTGGTTCCTTATGCGCTCTCTTACCTTGTCTCTATTAGACGAAGTTGTAGCGTGTCTCTATTAGTTGATAGTGTTGCTTGCTGCTGCCTCAATCGCTAACCCTCTTCCACCGGAATTCCAGCTTTGATATCTTGTGAGTATTACTTGCCAGTACTGTTTATAGTACTGACCCCTTCGGGGCTGCTATTCCACATGCAGCCAACAGGTTTGAAGTCTGACGACGTTAGCTTGGGAATCCCTCCGGCTTGGCCTGGGCAGGGATATGGTGCCTTCGTTATCTTCAGGACTCTTAGTCCAATTTGTTTCTTGTCCGTAGCTGGACGCTACCCTGCTTCCGCTGTTCTTTTGGATCTTTGTATTGTATCTTTGGTTCTTGACTCTGTGAGTCGTTGTTGTATATATGTTCTTTTGTGGGTTCCATCGAGAACTGTTGTAATGTTATCACAATTCCACCCGCATAACGTGTGTGTTGCGACGTGCACGTTATGCCTGGTGGGCGTCCTTTAGGATCGTTATTATGCGGATTTGGCGGAAATGCTAAGTCTGCATAGTACCGATTTTGGGGCGTTACAAAGTGGTATCAGAGCTCATGGTTTTTCGATACCCCGCTGGTCCAGTCTGCCTGTAGGATACCCTAGCTAATGGTCGTTGTTGTAGAGTGTCAAAACTATTTTACAAAATTATTTGAAAAGATCTCAATAGGACTCTTGTTTACTCCTTACCTCTATTCCTTCCTCTCTTATCCTTATATGAGTTTAAATCTTCTCTCTTATCTATCTTCCGGTTATAGAATCTTCGTGGGTGGACGATCTCTTGCCTTTTAACCTAATAGGTTCGATCTTCAGAAGATCTCAACAGACGAACATCGCCATCGACGTGAGCAAGAACCTCTTGTTAGTGGTGTCGAGAAGATCAACACGACGAAGAAGATTCGATAGTTTGCCTTGCTCTTCTTCCCCCCGACGGTAGCGTGGATCTCGGGGCGAGATCCCTTGTTAGTGGTGTCGGTTGTAATGCCCGGGGTTTTTCCCCAAATTAGAATTGCCTGTTATTTTATTTTTGCATCAGCATGACATCAGCATCATCGCATCGCATGTTTTTGTCCGCAAAAATTATTTTTAATAAACCTATTTTATTTTTCTAAGATTGTCGGAAAAATATTTTATCGAGACAGTTGTCTCCGTTTTCGAAAATTAATTGCCAATTTAAATTTTGCAAAATAAAATGTTTTGAGTTAGAGAGAGAGAGCAGCCCAGCTAGCTAGGCCCAAAAGCCCAGCAAGCAAACCCTAGACCAAACCCTAATCCTCCCCCTGGCAGTTTTGTTTTCCCACCCCCTGGCATCTTGCAGCCACCCTCCTCCGTTTTGTCGTTTCGCGGAAATTGCCCTTCCACCTCCCCTTTTTCCCTTTCCCCCTCCTCTCTCTCCTTTTCTCTCTCTCTCCCTTATCCCTTTCTTTTCTTCTTTTTCTTTTCTTCTTATCTTTTTCTTCCTCTTCTTCCACCCGCATCCTTCTCTTCTTCCTTCCCCGAGCCCGACCCGCACCTCACCTTGATCCACCACCGTGCCGGCCCGCGGCTCCCCTCCTCTTCCGGTCGTTCGTGCCCCTCTGCCGCCGTCCCCGTGGCCGACGTCCTCACCTCGCCCCGCGCGTGGCCGCCCTCCCCTTCATCTCCGGCTCGACCTCGTCGCTCCCTTCTCCTCCCGGCCGGCTCCTTCGCCCCACGCCGTCGCAGGCCGCCCGCTACCCGCACCTCCAGCTTCCCCGTCGGCCGGCGTCCCTCTTCTCCTTCTTCCTCTCCCCTCCGGCCGGCCGTGCTCCCGCCGTGCACGCCTCCCCTTCCCCTGCCCCATCAATCTCGCCCCCCTGCCGCCACTTCCTCCTCCCCGTCGCCTCCCTGCCCATGGCCGGCCGGCCTCGCCTCCACAAGCTCCCCTTCCCCCGACCTCCTCCGTCCGTCCCCGCATCTCCCTGCACCGGCCCGACCGAACTCCTCCTCCAGCTCCTCCCGTTGGCCTGCTCCTGCTGTGTGTGGCCCTGCAGGTGGATGCTGCTACTGCGCGTGCCTCCGTTCATCCTCTGGTGTCGTTGCCGTGTGGCTCTCCGTGTGGTGCTCGTGCAGCTGCTGCTGCCCCTTTTTCCGTTGTCCGTGTGTCTCCGTCCCCGTTGGTCCCCGACGGCCTTTCCCGTGTCTCCGTGTCGCGTCTCCGTTGGTTCCCGATGCCTCCGTGAAGTCAATTCCCGACGTTTCCCCGTTTTCCCCGACGCGTTCCCCGTCGTGAAGCGCCTCGTTTCCCGTCGTGAAGCCGTGAACCGATGCGAGCTCTCCCACCGTGAAGCCCGAGTACGACGACCGTGGATACGACGAGTTCTTCTTCCACGACGACCGAAGATGGATACGACATGATCTTCCACGATTCCGGAACCCGCCAAGTGCTCTGATGTCGTGAAGCCCGATGCCGTGACATCGACCACCGTGAACCCCGTCGACCCCGAAGCCCGGAACGCCAAGGTCCGCTACCCGACAACCCAAGTACGACTACTTCCACGACATCGACTACGGAACGACTACCTCGACTACCTCGACTCCGGACGAACGCCTACTTCGACTACTTCGACTACAACGACTACTTCGACTACTTCCGCCCCGAATCCGAAGTTCCTCGATCCGATGTGTGACCCCAACCTAAACCCCTATATGCCATATATATATATGCGATATCTTATAAATCATGCATCATTATTAACATCGAACCTTTATCCATCTAGTCGAATTAAATCAATTTAATATGGGATTTGTCCGTTGCACCTATATTGTGCACCGATCCCATTTAAAATGTTTTGCCATGTGTTAGGGAATAAAATTGGACAACCTTTAATTTTGTCATGCATCATGTCATCAACATGCCGCTTCTTTTGCCATAGAAGTAAAATGCATCTTTTGCCTTCCAGTGTTCGTTGCTTCTTCGGGAATAGGACGTTGAGTTGATGTGAGCAACGACAGGTTCTGCTACCTCTACCGGATTGCAGGCAAGTGATACTCACTTGCTATCTTTGCTTGTCTTCTGTCTCTTACTCGTCCTATCTTTTGTTCCTTGCTAGCCTTATATACGATGCTTGTGTCTCGATCCTATATGCATGTTTACCTTGCAGCCATGATATAGCCACACCCCCACATCCTATTAACCTGTTGCTTGTTTACCTTGTTAGCCTTGCGAGTCGTAGTGCATGCTTAGGTGCTTTGCTTGAGTCCTGTTAACTCTCTTGTTGTTAACATGATAGCTAGGCTCAAACTAAAATGCTAATCTTTATTTCTGTTGCGATGGGAATAACTTAATAAAGATAAGGCACCGGCGGAAGGCCAATCGTGGTGATTTGTTCTGCTAGTGTCGCCTAGGACCCGAGTTCTTTTCCGCTGATCCAAGACTGAGCGCACTAACCACATGTGGGAGTTCTATGGGCCTCCCCGCAATCTATTACCGGATCCTCAAACTTGTCCAGGTGCCACAAGTAGTTCGGGTGTTTCTACGGTCACAAGCGCGGATGATATGGTAAGATGGATACGTGGTTACTTACCGTAGGGCTTGCGGTATGATGCGAAGTGACCAACTCATGGTAGTTTGTGTCACCTAGCCGTAGTCGCAAACGGTTAGGCCCACCTCGAAGCTTCGGCCGGACTCTCAAGGTGGATCAGTCCTAGCTAGGTGGCTCCCTGGACTTGTTTGTAGTGAAGGGAAGTATTGCGTCGAAACCTCCACCGGTACACCTCTAAGCGAGAGTTTCGATGCGTGTGGGTTCATTGGTGCATCCCTGCAGGGTTAAATCTTTTCGAAAAGCCGTGTCCGCGGTTATGGACGACTTGGTGAAATGCGCTGGCTAAAAAGATCATAGACAACTTGCACCTTATGATGATAATAACTTGACTAGTAAGATAGATGACATGAATAATAATCTGATTAAAACTTGAACAACCGTGTGCGTGCCTTTGGGTTGCTCCTCGTGGGTTGATCGAGGAGTAACAATCGGCTGGGTTATGTTTGGTGAGTAGTATAGTTGGTCCCTTATGCGCTCTCTTACCTTGTCTCTATTAGACGAATGTTGTAGTGTGTCTCTATAAGTTGTTAGTGCTGCTTGCTGCCTCAATCGCTAACCCTCTTCCCCGGAATTCCAGCTTTGATATCTTGTGAGTATTACTTGCCAGTACTGTTTATAGTACTGACCCCTTCGGGTCTGCTATTCCACATGCAGCCAACAGGTTTGAAGTCTGACGACGTTAGCTTGGGAATCCCTCCGGCTTGGCCTGGGCAGGGATATGGTGCCTTCGTTTATCTTCAGGACTCTTAGTCCAATTTGTTTCTTGTCCGTAGCTGGACGCTACTCTGCTTCCGCTATTCTTTTGGATCTTTGTATTATATTTTTGCTCTTGACTCTGTGAGTCGTTGTTGTATATATGTTTCTTTGTGGGTTCCATCGAGAACTGTTGTAATGTTATCACAATTCCACCCGCATAACGTGTGTGTTGCGACGTGCACGTTATGCCTGGTGGGCGTCCTTTAGGATCGTTATTATGCGGATTTGGCGGAAATCGCTAAGTCTACATAGTACCGATCTTGGGGCGTTACAAGACATCCGCGGGACAAGAAGACGTTGGGTAGAGCCGCCCCCCGGGCAGCCAGCTCCTCAAAGTCCGCAGGCGGGGCAGAAAACGAGGGGAGAAAGCGAAAACCTCTCGGCCCCGATTCCTGCCGAAGACGGAGATGACGAGAGCGTGTCGATGCCGGACCCCTTCGAAGACCTTGTGGGGAAGCGGTGGGGCTTTTCCAGCGCTAAGCGGGCCCGAAGGTAACTCCGGTGCCTACCTTGATCCTTACTTGCTTGATAGGAGCCGTGATAGTTCTGACCATCGTATGTGCGCTGCAGGTCCTCCGAGTCCGAGAGCTCCCGGAAGCACGTCCGAGAGGATGATAACGTCGAAGCAGGGGAGGTTGCGGAAAGCTCCGCGGTAGCCGCAAAGGAGCATCCGCCTCCCAGCAGAGCCTCTCCGGGAGCGGAAACCCCGGAGGCAGGAGACACGGGGTCGCCGTCGATGGCAACCCGGACATCGCCTATCCGTGAGCAGGAGCGAGCGCACCCGGGTCGGGACCCGGTAGCCTCGGCGCCACCTCTAGGTAAAGCTACCCGGAGTCGTCACTGTTGTCCCCGGGGGAACTGGAGGATCCCAGAGGTTAACACCTTGTTTATCGGTGCAGACCCTGTGGCGGGGGACCGTGCTGAGGACGATGGCGATGTTGAGTACCCAGCGGCCCGCCCTGAAGTTGATGCCGACGGGACGGAGGACCGCGCCGGGGGCGAAGACGATGTTGAGCCCCTAGCGTACCGGTCCGATCCCAACGCGGAGGCCGAGCAGGCACCCGACGACGCCCAGGCGTCGAAGCCCGTGAGCCCCCAGCCTGAGCAGCTGACGGCGAACCCGGAGCAATGGTTTACGCGGACGTTCCCCAACGTCAGGGAGTTCCTGGCCTTCGCGAAGGCCGAACTCAAGCAGTAGGAGCCATCATCCTCTTCCGGGGAGGAGGATGTGCGGGCCCGCGAGGAGCGAGCGGCGATGGAAGAAGAACTGCTCAACGCCCAGGAGCAAAGACTGTCGAACCAGCACAAGAAGTTGAAGGAGCGTCTCCAAGAGCTCGAAGCCCAGAAGAAGGCCTTCCTCGAACCGGAGGAGGCATACCAGGCCAGAGCGGCCCTCGACGAGGATCGCCTGGAGCAAGGGATGCTGAACGCGGAGGGGTGGACTCGTATGGAGGTGGAGGCGGCGACGGAGAAGACCATCCGGGCAAAGGACGAGGTCATCCGGTCAAGGGATCGGAAGATCTCTAGACTGAAAGAGGACCTTGCCCACGAGAAGAAACGCTGGGAACAAGCGCAGGACCTTATTGTTGGGGCCCGTGGTCCCGGTCCTGAGACCTTCATGTTCCCGACGCCGCGTGAGGGCACGTCCAACTTGCTGACATTCTTATGATGCCGGTCCGGAGACCCCTTTTATTCCTAGTGCCGCTTGAAAGCACGCCCGCCTTGCTGACACCCTTACGGTGCCGGTCCGGAGACCCTTCCTGGCTCCTTTTCATTGTTGCCCGGAGGCCAACCATTTTGCAATCTGATATTTTTGCGGCGGCCCACTCGGTCCCGGGTGTATTGTCACGATGTGACCCGGGAGGTCCCATTCTGGCTGACTTTCATTGAAATTGGTTCGATCCCAGTCAGAGGTAGTCACGGGTGGACCCATGGGGGTCGCTGGTGGTGAAAGCGAGTTGTCGGTTTGGGTCGAGGCGTCTGCAACAGTTCTTGATGTCTTCTTCTTCGGGGTTTTCTTTGGTTTTGAATTCAGAGGGCAATCCCGGCGGAGGTGACCAAGCTCTCCACAGATGTAACATCCCTCGTTCCTTGGACTCTTTCTGAGTTCGCGGCAGTCATCGATATTGTGCTTGTCGGTTTGATGGAACGAGCACCAGGGTCCCAGTTGTCCATCTTCGCCCAAAGGGAGCTGGACTTCTTGCAGCACGTATGGTTCGTCCCTTGCGACCTCAGTTTCTTGACCTTGAATCAGACGCTCCCCCTCCAAGGGGAGAGTCGACGGGGAAGTTTCCAAGCAGAGCTCTTCCTTCACCACGCGCGTCCGCGGGGAAAGAAGGGCGTCAATGCCTGTACTACTTCCCGGGGGCAAACCCCCACCTGCAGCTGCATCGGCCCGAGCCAACGGGGGCATGAACCGAATTCCGCTGGCGAGACCCTGTGCGGATGGCGTCGCTGAAGCTTCTTCGGGGTCGAAGCCAAGTCCCGGGTTCCACAGGTACTCCTCGCTGGACTTGGCCTTCTTCTTCCGCGCCATTTCTACTGGAGAACTTGAGGTCGACGGAGACCTTGTCGATGACCTTGAGGTCGACGGAGACCTTGTCGATGACCTTGAGGTCGACAGAGACCTTGTCGATGACCTTGAGGTCGACGGAGACCTTGTCGATGACCTTGAGGTCGATGGAGACCTTGTCGATGACCTTGAGGATCTGACGCAGATCTCCTCGAAGATTTCGAAGCCGATGAAGAACTTGAGGAAGATCTCGATGAAGAAACGTGAAGCCGATGAAGAACTTGAGGAAGATCTCGACGAAAAACGCGAAGCCGATGAAGAACTTGAGGAAGATCTCGACGAAAAACGCGAAGCCGATGAAGAAGAAATCAGCACTTGCGCCCCCTACCTGGCTCGCCAGATATCGTGTCTTGGATCACGGACACCGGGAGTAAAGGATGCCCCCTTTTTAGGTTTGGTATGGGGCGCGAAGGAGGCTGGAGAACGTCTTCCGCCCGGGGGCTTCGTCTACGCTCGAGATCTATGTACTAGCAAGCATCACAGAGACACAAGGAGTTTACCCAGGTTCGGGCCGCCCGGAGGCTAACAACCCTACTCCTGCATGTCTGGATTGAGAGGTGTATCATCGTGTAGCTTTACAATGGTGGTCGCGGGTGAGAACCCGGGAGGTGTTGGCTAGAGGTTTAAGACGAGCAGATCCTGGCCCCGAGGAGATCACCTCTCGCCTATGCTACTCTTCGTCTTGTGCGCTGTCTAGCCTAGCCTCCGACTCTTTGGAATCCACCCCCTTTCTTGGGTGCCTCGGTCCTCCTTTTATAGGCTAAGGGGATACCACAGGTGCACCCTTGAGGCCAGAGGGGTTTTGGCGGGAAAACCCCTCTGGGTTCTCCTTAGGAGGCGATGTGGCCTCCTCTCATCCAAGTATTCTTCTCAGAGGGGGTAGGTGAGGTCATCCACCTTTTCCAGGGAGGGCGGACAGAGGCTGACAGCTTTTCCGCCTCTGCCCCCCTTTGGCGCCTCAATCTTCTTGGCGTCCAAGTCTTCTAGGAGCCTCCAGCCAGGGCTGGCAAGCTTATCCTCTTTGCGCACTGGAGGTGGGTTCCCGGGGGTGAGCTTGGCCTCCTGCCGGGCGTCGGGGTCCCGGGACCTCCATGCCTGCTTCCGGGTCGAGGGGGCCCCGGAGGGTCCCCGGGTCCTTTGCCTTAGTTGTCGATGCCGCGCGCATCGGGACGCCGTGGGGAAGATGGGGGGGCCCATCTGCCAGTCTTGTGCCTTGGCCTTGAGTGCCTCCTTGGTGGGTCCATGTGCGATGGACCCACTTTGACCGCATCAGGGGAACCCCATGTTCCACTGTTGTGACAGATTGATATCTCACAAAGCAATATTAGTTCAACAAAGGAGTTTGGCCAACACAAAGGAAGATTTAAGTTTTCAGCAAAAAGATTCAACTTGCAACTTGTTTATCTCAAGATAAAGTCAATACAAAGTTTTCACAGTTAGACACAAGGATAACATAAAGTAAAACATGAACCAAAGTTGATACCAAGTGATTGCTTGAGGGGGTTAAGAAGGAAGTGGGAAAACTGACTCAACATAAAAGTAAAAGAAAGACCCTTCGTAGAGGGAAGCAGGGATTAGTCATGTGCTAGAGCTTTTTATTATTTTTTTATTTTTTTTGACAGAAGTAAAACAGTTTTGAGATATGCATGCTTTCGTCAACGACTTCACAGTAAAGAAACTAGCTAGTCCCCCATTTCAAGCAAGGCTTTTAGACTTTTGAGAGCGGCTGGTTTTAGAGGAACGAGTACATTCCTCTTTCTCCTTGGTTTCACCACTATCCAATGTTTGACTGATTTCTCAGGTTTTCATTGTGCAGATGAGAATGGTGAGTTATATTTATATTTTGCTTAAGCCGCACTCGGGTAAATTCAAGTGAGGACGTGAACCATCAACACCGGGTGAAAGGGGTAAATGACCTTGCTTGTCACAGGTTATATCTAGCTTCCTACTGCTTCCTCATGAGCTTAAAAATAGAGGCACAAAAAGGAGAATTTAGAAATTTTAAAGATAGCACATGAAAATTTTACTTGGAGTGGCAGGGAAATACCACATGTAGGTAGGTATGGTGGACACAAATGGAAAAGATATTTGGCTCAGGGATTTGGATCCACAAGAAGTATTCCCTTTCAGTACGGAATTTTTGGCTTAGCAAGATATCAAGTAAACACATAACATCAACTTGGTTCAATGAATGACTACAGATATACATCATGCATAACCACTGGACTTCACACCGTCTACCTTGTTAGCCAAACCAACTCTTTGCAAAAAGAATATCTAGACTTTGAGAACTACCAAGCAGGACAAGCACCACAATTTTAAAGCTTTACAGTAGTTCTTTACTAATCTATTCTTACTAGATGATCCACAAGTTTAAGCATTAGTCTAATTGATATCTCTAAACAATTGACAAGTATCAAAGATTCAAGACAATGATCTACAAGATTAAGCAACACGTTTTACACTTCCTACATGATAATTTCCACTTAACCGAACACCAATCAACTTATTTGAAACAAAACTAAAAGGGTGAAACAATAAGGGCAATACTTCATAACTACAAAAGCTAACAACTTCGAACAAGAGATGCTTGAAAACAAGAGCTGGAAGCAAAATAACAAAGGCTAAACACTCAACACATATAAGTGAAGAACATGAGTGTATAATGAAAAAGCGGAACGTGTCTCTCTCCCAAACAAGCATGCATGGATCCTAATTATTGCAAAGACCAGAGACCTAAACACAAACAAACTTAAAATAAAAACAAACTGACGCTCCAAGAATAGCACATAATGTGTAAAGAAATAAAAATATAGTACCATGAGAGAAACCGATGATTGTTGATGAAGAAGGGGATGCCTTGGGCATCCCCAAGCTTAGACGCTTGTGACTTCTTAAATATTTCAGAGGAGGGTCCATGGGGAGCCTCCCCAAGCTTATGCTTTTATCCCTTCTTGGTCTTCCTTCATCACCTCGCACTTGGATACTTGAAAACTTCCTTCACGCAAAACTTATAGCAACTTCATTAGAGGGGTTAGTTCACAAAAACAATATCTTCCTTCAGTTCCAAAGCACATATCATGAACATATTTTTTTACAACATTAGCTACTGTTACAAAGGTCTAAGTAAATCTCTAGCTTTGAAAACGCTTCACTCTACCCATGAAAGAAGCAATGCAAAACTAAGGACATATTCTGTCAAAAACAGAACAGACTGTAAAGATGAATTTCTTCGGAGCACTTATGGACCTCAAATTAGAGAACTTAAAACTAGAGAAAGGTAGACAAAACCCTGATGCTTGCTGCCAAAAATTTGCAGTCACAGATGACATTCTGTGATTGTTTGGATTTTCGAACAGTGAAGAACAAAAATCTGTTTCTGGACAACAAACTCACAAAATACAAGGGAGTTGTTACAGAAGTAACATCACCCAAAACTCAAAGAAACCAAAAAAGGAACAGAGGGTAAAAAAAAATGGGTTGCCTCCCATAAGCGCTTTTCTTTAACGCCTTTTAGCTAGGCAAAAAGGGCAAATTCAAGTTTTATCAATAGACCCCAAATAAAGGTTGGAATTTTTTTCATAGATACATTGTATTTTACTTATGCATGGTTCAGAATTTCCTCTCTCACTACCTTTTGGCTGACTTCTTTCATCAAAAGGATTTTCAGGAACAACCCAATCAAATATATTTTCTAGAGCCTCATGCATTGCTTTGACCTAAAATGGTATGGGTATTTTTAGTTCCTTTTCACGTTCAGTTTTACCCACATACTTCATTCATTTAGTTTCAAAAGTTTTAAGGGTATGCTTAATATTAAGGCTACATCCCAGCATATTATAATGGGCAAAAATCTTTCTAGCTTCTCTAGCAATACCATAAAATTCTATAAGCAAGGTTTTAAGCAAGAAATCTTTATCTTTCCCCTTCTCCATACTTTCAAGTTTAAAGAATAATTGTCGTATTGTAGGATGAAGGTTAATAAACCTAGCTTTTAATTTTTCCACCAGAGAAACCACAGCAGCCTCACAGTCATGAGTAAGTTTCACCAGAGATTTTTCATTTAGATCATAAATATGATACCCACAAGCATAGGGTATCATTGAAATCTTCGATGTGTACGTATTAGTATCGATCCCACGAGGAGTAGAAGGTATAAGTATTTATCCTCTCAAATAAGAGTGTCAATTCTCTTATTATCTATGCACTAGACAAACTAAAATGATTAAATGATGCAAGTGTTTTTGGGTTTTTGGTGTAGAGTTTGCAATAAACTAAAAAGCTGAAAATAAAGTATGACAAGTGAAAGCTCTCAAAGAGAGAAAGCCCAATCCTCTATGCAGCAAGAGGACAAGCTTCAGTGGTGTGTTTCTTATAGGTGGAAAACGTTCCCAATGGCTACATGGATTTCATGGCATAAATATTTCTAGAACAACAAGGTAAACATTTTGTCAAGTTTTAATCTTCTTTGGACGGAGCCATAATTAGGTGTAGTTAAATAAATAAAATAAACCCCTTATGATGGATCATGTGGCCAAGTAAATGACTGCACAAGAATTATTAAGACATAAAGTCCCACCATAGCATTACACTCTAAGGTCCCCGATATAAATCTCCTCCTAATGTAACTTCATGTATTAGACCAAGGTTTACGTGTCCTCCTAGGTCCTACCCATTCCATCAAACTAGTGTGATAGCACCTTCATGCATTACTCAGTATATGGTGCACTTCATACATTGTACATCAAGACAATCATAAAAGATAAAAACTTGACCAAATACTCAACACAAGTTAAGTGAAAATTATTGCCAATCCATCCTATGCCCCCAGGAACATGAGAGGACTACTCACAACGCGAAGACATGATATGATTCAATGGTATAAGTGATACAACACAATCTGAAAATATAATCTCCCCACAAAACAATGACAAGTAGCAATTCACAAACATGTAGAATAATACTTAGACAATAGCTAGGGTTCGAACTATCTCAAACTATGAGGGGGATGAAGTGGATCACGAAGATGGTGATGGAGATGGTGCTGGTCTTGACGGTGGTGTTGATGGAGACTCCGGAGGAGGGATAGAGGAGCCTTCCGGAGGTGATTCCGGCGGCGTTTCCCCCCTCCGATCTTCTCCGGCGGCAGCCTTCTGTCTCCTGTTTCTTGGTTTTGTGTTTCTCCGCCGCCTCCCCTCCGAAAGGCACGCGTCGGGAGACTATTTTTATAGTCGCTTTTAGGTCAAGGCAAAGCTTCTGGAAGAAAGATCGACGACAACGGAGCCACGAGGGCCCAGATGAGTGGTCCCACGCGGCCAAGGAATCTGGCCGCGTGGGCCCATGTCTTTTGGCCTTCGGGCCTCCACTTTTTCGCCTCCTTCGCTCCTATGCTTTCTTCCTTCCAAAAAAAATGATCCTCATAAATTTTCAGGTCAATTGGACGTCGTTTGGGTCCCTGAAACATCAAAATATAGAAAATAGGGTTTTCTGCCAGTGCAGGGTTAATTCCAGAAAAATAGGAAAACTGTGAAATCTTCCCAAAATCATTATAAAGCAATGATATAACCCTTATATGATGCAAATATGATTGAAATATGAGTATTATAATGCAAAGTTCATGTATGCATTTTACATGCATCAGCATCCCCAAGCTTAACCTATACTCGTCCTCGAGTATAAAGGTGATAAAACCAACATGGACTTTGCATTTTAATACTATCAATGGATATCAAAGTTGATTACTATTGCTACATAAAGTCGAATGATTCATTCTTCAAAGGAGTAGCAATATGCAAGATAGATTATGAAGTGGTATCAAATATTCAATGTAAGGATGTTCAATGATAATTCACAAAGTGCAACATAGAAGAAAGTACTATGGACCAAATGTATGCATAATGAAAAGTAAAAACATCCTATGATGGTCATAGAGTACTCTTGTAAATCTGAATATAAAAGGTGGACACTTTGGAAAGATATATAAATGAGTAGAGGTAAAACATGAATAAGTTTCATCTAACTTTTTTTTTTGAGGTATAAGACTGTGAGGCAAAAGCCCCACAGCATTTTATTCATAGAGTTTCAAAGTATTTACAAAATTTACAGGCTGTGGAAAGAAAATAAAACCTACCTATACAAACTAGCATAAGAGTCCAAATTACAAGAGGCTGCCTATCCAGGCCATAAGATCAGAGTGATATTTATGTTTAATCCTATGCCCAAGCAAGGATAAATCATGGACGAAATCCCTCTTCCAAGCAGCAAAGGAGGGTCTTTTGGCTTCAAAGATTTTACCATTTCTTTGCTTCCAAATATTCCAGCAGGCCAGAATAACAACCTCCATGAAGAAAGGTTTATTGAAACCCTCTCTGGTAGCAGATGCAGCAGTCTGAACATCAGTGCTTGAGAACCAATCAATCTGCAAATAGTTCCAGACCCTTTGACTGAATTGACACTCAAAAAACAAGTGCATCCTGTCTTCATGAAGATTCTGGACACAAAGCACACAAGAGTAGTCATCGGTCACCTGCCAATGTCTCCTCTGAAGGAGATCTTTGGTGTTCAGTCTATCCTTGAGAAGGAGCCAAGCAAAGAACTTAAATTTCAACATGCAGGAAGATCTCCAAATCCATTGATACATGGGCAGTGTGTCCTGATGGTGATGTATATGCTTGTAATATTGTGCTGCAGAGTAATGAGTGCCCCAGCAATAAACCCATGTATCATTCTCCAAGGACAATGGTCCTAATTCCAGTTTAGCCGAGAGTTCTTGGAATTCCTCGAAAGCCTGCTCAGATAGAGGCAAATAAAACAAGGAAAGCAAATCTGGGTGCCCATAAACCTCAGCAGCTGACATCTTCTTGTCCAACACATAAGAGAATAGCCTTGGATATCTGAATGCAAGAGGTTGGGTTGAATCTCCAATAGCCCAAGCATCCTCCCAGAACATGAAAGTATTTCCTTTCCCAGGGACAACAGTCGACACTGAACGAAACTGCCCCACTAGCTTCATGATATCTCTCCACCAGAACGAGCCACATGGATTCTCAACATGGGGGACACAATCAACATAATGAGCATTCCAAATCAGACTGACCCAAGGAACATCGGCCATATTATAAAATTTATGTAGATGCTTCAAAAGCAAAGCTTCATTCTGCTTAGGGAAATTAACAATCCCCACCCCACCAACACTCTTTGGTTTACACAGCATATCCCAAGCTGCCAAAGACTGTTTAGGGGTGTCAGAATTACCTCTCCATAGGCATTGTCTCAGAACCCTGTCCATTTCCTTGATAATACCAGCAGGCAATTGAAGAGAACAAAGGAAATAGATAGGCATAGATGATAAAGCAGAATTCACTAATTGTAACCTTGCACCCTGAGACAGGAAAGAGGAAGTGGAACAAAGCCTTCTCTCCAACCTAGTAACAATAGGTGTTAAATCACTGATTCTTGGCCTGGTAGTTCCCAGAGGCAGTCCCAAGTAAGTAAAAGGCAACCCACCAATCTGACACCCAAAGACAGATGCCAACTGTGCAACAAGGTTATCGGGAACATTGATAGGTACCATACTGGATTTGTGGTAATTGACCTTTAAACCCGTTGAGAGAGAAAACTTATGTAATAACTCTTTCATTGCAACAACTTGACTTAAAACCGCAGGCATGATCAAAAGAGTATCATCAGCATACTGAATAATGGGATAGTCCTCCTCATTTGTGACAATAGGCAAATCAATTCCCCCCTGCTGATAAAGATCATTCACCACCACCTGAAGTAACTCAGATCCCAAAACATATAGAAGGGGTGAAAGAGGGTCCCCTTGTCTAACTCCTCTTTTACAATGGAATTGTTTACCTGGTACACCATTTAGCAGAATTTGTGATGTGCCAGTGGACAAAATATTTCTGACCCAATTTAGCCATTTACTATTAAATCCCATGCTCTCCATTACTTTTATAATCGCCTCATGCTCAATAGTATCAAAAGCTTTTGCAAAGTCCAACTTCAGAATAATAATTGGCCTTTTAGAGGTATGACAGAGGTGTAGATATTCAAAACCCCATGCAACACAATCCTGAATTGACCTAGACTTGAGGAACCCATACTGGTTCTTATGCAGGCACTTGAGAATATGAGTCTGTAACCCGTTGGCTGCCAGCTTGGTCAGAAACTTTAGACAGACATTAGTTAAAGAAATGGGCCTAAAGTCATTGACCCCCTCAGGGCTAGCCACCTTGGGTACCAGGGTGATGTAAGAGCTATTGATACTTTGCAAATTCAGATTTTCCTCATGAAAGTCCTTTGCTAGTTTATAAAAATCATCCTTAATAATACCCCAACATTTCTTGAAGAACAATCCATTGAACCCGTCCGGGCCAGGGGCCTTATGTGCTGGCATCTCTTTTACAACCAAGTCCATCTCCTCAGTTGTGAAAGGAATAGTCAGATCTTCCAATCCATCCACCCTGCTAAATAGTCTGGCAAGATCAAACTGCATATTGATTCCATCTGCCTGTCCCATTCTGTTTCTGTATGAAGACCATAACATTCCAGCCATCTCATCATGACCAGAAACAATTCTGCCATCATCATCCTTCAACATAGCAATAGAGTTCTTCCTGTATCTGTTGGTCGCCATCGCATGAAAAAACTTGGTATTGTCCTCAGACATTTTAACCCATCTGACAGTGCATCTTTTCCTCCAATATTTGCATTCAATCAAAAGTAAATCCTCTAGATGAAGCTTCACAATTTTCCTGAAATTAAATTCAGAAGTATACAAAGGCCTAACCTCTTCCAACTCATCCATAATAAAGATAACCTCATTGCACTTCTTGATAAGCAATTTAAGCTTTGATAATGACATATGCCACTTTTTCAAAACAAATCTAAGTGACTTAAACTTATCAGCCAACACAGCAGCAGAGGAAATTTTATGTGATGAATTCTCCCAAGAACCTTTCACCACCTCCAAGAAACCAGGCTGATCCACCCAGAAGCTCTCAAATCTGAACAGGGTAGCCTTTGGGATAACTGTACTTATATTCACCATACATGGAACATGATCAGAGGAGGATTTTGCCAAAGGAAGCACCACAGTATTAGGATAAGCAGAGGTCCAGTTCACTGAAGTGAAAAACCAATCTAGCTGCTCTAATAAAGGTTGTTCTTGCATGTTAGACCAAGTAAAAGCTCTTCCCTTGAGGGGTAATTCCACAAGGCCCAAGTGCCCAATGATGTCATTAAACCGGAACATATCATTAACATCTCCCCCAGGTCTATTTCTGTTCTCCTCAGATCGAATGAAATTAAAATCCCCCAGAAGCAGCCAATTATCCAAAACTGGAATCTGAAGATTGTAAAGCCAGGACACGAAATCCTCTCTTTTCTGCCCATTACACGGTCCATAAACCGAAACCATGGTCCAGGTTTCCCCATTGTGCACAGAAGTAAATTCAATAATAATGCCAAAATCATTAATCTGGATTAAGCGCCCACTGAACACGGATGAACACCACATAACCAAAATACCACCCGAGGCTCCAACAGAAGGACTATAGGCAAAATTATCAAAACGTTTCGGGCTGAATTTCCTGAGAAGCCTTTGGTCAATGAATTCACATTTAGTCTCTTGAACACAGATAACAGAGCACCTACTCTCTTCAATTTTAGAACGCAAAGCGAGTTGTCGATTTTCACCATTTAGACCGTGCACATTCCAACAAAGCACACACCAATTTCTAGTTTGTGTCCCCATTAAAACACCAAGGTAGCAGAATAAGGTAGCAAATATCACCAGCGCAGCTAGCAAAAATAATTACAGACCCAAAAGTATGACAAAGTCTAGAACAGAGGATCCCATCCTCAAAGCCTAAATAAGAACAGCAACACAAAAGAGGACCGGCTGTTCTCCCTCCCTACTGACAGGCTCTAGTCATCATCATTGTAAGGTTTCTTGGTAGTAGCAGAGGGTGGCGCCTTAAGCACCTCCTCAGATAACTTGTCTACATCAATACCTAGGGCAGCACCAACCTGCTGCATCACATGAATTGGGATCTCACATATCTGCACCTCTTCCTTTTCCTTATCAGCCTTCTTCTTTCCTGCTTGCTTCCTAGGCTGTCTCTTGATCTTCTTCCTTGCAGCAGAATTCTCCACAGGAACAGGTCGGAAGCCATCCCTCTTAACACTACTGCGAGTACACCTCCTCACTAGAGATTCAACAACAGGTGTTTCAGCCCTTCTCATCCTGGTCTTGCTCCTGGTGACAGCTGGAGAACAAAACAAATTTGCTGAGGCAGTATCAGGTGTCATCACATTGTCAAAACATAGAGACCGAGCCACTGGCCGTTTCCTAGCAGACAAAACAACTCTGTCCATAGCACAAAGCTTTGGAGCAGAGAAGCTGCATAACAAATCAAAAGCTTCAGACCATGACCTCTTGGAGAGCAGAGCAGAGGAAATTGGATAGCCGACAACAACTTTAGGAATGTTCAGAGAGAAACACTTCTGCAGAACTGGACAAATATTCCTTTCCCAAAACAGAGATGGTGGTACCGTAGGACCCACAAACCTAGTTGTTACAATTCCAACATTAATAACCAAGTTAGCCTGCTGCATCTGCTGACCTGGCACAAGAGCAAGATCATTGACTTGATTAACTTCAAAGTCTGCCTGGTTAACTGAATCATTGGAGTTCCCAGAAAGATCAAGCACAATGGAATTATCAACCAGCATCTCCACAGGTTGTTCAACTTCCTCTTCGTGTGGCATTGGCTGGTCCTGCACCTCAGGGATAGGCTCCTCATTATGCTGAAGATTCTGGTGGTCACCATTCCACCCAATTTCAGGAAACTGGGGCAACACAAACATGTGTGGATCTTCCACTAAGTTACCTGGTAAAGGATGTGGGTTCCCATCCATAGGCATTGGGTCCTCATCTCCCGGTATGACATCAGCAAAATCTACACTTAGGACATAACAAGGCGCTGTCCAGGTTTCTTTCACAGCTAGTTTCATCTAACTTCCAAATACTTCTACTTAAGTTAATGTTTGCAATGTGGTATTCATTGGTGTCAAGCTCTCATTACCCCCATCATAACATCTTGAATGGTTCAAGTTTTAAAGTGAAAGAAAATATGAGTAGTGTGCTTGACAAAGTATGGGTTGAAAGCTTCATGCCCCGTGAATACGAGTACCTACACCACAGTGTTACTCAATTTGGGCTACCAAGCAAGTTCAAGTTAAAGTCATTGTAAAAATAGCATCATCAAGAGGGTCAACTGGGGTACCTCTTGTCCGAGGACATGGAACAAGCCCATGTCAAAATGACAAGACAAACAAACATAATGAACAATCTCAACACCCTTTTTATTTACTATTGATATAGCTTTTTATTATGAGGTGCATCACTGAAGGTTCACAATAGCATGTAAGTAAATTTCCACCATGAATGATGCATGGCTTAGATTAGCGGCCCAGGTGTCTCTCTAGCCATTTGTACAAACTACTTAAACTTACTTAGTTTCCACATTTATTTGGCACTATGATAGGCATCCATAAACAAAAGCACATGATATCAACTAAATATAATTAAGAACATGTTGAAAGCTTGCCATGTGACAGCACATATGGGCTAACCCCCAACCAAGACTCTTGTCAAGCTCACCGCTTCATAATTTTAATCACAATGGTTCATTTTTATTAAGTGCAATAAAAGTAAGGTGTGAGAGCTTTTTAACCAACTTTTCCCATAACAATCAATAACATAAGCATTTAAATTCAGAGGTATAGATAATACAAAGTAACATGATAAACATACTCGGAATAGCATAAAGCTAATAGGTAGATATGGTGGACTCACTGGAAAAACTTTGGTTGAAGGTGTTGGAAAACAAGTTTTTACTTGTTGGAATTTTTGGGCTAGCAAAAGGGAGAAAGTTGACCGTCTAAATGCATGCACAAGTGTCCATAGAACTAACCAATCCATGTTAAACAAAGTAAAGTATCATTCAGCATCAAAACATGAATAAGAGATAGCTCTTGATAAAACACTTGCAAATTAACACTCATTAAAAAGCACATGAATCATGCAACTATATGTATCTTTTTAAATCAACTCAAACATTCCTTTCCCAATCTTTTTAATAGCATCCAACTTAATTCAACCCAAATTTCCAGTAGCTCTCTCATATAAAAATGATAGTGGTGGTCTCAAAAAAAAATCAAATCAAAATAAAAAGCAAATAAAAGACGCTCCAAGTTTATGCGATAAAGTGCATTGATCGAAAAACAGAAGTTAGACGTGTGAAAACCGAGAGTGTGTTGGTCCAGTGGGGTTGTCTTCACATCCCCAAGCTTATAGTCTTCACCATCCTTGGATAGCTCTTGGTGCATCTCCTCTAATCCCTGTGAAAAAACTTCAAAACACTGTTTCTCCCATTTCTTTTCTGTGGGGTGACATTAGTAGTGATAGACAAATGAATTGCTTGCTGCATAAAATCCTTAAACAAAAATTCATATGAATTTCCAGAAAGTGTATAATTTTATATGCCTACTTATAAACTCAATTGGATAAAAAATATTCAAGTTAAAAAGTTCAAAAAATGCATCAAACAGAATGGGACAGAATCTGTCCAGAAAAACAGCAGCAGCAAAACGCATTTTTCTACCCTACTTAAATATGTCGAAAAAATCTGGAAAAAATTCACGCTTACAGAGGATGAAAAGTTGCAACTACAGTTCATATTTTATCTCATTCGGAGGTACAGAATAGGAATGAAAAATCATACCGCACAGATTCGTGCTGGAATAAAATCTCCGAATACAAATAGCAACCTTTTCAAACCAAAACGAGTAAAACTTGGCACTTTATTTAGACTCTATTAAACACTAAGATGAAAACTTTATTACTATGGAGTAAAATGGAAACTAAATACCAGGGTCCCAAGGTGTGCTCATGCCAATCAAGATAATGATCAAGTCAAAGCATGGCAAAAAGCAACACAAGATATGGAAACAATAGCAACGAAGTCTTACTTTCTTCCTATGCATGGGCATTTTATAGATGAATGAATCACAGCAAACAAAGGTATAACCACGCATATTACCAGTTGATGTGTACAACCTATAATTTTCACAAGCATAAGTAGGGCATTTGTCACCTCCTCTTTCATAGTAGTTGCAATCACTAGAAGCAAATTCATCAATATAACTATGTGGATCATGCAACTTAGATAATTTAGGCACATAAAGAGGGTCCTTGATTTTGTTATGGAATTCATTAGCATGCTTTCCTCTTTCAAAATAATTGCAGGAAACATCATAAACATTATTGTTGTGGGTGTAATGGTTATTAGTGCAAGATGATTTCAGCGCACATAAGTATTTTTCAACATATGAAAACTTCTCCTCCAAGGTGTGAATGGTAGAGCTCAAGAAAAATGTAGGACTAGCATGAATAGGAGTGACATTACAACTAGAGATTACCCCATCACTATTTGTGTTCCCACATAAAGTAGTAACTATTTCTAAGTGTGGAGATTTATCAAGTAAATTAGGACCATCATCTAGAGTACTATCATATAGTGAATTGGGTATAGTAGGAGCAATAGTAGAATCATCTTCTCCTAAGGCGTTTTGCACCCAGCCATTATGTGAATCATTAAAATAAGTGTGCATGTTGATATCTTGTTTAAATGTAGATTCATCATAAGGTTCATTATTATTAGCAATTTTAATTTCATCAACCCCTTCCACAGGTAGTATTATGTCACAAGGTGGGTCATCTAATGATTTATCATAAAACATATCCAACCCATATTCCTCATTATCTTTAAAATCATTATCAATGATGTTCTCATTAAGCATAGGTTGATCTTCCTCATCATCATCAGAATCATAAAAAGAAAATCTATCATAAATATCATCATCAATAAAAGTTTGAGTTTGATTTTCAACCTCGTATGTGGATGATGGAGGTGGCGCCTCATTTGCCACCTCCTCTAGTTCATCATTTCCTTCATCCTTTTGCTCTTCATTGTCCTCCTCTTGGGGCTGCATGGGCATCCCCAAGCTTAGGCTTTTGTCATCTTCTTCCTGCAAAATATCAGAGCTTTCTTGGGCAGCTCTCTTCCTTGTGTCAACAACATAGATATTTTCATTAAATTCAACTATGCAGAGATCAAGGATAGTGGCAATCAAAACTTTAAATTGAGAAGCTATAGGGAAGGTTTCATGTTCATCAATGAAGGTGTATAATTCATAGGCTGCCATAAAAATAACAAATTGCTCTACTTCTTCCATCCCTAAGTGAGCATAATTCCATGTATGATAAGTTGCAATAACATGTTCTTTATTGGAAGGGCATTGGAATTCAAAGTGTCTAAATTATTCAGAGCAACAAATTTCTTCCTCATGATAATTAAGCAGCCCACTAGCAATTTTATTTAGAAGCTCTATGTAGCCTCCTAATCTTTTCCCTTCATTTGATTTTCTAAATTCAGCAGCTATCATGGCGTTTTCATAATAGTTTTCCATTTTCTAATTTTTTGGGTTTTTGATATATGGATAAAGTGAATGCAAAGCTGAAAGTAAATCTAAGAAAAAACTCACAACCAAACAAGTTAAAGAGGAAAACCTCCCCAAGCTTAGATGATTGCAAGATGTAAACCAAACAAAAAGGAATGCAGAATTGAAAATGAATCTAGTGACTAGCACACACGAGAATATAAACTTAAGCGCTACGCTCCCCGGCAATGGCGCCAGAAAACGTCTTGATACCCACAAGTATAGGGGGTCGTTGAAATCTTCGATGTGTAAGTATTAGTATCGATCCCACGAGGAGTAGAAGGTATAAGTATTTATCCTCTCAAATAAGAGTGTCACTTCTCTTATTATCTATGCACTAGACAAACTAAAATGATTAAATGATGCGAGTGTTTTTTGGTTTTTGGTGTAGAGTTTGCAATAAAGTAAAAAGATGAAAATAAAGTATGACAAGTGAAAGCTCTCAAAGAGTGAAAGCCCAATCCTCTATGCAGCAAGACGACAAGCTTGAGTCGCGTGTTTCTTATAGGTGGAAAACGTTACCAAGGGCTACATGGATTTCATGGCATAAATATTTCTAGAACAACAAGGTAAACATTTTGTCAAGTTTTAATCTTCTTTGGATGGAGCCATAATTAGGTGTAGTTAAATAAATAAACTAAACCCCTTATGATGGATCATGTGGCCAAGTAAATGACTGCACAAGAATTATTAAGACATAAAGTCCCACCATAGCATTACACTCTAAGGTCCCCGATATAAATCCCCTCCTAATGTAACTTCATGTATTAGACCAAGGTTTACGTGTCCTCCTAGGTCCTACCCATTCCATCATACTAGTGTGATAGCACCTTCATGCATTACTCAATATATGGTGCACTTCATACATTGTACATCAAGACAATCATAAAAGATAAAAACTTGACCAAATACTCAACACAAGTTAAGTGAAAATTATTGCCAATCCATCCTATGCCCCCAGGAACATGAGAGACTACTCACAACGCGAAGACATGATATGATTCAATGGTATAAGTGATACTACACAATCTGAAAATATAATCTCCCCACAAAATAATGACAAGTAGCAATTCACAAACATGTAGAATAGTACTTAGACAATAGCTAGGGTTCGAACTATCTCAAACTATGAGGGGGATGAAGTGGATCACAAAGATGGTGATGGAGATAGTGCTGGTCTTGACGGTGGTGTTGATGGAGACTTCGGAGGGGGGATGGAGGAGCCTTCCGGAGGTGATTCCGGCGGTGTTTCCCCCCTCCGATCTTCTCCGGTGGCAGCCTTCTGTCTCCTGTTTCTTGGTTTTGTGTTTCTCCGCCGCCTCCCCTCCGAAAGGCGTCGGGAGACTATTTTTATAGTCGTTTTTAGGTCAAGACGAAGCTTCTGGAAGAAAGATCGACGGCAATGGAGCCACGAGGGCCCAAATAAGTGGTCCCACGCGGCCAAGGAATCTGGCCGCGTGGGCCACCCTCTTTCGTCCTTCGGGCCTCCACTTTTTCGGCTCCTTCGCTCCTACGCTGTCTTCCTTCCAAAAAAATGATCCTCATAAATTTTTAGGTCAATTGGACGTCGTTTGGGTCCCTGAAACATCAAAATATAGAAAATAGGGTTTTCTGCCAGTGCAGGGTTAATTCCAGAAAAATAGGAAAACTATAAAATCTTCCCAAAATCATTATAAAACAATGATATGATGCAAATATGATTGAATATGAGTATTATCATGCAAAGTTCATGTATGCATTTTACATGCATCAAAATACTATTAATGTGATTAAGGAATTCTTCAATATTATCTTTGCCAATGATGGAACCACTCCCCACCTTAATTTCCTTAATATAAAATTCAGGTAAGAGCCCCATGACTACAACAAGCAATAAAATCACACAAACCGGAAGGAAGAAAGCTTGGTGGAAATTTTAATTTTTTTGTGTTTTCCAGTTTTAGAGAAAATGAAAGGCAAAACAAGACTAACAAAAAATATACTAAGCAAGACAATAACAAAGTAAAGTGAAAGAATGTGTGAAACTCCCCTAGCTGAAGCTTCCAAGTCCCCGGCAACGGCGCCAGAAAACAGTCTTGATGGCGTGGATCACACGGTCGCTGGGAACCCCAAGAGGAAGGTATGATGCAGCGTAGCAGCAGTTTTCCCTTGATTACAAAACCAAGGTTATCGAATCCAGTAGGACTTGGAGAAGGCTTAGCAAGGTGTCAATGTACTCTGGCGCTTATAGATCAACACGGACCTGCACACAATCACAAACAAGTACTTTGCCCCAACGAAACAGGGAGGTTGTCAATCTCTTCGGCTTGCCGAACAAAAAGGATTAATTGTGCAGATGTAAAATATGAAGAGAGTGAATTATGACCAGCGAGAAAATGATGATGAAAAGCTATTAAAACGGTTGTAAACAATGTAGGAAAATAGGACCGGGATCCACAGTTTACTAGCGGTGTCTCTCCAGAAGATATACATGATGGGTAAACAAAGCATGGCAATTGACAGAATTGTGGGCGCACAACAAGGCTATCATGAAACAATATAGTTCACCATTTCATCTAATATGGGCATTACGTCAAAATACATAGACCGTTATCCAACTGCATCTATAACTAATAATCCACTCCGGGATCGCTATCTAGCATGTCACCCAAATGTATTAAGTTGCAAGCAACAGATCATTGCAATAAGCAAAGTGCATAATGTAAGCAATGTAAATAACACAAGGAAATCACACCGCTGTTTTCTCCCTAGTGGCAACAACACATCTCTTATCTTAATCGTTTCGGTCAACCCGAGCTTAGACAAGAGAGGCATGAACCATCTATCTAGCATAAATACTCCCTCATACAACACTAATAATTACTTGGCCAAAGCATCCACTAGCATCGGAGAGCATGCAAGATCATAGATAACACACAACACATAGATGAAGAAAAGTAATGACTTTCACAATTCATCGGATATTTGCAAACACAATCATGTAGCAGTTACAGATAATATGATCTTGATCATGATAGGCAGCTCACAGGATCTAAGCAATGGAGTACAAGGAGGAGAGACAACCATCTAGTTACTGCTGTGGACCCGTAGTCCCATGGTAGACTACTCACGCATCACTCCGGAGGCAGGCATGTTGGTGTAGATGCCTCCGATATCGATTCCCCTCTCTGGTAGGGTGCCGGGAAGAGCTGTAGAACCCTCCCGAACTAGGGTTGGAGATGGCGGCGGCCTCGGACGTCTTCTGGAAAATATGATCAGGGTATTTAGGGTTTTCGGGGCGAAGACCAATTTATAGGCGAAGATGTGAATCGAGGCGATGAAGGAGGGCTCCAGGTGGGACCCTGGCGCAGCCTAGGGTGGGGCCGCGCCTGGAGGGCGTCTGGGGGCTGGGAGCCCCCCCTCCGGGCATCCTTCGGGTTCCGTATTTGTTTCAACTTGGAAATAAATCACGTAAATTTTCAGCGTGTTCCGAGAAACTTCACAGAACAACTTTTCTGAAACAAAAAGACAGCAGAAAACAGTAACTGGCACTGGGCATCTTGTTAATAGGTTAGTTCCACAAATCATGCCAAAATGATATAAAAACATTATAAAAACATGTGGCACTGATATATAATCAAACATGGAACATAAAAAATTATAGATACGTCGGAGACGTATCACACGCTTAAGGGTATACGACACTTAGGGGTCGATTTGGAACCGCATGTGAAATGAGAGAGAACTCCGGAAAAGTTCCGGGATGGTATCGGAATAGTTTCGGGGTTGATGAATTGTTTGGAGACTTAAATAATGTATTTTAGTATTTAATTAATTGAATTAAATATTGAAATAATATAGGCTAACCCCTAATGGGCCACCATATGGCAGCCATTAGTGAGGCGCACCCCCCCAAGTGTAGGCGGCCCAAAGTGGGTCGGCCAGCCCAAGAGGGGGGAGGCATGCGGCAAGGAGGGGGCGGCCTCCCTAGGGCCAGCTCCCTAGGGGAGGCGCACCTAGGGGAGGTGCCTGTCCTTCCTGCTTGGCCTATATAACGAGGAGGAGTGCCTCCCCTCATTCACACCTTTGGCCTTTGCCTCTCTCGCTCTCTCTCTCCCTCTCTTCCTCAAGTGTGGTTCCGTAATATTGGAACAACATACGGGGTTTGATTTATCCACCATACGCATGTCGTCGTGTTGCTAGATCTTCAGTTCGGATCAATCTTCTTTTGCTTCTTCGCTAGACTAGAGCCCGGGGGACGTCGTCTACACCGGACGCGTGTAGAACTTCGGAGGTGCTGCCGGCTATAACACTCGTCGCTTGTATGACTACACGACCTTGAGGTCGGTGTCGTCGTACGTCTTCATCGTCAACGTTCTCACGAACGTAAAAGCTTTTCGGTCGTCAAGGGTATGAACACCAAATCGCTCCCTTACCTTATATCTGCATAGTATAGATCTTGGCTATATGGTTCTCGTCGTTAGGAATTTTTTTGTTTTCTACTGCGGAAACCCTTCACGAAGGACATATTTTGGCAAAGAATTCAAGGATGGAAGGAACAAATGTTGTCAAGAGTGGGAAAGGAAATAGTGTTAAAGGCTTATGCTCAAGACATTCCCACTTTTACAATGTCAGTTTTTGACATCTCTAAGGGGCTGTGTGAGCAGATTTCCTTAATGGTGTGTAGCTACTTCTGGATGCAAGAAGATAAAGAAAAAAACATTGGTTATCTTGGGAGAAGTTGAGGAAGTGAATGAAGGAGGGAGGATCATGCTACAAGGATTTGCACACGTTTAACTTGGCAATGCTAGCCAAACATGGGTAGTGTTAAGTGACCCCAATTCCTTGTGTGCAATAGTCCTCAAAGCAAGTATTTTCCAAACTCTAACATTTACATGCTAAGCGGAAAGAGTGAATTTCATATACATGGAGGAGCATCTTAAGGGTATTGAGGTGCTCTGTAATGGGGTTATCAAACGAGTTTGGGATGGGACATCTATTGAGGTGTGGACTGACCCTTGGCTGCCACATAACTGGTCAAGAGCGCCCATTACTCCTAAAGGTAATACTCTGATACAGTATGCGGATAAACTTATGGATCCTTTCCAAGGTGGCTGGGATGTGCAATTGGTGAACTCCATCTTCTGCAAGAAGATGCTCAGCTTATTCTGGCTTTACCTATCAAGGATGATACGGAGGACACATGGTCTTGGTTCCCTGACCATCGTGGTTTATTCTTGGTGCGTACGGCGTACAATGCAGAAACCTTGCTAATGTTGCTGATGGGGAGCAAGAATCTTGTGATGCAAAACTGTTTTACTGGCAGGAGATTTGTAAAGCCCCATGCCTGCTCACGATACAACAATTCTTGTGGTGTGTTGCCCATAACAGTTTACCAGTTCGTCACAACCCCGCTCGTCGTGGAATGAATGTTGAGACAATATGCCATGTTCGCCACCAGCTGGACAAGGATGTTGCCCATATGCTGCTGAAATGCAAGAACGACAGGAAGTTGTGGCGTGAGCTGAAACTTGAGGAAGTCGGAAGGCCTGGCCCGAACTAACTGACCCCGGAAATTCATTGAGGAGATTTTTAAGCAACCAAGGAACACAAAGCTCCCGTGTATCTCCCTCTGCTGGAATTGGTGGAACACACATAACAAAATCAACGCAGAAGAGAAGGTACCATGATCAGGTAATTCCGCAAGTGGGAAGGGATGTGTTGGACCAGGATTTGCAAGTCGAAGAAAGTTGAAGCACACCAAAGAGTGTCTGGAGTGAAGGGCCACGTAGAGATAAACAAAACTTTTCGACGCGGTACTCCCAAGATCTAGCCGAGGTAGAAGGCCACGAGGATTACCACTAGACGCGCAGGTGCGGATTGTCAATGAAGCGCGTCGAAGCAGTGCAGTCCCACGATCTGATCCAATCTCGCGATCGTCGAACTGTGGAACGTACAACACCTCTGCCGGTATCCACATGTACGAGGAGGAGCACCGATGGCGGACTGCTAGGTCCGGTGCGGCGGCTGGACCGAAGTGGGGCTAGGGTTTCCAACACATGGAAGTGTCTAACCGTGCCCTTGGGCATCCTGCATCCCATCTTATATAGAGAGTGAAAGTGGGCTGCACAACACTTGTGGCCCATTCACTAAACTCCACTTAGTCCATGTTCGGTTCGGGTCCAACCCAACCGATTTGCTCATGCCCTTAAGTGTGTTACCCTGCAGGCCCATGGCTACTTGGACACAATTGGAGTCCAACTTACAATCGATCAATCGGTAGCGGCTCCTAGTAGAACGTGCCGACTCCCAAGTACCATAGAGTCATGACGACATACCTTTCAATGCGACATACGTCCAAGTCCCTTTTGCCTCACGATAAACCTTGTCGAGCTATAGGTGAATTACCGTCATCCCTTAAAAGCTCAACTGTCTTGTCGATCCGTGATATATGATTCATCGGACTAGCTTTTATTCGATGGCCATGCTTTCCGAATCATATCACTCGAGAGGGCCCAGAGAATATCTCTCCAGCAGGAGGGGCAAAATCCCATCTTGGTTATCCAGATCACAAAGCTTGATTCTCAGCCAACCCGAACTCTGCCTTTATGACTGCCTTGTGACAGAACACCATTTGACAGAACCTAAGTCGGTTGATCCTCAACTTGGATTGTGCGACAACCTCAGGTCTAAGGATTACATTGATTGAGACATACAAATGCCGACTTACTCGTTGTATCTCAATATGGGTCAGTCCAACTCGCTAAACTCTTTAGCCGAGTCCGTATAAGTCGGAGTGGCATCGCCATGCCCATGACAAGGTGAACTGTGTCATCAGACAACTTTCACATTAGTACAAGTGTTGTGTCCAGCACAACCTCAACGACTAAGGACAATGTAGTATGAACAACATGAATATATAGTTCCACAACTGAATCACATATTCAATGATACATATCAATTGTTCATACAAGAATAACTTAATAACTTTATGAATACATTGGGAAAAACATCATACATGATTGCCTCTAGGGCATATTCCCAACAGTCTCCCACTTGCACTAGAGTCAATCATCCCGACATCATATGTCTAGGCATCTAATGCCCATGGCTCTCGTGTGCGCCTCATGCTTTGGGTGTGGTAGCGGCTTTGTCAATGGATCCGCAATGTTTGCATTCGTGTGTACCTTGCATAACTTGATATCCCCTTGTTTGAAAAACTGGCGAATAAGGTGATAACGCATGAGTATATGCTTGTTCTTCTGGTGTTGTCTTGGTTCTTTGGCTTGTGCAATAGCACCATTGTTGTCACAATACACGTCCAATGGATTGGACGCGCCCTGAACCACACGAAGATCTATCAGGAAATTTCTGATCCAAACAGCTTCCTTTGCGGCCTCAGAGGCGGCAATATACTCAGCCTCTATCGTAGATGCACACACAGTGTCTTGCTTGGAACTCTTCCATCTCACAGCTCCTCCGTTCATGACGAACACACGTATCCATATTGCGAACGAGAATCATCAGAGTCGGTGAGATAACTCGCATCCGTGTAACCCTTTACACTGAGTTCATCATCACCTCCATAAACCAGGAACATATCATTAGTCCTTCTCAAGTACTTAAGGATGGTTTTAACCGCTGCACGGTAGGTTTCACCAGGGTCAGCCTGGTATCTGCTCGTTACACTTTGAGCATAGGAAATATCCGGCCTAGTACAAATCATGGCATACATGATGGATCCGACTGCCGAAGCATACAGGATCGCACTCATCCGACTTCGCTCATCAGTTGTCGAAGGACACTGAGTCTTGCTAAGCTTTACACCATGGGACATCGGCAAGAACCCCTTCTTAGACGATTCCATGTTGAACTTACTCAACACTTTGTCGAGATATGTATTCTGACTCAATCCAATGAGTCGCCTTGATCTATCTCTATAGATCCTGATTCCCGGTATGTAAGTCGCCTCACCCAAATCCTTCATTGAGAAACTCCTTTCCAATGATTCTTTGGTTTCTTGCAAGATCTCGACATCATTTCCAATCAGTAATATGTCATCCACATACAAGATTACAAAGTTTACTTTGCTCCCACTAAACTTCTTGTATAAACAAGAATCATGATCACTCTTGATGAAGCCAAACAATTTGACTACTTCATAAAAAAGCGAATGTTCCAACTCCGAGATGCTTGCTTCAACCCATTAATGGATTTCTAAAGTTTGCATACCTTGGCAGCGTTAGCCGGATCAACAAAACCTTCGGGGTGTGTCATATACACGTCCTCAGTTAAATTTCCATTAAGGAAAGCCGTCTTGACGTCCATCTGCCATATTTCATAGTCGAAATAGGCCGCTATAGCTAACATGATCCGAACTGACTTAACATTGCTACGGGCAAGAAAGTCTCGTTGTAGTCAACTCCTTGAACCTGTCGGAACCCTTTCATGACAAGCCGTGCTTTATAGACAGAAATATTTCCATCCATGTCAGTTTTCTTCTTAAAGACCCATTTGCACTCGACGGGTCTTGCAACATCAGGCGGATCAACCAAGTTCCAAACTTGATTTTCATCCATGGATTTTAACTCGGATCTCATGGCTCCAAGCCATGACTCGGAATTAGATCCCACCATCGCTTCTGAGTAAGTTGCCGGCTCATCATTGTCTACCAGTAATACATCACGAACATTTCGTAATCTGGCAGATCTTCGTAGTTCAGATGCTATTACCGGATTGGTTATCATGACTGGCTCAGCCTCCAAGGCCTTTGCCGAATCACCTCTAGCCGGTTCCTCTTGATTTTCTTCGAGTTGCACTGTACTCCCACTGACTCCCCGACTGAGAAACTCTTTCTCAAGGAAGACACCATTCCGAGCGACAAACACTTTGCCCTCTTCTCGGTTGTAGAAATAGTACCCCAAAGTTTCCCTCGGATACCCCATGAAGATACACTTATCCGACTTGGCTGTTAGCTTGTCCGACTGAATTCGCTTGACAAATGCTTCACAACCCCAGAAAAGACAAACTTGGCCTTTTACCAGTCCACATCTCATGCGGCGTCTTCTCTATAGACTTTGATGGTACTCTGTTTAGTGTGAACGCTGCAGTTTCTTGACAATAACCCCAAAATGATGAAGGCAGATCCGTTTGACTCATCATGGATCGTACCATGTCCAACAAGGTCCGATTCCGCCGTTCTGACACACCGTTTCTCCGTGGTGTTCCTGGTGGAGTTATGTCGGGGGCAGCCCCCGAGTAGGGTCAATATGGTGAAATAAGCTTCGACTCGGAGTTGACCGAGTCAATGATAAACAGACATACACATAGGTTTACCCGGGGTCAACCGGGTAAGGGCCTACCGACATAGCCCTATGTCGGATCATGTACACTATATGTCGAAATCTTCTTTGTTGTTCATATGTGCAGGAGAGGAGAAACCGAGTCAGGAAATATCTAGCATGTCTATGCCGGATCGGGAAGAACGAAGCTCTATCTCGGAGTTGGTCGTGGCGTACGTCTTGTCCCTACAATCACGGGGCAGGGGGCCTGCCACTGGCAGGACAGGACGCACTGCCAACTCCTTGACTCGGTGGTAGCATGGGCAGTCAGTCCTCCATGCTGATGACCGAGGCAGTACGGTGGAGCAGTGCACAGGGGTTGGTGGATTGGACATGCCACGCAGGGGTGACGGAAGCAGTCAGAGGCCCCGGCGTGGCCACAGTGCTGCCTACGCCAGCACAAACGTAAGCCCTAACCCTGTGCCCTGGGTTTCTCTATATAAGGAGCGCCAAGGGCTCCTCTTACAAGGACGTTAAAACGAACCTCTGCCTCACTTAGACATTTCACCCAAGAGCCAACAGACAGCTTGTGAGCTCTTCCGAGACTCGGTAGGGGTAGCAGAGTTCATAGCTTTTCATACACAGCTCAAGGAGCATATTGTAACCCGGTTGTGATCCACATATATAGAGCAGACAAGCAGGAGTAGGGGTGTTATCTCCTCACGAGAGCCCCGAACCTGGGTAAAACTGTGTGCGTGTGTGTGTATTCGTGTGTGTACGTCTTCACGTGCAAGCCCTCCCCGGTACCTCCAGCGTCCAATCGGCCCCATCTTAAGCCTATATGGCATCTGTCCGTGCACCACCACGACAGTTGGCGCCCACCGTGGGGCCAGCAGCGGCGCTGGCTGGTGTGTTCATCCGGACGGGTTCCTTCACCGCGTCGGGTGAGCGCGTTCTCTGTGGCCTTGTCCACAGGTTCGGCTCGCTCAATGTCGTCAGCGACAACGCCGGATGTTTCGGCAGCAGGCCGTTACCTCGGAACGGGTGCCTCATCGAGTTCGGCTCTCTCACCGTCTACGTCGCCACCGAGATTCCCTGCCGGTTTCCAGAAAGAGTGCAGGTTGCTGCGGATCCTCCCGCTATTTGCGCAGCTCGCGGCCGACGTATCGCCCGCCCCGCTAGCTGTGCAGAGGTCATGATGACCGCCCCGGTTGCTGGTGCCGGGGTGGCCGAGGTCAGCACCAGATCTGCCAGGACAGCGCGCCTTCCGCTGGAGAGGCCGGAGAATCGTCAGGAGCAGGCCGGTACATCTGCTGTGCCGGTAGCACCTAGTCCTCTGCAGGACGTGATTGAGAAGCTGGCAAACCCAGTGGCTCCAAATGCAGATGCTGTGCTAACTCAGGTGGAGTTGGAACAGCAGCGCTAGGAGATACTCCGGGAGGCCCAGGAGGTGTCCCGAGTCAGACAGGATTTCGACATCTCTCTCCGTGAGTACAACATTGCTCATGGTTTTACGCCGGTAGCCAACCCGGTTAGTCGCATAAATGAGGTACATGCCAGAGGTAGAGACCTCAATGCCGAGATAGCTAGAGATGGTAGAGCCAGATCTAGTAGAACTGCTAGTCATGTGTCGGCGGGCCGGCTGAAATACAGTACCCCGGGCAAGAACCTTAGAGCTGCAGAGGCTGCCATAGCAGAGTTACCTAATTTATCCGATGAAGCTCGTAGTAGGCAGCAGGACTGAGTGAATGAGTTGGTAGCTGTAGCCAACCGTCAGAATGAGGCATACCGGAATGCAAACCCGGATGTAGGTGGGTCCCGGTACCTTTACTCAAATGGTGGTGACGGGGAAATGTCCAAGGGACAGGCCTCTTCGCCACATGTCGGCGGAAGCCGTGGCCAGAGTGTAAACTCTGGTAAGAACAAACAGCTGCAGGCGTATGATCCGGTATATGCCGGAAAGCAGAAAGCGGCCCAAGGTCAACTCGGTCAGGGAGCCCCAGGACCCGTTCAGGGCAGACATGAAGCCAACCGGGTTAACCCGGCAAATCTGGGTCAGCCACCTCGGTATCCGGTACCCAATCCACCTCGGCAACAACCGGGTGCCGGGTACGCCGAGCAGGCCGCTGACCAATATGACGATGGTTACTCGGCCATGGAGCGGGCCGGGTACACAAGATTCAGAGATCTGGCGACCGAGGGTGCACTCGGTGCTAGGCTGGGAGCTCGCCAGCTACCAGCTCACGACGTCCGCAACAAGCTTGACAGAATCTATCTGTCTGAACTGCTGGAGGAGCAAGGCCCACCGGGTCCTGCGTGTTTTGGACCCCGGATCATGAAACAGCCACCTGTGCCGAATTTCCAGCTCCCCCGGGGTGCCAAGACCTATGACGGCAGCACCAAGCCGGAGGACTGGCTGACAGATTATGTCACAGCGGTGCATATTGCTGGTGGCAGTCGCCGATGGGCTGTGCGGTATGTACCGCAGATGCTAGAGGGACCAGCCCGAATCTGGCTGAACAATCTGGAGGAGAACAGCATTGATTGCTGGCTCGACTTCTCCGAGGCCTTCGTCAGCAACTTCTCCAGCACCTACAAGAGGCCGAATCGACCTCAGCAGCTGTCCATGTGTCGGCAGAGAGAAGAAGAGACCGACCGGGAGTACCTTACCCGGTGGAGCACGATCCGGAACTCCTGTGAAGGGGTGATTGAGTCACAAGCCATTGCGTGGTTTGCGCAAGGATGCCGACATGGCTCCATGCTTTGGCAGAGACTCCAGAGGGAGATGCCGGCCACTTTGGCCGAAACAATGGCAATAGCAGACAGCTATGCACTCGGTGATCCGACACAGCCTTTGCTGACACAGGTTGATGTGGGCAGGAGGTATCCTGCTCAAGACCGAGACAGGTCAGGTCGGCGAAGTGATCGCCCGGACAACCGAAACAAGAGAAGAGATGACAGGCCGGATTATCGGTATGGTTCGGATCAAGTCGCAGCTATCGACCAAGATCAAGTTGATGCCGGCAGCAGCCAGCGTCAGAAAAATGATGGTCCCTCTTGGGGCCAGAACTCGGAAGGAAACAGGACGTGGAACGGCGAGAAGAGGCCGTGGAACGGCGAGAGGAAGCCGTGGAACGGCGAAAAGAAGCCATGGAATGGCAAAAAGAAGCAGTGGGATGATCAGGAGAGGTTCACCTATGAGAAAATGCTGGATGGCCCCTGCTGCTATCACACCAGGCACCCCAGCAGACCGGCTCAACATTCGACCCGGGACTGTGATTGGCACAAGCGCAAGCCAGCAACTGCTGGTCCGACATCCAGACCTGCACCTCTCACTGGTGCAAACACTGAGCCTCTGAACACTCAGCCGAGGCAGGAAAATGTCAACCGGGTGGCCAACAACAACTACAACCGCAACAACAACGCCGGCCCGAGTCGGCAGAACGAGTACAGAGAACCACATCAGAGTTATATGGTCTTTGTGACCGAGCCGACGGACAAGCAGAGCCAACACCGGCATGCGATGGAGGTAAATGCGGTCATGCCGGCCGTGCCCAAGTTCATGTACTGGTCCGAGGATCAGATCACTTGGAGCATCAAGGACCATCCCAAGGTCATGCCGAATCCCGGAGGTTATGCTCTAGTGTTGGATCCGACATTCGTCGGGCCCAGCATCAATGTCAGGTTTACCCGGGTTCTTGTTGACAACGGGAGCAGCATCAATATCATGTACCGAGACACCATGGTCAAACTCGGCATAACCGAGAACATGATGCAGCCAAGCAGAACTACCTTTCATGGTATCGTGCCGGGTGTCTCGCATGCGCCTATGGGCACAGTCTGGGTAGATGTCGCATTTGGCGACAAAAGCAATTGCAGGACCGAGAGTCTGCTATTTGAGGTTGTGGACCTCGAAAGCCCGTATCATGCCTTACTCGGTAGGCCAGCACTCGCCAAGTTCATGGCGTCCACTCATGTGGCTTACCTGAAGATGAAACTTCCGGGACCAAATGGTGTCATCACCATCTCGGGAGACTACAAGCGTTCTATGGAGTGTGCTTCTGCCGGGTCTTGTCTGGCCGAGTCTTTGGTGATCGCTGCGGAGAAGAAGAGAATTCTTGAGGTGGTGGCTTTGGCCCAGTCTGCTCAACTCGGCGTGCCGAGTCTGGCCAACCCGCAGCAGACCGCAACCTTTCAGGCAGCAAAGGTGTAATGCCCGGGGTTTTTCCCCAAATTAGATTTTTGCTTGTTTTTCTTTTTTTGCATCATCATGACATCAGCATCATCGCATCGCATGTTTTCGGCAACAAAAATTATTTTTGTTAAACCCTATTTTTATTTTTCTAAAATTGTCGGAAAAGTATTTTATCGAGACGGTCGTCTCCGTCTTCTAAAATTAATTGCCAAATTAATTTGCCAGAAAAATAAATGTTTTGAGCGAGAGAGAGCAGCCCAGCTAGCTAGGCCCAAAAGCCTAGCAAAGCAAACCCTAGACCAAACCCTAATTTCCCCCTGGCAGTTTTGTTTTCCCACCCCCTACGTTTTTGCAGCCACCCTCTCCCCTTTTTCTGTTTTCGCAAAATTGCCCTTCCACCTCCTTTTCTATTCTTTTTTCCCCTCCCTTTTTCTTCCTCCCTTCTCTTTTCTTTCTTCCTTTCTTTTTATTTCTTTCCTCCCGCATCCTTCTTCTCCTCACCACCGGCACGCACCCGAGCTCCTCCCCGGCTCGATCTCCTCTTCCTCCCGCTTCCCAGCACCCGAGCCAGCCAGCTCAAGCTCCTCCCCACCTGCTCCTTCCCCATCCCGGCCCGGCCGTCCTCCTCCCCGTGCTCCACCCCGACGCCAACGCTTTGCTCTTCCACCCCACGCCGCCCTTCACCTTCTCCTCCGCCGCCATCGATCTGTGGCCGCGCCGTCGCCTCTGCTCCACCCCGCGTCGCCGTCCTTCTGCTCCCTCTCCTGGACCGCGTCGCCGTCGTCCCTGCCTCCCGTGGCCATCTCCTCTCCAGCACCTGGCGCCGCCCCTGGTCCCCTGCTTCTCCTCTGTCGCGCGTCGTCTGCTCCTTCCTCCTGGCGGCCCTCCTCTCCACCTCCTCGTGCCGTGGCCGCCGCTCCCGTGCTCGTCCTCTCCTGCCTCCCCTCGTCCCCGTCGTCGACCGCCCCGATGCCGAGCTCCTCGTCGCCGCGAGCTTCCTTGCCCCGTCGTTTCTCCTCTGGCCGCCTCCTCCTCTGCGCCAGGCCGACCCCGATCACCTCCGGCCTCCTCCTTCCTCCGCCCGTTCCCCTGCTCCCCTGCGCCAGAAGCTCCTCCCGAGCAGCAGCACCACCAGCCCATGCTCTGGCCGCCTTGTTTTGAGCTCGGTGCGGTTCCCCGATGCATATCTCCCTGTTGCTCACGGTTTTCTCCTAACACTGTTTCCGTCCCGACGACCACCCCCGATGTTTCCCGGCGTTTCCCGATCCCCGACACGTTCCCGTCCCCGACGTGACGCAAGATCTCCGTTTCCCAATATAAGTTTTCCGACGGGGAAGTTTCCCGTGTCCTTCCCCGATGAGTTCCCCGAGCCTCCCCGACGTGAGTTCCGTTCCCGTTTCCTGGTTCCCGTCGTGAAGCCTCCCCGACGCCAAGTTCTCCGCTCCGTGAAGCCCGATCCCCGACCGTGGACCGACAAGTTCTACTTCCACGACGACCGTGAAATGTGCAGCGACAAGATCTTCCCCAACGATCGTGAAACGACTACCGATGCCGCCACGACGACGACCCGAGTACGACTACTTCGACTCCGGATGAACGACTACTTCGACTACTTCGACTACATCGACTACTTCCCCTACGACCCGAAGACGACGGTCCCGAAGCCGAAGATCCCTCTCTCCGATGTGTGACCCCAACCCTAAACTCTATACCATATATATCAGTATCTTATAAAATCATGCATGCTTAATCAACATCGCACCTTTATCCATTTAGTCGAATTAAATAAATTAAATTATGGGATTTGTCCGGTGCATTTATATTTTGCATCGATCCCATTTAAAATGCTTTGCCATGTGATAGGGAATAAAATTGGACAACATTTAATTTGTCATGCATCATGTCATCAACATGCCGCTTCTTTTGCCATAGAAGTAAAATGCATCTTTTGCCTTTCAGTGTTTGTTGTTTCTTCGGGAATAGGACGTTGAGTTGATGTGAGCAACGACAGGTTCTGCTACCTCTACCGGATTGCAGGCAAGTGATACTCCCTTGCTATCTTTGCTTGTTTTCTGTCTCTTACACCTCCTATCTTTTGTTCCTTGCTAGCCTTATGTCACGATGCTTGTGTCTCGATCCTATATGCATGTTTACCTTGCAGCCATGATATAGCCACACCCCCAGATCCTATCACCCTGTTGCTTGTTTACCTTGTTGGCCTTGCGAGTCGTAGTGCATGCTTAGGTGCTTTGCTTCAGTCCTGTTATTTCTTTTGTCTAGTCTTGTTCTTAACATGGTAGCTAGGCTCAACTAAAATGGTAATCTTTAATTTCTGTTGCGATGGGATAACTTAATAAAGATAAGGCACCGGCAGAAGGCCAATCGTGGTGTTTTGTTCTGCTAGTGTCGCCTAGGACCCGAGTTCTTTTCCGCTGATCCAAGACGGAGCGCACTAACCACATGTGGGAGTTCTATGGGCCTCCCCGCAATCTATTACCGGATCCTCAAACTTGTCCAGGATGCCACAAGTAGTTCGGGTGTTTCAGTAGGTCTTGCGGCACGTGGCGTTTACCGCATGTGGACGGAGGGCAATCGTATGAGTGTTCCTCCCGACACCGTCCTCGCACCGGTTAGGCCCACCTCGAAGCTTCGGCCGGACTCTCAAGGTGGATCAGTCCTAGCTAGGTGGCTCCCTGGACTTGTTTGTAGAGAAGGGAAGTATTGCGTCGAACGCTCCACCGGTACACCTCTAAGCGAGTGTTTCGATGCGTGTGGGTTCATTGGTGCATCCCTGCAGGGTTAAATCTTTTCGAAAAGCCGTGTCCGCGGTTATGGACGACTTGGTGAAATGTGCTGGCTAAAAAGATCATAGACAACTTACACCTTATAATGATAATAACTTGACTAGTAAGATAGATTAATTGAATAATAACCCATAAAACTTGTCCACCGTGTGAGTGCCCGGACTTCTTCCTCGTGGGTTGAGGATACGAGGGAGTCGTTTTAGGGCGGGTTTGTTTGGTGTGTAGTATAGATGGTTCCTTATGCGCTCCCTTACCTTGTCTCTAATAGACGGAAGTTGTAGTGTGTCTCTATAAGTTGATAGTGCTGCTTGCCGCCTCAATCGCTAACCCTCTTTCCCCGGAATTCCAGCTTTGATATCTTGTGAGTATTACTTGCCAGTACTGTTTATAGTACTGACCCCTTCGGGGCTGCTATTCCAATGCAGCCAACAGGTTTGAAGTGTGACGACGTTAGCTTGGGAATCCCTCCGGCTAGGCTTGGCCTGGGCAGGGATATGGTGCCTTTGCTTATCTTCAGGACTCTTAGTCCAATTTGTATCTTGTCTGTAGCTGGACGCTATCTCGTTTCCGCTGTTCTTTGGATCTTTGTATTGTATCTTGTTGTTCTTGACTCGGTGAGTCGTTCTTGTATATATATATGTTCTTTTGTGGGTTCCATCGAGAACTGTTGTAATGTTATCACAATTCCACCCGCATAACGTGTGTGTTGCGACCTGCACGTTATGCCTGGTGGGCGTCCTCTAGGATCGTTATTATGCGGATTTGGCGGAAATCGCTAAGTCTGCATAGTACCGATCTTGGGGCGTTACAAAGTGGTATCAGAGCTCTGGTTCTTCGATACCCCGCAGGTCCAGTCTGCCTGTAGGATACCCTAGCTAATGGTCGTTGTTTGTAGAGTGTCCAAACTATTTTACTAAAAGCTATTTGAAAATATCTCAATAGGATTCTTGTTTATTCCTTACCACTATTCTATTTCCCTCTTTCCTTTATGTGCTTTAAATCTTCTATCTTATCTTCCTTCCGGTTATAGCATCTTCGTGGGTGGACGATTTATTGACTTTTACCTAATAGGTCCGATCTTCGGAAGGATGTCAACAGACGAACATCGCCATCGACGTGAGCAAGAACTTCTTGTTAGTGGTGTCGAGAAGATCAACACGACGAAGAAGATTCGATAGTTTACCTTCCTCTTCTTCTCCCCGACGGTAGCGTGGATCTCGGGGCGAGATCCCTTGTTAGTGGTGTCGGTTGTAATGCCCGGGGTTTTTCCCCAAATTAGATTTTGCTTGTTTTTCTTTTTTTGCATCATCATGACATCAGCATCATCGCATCGCATGTTTTCGGCAACAAAAATTATTTTTGTTAAACCCTATTTTTATTTTTCTAAAATTGTCGGAAAAGATTTTATCGAGACAGTCGTCTCCATTTTCTAAAATTAATTGCCAAATTAATTTGCCAGAAAAATAAATGTTTTGAGCGAGAGAGAGCAGCCCAGCTAGCTAGGCCCAAAAGCCCAGCAAAGCAAACCCTAGACCAAACCCTAATTTCCCCCTGGCAGTTTTGTTTTCCCACCCCCTGCGTTTTTGCAGCCACCCTCTCCCCTTTTTCTGTTTTCGCAAAATTGCCCTTCCACCTCCTTTTCTATTCTTTTTTCCCCTCCCTTTCTTTTTCTTCCTCCCTTCTCTTTTCTTTCTTCCTTTCTTTTTATTTCTTTCCTCCCGCATCCTTCTTCTCCTCACCACCGGCACGCACCCGAGCTCCTCCCCGGCTCGATCTCCTCTTCCTCCCGCTTCCCAGCACCCGAGCCGGCCAGCTCAAGCTCCTCCCCACCTGCTCCTTCCCCATCCCGGCCCGGCCGTCCTCCTCCCCGTGCTCCACCCCGACGCCAACGCTTTGCTCTTCCACCCCACGCCGCCCTTCACCTTCTCCTCCGCCGCCATCGATCTGTGGCCGCGCCGTCGCCTCTGCTCCACCCCGCGTCGCCGTCCTTCTGCTCCCTCTCCTGGACCGCGTCGCCGTCGTCCCTGCCTCCCGTGGCCATCTCCTCTCCAGCACCTGGCGCCGCCCCTAGTCCCCTGCTTCTCCTCTGTCGCGCGTCGTCTGCTCCTTCCTCCTGGCGGCCCTCCTCTCCACCTCCTCGTGCCGTGGCCGCCGCTCCCGTGCTCGTCCTCTCCTGCCTCCCCTCGTCCCCGTCGTCGACCGCCCCGATGCCGAGCTCCTCGTCGCCGCGAGCTTCCTTGCCCCGTCGTTTCTCCTCTGGCCGCCTCCTCCTCTGCGCCAGGCCGACCCCGATCACCTCCGGCCTCCTCCTTCCTCCGCCCGTTCCCCTGCTCCCCTGCGCCAGAAGCTCCTCCCGAGCAGCAGCACCACCAGCCCATGCTCTGGCCGCCTTGTTTTGAGCTCGGTGCGGTTCCCCGATGCATATCTCCCTGTTGCTCACGGTTTTCTCCTAACACTGTTTCCGTCCCGACGACCACCCCGATGTTTCCCGGCGTTTCCCGATCCCCGACACGTTCCCGTCCCCGACGTGACGCAAGATCTCCGTTTCCCAATATAAGTTTTCCGACGGGGAAGTTTCCCGTGTCCTTCCCCGATGAGTTCCCCGAGCCTCCCCGACGTGAGTTCCGTTCCCGTTTCCTGGTTCCCGTCGTGAAGCCTCCCCGACGCCAAGTTCTCCGCTCCGTGAAGCCCGATCCCCGACCGTGGACCGACAAGTTCTACTTCCACGACGACCGTGAAATGTGCAGCGACAAGATCTTCCCCAACGACCGTGAAACGACTACCGATGCCGCCACGACGACGACCCGAGTACGACTACTTCGACTCCGGATGAACGACTACTTCGACTACTTCGACTACATCGACTACTTCCCCTGCGACCCGAAGACGACGGTTCCGAAGCCGAAGATCCCTCTATCCGATGTGTGACCCCAACCCTAAACCTATACCATATATATCCGTATCTTATAAAATCATGCATGCTTAATCAACATCGCACCTTTATCCATTTAGTCGAATTAAATAAATTAAATTATGGGATTTGTCCGGTGCATTTATATTTTGCATCGATCCCATTTAAAATGCTTTGCCATGTGATAGGGAATAAAATTGGACAACATTTAATTTGTCAAGCATCATGTCATCAACATGCCGCTTCTTTTGCCGTAGAAGTAAAATGCATCTTTTGCCTTTCAGTGTTTGTTGTTTCTTCGGGAATAGGACGTTGAGTTGATGTGAGCAACGACAGGTTCTGCTACCTCTACCGGATTGCAGGCAAGTGATACTCCCTTGCTATCTTTGCTTGTTTTCTGTCTCTTACACCTCCTATCTTTTGTTCCTTGCTAGCCTTATGTCACGATGCTTGTGTCTCGATCCTATATGCATGTTTACCTTGCAGCCATGATATAGCCACACCCCCAGATCCTATCACCCTGTTGCTTGTTTACCTTGTTGGCCTTGCGAGTCGTAGTGCATGCTTAGGTGCTTTGCTTCAGTCCTGTTATTTCTTTTGTCTAGTCTTGTTCTTAACATGGTAGCTAGGCTCAACTAAAATGGTAATCTTTAATTTCTGTTGCGATGGGATAACTTAATAAAGATAAGGCACCGGCAGAAGGCCAATCGTGGTGTTTTGTTCTGCTAGTGTCGCCTAGGACCCGAGTTCTTTTCCGCTGATCCAAGACGGAGCGCACTAACCACATGTGGGAGTTCTATGGGCCTCCCCGCAATCTATTACCGGATCCTCAAACTTGTCCAGGATGCCACAAGTAGTTCGGGTGTTTCAGTAGGTCTTGCGGCACGTGGCGTTTACCGCATGTGGACGGAGGGCAATCGTATGAGTGTTCCTCCCGACACCGTCCTCGCACCGGTTAGGCCCACCTCGAAGCTTCGGCCGGACTCTCAAGGTGGAACAGTCCTAGCTAGGTGGCTCCCTGGACTTGTTTGTAGAGAAGGGAAGTATTGCGTCGAACGCTCCACCGGTACACCTCTAAGCGAGTGTTTCGATGCGTGTGGGTTCATTGGTGCACCCCTGCAGGGTTAAATCTTTTCGAAAAGCCGTGTCCGCGGTTATGGACGACTTGGTGAAATGCGCTGGCTAAAAAGATCATAGACAACTTACACCTTATAATGATAATAACTTGACTAGTAAGATAGATTAATTGAATAATAACCCATAAAACTTGTCCACCGTGTGAGTGCCCGGACTTCTTCCTCGTAGGTTGAGGATACGAGGGAGTCGTTTTAGGGCGGGTTTGTTTGGTGTGTAGTATAGATGGTTCCTTATGCGCTCCCTTACCTTGTCTCTAATAGACGGAAGTTGTAGTGTGTCTCTATAAGTTGATAGTGCTGCTTGCCGCCTCAATCGCTAACCCTCTTTCCCCGGAATTCCAGCTTTGATATCTTGTGAGTATTACTTGCCAGTACTGTTTATAGTACTGACCCCTTTGGGGCTGCTATTCCAATGCAGCCAACAGGTTTGAAGTGTGACGACGTTAGCTTGGGAATCCCTCCGGCTAGGCTTGGCCTGGGCAGGGATATGGTTGCCCTTTGCTTATCTTCAGGACTCTTAGTCCAATTTGTATCTTGTCCGTAGCTGGACGCTATCTCGTTTCCGCTGTTCTTTTGGATCTTTGTATTGTATCTTGTTGTTCTTGACTCGGTGAGTCGTTCTTGTATGTATATATGTTCTTTTGTGGGTTTCATCAAGAACTGTTGTAATGTTATCACTATTCCACCCGCATAACGTGTGTGTTGCGATGTGCACGTTATGCCTGGTGGGCGTCCTTTAGGATCGTTATTATGCGGATTTGGCTGGAACGCTAAAATCTGCATAGTACCGATCTTGGGGCGTTACAAAAGGAGTACAAGAAAGTCGGAGTTGATGAGTCTAACCCGGACCACACCGTCATCATCGGTGCCGGGTTGGACAGCAAATAGGAAAGCGAGCTCATCCACTTCCTCCGTGAGAATCGGGATATCTTTGCATGGTCCAGTCAGGACTTGCCGGGTGTTCCGAGGGAGTTGGCTGAGCACTCTCTACATGTCAGGCCAGATGCTAGGCCTGTGAAGCAACCGACTCGGCGTCTTGCCGAAGGAAGAAGGAAGGCTGTGGGTGACGAGTTAGCCAAGTTACTCGCAGCAAATGCTATCGTAGAAGTGAAGTACCCGGACTGGTTGGCTAACCCGGTACTGGTAGAAAAGAAGAAAGATGATCCGGATGCTGCCACTGTCTGGCGCATGTATGTTGACTACACACACCTGAACAAGGCATGTCCTAAAGATCCATTCCCGCTGCCCCGGATCGATCAGGTGATCGACTCCACGGCTGGGTGTGAGTTACTCTCGTTTGTAGACGCGTACTCTGGTTTTCACCAGATATCGCTGAACCCTGATGATCAAATAAAAACTGCCTTTATCACCCCGTACGGGGCTTATTGCTATCGTGTTATGTGTTTCGGTTTGAGGAATGCTGGCGCTACTTATCAGCGTTGTATGCAAAAATGTCTGCATGACCAGATAGGAAAAAATGTGCAGGTGTATGTCGACGACATAGTAATTAAAACTAAAGAAAAACATACTCTGCTGGATGATCTCAAGGAGACATTCGCAAACCTGCGGAAATTCCGACTTAAGCTTAATCCGGATAAATGCACATTCGGCGTACCAGCAGGAAAGTTACTCGGTTTCCTCGTGTCTAGCCGAGGTATCGAGGCAAACCCGACTAAGATCCGGGCAATAGAAAATATGAAATTGCCGAGATGCCTCCGAGATGTCCAGAAATTCACCGGATGTCTGGCTTCTCTGAGTCGTTTCCTAGGTCGGTTGGGAGAAAAGGCCTTGCCCTTATACCAACTGATGAAAAAATCGGACAGGTTTAGCTGGACCCCGCAAGCGGATGCGGCGTTCCATGAAATGAAAATGATGTTGGCTACTGCGCCGATACTGGCTTCGCCGTTACCGAGAGAGCCCATGTTGCTCTACATTGCGGCCACTAACCGAGTTGTTAGTGTCGTAGTGGTGGTGGAGCGAGAAGAAGAAGGAGCTACCGTGCAGAGGCCGGTGTATTATTTGAGTGAGGTGCTCTCCGCATCGAAACAAAATTACCCTCACTATCAGAAAATGACTTATGGTGTCTACATGGCGGCCAAAAAACTAAAGCATTACTTCCAAGAGCACCCTATAACTGTTGTAAGTGCGGCCCCTGTGTCGGAAATCCTTGGCAACAAAGATGCCAGTGGCCGAGTCGCCAAATGGGCTATCGAGCTCGCGGCTTATGCTCCGCAGTACGCGAGAAGAGATACTATCAAATCTCAAGCAGTGGCCGAGTTTCTTGTGGATTGGGCTGAGATGGAGTATGAACCGTCCCTGCCAGACTCCAACTACTGGAGAATGCATTTTGACGGGTCCAAGGTAAAGGAGGGCCTAGGAGCTGGCGTAGTTCTCACCTCGCCAAAGCGAGATCGGCTGAAATATGTGCTGCAAGTCCAGTTCGCGGCATCTAACAATGTCGTCGAGTATGAAGCGCTGATTCATGGACTCAAGGTGGCCAAGGAAATCGGGATTCGCCGGATCATCTGTTATGGTGACTCGGATCTGGTGATTCAGCAAACATCAGCCAACTGGGATTCTCTAGATGCCAACATGGCGGCATACCGGTTCCATGTCCAGAAAATTTCAGGATTCTTTGATGGGTGCGAGTTCACTCACATTCGGCGGACAGATAATAAAAGTGCGGACATGTTGTCCAAGATTGGGTCATATCGGCAAGCCATTCCGCCCGGAGTATCACTGGAGCATCTTCGCAAACCATCAATCAAGCCTTCACCCGAGTCAGAATCGATATTTATCCCGGGTAATCCGGAACCCGACGTCGTCCCGATGGATGTGGATGTCGGGGGCAAGCAACAGGACTCGGGGACTGCTGCGCAGGACCCGGGGACTTCCATGGAGGTCGAGTACATTCAGCAGGACTCGGCAACTACGCTGGAAAATTGGAAAGTAGCTTGGCGGACCTCGGGGACTCCTTGGGAGGACTCGGGGACTCACCAGCCTATGTCGGGCGTGGTGATGTCGGTTGATGCAATGGAAATCGACGAGCCTGTACTCGGCACTCGCCCTGTACCGGCATGGGCTCAACCCATCATGACGTTCATGTTGGATGGCACCTTACCGAGTGATGAGGTCTCGGCCAGACAAATCCAAAGGCGATCCAAATCCTTCACAATCATCAATCGTGAGCTGTACAAGAGAAGTGTGACCACTGTGCTTCAGCGCTGTGTCGAACCAGAAGAGGGAGAAAAAATCCTCCGAGATATTCATCAGGGAGAGTGCGGTCATCACGCTTCTTCCCGAGCTATAGTGGCTAAAGCATTCCGATATGGGTTCTACTGGCCCAGTGCTTTGCAGCAAGCAGAGGACATTGTCCGGAAGTGTGAAGGATGTCAGAGGTTTGCACACAAAATTCATATGCCGGCATCAGCTCTCAAAACTATTCCCATCACTTGGCATTTGCAGTGTGGTGTCTGGATATGGTGGGACCATTTAAACCAGCCCGAGGTAACATGACTCATATACTGGTGATGGTGGACAAGTTCACCAAGTGGATCGAGGTGAAGCCAATTAGAAAGTGCGACGGCCGCACAGCTGTGTCATTCCTGAAGGATATTATCCTGAGGTATGGTCACCCGCATAGCATTATCACGGATAATGGCACCAATTTCGCAGAGGGAGCCTTTGCTCGGTTTTGCCAGGAAAAGAGAATCCGGCTAGACTTAGCATCGGTTGCACATCCGCAGTCCAATGGACAAGTGGAAAGATCAAATGCCCTAGTCTTATCCGGCATCAAACCTCGGTTGATTGAGCCACTGTTGCGCGCTCCGGGTTGTTGGCTGGATGAGATTCCGGCAGTACTGTGGAGTCTAAGGACTACACCGAATCGCTCCACTGGATATACGCCATTCTTCCTGGTCTATGGAGCAGAGGCAGTTCTGCCAACCGACATAGAGCATGACTCGCCAAGAGTCGCATTATATACCGAGTCAGAGGCAAAGGAAGCCCGAGAAAATGACGTCGATCTGCTCGAGGAAGCACGAGAATTGGCATTGTCCAAGTCGGCAATATATCAGCAAAATCTCCGACGCTATCATAGCCGGAAAGTAAATCCTCGCAAGTTCCGAGAAGGGGACCTGGTCCTTAGGCTTGTGCAGCGCACCGCCGGAATGCACAAACTCTCACCTCCCTGGGAGGGGCCATTTATTGTCAGCAAGGCTTTGAACAACGATGCGTATTATCTTATTGATGCTCAGGCACAGGTGAAGAACAGGATGGATAGATCCGGAGAGGAGACCAAACGACCTTGGAATGTAGCTCTTCTTTGCCCTTTTTACTCTTAAGAACTCACTGTATGTATCTCGAAACCCTGAAATGAAATGTCGGCACCCCGAATTGAAACTCGGGGACTGCCTTGCTATGAATTTTGTGTTGTATGCATGTTTATCTCTGTTTCCTGTATGTCGGATGGCTCCAAAAATCGTGTTTCCATGTTTGCAAGTATTGTATGCTATGCTTTTGTGATTTTGTGACCCGAATGCCAAAGAAACCATAAATGGTAGGCAAGGGCAGAGATTGCAAGGGATAGTAAACAAGAAAACAGACTCGGGGACTCGGTCCAGGAGCGATTCAGTTTTCTTTCGTTGTCCTTTTGTTTTATGTCGGATGGCTCTAGACCAGGTCTCAAAGTTTTGAGTATTGTATGCTATGTTTTTGTGATTTTGTGACCCGAATGCCAAAAAACCCACGAAAGGTAGGCAAGGGCAGAGATTGCAAGGTGTAGTACATAAGAAAACAAACTCGGAGACTCGGCCCAAGTGCGATTCGGCACAAGTTGTTTTGTTCCTAGCTTTTATGTCGGATGATTGTGAGCTTTGACTCAAAGTTTCTTAGTATTGTATGCCGTATCTCGGTAATCTTGTGACTCGACTGTCAAGAAACCGAAAAAGGTAGACAAGAGCAGAGGTTGCTAAGTATGGTAAACAAGAAAATGAACTCGGGGACTCGGTTCAGAATGATCCGGCATAATAAATAAACCATGCTAAAATTGTGCAAAGTAAGAGAACCAAGTGCCAGAGCATAAAAGCTAAAGGTTATATTACATTTGCACCCGGCATTCTGGGGATTTGATGGTTTCAGTTTTTGCCGAGTCTAAGCAGCAGGACCCTAGCTACTTGGAGCAGAGGGAGCGGCATCGGTCTTGGCTGGTTTCGAGGTTGAGATCTCGGTGGTATCCTTGGTCGCAGCGGCCGGAGCGGTCCCTGTGGCTGTGTCGGGAGGAGTATCGGCTTGGATTTCTTCATCGACTTGTTCTTCGTCTTCACCTTCATCCTCGCCGTCGACCTCCAATTCTTCCGATTGAGGAACTCGCTCACCCGGGACAAAGCTGTGCACCGGAGCATATTGGATGAGCGAGTGAGCCAGCTCTTGGCGACGCTGGATGTGTTCCGGGTCGGAGAGCCACCTGGACCCGTCCCGCACGGTCTTCAGCATCTCGAGGTCGAGTTCCTCGTACCAGGATAGCACATAAGTTAAGGCCTCATCTGCACCGACTCGGGCGGCGGATGATCGCCAGTCATCGAGCCTTTCCTCGGAGTTCATCAGACACTTGGCCAGCTCGTCAACAATTGCAGGGGCCTCGCACCCGGGCCAGAGAACATTGTAGACCCGGATCGCAGAGCTGAGGAGATTCATCCCGATAGCCCTCATCGGTACCAAGCGTGCCTTCAGGGCCACCAAGTGAGTATCCATATCACACTCGGCCGAGATCGGGCCATCTTGGATTTCCTTGAACCGGTGCCCCTTTGCGCTCTTGTCCGTGCCCACCCCTCTCCCACCCCGCGGCGGCTCCCATGGCGATCTCCCCTCCCTCTAGATCTGCCCGATGGTTTCAGGTATGGAGCACCAAGATCCCTTCTCTGATCCCCTCTCCATCGCTCACCGGCTGGATTTCTCTCCTGGTCATGCCTTCCGAGCCAAAGTCCGAGATCTGTTTGCCACTCCGGTTAATGCGGTCTCTTCGGCCAATGGTTTCTCATTGGTAGTCTCTTTTGGCCCTTCAAGATTTGTCCTCAACACTCTCAATGTGGGTTTGGCACTCTCTTCATGTTTGGGGGCTGCATTTGATGAACTTTGGGTCTCTCTGATTAGAGATCGGGTTTTCTTTTTTGATGTGTGTTCAAAGGCGGTGGGTTTCATGATCACCAAAATGAGATCGTTTGCTACAAGGGAATTCGCCTGTTATTTTGATCTCTGGGGTAATGGTGGACCAAATTGGCGACGTGAAGAAAGATTGTGGTATTCAGAAATTGATAGAGAATGGACTTTAGTCCAAAGAAAGAATAGAGGGAGAAGATCAATTTCTACCCAGGATCGTCGCCATCAAAACCCTAGATTTCGAGGTAAACCCCAGCAGTTTATTTATCGTCCCGTTTTGACTGGTGCCAACTGTATTCCTGTGGGTAATAGATCTATGTTTCAGTCATCTGATAATCATGTTGAACATGATCAAGATCCTGTAATTCCTGATCAAGTTCAGTTAGTCGATCCGATCTTACAGAGCGGGAATCCTGGTTTGAACCCTGACCTAAACTCTTCGCCCAATTCACCTTTTGGCAGATCTAGCAGCCCGCTATGCAGCCGAAACCTTGGGCCTACGTTGGATGCTACGCAGAATATGACACGACCAAGCTCTGAGATTATCTTCTGTGGTAGATGTTTATCTCATGGTCATCGTAGGATCTCGTGCAAGAATCAAATTCGTTGCAAAGCTTGCTATGAATATGGGCACGTATCCTCTGGGTGCTTTAAACGGAATAACAATAGGAGATTTCTCTGGAAAGCTAAATCCCCATCGCCTGATATAAACCCTGTTCCTCCCAATCACGACGTTTCGCCTCCTTCTTCGTCGAACTCTACCACGCATGTGTCAGAAACCCTAGCATCTCCACCGCCACAAACCGATCTCATCTGCTCCTCCTCCATGGCCAACTATCCGTGTGATGTGCTGCCCCATGTTCCACCTGGGATGACTGCACTTCCCCCTGGACCACTTCGTGTGCAACGGGGATATGTAGTTCTTGGTGGAGACTACCCTGTTATCTGCGATGAATGGGCCTTAGCTTCCCTTGCACCTGATGTTGATGCAGAACAATATGAGGAAGCTATTGAGATCATCACAAATCGTCTGTAGAATATTGGCCTAGAGGTACGATCGGTGTCTAGATGTGCTATGGGTACTGCTCTAGTCAGATTTGTTACTGTCACAGACCGTGATACTGCCATAGAACTTAGCCCACATTATATTGGTGATTCGGTTCTGCGTTTTGTGGCACAAGACCAGGGGTATAAACCGTAGAGCTACTCTGTTTACTCATGATGTATGGATTATGCTGCTTAACCTGCCCCAAGAATTCTGGAGTGTTGATAGCATCATGAAAGCTTTTGTCCCCTATGGTTTATTCATTGTATGGAACAAAGATCTGTCAAACCGTGCTAGAATTCTCGTTAAAATCAGAGCCTACGATGTTGATACTCTGCCTATGAGTCTAGTGGTGCTAAAAAATGTGTCAGAAGATGGCAATGGTGACTCCTGGACCTGCCCTCTTGTCGTCCTGTCTAGAAGACTGCTTGGTGGTGTTGCAGGAGACGAAGATCCCCTACCACCTGATGGTGCCAATCCACACCCTCAGCCACCATTTAATAATGGAGGATTTTGGCATGATGCTGCTATGTGGAATGATGAGGATGCTATGCAACCGGAGAATGACAATCTGCCCAACCAAGCTGCTGCTAATGTTGCTGCACCTGCTGCTGCTGCAGAGGGTTTAAACCCTGCAACTCCCCCACTTCAGCCTGAGTTTCCAATGATGAATCACGCTGTGGAGCCTCTGAATTCTCTTAAGAATCTCATTGCTTCCTTGGTGATAAACTCTGATGAACTACTTCCTTTGTTGGGCAATGTCAAGATTTCTGGTGCTAGGTGTAACATATCGGAATCCTCTGGTGCTGCTGGAGTCATCAAAACTTGCACTCTTCAGATCAGCGCGCTCTGCAACACACAGAACCTGGGCAACAGCCATTCAGATGTTTTTGAGAGGGAACAGAACTCTGTTGGGGAGGCAGTGCAGGATATGCAGTCTATGGATCCTCACCAGGTTCAGGTTAATCTGGACACTGAACATGCAACTAACCAGAATCAAGCAAGCGACGAGATGCACAACCCTGAGTGCAACCTGCAGGAAGATGACCCTTCTGATTCCCAGTTGAGCATGGAACCTGAGACTGCAGTGGGACAGCAGAAAAAGGCCAAGAGACAGAGAAAGGAAGTACCCCGTGATGTTTCTCTAGTTAGGCGCAGCAACAGGCTTGCTGGCCTTGCAGCTGGCTTTAAAAACCCACAGTGTGCAAAAGCAGCTTCCTCTGCTGAAGAAGGGATAGAACTGGCGCCACAGTTTGAAGCAACGGTGATAGATGGGGAAGCTGGGCCTCCTCCCTTCATTCCGGTGGACACCCTTCAAGCCATTGGCATTGATCACTGCAAGATGCCACCTAGTGTGGTTAATGATGCAGCATTGAACTATGACAGTTCTGATGAATAGTAGTTCCCTGCTAGCTGCCCTGAGCAAGGCAATAAACTGCTTAGTTATCATTTCCCCTCTTCTTTGTGTCAGTTACCTGGTCTGTCACTTTGTCTGGCTTTTCTATAGGTCTTCTGAGTATCTCAGAAATTCAGTGTATTTCAGTCGGTTTTTGTGTTGTCAGAGTCAAATGCACTTCAGTCAGACTGTTATTTTTATTCTCTGTGTGATGATCTATCAGTGGATGGTTTCTGTCAGTCTTATCTGCTATGGCGCCAATTTTACTTCATTATATTGCATATGTGGTGTTTACTTAGCATATATTGAAGTGTATCTGCTATCTGGAAAAATCCACCTTATTAACAATTTCGTTTGCAAGTCTGAATATAATGGAAGCAGTACCTGTTTCCAGTTCCATCTCTACACCATAGTTACCAATGAATAGAAATTGCTGTATCTGTAACTGGAATACTAGAGGTGTGAACTCGCAAGAAAGATGTGATGACTTAGCTAATAAAATTGCAGAGAGCAACTGCAATATTGTATGCCTGCAAGAAACAAAGAGAGAGGATTTTGACATTGGTTATATTAAAAAATTCTGCCCCAGACGACTAAATAAATTTGCTTTCCAGCCTTCTGTTGGCAGTTCAGGTGGTATAATCACAATTTGGAATGGCAGTCATTTTACTGGCAGAGTAATTAGTCAAAGCTACTTCCAAATAACTCTGGAGCTCACTTGCAACTTCTCTGCTAAGACTATGTACATCACTAATGTATATGCACCATGTACTGCTGAGGGTAGGCAGGAGTTTGCAGAGTGGTTTCTCCAATTGGACTCCACATCATTTGAGCTGTGGATTGTTTTAGGGGATTTTAATATGATAAGAAGCACAGAGGATAGGAACAGACCAGGTGGAAATGTCAGTAATATGCTCTTATTCAACTCAATTATTCAAGCTCATGATTGGGAAGAAATCCCCCTAAAAGGCAGGAATTTTACATGGAGTAATATGCAAGCCTCTCCTCTGCTGGAAAAGTTAGATTGGATTTTTACTTCACACCAATGGGCAAATGTTTTCCCAAATACTCTGGCATCCCCCCTTGCCAGGCTGGGTTCTGATCACACCCCTATTCAAGTTCTAATTGAAACTTCGGTGCCTAAGTCAGACATTTTTAGATTTGAGGAGTACTGGTTGGATTTGCCTGGTTTCAAATCTGTGGTGGAGACAAATTGGCAGCACACTGGTATATACAAAAATGCTGCACAGGACCTAACTGCCAGATTTAAATCACTTAGATATGGTATTAGGAAATGGAAAAAATCCATATCTGATTTAAATACTACAATTGAGAACAGCAGCTATGTTCTGGCAATATTTGACGGTTTAGAGGAACAGAGAACCCTCTCATTACAGGAGAAAAATTTCAGAGCTGCCTTAAAAAATCATATTGCTAACCTTTTGGAAGCAAAGAGAAAATATTGGAGGAAAAGAGCTCAAATTAGATGGGCAAAACTGGGGGATGAGAATACCAAATTCTTTCATGCTATTGCAACAAGGAATTTCAGATGTAATTATGTGACAAGTCTGTTGAATGATAATGGCATAGTTGTCTCTGAACATTCCCAGAAAGCTGCCATTTTATGGAATAGTTTTAACCTCAGGTTAGGCCAATCTATGGAAATTCTGATGATTCCTAACCTGGAAAGCATGGTAACTCCACAGGACCTCAGTGAGTTGGAAGTCCCTTTTACTAAGGAAGAAATTGATGACATAGTGAAGCATATGCCTAGTGATAAATCCCCTGGACCGGATGGTTTCAATGGTTTATTCATGAAAAAGTTCTGGTACCATATTAAGGAGCAGTTCTATAGCCTCTGTCTGAAATTCTACAGTGGTGCCATTGATATTGAAAGCATTAACTCTGCTTATATTGCTCTTGTACCTAAAGTGCCAAACCCAGAGAAAGCTGCAGACTTTAGGCCTATATCACTTGTAAGCATGGCGATGAAAATTATTACAAAAATTCTTGCAAACAGACTGCAGAAAGTAATCATCCCCCTAATCCATAAAAATCAATATGGGTTCATCAAGTCTAAAACAATTCAAGATTGCATAGCTTGGGCATTTGAATATCTGCATCTGTGTCACAAGTCAAAGAAAGAAATTGTTATCATCAAGTTGGACTTTGAGAAGGCGTTTGACATGATAGAATACAAGGCCATACTGACTATGTTAAAAGTACTGGGCTTTGGTGAAAAGTTTATATCCTGGGTGAAACTGATTCTGGAATCAGCTAATACTTCTGTTATCCTTAATGGAGTACCTGGGAAGGTAATTAAGTGCAGGAGGGGTGTTAGGCAGGGAGACCCCTTATCCCCCTGCTTTTTGTAGCCACAGCTGAACTTCTGCAAGTCATGGTCAATAATGCATGGGAGAATGGAATAATTTCCCTGCCTTTGGAAAATTCTTTTGGACAGAAATTTCCTGTGCTTCAGTATGCAGACGATACTTTGCTTATTATGCCTGCAGATAATGAGCAAATAGAAAACTTGAAGGAGATATTAAATGCATTCTCTGGAGCCACTGGGTTAAAAATAAACTATCACAAATCCTCCATGTTACCAATCAATATTAGTAGGGAAAGATGTCAAGAGCTGGCCAATATCTTTGGCTGTAAGAGGGAAGCACTTCCCTTCACCTACTTAGGTTTGCCAATGAATATTGCCAAACCAAGATTGGATGATCTAATGCCTATGATAAGCAAGATTGACAAAAGATTAGCTGGTATATCAAACCTTCTTTGTCACTGCTCAAGGCTGGTTGTTATTAAATCAGTTATTTCTGCAATGCCAAACCACATTATGTGTGCCCTCAAAATGCATTATACACATGTTGATCATATTGAGAAGTCTATGAGAGTTTTCCTATGGCAAGGTAAAGAAATTGAAAAGAAGGGGAAGTGTCTGGTTAAATGGGACAGAGTTTGTCTCCCTAAAGAAGCTGGAGGTCTGGGAGCACTCAACTTGAGAATCCAAAACAAATCCCTTCTCATGAAAAATCTTCACAAGTTCCTAAATTCTTATGATACTCCATGGGTGCAGCTACTCTAGAATGCATATTATCAGAATGGTTCAGTTCCCACTCTCCATCAGCAAAAAGGTTCATTCTGGTGGAGAAGTTGTGTTTCCTTCTTGGAGGAGTTCAAAAGTATGACTACTTGTACTGCCGGTGCAGGCAAAAGCATACTCCTTTGGAATGATAAGTGGCACCAGGGGACTTCTATACAGTCTCAATTTCCTGAATTAATGTCATTTGCCAAAAAGCCTCTGATCACTATCAAGGAAGCCAAATTAAAGGCTGTGGAAGGTATCCATACTCTTTTTCAACTGCCACTGTCAGGGGTTGCATCAAGACAATATGATACATTACTCAGCCGTATAGAGGAAGCCACATCTGAGGGTACTGATTGTTGGCAATTCCCTTGGAATAGTGTTTACTACTCCACTAAAAAGGTATACACTGCCCTGCTCAACAGTGATCCAGCCCCTGCTCCTTTTAAGTGGATATGGAAATCTTCTGTCTTGCCTAAGCACAAGTTCTTTTTCTGGTTAATGATACAAGACAGAATTAACACAAAAGATCTCATGGATAGAAAGAACTTTTATGTGGAATCCACGAGCTGTGTTTTATGCGATCAAGATAGCAGAGAAACAGTGAAGCACCTGTTTTTCTCATGCAGTTTCAGTGAGGATATTTGGAGTAGACTGGGTATGAATTGGTCTACAGATTTAGACCTAGTTGATATGCTTATGGAAGCAAAAGGCAGGTCTACCAACAGTTTCTTCAAGCTATCATTGATCATTGGCTGCTGGAGTATTTGGATTCACAGGAATTATATCATTTTTGAGGATCATGTGAGGGATCCTTCTGCATGTTTTAGTTTTTTTACTTCCTCCTTTGTTTCAATAAGGCATAGAATAAAACCAAGTCTCAAGGAGGGTCTTCAGAACTGGTTAGATAGCTTATGATCCCTCTCTTGTAACCTCTCTGTAAATATTGTTGTTTCCTTTTTTATAAAATGAAAAATGACGCAGTGGGGGTCTTCCCCACTGTCCAAAGCGTCAAAAAAAAAGCAGCCTTGGTGTGGGGGAAGCGTTCTGAGTAGGGAATGGCTAACGCCGAGGTAAGTCACACAGGGTAAAGTGAAATCGATAAGGCAGAGGGAAGTGGGCTACTGTCCATCTCAGAGTTGATGCTGGAGATGTCCACCAGCCACTGCGCGATCTTGGCCTTCAGAGCTCGGAGCTCGCTCTCAGCCGAGGTTGCCTGTGACTTGGACTCTTCAAGANATCGCATATCTAAAAACAATAGAACTCTTGCAACAAGACCACTTCCATGCTTGGTCCTGAGATCATTCTGGTATTGCCTGGTGCTAACTACCAATGTTATATCTTTCTTTTAGTTTAAGTAAAGTGATTAGCATGAATCATTGTCACATTTATTACGTGGCATGTTTCTTTTGATCCTTGCTCGCATTATGAAATTCTTGATTACAATTTGTTAAAGTGAAAGAAGTGTGCTTAGGCTACTGGACTATTTCCATATTGACCTCCTTTTCCTTTTCTTTAGGATGGCGGTGAATGAAATATAATGGAAGCATTAAACATGGCCATGTTGAAGTCACTGAATATTGATGTTCAGTTGCAGCAGGTACTTTACTTCCCATCCTCACTTTATTAGCTCTGTAAATTTTACTAGAATAGTTATTTGCCCCTGTGATCTGATGTTTCTGCTGAACTTTGGTTGAATCCATTGTAGGAGCCTTTTTTTTTGCAGGCACTGTTGTTATCTATTTGATTTGGAGGCCTTTTGGAAGTCATGCTGGTTACAGGTTAGTTACTTCTAATCCATCTAAATTGGATTCAAAGGATGCATGGTTCTGATTCTTTGTGTTGGTTACTTTTTTCAGGATACAATTAATTGCTCTGTCTTTAAAGAATAGTAATAAAGTTCACTCTTGATATCAATGAAAGTAGAGTATCGAAAATTTAGAATATCTTTCCATCGGTATAGCAACTTCCATTTATTTCTCAGCTGCCACTGGAGCTCTCAAATTCATCAGAGATACTTTGTTGGGTTGAAAAAATAAAATTTAATTAGGACCTTCATTACATGTTCCATTGTTTTATCTGTCCCTCCAAAAAAGATTTCCTTTGCAACTTGATTTCCTTCTATCATTGTTCCTTCCACATTGTTTGTCCTATTTAATGGAAAGAGTGCAAGCTGCTGCTCCATAATTTGCATTACCTTTCAGCTTTCTTCTGGAGTATAGTCCTATTGAAGTATATATGCTAAAGTGCTTTCCACCGGATGGATCAGCAATTTACCCTTATTTTTGCTGAATTTACTACAGTTTTGTTGCAACAAGGCATTACAGTTATTTACAGGGTAATTTGGTTCAGATTTCGATTTTCATTATGTTTTGTGCAACAGGGCATTACAATGAGCTATAGAATAATTTGCTTCAGCTTTCTATTTTCGTTCTGTTTTGTGCTATAAGGCTATACAGTAGGTTACATAATAATTTGGTTCAGGTTTCTATTTCATTCTTTGTTGTGAATTGTATCTCTATTTGTGGAGTGGTCTCAGTGTAAAAAGGCCAGTAGAATATCAGATTCAGTACATAGTGTTCAACCTGGGCAGAATTTCCACATGCAAGCTTTTTACATACTCCCTCCGACCCAGAAAAAATACCGCTAGAATGGAACTGATTACGTACAAGTTGGCAGCACAAGTACCGACACATTATTTGGATCGGAGGTAATACGTTATTCATTACCATTGTACTAATTATGATTAACTTCTACTCTTTATGATCTGGTGCCACTTTGTATTTAGATAGCACTGCTGCATCTTCAATGTTGCTGCACACAGACTATGAGAAGACACTCAAATGCACTTACCTTGTGCCCAACATAATCATTGTGATTTTCTTTCTGGATGATGAGCATCTTTTCCATCTGGTAAAGATCCATCTAGCCCGCCATATGAAGTACATTTCCCATGCCTTTTTGCTATTTTTGGATTCATCGTGACGGAAGATACTTAATAACATTGTGTTTTACTTTTCTCTTTGGTGCTTAGGCTTCTCCTGCCAGGCCTGAGAACGCGTGATAGTTTTTTTTGCACTACGGTTGTCTTCTCAGTGTTCGGAGAGACTGAATTTGTCCACTCTTATTTGGTGCTTCGCTGGTTGGAGAGTGGTAATTACTTACTGGATATTTCAATTTTCCAACTAGCAACGCCATAATTCTTAAGAAAATATCAGACGGATGCCGGTTGTGTTACATGTTTATAGAGTAAGAGATCATAGGGACCCCACATTCTCTGATGTTTGTACTACGAAAGATAACCAAATAATGTGCTGCTAATAATAGTATATTTTCATATCATGCATGGTGCAAATTTTTAAACCGGTAATGATGTATTGTTGATTACATGAAAGGCGATAGCCACCCGTGTTAGAACACCTTAAATTTTGTCCTATTTCTAACATTAGCCTGTTAACATCTGTCATATTGGCCTCTCCAAATTAGATAAAGGTTTTTTAACCCTTTATAGATTTGATCAGTTCACATTTCTATAGCTAAGTTTTCTGAGGTGATCTGTTTATTGGTTATTTCTATTTTCAGAAAAAGATACTACCTAAGAGATTGTAGCTTTCTTTATCTCCTTACACTATAACCTGTCTAGGAAAATTAGTAATTTTTTAAATTAAACTTTTTCTGCAGCCTGATACCATGGTAGATTAATCATTTTGATATGTTTGACTTCAAAAGTGATTGAAAGCAGAAAACTCTGATTTAAAATTTGTCATGTTTATATGCTATTAACCAGAGTCAGAGCTTAATTAACTTCTTTTGCAAACAGTTGCCGCCACCAGCGCTCTTGAGGGTGACGTCTCCACCGCATCTCCCTACCGTCGGTGAAGCGATCAGCGGGTGCACCGCATCCTGTGCTCGCATGGGCACCCGCCAGCCTACACATCCATCTTCATCGGCCCAAGCGATATTTGGTGAGCACATTGATTGTGTCATGTCCCTCCTTATCCATGTAGATTTGTCTCCACATGCTGAGTTACTTCTCGTGACTCATGGCAGGGCTTGGTGCCGGCCGCCGCTCAAAACTTCCCATGTCCTATATCTATTTCAAGATTTTTAGATGGATTCTTATCAATTTGAGATGTTAATTGGTGTTTGCATAATTGATTTGCTTCCATCTATGGAATTTTTGGATGCGCCAATGCAGAAAAACCTATTCATAAAATAGAGTAGTACCACAGCTTATCAGATATTGTTGTTGTATTGCAAAACAGCGATGGTGCACAAGACAATGTGGGATGTCTGCCTCACCTATTATCTTTTGATATTTTGTAATTGTTATTACTCCATTGTGCTGAGAGTAATTGCTATTAAGTATACTTGCTATTGAAATAAAAATGCATGATTCAATCAGCTCAGCTGGTCCTTGGAATAAACATGACTGCTATTATCATCATATTTAGCTTATACATATGGAGATAAACCATCTTCTAATAATCTTTATAAATTGTGACAACCACGGACAACAAAGTAAATTGTATAAATTGTCTACTACACACATATTAATTTCTGCTCCTTATTCCGGCAGTCTGGCTATGTTTTACAAATTAAGGCCACTCCTAATTCCTTCTGCAAATTTCCATAGTACAGGTACTTACACATGTTTCGATAGTTCACCCCTATGATTTGGCAACCACTTCTGTCTTTTATGACATGTCCTACCTCACGTGTACAGGAACAAGGATGTACCATCCACTTAAAATGCACGCAAGGCTTTGTTCCAAGGACCTGACCATCAAGTTCACATTGGGCAACCATTAGCCGTTGAAAAAACTGCAACCAAAAAACTTGCAGTAAACAATTATCTTCAAGAAGAGACATTGATCCATGATGATCGAGATGGTGGTCTAGCGAATAGAGCTAGAAACAGTTTCCCTACGGTGAAGATACTCCTTAAGGTTCAACCAAACCGTGCCTATTGTTGATTTAGTCCACGTAGCTACCCTCGGTTAATTTTGAACTTTTACTTATTTTGCATGTTCTTTTTCTAAGTTCATGACTGCCTCAAAAACCTGTGCTGGGTGATATTTTGATTATGCTATCCAAGTCTCCGTCGCCGAATATCTAATTGTTAATGCTGTAGAGGCCAGCTACCTTTGCCTTTTAGAATCGTTGTTCGGTACACAAAACTCAGATGTTACATAAGACTTATGTATTTACTACTAATTTTATATGATCAAAACTTATGTATTAAAGGTGGTGTGAATTTTTATATTAATTCCCCAGTGTGCTTCACCATTGCTTTGATCTTTCTGTTGCTTAAGACTTTCATTGTATGACGTTTTCATTACTCATTTCATGTGATCTGGAAGATACGCTTTCAAATCTATATAACTATGATAAAATTCATATGGACATATAAATGTCCTTTAAGTGATCTGTATAAATGGTGGTAACCACGGGCAAAAAATTTAAAGAAGGAACAAGCGTTGCGCGGCGAGCCGCGCCGTTCGAATCTAGTACATAACAACATGAACAAGTTCCTCACCTAGAACGGAGGAGGCAACCCAGAGGCTCCTCAACGATTGAACCCCAGCCCTAGATGCGGCAGCCTGGGCAGGGGCAGGTCAGTGGAGGGCGGCGGCCTTGGCAGGCTCCGGCGGCGCTGTGATCTGGCTGTCCGCGGCGTCATGATCTGGCCAGGCCGCCAGGCAGTGGCGGAGCTAGAGTCTATGGCACCAGGGTGCCTACCGGTGCATATCATCTTTTTGGGGTGCATGTATGGTGAAAAATTGCAACTTTACCAAGAAAATATTTTCCAACCGTGTCCTGTGCACCCCCCAGGGACCAAGCAGATCCGCCCCTGCCGCCAGGGCAGATCGATACCGACATTTCTTAACTCCGGAAACGCCCGGAAGAAAAGAAGAACTCAAGCTTCGCTTTCACCTGCCCCCGTTGAGAGTCCCCGATCCAGATCCACCGCCGCCCCTGTCCTTGCTTCTTTCCGGCGGCGCTGCCGGCCGGTCAGAGGATGGATTAGGAGGTAGGCTATCTATGTACATAGTAGCTGTAGGTTTAGCTGTAGGTGTTGCCCAAGTGGCGTTTGGCGTTCTGCCGGTTTGGAGCGTGTCGTGGACGCGGGCGAGCAGCGTCCGGCGACTTGCGGTGGTGCTCTGGTTGGCCATGGCGGCGAGGTGCTGCAGGTGGCTCGGCGGAGCGGCGCCGGCGTCTCCTTCAATAAGCTCGTCCTTAGGCAGTGCTCCTGCTCCTGATTTCTCCGGCCCTACCAGCTGCCATGGAGGTAGAGGGTTAGCGTCGATTTTCGGAGCTGAAGCACTGGGGAGTAATCCTGAAGCTCAAGTGCGAAGTACATCCATGGAGGCCTTTGGGATGCTCAGTTCCCCATCGAGGATTCGCCCGCAGATTCGACCAGGCCGTGTCTGTGGGACGGCGGTGCTTGCTCTCCTTGTGGTGGTGCTCCGGTGGATGGAGCCGTATGCTGAGGATAGCGATGCCGTGTCCTCCTTCCCTAATAAGCTTGAAGGGCGGCTTCCGGTTCTGGGAGTCGTTGTGCTTCTGTGCAGGGTTGAGCTGGGGCTGTCGAGCTCTTGTTCTCGTCGTCGTGGTGATCGACAGGACAGAGTAGCTGCTCCTTTGTCTCTTCCTGGTGCGGATGCGCATTCGGAGCTGGTGTGTGCGAGGACGCATGCCGGCGGAGCTGTGTCGTCTCACGGAAATCCCAAGCCACGGTCTGGCGCGACCGAGGCTATCCATGGCGGAAGGCGCCGATCCGTGCTCTGGAGCATCTACCAGAGGTATTTCTTCCTCCTTGGCTGGAGGATCTTCGATCTCGGTGAGGGAAACTCCGACGCTGTCGTCCCAAGTGGCATGTTCCCCGGTGATGACGGTGGCGCCCTTGCCTTGAGGTCCGTGGTTGCTGGCGGTGAAGACGAAGGACCTGATTGCGTTTCGTGTTTTAGTCTTGAGGTCCTGGATGTAATTCTGGAGGATGCGACTGTAATGTTCCTTTTCTTTGGGGTCCTCCTTGTAACTTTGTATGTGCCGCGTTAATGAAAGCTCCAGCCCCTCCGGGGCACCTCTTGTTCAAAAAAAAATACCGACATTTCTTGTGTGAATAGATCTACAGATAAGAATTATGTCCATCTGTAATGGATATTACATTAGTAGGAATATAGGCAGAAAGGTCTCCAGATTGAGTCTCAACTATTGGTATCCATGCATGTACGAGTAAATGGTATGCTGTGTGTAAATACATATACGCTATACACAAATACATGTGCGTGGTAAAACGGTGGCGTGGCGACAAAAACCGGCTCAAAACCAGTTCAAACGGTGGAAGGGATTATTTCAACCGGTTTTCATAGTTTGAGATTGAAAATTGAACCAAATAAGAGATCAGGGTTGTAAACCAAACTTTTGGACAAATTCAGGGGGTAAAATGGACTTTCATGTAGCTCCTGTGATTCTGGTTCATTTGACCCTATCTTGTAGAGACCGTAAAAAGCCTCATCGGCAACTATGAATGAAAAATATTAATCCCCCCCCCCCCCACCCCATGACCATTCAAAAAAAAAAAACTCATCCAACGACTCTCATATGCTTATTACTACTTGGTTCATTTAACTGGACTTACGAAACGACAAAAAAATTCTTCGAAATGTTGATATAACCGCGGTCTCTGCATCAAGTGATACACACAAAATGACAAGTGTGGTTGTATGCTGAATGTTTAACTGGACTTAGCAATCCTGACAACTTAAGAAGTTCAGAAAAATAGTAACTTTGTAAAATTAAAATAGCCTCACTTGCTTGCATAATCACTCGCAGACCCAGCGCCCCTGTTACCCGGGCGCTTGCCCGGCCGCGTACGCCTGGCATGAGATGGCCTCCAGCCACGAACGAGTGACGATCGATGGGCAAAATATTTGATCGTCCCGTGATTGGCGCGTGACGGCGTGAGCATGTAAAGAGGTCCGCTGCCATCAATTGGGCCTTGAGCCTTGAGGCCTTGCAGGGTACACCAAAGACACTACGATCTCTGACTCGATCTCCTCGTGAGTCCACCAGTTTGCTAAAAATTCTTCTTTTAGTGTAGCTGAATGACATTGAACATACATATGATAGTAATTTATTTGTCTAACTTAAATGCAACAACCATAAGTTAGGAAATCAATTTATTTTTACAATATAAAATACTTGAGTTAGCAGAAACCAAACAATCTGAACCATCTATCCAAGTCTAAAATTTTAACATGTATTTGCGCCCCAACTCCAGCCACAGTTGCATAGGCAAGAGGGGCAGCAGACCATCCGTCACCCGATTGTAAAAAATTGTGTAAAAATTTGAATGTGTTGTAAACTTTTAGTTTATTGTATATGTGTTTTTGAATTAAAAAATTGTGAAAATAATATTTTTTCCATGTGATACTTATATTTGTCCGAAAAAAATTAGTTGTCTTGTAGCGCGCCCATGCTTCGACAAATTCCTGGGTCTGCCTCTGTGCATAATCTTACGGGACGCTGCTTGCTAGGCACAACATGATGACATGCTCTGCTTGCCCCACACACCGTCCCCCCCCCCCCCCCCCCCCCCCCCCCCCGCCGCCGGAGCCCTGAGGGCTTGTGCTCTTTGCCGCAGGTGGCCACTCCGGCGTCGGCGTCCACCTCCTCTGGTGTGATCTCTCTGGTTTTCTTGCTCATCTTTTGTTTTCTTTTTTTCTTCCTTTTGAGCTGTTTTATGGTCATGTGGCATGCTCATGATGGTTTTTCCTCCTTGTAAGTGGAGAGAGACATGTTCTTCAGTAGCTTGCAGAAAGGGAAGGCTCCTCGGGATGCATTTCTCTTCCTTAGGGTTCATGCTAAGCGTTTTGTGTTTCTAGATCATGAAAAAGTGGTAACTGATGGTCGTTGTCTCCTTGAACGTGAGGAGATCAAGGTTGGCCGTGTGATTGATCTCCCTGTGCACAAAGTTATTGTGGGTGAACGTATAATTTCGGATGAGTTAAACTTGGTGATCGAAAAGGCCCATATAAATGGCGCCGCCCAGTGAGAAGCTAATACCTCCATCTATTAGATTTGAGTGTGGCATTAGCTTTGAAGGAGTTCGTACAAAATTAGGGTACCCAATCAACTTTAAACCTGCTCGTCATCGTGAGTTTCTGGTGGTTATTGCCTACAAATTTTTAACTGGACATCCACACAATGAGCATTATTCTTCAAGGATGTTTTGGTGGTTCTGTTTCGCTTTTCCATGTCATCGCCCTAGGGGACAGAGTTTTCCGCTTTTTGGTAGCTTAAAAATCTATGGGATTTGACATCTAGAATGTTGGCAAAGTTTCTATATTAAGCTTTGAATTTTTCATTAATCTATGGGAGAGGGTGGCCCAAATTGTAAAGTTAAAGAAAATAAATTTTATCTTGATCAAGATGCTGAATAGTATGGTTTCTCGTTTCATATATATATATATATATATAGAGCCGGCCGGCGGCGCGCGTAGGGGAGGGCCGGACGGCGACAGCGTGTGAGGTGGAGGGAGGGCGGGGGCGCACGGGGTGCAGGTAGCTGGTGGTGGTTCGATCGGGATCGTGGTCATGGCATCGTGCGTGGTAGGTGGTGGGTGGGGACTGGGGATCGGGCTCGGTTCGGGGGTGGTTTTTGTGGGGCAGTTCGGTACGGTTCGAATCTATACGGGATAAGAAGGTGATTTGGATGGTGTGGTTCTAGAATAGCTATTCTAGAACCTCTTAAGGGGGTTCTAGAATAGTCCTGCTCTCTCTCTCTCTCTCTATATATATATATATATATATATATATATATATATATATATATATATATATATATATATATAAAGAAAATAAGAATGCTTCTGTTTTTATCGTTTGGAGTCATCAAATTCTTCGCTACCACCCTCGAAGTAGGCTAGATCAGTGTTTGATCGGCTATCTTTGACTCCATAAATTCCATTAATGAGGAGGAATTTTGGGACAGTCATGTTATCCAACAAGAAACAACATATGCTTATATTTTGTCAAAGGGAGGAAATCATGGAGTTGATCATGTTATCCAAAATAGGGATAGGTATAATCGAAAGGCGGGAATTCAAAGTTTAATTGGTAAGCCGAATTTGAATTTGCCAGCCCTCCTTCTGTTTTATAAGTTTCCTACCTTTTTGACTCCGGATTCGGCCTCTTGGCCTAACAAATCTTTCCTTAATTGGTTTAAATCCCATGGGTCTGCCCCACAAATCAAGCAAGTTTCTTGTCTGAGAGATTTGCGACGTTATTGCCCTACGACGTGTCTCTCGAGCCTGTCTCCTCGCATTCGATCGTCACAGTAAACCTGCAAGAAAACCCCCTCTCGAGCTCATCACCAGAGGAGTCGTCAGCGATAATGGCCAATATTCCTATTGACCCTAGGCCTTTTGTGCCAATGTTTAGTCAAACACTAGCAGGAAAAAGGTTACCCGTGACCGTGGCGCACCAGTTTTGCTTACCCGTGGCGCAGGGCCCTGCGCCACGGATTGCCACGCCACAGGTAACATATTAGCCGTGGCGCAGGTTCCCTAGTACGCCACGAGTAACAAATTAGCCGTGGCGCACCTTTGCAACTTGCGCCACGGCTAACGTATGCCACGCGTACGACACTAGGTGCGCCACGGGTATGAATTTATGAAACTAAAAAGAAAACGCCGCCGCGCGGGGGCTCCGTTCTGGATGCCGCCGAAGCACGGGGCCCTCCGTTCTGGACGTCCTGGTGGGCGTGGCGGTGGGCTCCAGTCGGCCATGCTTGGCCGTCCCGGGGGGTTCACGGATGTCGGAGGAGAGTGCGACGGTGGAGACGCCACCAACGGTCCTCGCCGATCTGGAGGCGGAGCGCGTGCGGGGGGCAGCACGAAGAGGCGGATGACGAGCGGGCGCGACGGGAGGGTGGGAGAATGCGGCCGTGAGGGGGCCGTCGAGGGAGACGGCGAGGGAGAGCGGCACGTCGAGGTGGAGGACGCGTTGGGATCCATGGCCACGGCGTCGGATCTGGTATCCGCCCCCGCTGGCTTCATCGATGGGGCACGCGCAGGACGGCGAAGGAGGAAGCCCCCTGCGGCTGGTTCGCTGTGAATCGGGGCGGAGGTAGGCCGGCGGACGACGGCGGGTGGAGGCGAGTCTGCGGCGGCGCTCGATCGCCGGCGTGCAGCTTACCATTCGTTGGTTGTAGTGAGAAGAGGAACAACAGGAGATTAGATGGATCGATCCATGTTTGCTTCTCACGGTGGAAGGTCGCTCGGGCGTGAGGTAGGCTGAATTGTTTATCAGTGCCATGTCATCGATCCGTGTTTCATTTCCTTGTCCAATCAGAATGAAGGGATAAGCAAGCACATGGATCGTGTGCTTTCTTGAACACGATGAGAGCCGTTGGATGCATGAGAACCCATAGCATAGGAAAAGCACCACGTCGGATCCGTGAAGCATAGGATAGCACGGGTCGTTTTAGCTAGGTACTGAAAAAGTTCTGACTTCCAGGCTGGCCACGGCCGGTGAAGAAGTACGGTTTGACCGATTACACACCCGTGGCGCATGAAATGGTGCTGCATCACTGCTAACAACATAGCCATGGCGCACCGTTTTCCAGTGCGTTACTACTATTTGGCTCCAAAATTTGACACCCGGGACCATCAATACTAGGCGCACCACGGTTTAGTGCGCCACGGCTATTTTTGTTAGCCGTGGTGCATCACGTTTTGGTGCGCCACGGGTAAGGTGGGTGACCGCCAGCCAGCCCAGCCTATACATAGCCGTGGAACACCACTATTTTGGTGCGCCACGGGTAATGTGTTACCCGTGACGCATGATTTTTTTAGTGCGCCACGGGAATGTACTCGTGGCGCACCAAAATGGTGGTGCGTCACGGGTATAAATTCCACCTATAAGCCTTTCCCTACTAGTGAAAAGGATCTACTCTTGGTGCATGGAAGAAAATATGTAGTCCTAAAAAGCAAGAAGGCCTAGGAGTGCTCAACATTAACATCCGAAACAACGCCCTTTTTCTAAAAAAAACCTCCAAAAATTCTTCAATAGGTAAGACACACCTTTGCTGAGTCTTTTCTGGAACACCTACTACTCCAATGGTACCATGTCGGTCATCATTCTGAAGGTTCCTTCTTGTGGAAATCTCACATCTAATTGATTGATACAAATCTATGGTTAAATGCATCTTGGGAGATGGTAAATCCACATATTTCTAGACAGACCTCTGGAGCGGTAGCTGCCTTCATCATAACTTGCCTCATCTTGTGTCTATGCAAAGAGAACTGACATTATAGTCCATGATGCAATTAATCAAGATTTTCTTGAAGACCTCTTCCATCTGCATGTCTCTCCACAAGCCTGTAATGAATTTCAAAAGCTTGAAGATATTTGTTTAGCTGCCAGTGACACCACTCAAGGGGACAATATCGATCATTTGAGCTATATCTGGGGTAATGGAAACTTTTCCTCCATAAAAGTCTTCCTACCACATTTCAGTTGGATTTGGAAATCTTCCTGCCACTAAGAGCACAAATTCTTCTTTTGGCTTTTATTGCATGACAAATTGAATACATGAAACCTTTTAGCACAAATTATTCTTTTGGCTTTCACCAGCCATCCTATTCTTGTGCACTGCCCAATGCTAACAGGAAGAGACGCTTATCCACCTGTTATGGACGTGCCCTTTTGTTGATCGATGTCAGGATTTTTTTTGCCCCCAGAGAACAAAAAATCTATCAGTTCATGAAGCATTCCTAGACATTAAAAAAAAGCTTCAACTGCCATTTTATATGGAGATAATGATGTTGGCTGCCTGGGGTATTTGGATTGTAAGAAACAACAAGATTTTCAAGGACCAGACTCTGAGGTTTGCTAGTTCCAAAGCCCTAAATTTTTTAGGAGTTGTAATTGGTCAGCCATAGATTAAAAAGAAATATGGCCATCAATTTAGAGACTGGCTAGGGACACAAGCTTAAGTATTTTTGACGTTTTTAACCTTTTATAGTTACCCTTGTAAATATCTTTATAATAACAAATATTGCAATGGTAGCTTTTCCGCTAATTATGCTCAAAAGAAATTTTGGCGATAAACTGAGAAGATGCATGGCCTCTTCCCTCCAAAACCTAGCAGCAACAAGTGATGATCTAAGCAGAAGAAAGCCGTTGGATGAGCTTTGTGTGGTGGATATGGTCTATGTTAGCTCATGAGTTAGCATGAGAAAAGTTAAAGGAGCCGACTCCATCGAAGAGAGAGGGAATGTGGGGTAGAATGGCATCGGAGAAGATCGAGTTACGTTGTTTATGGGTTATGGTGGTGCCTAAAATTCAGTTATGTCGGAGATCACCCCAAGAGGAAGGTGGATGTAGCACAGCAGCAAATTTCCCTTAGTAAGAACCAATGTTCATCGAACCAGTAGGAGTGCGATACGTCACAGAGTTCGGTATAGGATATGCACACAACACATAAAACAAACTTGCTGAAAGAACAAACTATGCCTTGATGTCGCCTAGAGGGGGGGGTGAATAGGCGATTAAAACTTTTCCGGTTTAAGGCCTGATAATTGCGGAATAAAACTAGGTCTTTAAATTAACAAGCCAACAACCTAATATACTAGGTTCACCTATATGCACCAACAACTTATGCTAAGCAAGGCAAGCAACAAGGTGATAGCAAGAAATAAAACTTCAAGCACGAAGGCTATCACAATGTAAATTGCATAAGTAAATAGCTTAGGTATAGAAATAACCGAGGCACGCGGAGACGAGGATGTATTCCCGAGTTCCTCCTTGTTAAGGGAGTACGTCTCGTTGGAGGGTGTGAGCTCGCCACAAGAGGCCTACTCAGATGCCACAAAGGCCTCACCCTATTCTCGATGAACCTCACCCAAGGGTTTGGTTCACCTTCCACTATCGGAATCCTTCAAGGCGGAATCGGAGCACACGCACACACAACTCATCGGGGGCTCCCAACTGTAAGTGCAAACCGAACATGCGCCACAAACCTTAGGGTACACATCAGAACAAGCTCTTGGGAACACAATGCACCCAAGAGTAACAAGCTTCTCGAACTTCAAATCCACAAGCTCCGTGAGAGCACACCAGATGCAACCATGCAAAATGCAAGAACACACCTAAGTGGTCAAAATCCTCTCTCCAAAAGCCACCAAAGCAACTAATGCATGGAGAGATTAATAGGAAGAAAAAAATATAGGAGAACCACTAAGAACTTCCAAAATCAAGATCTACTAGGTTTCCTACTAGAGGAGGGAATGGATTGGTGGAATGGATAGAGTCTAGATGTCCTCTCTTAAATCCCTAAAGATGGGCAAGAATCATAGGAGGGATTGGGAGAAATCCAAGCTTTTTGAGGTCAAAACAATGCAGGAGAGAGATAATGAATGGGAAGCCTCTTCTTGAGGAAGAAGGAGGCTATTTATAGCCTCCCCCAAAATCTGACCATTACAGCCACGGGAGGCCGGAAATTCCGGGTTTAATGGCCGGATATTCCGGTCCCCGGAAATTTCCGGGGAAACTTCCGGGGCGAATTTCCGGACCCCCACCCGAGAGAAAAACGCAAAAGACTTAGCCAAATTTTTCTTGGGCCGGATATTCCGGGCCAAGGACCGGAATTTCCGGACCCCCGGAAATTTCCGAGGAAACTTCCGGGGCAAATTTCCGGAACCCCTCTAGAGAGAAACGTGAAAAAGACTTAGCCAAAAACTTCGGATGAAAAATAGGGCCGGAACTTCCGGGAAAACGGCCGGAACTTCCGGGGGACGGAATTTCCGGCCTACGGGCCGGAACTTCCGCCCCACAGAAAAACAGCAGAAACTGCAATACGAAAACGGGCATATCTTCTGCATCCGGACTCCGTTTTGGATGATCTTGGGCTCGTTGGAATCGTAACAACGAGCTCTACAATAATATTAAGAGAAACATCATAGTCCAACAAGGGAGGATAAAACCAAATGGAGAAAGGTAAAACCTCTCTATAAAAGGCGAACCAATAAACCTCCAAAACCAAAAACGCAATAGGAGACGCATATGAAAACCGTTTTTGGTGAACTTGGCCTTGTCATGACAAGCACGACAAGCACCAACACCACACCATGATAAGATCCAAATAAGAACCAATAAAGATGATGCCAATGATGCAAAGGTTTGAGCTCTTCACGAACGATACGAACAAGATACTCGGTCGAGAGCCCCTCTTGATAGTACGGCTATCTATCCTATAAAATAGTATGTGCATAAAATAGAAAACCTATCAACATCATACCTTTGCCTTGTGCATAAAGCACTTGAGCTATATGATGACGATCTTTGTCTTCTCAAGTTGGATCACCTTTCTTGATTGCGCTCCGCTTGTTGAAGACTCGCTAAAAGCTCCCCCATACACCAATATGGGAGAGGCACTCTTCAGCATATCTTCACTTGGACTTGAGTGATGATCAACACGCATTTAGCCTTGATCAAAAAATACTCTTCTTCCCTTAATCTTGACTCCAACAAATGGAGATCAAGCAAAGCATATGGACACACCTACAAGTAGCTCAATACAAACATTAGTCCATAGATATTGTCATTAATTACCAAAACCACGCATGGGGGCAACCATGCACTTTCAATCTCCCCCATTTTGGTAATTGATGACAATCATTTTAAAAGGGTTTATATAATGAATAAAGCATCCTTGCAAGACAAACAAGCAAGGATGCAAGTGCATTAAAGGAAAATGCAACAAAAGCATAAAAACCAAATTACCTTAAACCCACTAACTTCTCCCCCATTGGAAATCAAATGCACTTATTCATTGACGAATAATGAGAGGAAATCAAACTATATTGAGGATCCAAAGATTGCAAAAGGATGAAATCCTTTTTTTTTAATCTCCACAAAGGAGATAGGCAATCAAAACGATCCAAAGTGAGAGTTCTAAATAAAAATGGAGAAGCTCCCCAATGTTCATGCACTATGGAGAAGTGCACAAAAATGGCATCCTCGCTCCCCAAAATCATCTAGAACACTCAACAAGTGCAAGAGTGCATAAAGCAAAAGCAAATCATAGCACTTGCACCAAAGATATGGTTGAGCCAAAAGGAGATACCGAATTTCAAAGATTCAACATAAGTTAGGCCCAACCGAGATAAAAGGAAGATCTTTTAAAAGAGTATGTTCACAAGCTTAGGGATACCAATTGGAAACAAAAACCAATTGAAAATGCCAAAAGCTAGTGAGAGCATTTAGCCAATGAAAATCAACATACTCACCATGGTAAGAATGAGGTAAAAGATCCTCAACAAATACATGAGTGTGCAAAGATGCAAATAAAATTAAGATAGGCACTCATGAAACAAATTTGGAGCCACCAAAGAATTATAGATAAAAATCAAGGTAGCTCAAAAGAGATAGGATACCAACTAAAAGGTGACCTCTCTCTTATGTATAGGTTTCTAAGTAGACAAATCGTTGATGATATACATCCACAAAGAAACTTGCACATATGAAATGGTCGATGAAGGGGAGACCACGGTATCCAAAAGTGAAGTCATGAATATACAAAAGAGATTATTGCTTAAAAGCATAGCACATAGCTCAATCTTATCTCATTGTATATAAATGAACTTCAAAAATATCAAATACATCACACATATCACTAAGGGAACAAGAGATAGTGGAGATGCTTTGAGATAGGCAACAAGTATCACAAAGAAAAAATACCAATTGATGAAAAAGGTTTTTGCAATTCATCACAAATATCACAAAGATATACCAAGTGAAGGAAATAAGCCAAAACCACAACAATTGCACATAAAAGCTTTCATGGCAAGAAGCAACCTACACAAGGTTGACACTAGAAAAATATGCAAGAGGTAGATACTTGTTACCGAGATACATTGACGATGAAGAAGATGAGAGTTTGTTAATCATCAAAGCTTGACTCCAATAATCACATGGTGAGAACACCTTCATTATGAATGAGGCAAGCATCCAATGCATCTCCATTGTACCTAAAACAAAATTCAAGCACAAAATGGTTCCCAAACTCATTGGGTCCCATAGTAGTTAGTTAAACTACAATATATAGGAAACACTCCACATAAATATGTGCATATAGATATGAAATTGAATTTCATGCACATCTTAGCCGATTTAGGATTTGGTGGAGTATCCCCTATATATTGGAACTAGAAAGACAAACATGCCATATAATATATTAGAGAATATACATGCAAAGTCTTTCAAGAACCAAACGAGATACAATTTGGACGAAAACACCAAGTAAAACAAGAAGAGAGCACACCAAAGTGTGACACAAAAAGGTTGTCCAAATTATATCAAAATCCAAATCAGCACATGATTGAGGAAAAATCAAATCAACATATGATTGATTCCAAAACACATCAACACATGAAGTGTGATATCAATAGGAATCGAATCAAAACAACACATGATTTATAAGACACCAATTGAAAATAAGATACCAACTAGGAGAAAAGATACCAAGAAGAGGATAATACTTGACCGAAATCAAGTAAAGTAAAATAAAGAACTAAGGTATCAAAACTCCCACAATGAGCATAAATTGAAACAAATATATATGGAGAAGATATCAAATTCCAAGTGATGCCAATTGATGGTACCAAAACATAAGATAAAAAATAAAATGACAATTGAAAGGATCAAATATTGATAGATAGGATAGTGTTCTATATAAAAAAGGAATGCTCCCCCAAGATTCATGCATTATCTTTGATATTTGTATTTGAATACAAAATGCGCGCACAAGGGATCATTACTCTCCATTTTTATTTACAACACTAAACACTACTAATTGAAAATTAGGATCCATGCAAGAGGCAAGGAAGGCAATGGGAGTAAAAACAAAAACACTTGGCAATAAATAAGGCAATTCAACGCAAGAGCCAATATGAAGATGAACAAAAGTATTCTACAACAAGTGTGAAGATCAATTGTCCAGGGACAATGAGTATAAGAAAATATTTTCCCGGTGAGTAGAGATATCCAAGGTCATCCTGATACCCACAATTATAGGGGATCGTTGAAATCTTCGATGTGTAAGTATTAGTATCGATCCACGAGGAGTAGAAGGTATAAGTATTTATCCTCTCAAATAAGAGTGTCACTTCTCTTATTATCTATGCACTAGACAAACTAAAATGATTAAATGATGCAAGTGTTTTTGGGTTTTTGGTGTAGAGTTTGCAATAAAGTAAAAAGCTGAAAATAAAATATGACAAGTGAAAGCCCTCAAAGAGAGAAAGCCCAATCCTCTATGCAGCAAGAGGACAAGCTTGAGTGGTGTGTTTCTTATAGGTGGAAAACGTTCCCAAGGGCTACATGGATTTCATGGCATAAATATTTCTAGAACAACAAGGTAAACATTTTGTCAAGTTTTAATCTTCTTTGGACGGAGCCATAATTAGGTGTAGTTAAATATATAAACTAAACCCCTGATGATGGATCATGTGGCCAAGTAAATGACTGCACAAGAATTATTAAGACATAAAGTCCCACCATAGCATTACACTCTAAGGTCCCCGATATAAATCCCCTCCTAATGTAACTTCATGTATTGGACCAAGGTTTACATGTCCTCCTAGGTCCTACCCATTCCATCACACTAATGTGATAGCACCTTCATGCATTACTCAATATATGGTGCACTTTATACATTGTACATCAAGACAATCATAAAAGATAAAAACTTGACCAAATACTCAACACAAGTTAAGTGAAAATTATTGTCAATCCATCCTATGCCCCCAGGAACATGAGATAACTACTCACAACGCGAAGACATGATATGATTGATACAACACAATCTGAAAATATAATCTCCCCACAAAACAATGACAAGTAGCAATTCACAAACATTGAAAGTGCATGGTTGCCCCCATGCATGGTTTTGGTAATTAATGACAATCTCTATAGACTAATGTTTGCATTGAGCTACTTGTAGGTTGTGTCCATATGTGTTGCTTGATCTCCATTTGTTGGAGTCAAGGCTAAGGGAAGAAAAGTTTGTGTTGATCAAGGCTAAGTGCGTGTTGATCAACACTCAAGTCCGAGTGAAGATGTGCCGAAGAGTGCTTTACCTATCTTGGTGTATGGGGGAGCGTCATGTGTTTCTTCACCAAGCGAAGCGTAATCAAGAAAGGTGGTGCGTCATGAGGAGATGAAGTTCGTCTTCATCGACCTCAAGTGGATTAATGCGCAAGGCAAAGTTATGATCTTGATAGGGTTTCTATTTTACCGGTCTCATGATGTTTAGTGAGAGATCGGATTATAGGATAGATAGCCGTACTATCAAGAGGGGCTCTCGACCGAATATCTTGATCGTATCGTAGTAGAGAGCACAAACCTTTGCATCTTTGCAATCATCTTTCTTGGTTATTATTTGGCTTTTATCCATGTGAGAATTTAGAGCTTGTGTTCATCTCCATACCAAGCTCTAGTTCATCAAAACCGGATTTCATGAATATCTTCTTGCATTTTTTATATTGGAGGTTTTACCGGTTTGTCTCTTCTAAGAGAGGTCAAACTCTCTCCTTATGATTTCCTCCTCACATGATGGACTATTATGTGTATATGCATGATCTTGTAGGGCTTGTGATTATCTTTGAAACAAGCCCAATATCATAGAAAACGGAGTCTTGATGAAAAACTTGTTGGTTTTTGATGTTGGAGAATTTACCGGTTGTTCCTTGTTAGAGAAGGTTTGCCTTTCTACATTTGGTTTTATTATCCATTGTAGGACTATGATGTTTCTCTGCATGATCTTGTAGAGCTCTTTGTTGCGGTTCCAACAAGCCCAAGATCATCGAAATCGGAGTCCGGGTGAAAAAGTTATTGCAGTTTTCGTTTTGTTGTTTTTGCAGATTTTCTGCAGGCCGGAGTCTCCGGCCCTAGACCAGAGTCTCCTATCTGAAACTTTGTTTTTTCATCGAACGGGTGACGCAGCTCAGTTGCCCTGCCGGAGACATCCCCGGAATGACCCCGGAGTCTCCGGTTTGGGCCGGAGTCTCCGGCCTGGGCAGACCGGAGTCTCCGGGGTAAGTTTCCTGCAACGGCTCTTTTTCGTGGGGACCTATAAAAGGCCCCCTTCTTCCCCAAAGTGACCAGAGCTTCTTATCGTGTCTTTACCCCCCATTGTTGACCTCTTTAATCTTGGTTTTCTCTCTATTCCTCCATGATTCTTGCCTCAAATTAGAGGGAAAAGAGAGAGGAGATCTAGATCTACATTTCCGCCTAGAGAGTAAAGATGTCGTTTAGAGGATTAGTGCACGATCACATGTTTATATTCAACGGCCCAAATTTTAATGTTTGGAAAACTCATATGCTTAGTCACTTACGGGTCTTGGACCCCAATATTGAGCGTATCTTAGATATAGATTTTTATCCTCCAAAGGATTACGAAAGTACGACTTTAGAGGATGAGAAAAACTTATATCTAGATGCTCTAGCTTCTAATGAGTTTTGCAAATTTGTGAGTGTTGTAGTTTTCGAGTCAATCATGCCTCTCCGAGACGCTCATGAGCTTTGGACAAAGCTTCAAGATAAATATGGAGTGTCCAACTCTATTGAGGATGATTGCTCTCCCTCCACCTCCGGCCGTGACGAGCTCTCGTTTTCGTCTACTTCACCAAAATGTGGTAAGCCACAAACTAATGTGACGGTGAGTAGTGATAGGTTTTGCAATATTGATAGTGAGCTCATTTTTGATGATCTTTTATCTCTATCTTGTTGCAATGCCTCATCTTTGGACTTAAACTCTTCTAGCACTCCTAATGTCATACATTCTAGTGTTGATAGTCCTTGCATATCATCCAAAAATTGCTTAGATAAATCTCTTGACGATATGCTTGCTTTATCTTGTTCCCATGATAAAAATGATTGTGTTCCCTCTAACTCTTGCATGAACAATAATGTAGAGGAAACCCAATCAACTATGGAATAAGATGTGAACTTGAGTAGTTCAAAAATTAATTGTTCTTCTTCATCCATCACTCATTGCCTTATGGCTAAATCTTCTAGTAGTGATGATAATAATAATGATAATGATAATAATGATGAAGAAGATGATATGGAAAAGGTTAATGCTCTCCTTCAAAATAAAGGTCTAATAATTCTTAAAGCCCTTCCTAACAATAAAAATGCTCAAGCTATCCTCTTTGAAATTATGGAAACGCTAATTGAGCGCGGGGAAACTATTGAGGCCTTGGAAGCAAGCCTTGAAGAAAAGGATAAGATCGAAAGAGATGATGCTATGGAGAAGGCATCGTTAGAAGATGCTCTTGAGGAAGAGCAAGAGACTCGGGCTTCTCTAGAGGAGAAACTAGAATCTATCGAGGAGTCTCATAATGATATAATTGCTAAAATCATTAAAGAACGTGACCATGCTCATGCAAAATATAAAGTGTGTAAAATGGAAAATGCTAGATTGAATAATGAGCTTGTCATGTTGTCTTCTTCAATTTCTAATGCTAATGATGCTTGTGCTACTAACTCCACTTCTTGTGAAGCATCTACTTTGAAGGAGAATGTTGAGCTAAGGGCTCAACTTGAGTTGCTAACTAGCAAGTATAGGAAGTTGGAAGAAAGTCATGAAAAGCTATCTAGCTCTAATGATGATCTTCTAGCATCCTATGCTAGTCTAAAGTTAGCTCATGAGTCCATCACTACAAAGGTAACATCTAGTGAGCCTCATGTGGATAATAGCACAACCATAACTAAAAATGCTATATTGGCATGTGCTAGTCCTGTTAGTTCATCCACTAAAAATGTTGGTACATCATGTGATGAATTACTTGCTTTGCCTTGTTGCTCTAACAATGATGCATCTACCTCCTCTAGTTCTTGTGTTATCACTAACCATGTAGAGAAAAGAGGAGACCTCAAGGCCCAAGTCACTTCTTTGAAGAAAGACTTGGTAAAGCGTCATGAAGGGAAGAGTGCACTTAACAACATGTTGAGTGTGCAACAATCCCCAAATGACAAGAGTGGACTTGGATTGAACTCCAACAACAAGAACAAGTCCAAGTACAACAAGAAGAAGGGCCAAGTTCAAGTCAAAAACCCGGCCAAGATCACTTGCTTCAAGTGCAAGCTAGAAGGGCACCATGTTCGTGATTGCCCAATGAAGAAGAAGAAGCCTCTTAGTGAGAAGCAACTAGGGATGCGGCCTCTTGTTCAATCTCGTGCTCAACCACGAGTTGAACAAAGGCCACCTCCTAAGAAGACTCAAGTTATTGCTCCTCAAGTTGAGGAGCCTATTAAGAAGAAGAAGAAGAGTCGGTGTTGCTACCTTTGTCGTGGCAAAGGTCATTTTGCTTCTTCATGCACTAACGGTACCTCATCCAACCCTATCATAATTGATGATGTTTATTCTCTTGGGAAGGATAGAGTTGGCAATGTGTTTGCCAAATTTATGGGAGCTCAAAGTGGTGTCAAGAAAAGCACCATTTGGGTTCCCAAGCCTATTGTGACTAACCTCTTAGGACCCAACTTGGTTGGGGACCAACAAGCTCAAACTTGATCAATAGGTTGTGGGGAAGGACATTGGAGACTTGGCTATCTTTGAAGAATTAAGGGATCTTCATGATTATTATTTCATCAAGCCAAGTCAATTGGACTATATTGCCATATCTCACCTCCTATGCTCCTCCTTGCGGTAACTTGTATTTAATTCATACATATATAGAAAGTTGCTTGCTCCCTTGCATGTGTTAGTTTTGTTCCTAGCATGTGCTTGTATATGATATGCTACTTTCCTACTTGTCTTGTTATTCAAGGTTATGTATGATAGTTGTGTATCATGTATGTGTAACTTTTTGTTGAGCTTTATTGGATCTTGTGTGGATTTCATTTGGCTCTTTGAGATATTAATGGACTATCCCATTTTGGGGGAGTGATGTGCTTTATGCACTTCACAAACCTAAAAATGTGTATACATGAGGCACACCACCTAGTATTGATATTTCAATATTATCTAGTTACTATGTGGTATGTCATATTCATGAGAAATTCAAATTCTACAATGTCCATTAATTTCTCTAGTTGGTTTTATTTGCCTATTGTCTAGATAAAATGAATTGTCACATTATGGGGGAGTAACAAGCTATGTTCATATTACAATCCAAAAAAAATGTGAACATTTGAGGTTTGCCACTTAGATTTGATATTGTAAATTTTCTTATTCCTATGTGGCATGTTTTCTCGAACAAGTTCCATTCTTCCTTTGGTTATCCTTTGGCTCTTGTTTGTGTAAGTTTGCTTGGAGTGGTTTTTCTCTAATATGCATCTCCATATATTATTTGAGAAACCATTTGTTTCATTTTATTCTAACCATGGCTTTGCCGGTTGGTTCGAATAGTTGAAACTACCAACAAACCTTTTTTAAAATATGGCGTTTATTTCTTGTCTTCCTTGCCTTTTGGATGGATCCTATTTTTCAATTTGTAGTGTTTAGTGTTGTAAATAAAATATGGAGAGTAATGATCCCTTGTGCATGCATTTTGTATTCAAATGCAAATATCAAAGATAATACATGAATCATGGGGGAGCATTCCTTTTTTATTTAGAACACTATCCTATCTATCAATATTTGATCCTTTCAATTGGCATTTGATTCTTTATATTATATTTTGGTACCTTCAATTGGTATTAATTGGGATTTAATATCTCCTTCGTAGATATTTGTTTCAATTGATATTTATTGTGGGAGTCTTGATACCTCTTTGCTTTATTTTACTTTACTTGGCTTCGGTCAAGTATTATCCTCTTCTTGGTATCTTTTCTCCTAGTTGGTATCTTATTTTCATTTGGTGTCTTATCTCTCATGTGTTGTTTGATTTGATTCCTTTTGATATCACACTTCATGTGTTGATGTGTTATGGAATCAATCATATGTTGATTTGATTTTTCCTCAATCATGTGTTGATTTGGATTTTGATATAATTTGGACAACCTTTTTGTGTCACACCTTGGTGTGCTCTCTTCTTGGTTTACTTGGTGTTTTTGTCCAAATTGTATCTTGTTTGGTTCTTGTAAGTCTATGTATGCATATTTACTAATATATATTTTATATGGCATGCTAGTCTTTCTTGATCCAATATATAGGGGATACTCCACCGAATCCTAAATCGGCTAATATGTGCATGAAATTCAATTTCATATCTATATGAACATATTTATGTGGAGTATGTCCTATATATTGTAGTTTATCTAACTACTATGGGACCTAATGAGTTTGGAAACCATTTTGTGCTTGAATTTTGTTTTAGGTACAATGGATATGCATTGGATACTTGCCTCATTCATAAGGAAGGTGTTCTCACCATGTGATCTTAGGAGTCAAGCTTTGATGACTAACAAAGAATCATCTTCTTCATCACCAATGTCATATCGGTAACAAGTATCTATCCCATGCATACTTCTCTAGTCTCAACCTTGTGTAGGTTGCTTCTTGGCATGTTAGCTTTTATGTGCAATTGTTGTGGTTTTGGCTTTTTCCCTCACTTAATATATCTTTGTGATATTTGTGATTAAATTGCAAAAACCTTTCTTCAATTGGTGTTATTTGGTTGTGATACTTGTTGCCTATCTCAAAGCATCTCCACTATCTCTTGTTCCCTTAGTGATATGTGTGATGTCTTTGATATTTTTAAAGTTCATTTATATACAATGAGATAAATTTGAGCTATGTGCTATGCATTTAAGCAATAATCTCTTTTGTATATTTATGACTTCCTTTTGGATACCTTGTTCTCTTTTTCCCGAACCTTTTCATATGTGCAAGTTTCTTTGTGGATGTATATCGTCAATGATTTGTCTACTTAGAAACCTATACATATGAGAGAGGTCACCTTTTAGTTGGTATCCTATTTCTTTCGAGCCACCTTGTTTTCATCTAAATTCTTTGGTGGCTCCAAATTTGTCTCGTGAGTACTTGTCTTTTGTTTATTGGTATCTTTACACACTCATGTTTTTGTTGAAGATCTTTGACTTCATACTTACCATGGCGAGCATGTTGATTTTTATTGGCTAAATGCTCTCACTAGCTTTTGGCATTTTCAATTGGTTTTAGTTTCCAATTGGTATCCCTAAGCTTGTGAACATACCTTTTAAAGATTTTCTCTTTATCTCGGTTGGGCCTACCTTATGTTGAATCTTTGAAAATTGGTATCTCCCTATGGCTCAACTACATCTTTGGTGCAAGTGCTATGATTTGCTTTTGCATTATGCACTCTTGCACTTGTTGCGTGTTCTAGATGATTTTGGGGGAAGCGAGGATGCCATATTTGTGCACTCCTCAATAGTGCATGAACATTGGGGAGCTTCTCCATTTTCATTTAGAACTCTCGCTTTGGATCTTCTCGATTGTTTTTCTCCTTTGTGGAGATGTTTAAAATAATTTCATCTTTTTGCAATCTTTGGATCCTCAATATAGTTTGATTTCCTCTAATTATTCGTGAAAAGGGATTATCATCACCTTTATGGAGGAACTCATATTATATTGGCTCTCTAAAATTTTCTTCCCATTTCGGCAATCGATGCCAATGGGGGAGAAGTTTAGAGGGTTTAAGGGAATTTGGGTTTTATGCTTTTGTTGCATTTGCCACACATGCGCTTGCATCCTTGCTCGTTTGTCTTGCAAGGATGCTTTATTCATTATATAAACCCTCTTAATAAGGGACTGTCATCAATTACCAAAATGGGGGAGATTGAAAGTGCATGGTTGCCCCCATGCATGGTTTTGGTAATTAATGACAATCTCTATGGACTAATGTTTGCATTGAGCTACTTGTAGGTTGTGTCCATATGTGTTGCTTGATCTCCATTTGTTGGAGTCAAGGCTAAGGGAAGAAAAGTTTGTGTTGATCAAGGCTAAGTGCGTGTTGATCAACAGTCAAGTCCGAGTGAAGATGTGCCGAAGAGTGCTTTCCCCATCTTGGTGTATGGGGGAGCGTCATGTGTTTCTTCACCAAGCGAAGCGCAATCAAGAAAGGTGGTGCGTCTTGAGGAGATGAAGTTCGTCTTCATCGACCTCAAGTGGATTAATGTGCAAGGCAAATGTATGATCTTGATAGGGTTTCTATTTTACCGGTCTCATGATGTTTAGTGAGAGACCGGATTATAGGATAGATAGCCGTACTATCAAGAGGGGCTCTCGACCGAATATCTTGATCGTATCGTAGTAGAGAGCACAAACCTTTGCATCTTTGCAATCATCTTTCTTGGTTGTTACTTGGCTTTTATCCATGTGAGAATTTAGAGCTTGTGTTCATCTCCATACCAAGCTCTAGTTCATCAAAAATGGATTTCATGAATATCTTCTTGCGTTTTTGATATTGGAGGTTTTACCGGTTTGTCTCTTCTAAGAGAGGTCAAACTCTCTCCTTATGATTTCCTCCTCACATGATGAACTATGATGTGTATATGCATGATCTTGTAGGGCTTGTGATTATTTTTGAAACAAGCCCAATATCATAGAAAACGGAGTCTTGATGAAAAACTTGTTGGTTTTTTATGTTGGAGAATTTACCGGTTGTTCCTTTTTAGAGAAGGTTTACCATTCTACATTTGGTTTTATTCTCCAGTGTAGGACTATGATGTTTCTCTGCATGATCTTGTAGAGCTATTCATTGCGGTTCCAACGAGCCCAAGATCATCGAAATCGGAGTCCGGGTGAAAAAGTTATTGCAGTTTTCGTTTTGCTGTTTTTGCAGTTTTTCTGCAGGCCGGAGTCTCCGGCCCTAGACCGGAGTCTCAAGTCTGAAACTTTGTTTTTTCGTCGAACGGGTGGCGCGGCTCTGTTGCCCTGACGGAGACACCCCGGAATGACCCCGGAGTCTCTGGTTTGGGCCGGAGTCTCCGGCCTGGGCAGACCGGAGTCTCCGGGGTAAGTTTCCTGCAACGGCTCTTTTTCGTGGGGACCTATAAAAGGCCCCCTTCTTCCCCAAAGTGACCAGAGCTTCTTATCGCGTCTTTACCCCCCATTGTTGACCTCTTGAAGCTTGGTTTTCTCTCTATTCCTCCATGATTCTTGCCTCAAATTAGAGGGAAAAGAGAGAGGAGATCTAGATCTACATTTCCACCAATCCATCTCTCCTCTAAGTGAGGGGAACCCTTTGGATCTAGATCTTTGAGATTCATTTGTTGAGTTCTTCTTTGTTCTTCCTCTCTTCTCCTCCCCATAAGCATCAGTTGCTTTTGGTGGGATTTGGGAGTGAAGGATTTGAGCACTTCTTGTGTTCTTGCCATTGCATTTGTTGCATAGGTTTGTGCTCTCCACGAGGACTCGTGGAAGATTAAAGTTGAGAAGCTTGTTACTCTTGGGTGCATTGTGTTCCCAAGAGCTTTGTGCCTCTTGGGTGCATTGTGTATCCTAGACGGTTGGAGGTGCCGCAAAGTCTTCGAGTTGTGAAGTTTCGGCATGATTTGGGAGCCCCCAATTGAGTTGTGGGCGTGTGCCCCAAGAAAGTTGTAAAGGCTCCGGATTCCGCCTCAAAGGATTACGATAGTGGAAGGTGAACCAAACCCTTGGGTGCGGTTCATCGGAGAATAGGGTGAGGCCTTTGTGGCATCTTGAGTAGGCCTCTTGTGGTGAGCTCACACCCCTCCAACGAGACGTACTCCCTTAACAAGGAGGAACTCGGGAATACATCCTCGTCTCCGCGTGCCTCGGTTATCTCTATACCCGAGCTTTTACTTATGCAATTTACATTATGATAGCCTTCGTGCTTGAAGTTTATATCTTGCTATCACCTTGTTGCTTGCCTTGCTTAGCATAAGTTGTTGGTGCACATAGGTAAACCAAGTAATTAGGTTGTTGGCTTGTTAATTTAAACACATAGTTTTATTCCGCAATTATCAAGCCCTAAAATTGAAAAAGTGTATATCGCCTATTCACCCCCCCCCCTAGGCGACATCTCGGCATAGTTTGTTCTTTCAAACATGTAGAATAGTACTTAGACAATAGCTAGGGTTCGAACTATCTCAAACTATGAGGGGGATGAAGTGGATCACGAAGATGGTGATGGAGATGGTGCTGGTCTTGACGGTGGTGTTGATGGAGACTCCGGAGAGGGGATGGAGGAGCCTTCTGGAGGTGATTCCGGCGGCGTTTCCCCCCTCCGATCTTCTCCGGCGGTAGCCTTCTGTGTCTTGTTTCTTGGTTTTGTGTTTCTCCGCCGCCTCCTCGCGAAAGCCGTTGGGGGACTATTTTTATAGTCGGTTTTAGGTCAAGACGAAGCCACGGAGACGAAAACGGACGGCATCGGAGCCACGAGGCCCAAGATGGGGGGTCCCACGTGGCCAAGGAATCTGGCCGCGTGGGCCCACCTCTTTCGGCCCTCGGGTCTCCGTTTGTTCGCTTCCTTCGCTCCTACGCTTCGTTCCTTCCAAAAAATGATCCCCGCAAAATATTAGGTCATTTAGACGTCGTTTGGGTCCCTGAAACATCAAAATATAGAAAATAGGGTTTTCTGCCAGTGCAGGGTTAATTCTAGAAAAATAGGAAAAATGTGAAATCCTCTCAAAATCCTTATAAAACAATGATATAACCCTTATATGATGCAAATATGATTGAAATATGAGTATTACAATGCAAAGTTCATGTATGCATTTTACATGCATCACATCCTCACAAGATAAATCATATGGCAAGAGATAAGAGATAAAACACCATATTTTTTAAAAGTTTGGTGGTAGTTTCAACTATTCAAACCAACCGGCATGGCCATGGTTAGAATAAAATGGAACAAATGGTTTCTCAAATAATGTATGGAAATGCATATTAGAGAAAAACCACACCAAGCAAACTCACACAAACAAGAGCCAAAAGACAATCACAAAGAAAATTGGAACTTGTTCGAGCAAACATGCCACATAGGAATAAGATAATCCACAATATCAAATCTAAGTGGCAAACCTCAAATGTTCACATTTTATGGGATTGTAATATGCACATAGCTTATTAGTCCCCCATAATGTGATAATTCATTTTATCTAAGCAAGAGGTAAATAAAAACCAACTAGAGGAATTAATGGACATTATAGAATTTGAATTTCTCATGAGTATGACATACCACACAGTGACTAGATAATCTAGATATATGAATACTAAGTGGTATTCCTCATGTATACACATTTTAGGATTGTGAAGTGCACGAAGCATATCACTCCCCCAAAATGGGATAGTCCATTAATATCTCAAAAGAGCCAAATGAAATCCACACAAGATCCAATAAAGCTCAACACAAAGTTTACACATATATGATGCGCAAATTAACATACACTAACTTGATTGCTCAAGGTAAGTAATAGGCACAACATATACAAGCACATGATAGGAACAAAACTAACACATGCAAGGGAGCAAGCAACTTTCAATGTATATATGAATTAAATACAAGTTACCGCAAGGAGGAAGCATTGGATATGAGATAGAACAATATATTCCAATTGATTTGGCTTGAGGAAATATAACCATGAAGATCACTTAATTCTTCAAAAGTAGCCAAGTCACCAATGTCCTCGACATAACCTATTGATCAAGTTTGAGCTTGTTGGTACCCAACCAAGTTGGGTCCTAAGAGGTTAGTCACAATAGGCTTGGCAACCCAAATGGTTCTTTTCTTGACACCACTTTGAGTTCCCACATATTTGGCAAACACATTGCCAACTCTATCCTTTCTAAGTGAATAGGCATCATCAATTAAGATGGGGTTGGATAGGTTACCGATAGTGCATGAAGAAGCAAAGTGACCCTTGCCACGGCAAAGGTAGCAACATCGACTCTTCTCTTTCTTCTTAATAGGCTCCTCAACTTGAGGAGCGTTGACTTGAGTCTTCTTAGGAGGTGGCCGTTGTTCAACTCGTGGTTGAGCATGAGATTGAACAAGAGGCCGCTTCCCTAGTTGCTTCTCACTAAGAGGCTTCTTCTTCATTGGGCAACCCCGAACATGGTGCCCTTCAATCTTGCACTTGAAGCAAGTAATCTTGGCCGGATTCTTGACTTGTACTTGGCCCTTCTTCTTATCAATCTTGGACTTGTTCTTGTTGTTGGAGTTGAATCCAAGTCCACTCTTGTCATTGGGGGATTGTTGCACACTCAACATGTTGTCAAGTGCACTCTTCCCTTCATGACGCTTTTCCAAGCCTTTCTTCATAGAAGTGGCTTAGGCCTTGAGCTCTCCTCTTTTCTCTACATGGTTAGTGATAACACAAGTACTAGAGGAGGTAGATGCATCATTGTTAGAGCAACAAGGCAAAGAAAGTAATTCATCACAAGATATGCCAACATTACGCGAGTGGATGAACTACTAGGACTAGCACATGGCAATATAGCATTTTTAGATAAAGTTGTGCCATTGTCCACATGAGGCTCATAAGATGTTACCTTGGTAGTGATAGCCTCATGAGCTAACTTTAGACAAGCATAGGATGCTATAAGATCATCATTAGAGCTAGATAGATTTTCATGACTTTCTTTCAATTTCCCATACTTGCTAGTTAGCAACTCAAGTTGAGCCCTTAGCTCAACATTCTCCTTCAAAATAGATGCTTCACAAGAAGTGGAGTTAGTAGCACAAGCATCATTAGCATTAGGAATGGAAGAAGACAACTTGGCAAGCTCTTCCTTATAGCTAGCATTTTTCTTTTTCGTGACTTTATATTTAGCATGAGCATGGTCACGTTCTTTAATGAGTTTAGCAATTATTTCATTATGAGACTCCTCAATAGATTCGAGTTTCTCCTCAAGAGAAGCCCGAGTCTCTCGCTCTTCCTCAAGGGCATCTTCCAACGATGCCTTTTCCATAGCATCATCTCTTTCAATCTTACCCTTTTCTTCAAGGCTTGTTTCTAAGGCCTTAATAGTATCCCCTCGCTCAACAAGGGTGCTCATGATTTCATAGAGGTTATCACAAGCGTTTTTATTCTTTGAAATAGCCTTAAGAACCATTAGACCTTTATTATGAAGGAGTTCATCATTATTTTCTTCATCATTATTATTATTATCATCATCATCATTACTTGAAGATTTAGCCATAAGGCAAAAGATGGTTGATGACGATGAGCAATTAATTAAACAACTACTCAAGTTCACAACTTGTTCCATAGAAAATTGGGTTTCCCCTATATTATTACCAATACAAGGATTAGAGGGAACACAAGCATTTTTATCATGGCAACAAGATAAGGCAAGCATATCATCATGAGATTTATACAAGCAATTTTTAGATGATATGCACGGACTATCAACACTAGTATGTATGACATTTATAGTGCTATGTGTGTTTAGGTCCAAAGATAGAGCATTGCAATGAGATAGAGATGAATTATAATCAATAGAATATTCACCATCAACAAAGCAATTTCTATCACCACTCACCATATCATTACCTTGTGACAAATCACATGTTGGTGAAGTGGAAGAAGATGAGAACTCATCACGGCCGGAGGTGGAGGGAGAACAATCATCCTCAATAGAGTTGGACACTTCATATTTATCTTGAAGCTTGGTCCACAACTCATGTGCATTCCGAAAAGGCATGATTGAAGCAAGAACTACATTGCTCAAAACACAAATAAGACCATTAGATACTTGAGTATCAAGATAAGAGTTTTCTCATCCTCTAAAGATAAATTTTGGGACTCCTTTGGAGGAGAAAAACCCATATCTACAATACTCTTTAAAATTGGGTCTATGTCCCTAAAAAGATTAAGCATGCGAATTTTCCAAACATCATAGTTTGTGCCATCGAATATAAAAGTGGGATCGTGCACTAATTCTCTAAACGACATCTTTATTCTCTAGGCGGTAAAGCCCAAAAAGAGAGCCGAGGCTCTGATACCAATTGAAAGAACAAACTATGCCTTGATGTCGCCTAGAGGGGGGGCGGGTGAATAGGCGATTAAAACTTTTCCGGTTTAAGGCTTGATAATTGCGGAATAAAACTAGGTGTTTAAATTAACAAGCCAACAACCTAATATACTAGGTTCACCTATGTGCACCAACAACTTATGCTAAGCAAGGCAAGCAACAAGGTGATAGCAAGAAATAAAACTTCAAGCACGAAGGCTATCACAATGTAAATTGCATAAGTAAATAGCTCGAGTATAGAAATAACCGAGGCACGCGAAGACGAGGATGTATTCCCGAGTTCCTCCTTGTTAAGGGAGTATGTCTCGTTGGAGGGGTGTGAGCTCGCCACAAGAGGCCTACTCAAGATGCCACAAAGGCCTCACCCTATTCTCCGATGAACCTCACCCAAGGGTTTGGTTCACCTTCCACTATCGGAATCCTTCAAGGCGGAATCAGGAGCCTTTATACCAATCTTGGGGCACACACCCACAACTCAATCGGGGGCTCCTAAATCTTGCCCGAAGCTTCACAACTCGAGGTCTTCGCAGCACGCCAAACCGTCTAGGGTACACAATACACCCAAGAGGCACAAGCTCTTGGGAACACAATGCACCCAAGAGTAACAAGCTTCTCGAACTTCAAACCCACGATTCATCATGGAGAGCACAACCCGATGCAACTAATGCAAAAGGTAAGAACACACTAAGTGGTCAAATCCTTCTCTCCAAAATCCAACCAAAGCAAATAATGCTATGGAGGGATTTAAGAGAAAGAACAAAGAGGAGAAACACTAAGAACTCCAAAATCTAGATCTACTAGGTTCCCCTCACTTAGAGGAGGAATGGATTGATGGAATGGTAGATCTAGATGTTCTCTCTTGAATCCCTAAAGATGGGCAAGAATCATTGAAGGGATTGAGAGAAACCAAAGCTTTTTTAGGTCAAAACAATGGAGGAGAGAGAGAATGAATGGGCAACCTCTTCTTGGAGAAGAAGGAGGCTATTTATAGCCTCCCCAAAATCTGACCATTACAGCCACGGGAGGCCGGAAATTCCGGGTTTAATGGCCGGATATTCCGGTCCCCGGAAATTTCCGGGGAAAATTTCCGGAACCCCTCCAGAGAGAAAAGCGAAAAAGACTTAGCTAAACACTTCGGATGAAAAATAGGGCCGGAACTTCCGGGGGCCGGAATTTCCGGCCTCCGGGCCGGAACTTCCGCCCCACAGAAAAACAGCAGAAACTGCAATATGAAAACGGGCATATCTTCTTCATCCGGACTCCATTTTCGATGATCTTGGGCTCGTTGGAATCGTAACAACGAGCTCTAAAATAATATTAAGAGAAACATCATAGTCCAACAAGGGAGGATAAAACGAAATGGAGAAAGGTAAAACCTCTCTATAAAAGACGAACCGATAAACCTCCAAAACCAAAAACGCAATAGGAGACACATATGAAAACCGTTTTCGGTGAACTTGGCCTTGTCATGACAAGAACGACAAGCACCAACACCACACCACGATAAGAGCCAAATAAGAACCAATAAAGATGATGCCAATGATGCAAAGGTTTGAGCTCTCCACGAACGATACGAACAAGATACTCGGTCGAGAGCCCCTCTTGATAGTACGGTTGTCTATCCTATAATCCGGTCTCTCAACTAACATCATGAGACCGGTAAAATAAAAAACCTATCAAGATCATACCTTTGCCTTGTGCATAAACCACTTGAGCTAGATGATGACGATCTTTGTCTTCTCAAGTTGGATCACCTTTCTTGATTGCGCTCCGCTTTTTGAAGACTCGCTAAAAGCTCCCCCATACACCAATATGGGAGAGGCACTCTTCAGCATATCTTCACTTGGACTTGAGTGATGATCAACACGCATTTAGCCTTGATCAACAAATACTCTTATTCCCTTAACCTTGACTCCAACAAATGAAGATCAAGCAAAGCATATGGACACACCTACAAGTAGCTCAATACAAATATTATTCCATAGAGATTGTCATTAATTACCAAAACCACGCATGGGGGCAACCATGTACTTTCACTTGCTCCCAACGTTCGAGAAAGAGTGCTAATCTTCCCGTCTCGCTGAAAACAAAGGATTAAACATATAGTGTGGAAAAAAAATTCAAAACACAAGTAATAATAAAACGAACATCAAAGAACAAATTTGTAAACAATGTAAAAGAATGAACCGGGGGCCATAGTTTCACTAGTGGTACCTCTCCAAAATTAATAACACTGCTGGGTAAATTAGTTATAGCTAGGCAATTGACAGAATTATGATTAGCCAATTATGAGAGAATGAACAAGGCACATATCCATGTTGGTATCACGTAAAGCATATATAGACTTCCACCTAGACAACATCTATAACTAATAACCCACTTCGAAACCACCACCAAGCATGCATCTCTAGGTATTAAGCTGAAAACAACAGCGTATCGCCTTAAGCACCATACATATGTAAGCAACGTTTTATATCAACGAGGAGTAGACAAAACACCGCTATTATATCCTTAGTAGCAACAGCGCATCCTTACCCTTAGTTGTTACTGCCACACAAGCCCAGGGATGAAGGAGACTAGAACCTACTATCGAGCATATACACCTTGTTGGAGATCTAAAACAACTACTTGGCCAGAGTAGCCACATATATCGGAAAGCATGCAAGAACATAAATAAAGCAATCTTAAAATAAAGAAAGCACGCACAATTTGATCATAACAACACAATTCATCATGTCCTAGCAAACACAACAATAACAGCAGTTACATCAGATGGATTTCGATCATTTAGGAAGCCCACGAGACCACTGTATTGACGAACAAGGAGGAGAGCTAACCATCTAGCTACTACTATGGATCTGTAGTCCATGATGGGACTACTCACGCATCATCGGAGAGGCAACAAAGTTGGTGTAGATGCCTCCGACATCGATTCCCCCCTCCGTCCGAGTGTCGGAATATGTCTTCATATTGGTTTCTCCGATGATGGCGGCTTGGTATTGAAATTGGGGAAATAATGACCGTCTAGGGTATTTTTGCGTCGGGGACAATTTATAGGCGAAGGGGCGTCGATAGGCGGTGTCCGAGGGGGACCCGCGGGTGGGGCCAGCGCCCCATCACTAGGCCACGACCCCATGCCATGTGGCCCCCTCGTGTCACGCCTCCTTGCTCCCATCTTGCTCCTAGCTCCACCTAATAAGTTAGGCATCATGTAATTTATCGGGATTTTTCTGCCGATCCACTACTAGGAAACTAGCTATAGGTGGAAACTGATTTTGTGGCGCACCAAATACCCATGCGCCACAGAATTGTTGAAAATAGATCCCACCCCCCCACCCCCCAGTGGCGGATCTACGTTCAAGCTGTGGGGTGAGCTGACCCCACAGCTTTTGAGCAAATCCATCACATTTATATGTTTTCTATACTAAAAAATCTAATAACTAGATAAAATTTGGGATTTTTTTAACTCTGACCCCTCATGGTTGGGGTCCTGGCTCCGCCGCTGCCCCCCCTCCCGGTGGATCACCTTTTTCAGTTTTGCACCAAGTGAAAGAAAATGATAAAAAATTCAAAAAATAAAATCCTTCTAGATATAGGGACGGTTTAGGGTCTAGTTGTTAGGAAAAATAAAAAATACACATTTGGACTTTTTTCCAAAAGTAAGTGAAAAAATATTAAAACGGACATAACTTTTGCATACGATGTCGAAAAAATGCGTTTAATATCTCAAAAAAAAACTAGAGGAAATTTCGGACTCGATTTCACCCGGGTTTACCCGGTTGGACTTTTCTCAGATTCTCAAAATTCCAAAAGAAAAAAAAAGTTATTTTGGAAAGAAGAAATTTTCTTGCAAAATCAAAAAAATAAAAAAATAGAAAAGACAATTCTGTGGCGCATATCCACATATGCGCCACAAAATTGTTGGGCGGGATTCGAATTTGAATCCCCCCGACACCCCCCTTCTCCCTCTCTTTTCCCCTTCTCTCCTTCTCTCCTCCACTTCTCCCTCCACTTCTCCTATCCCCTTCTCCTCTCCTCCACTTCTCCTCTCTCCTTCTCCTCCACTTCTCCTCTCCCCTTCTCCTCCCTCCTTCTTCTCCTCTCCTCTCCTCCACATCTTCTCTCCTCCTCTTCCTCCACCTCCACCTCTAGTGACCTCCTCCACCACCCCGGCGACCTCCACCTCCGGCGACCTCCTCCACCACCCCAGCGACCTCCTCCTCCACCTCCACCTCCACCTCCAGCGACCTCCATCTCCACCTCCGGCGACCTCCTCCTCCACCTCCACTTCCACCTCCGGCGACATCCTTCTCCTCCTCCACCATCTCCGGCGACCCCCATCATCCACCCACCCACCTCCGGCGACCCCCTCCTCCACCCACGGCAACACGGCCTCCGACGAGCTCCGACAAAATTCCGGCGAAATTCCGGCGGCTAGATCTAGATCTGACCGCCCTTTTTTTGAACTTAAAAAAAAATCTGTGGCGCATGGTGGTGGGTGCGCCACTGAAATATTTCTGTGGCGCACGGTACTGGGTGCGCCACAGAATCTTGGCATTTCTGTGGCGCACCGCGGGCGTGTGCCACAGAAATATATTTTAGTGGCGACGTTTCTGTGGCGCATCCACCTGTTTCCAGGATGCGCCACAGAAAGCCCAATTTGGTGCGCCACTAATAGCCCTTATCCTAGTAGTGCGACTTTTCCTTAAGTAATTTTCTGAAACTCGAAAACAGTAGAAAACAACAACTGGCACATGGCACTAGATTAATAGGTTAGTTTCAGAAAATACTGTAAAATGATATAAAATCATGATGTGAACATGTAACAATGATATTAAAGTAGCATTGAACAATAAAAAAATTATAGATACATTTTGGACGTATCAACATCCCCAAAGTTAATTCCTGCTCGTCCCCAAGTAAATAAATGACAAACATAATAATTTTTGAGGTGAAAGCTACCAAACATGAACTTGATCAGGCGATGTCAATCATGTAAACTAAGAATAAAATGATCCAAAGCAATTGTCTAACAATGATATCAAGCAAACAATAGTTAAATAATAAGGATCATCAAGCTAGAAACTTTTCATGAATAAGTTTGTTGGAGATATAAAACCGTATATAAGATCAAGAGAGAAGAAGTGTAAATTATGTCTCAAGTGTATATCATCAATATTTCCACAAAGTATCAAGCAATCATTCATGGTTTAGTCGAAATCCAGTCAAGTGATCTAAGTCACTTCCTTCCCGCGTCAACTGTTTGGAAGTAAACTCAACTTATGTGTGTGAGACTCAGTTTTGGCACCGTGAGGTTATGGAAAAGAGAATAATAATGGGGTTTGGAAGGAAAAAACTGAAGGCTCAAACAGTAAAAAGGGTGACCATTAGACAAGAGGAAGACTTATAGTCGATACTGTGAGAGGGGTAGTAATTGCCATATAATGGATGCACATAGAGAAATAACGATAAAAGCTCTCCAATGGATCTAGTGGGGTGCATAGAACTTGCTTGCTCATGAAAACCTAGAGCATTTGAGGAAGCTCATCCTTGGAAATTACCAGCCAAATTATAAAAAGGTAAGGTCCCGATCTAGTATAAAACATAAAGCATATGAAAGCTCAACAAATGAAGCATAGGTGCTAATCAAGCACGAGTCTGGAATAAAATATAGTAATGTTGCTCCCTCTCTCTTTTATGTATTTATTTTCATTTGGCCTCTGTGGCTCTTTTATTTTTTATTTGGCCTCCATGGCTCTTTTGAATTTTCTCTCATTTATTTTATGTTATTATATTTCCTCACTGGTAGGAGCAACACTCTAATGAAGATCATCACACTTTTGATTAATCATAACTTAGCTGAAAATAAATATGGTGGATGTCACTGCCAGTTTAGCAAGATTTTGCAATAACCGAGCGTGACATGGAATGAACATCATGACAACTTGATGATCACGCAAAATAATAAGAAAAACATCATCAAAATAAAGTAACAATGGAAGTTGCATGGCAATATATCTCGGAACGGCTACGGAAATGCCGTGATAACTAGGTATGGTGGCTCTTTTGAGGAAGATGTTGGGTTTATGTGTAGCAAAACAAGAGAAAGTTCTCCCATGGAGTGTGGACATCCTGGAGAAGGATACACCAACTCTCGATGTGAGAAAGGGCAATGCAAATTATCGAAGAGGCTAACAAATATGGATGGTGGAAGTTCCAAAACCAAAGACTCAAAAACGCATTCGTATATTGTAAAAAAAACTAGCAGTTTAAACGTTCCCGTACACAATTAAAACGCCCTGAGGAGAACGATGGGCGGGACGAAACTGTTGTGCTTTCTCGACCTTAGCAAACACCAAGCCACTAGGAACTACTATTCAACTGAGAAGATTTCAAGATACAAAAAACATTATCGACTTAGGTTGTTTTACTTTAGAAAGGTATGGTTCCACACTTTACAAACACGTCTTCACTAATTAGTTTCAACTTAAATAGCCAACGTATTCTACTATTAGTTCAGTTAATATCTCAAAACATGCAAGTTCTAGGCATACCATTACTACACATGCAACATTTTCAGTTTCAACATATAACCAAGCAATCAAATCAATTACTATTCAACTCTTCAAAAGGATATAAGAGAACCAAGTGAGTTCTAATCCTTTCTTTAAAATAAGCAAACCAATACTCTTAACAAGATATAAACGAAGCACAGGAACAAAAATTAACAAAGTAATAACTCAATAGATATAAGCGAAGCGCAATGAGCATTCTTTAAATAGATATAAACGAAGCGTGTCTTTCTATTAAACAAGAGTGTTAGGCATGATGATTATAAGACCATCAAGCAAATACAAACTAAAAGTAAACTAAACATACACTACACCACGGGCCAAACGTAAGGGCAATTAACTGCCGGGAAAAATAGACTAGAGAAGGCAGTCAAACTGTCGGGACAACTAAACTGCCGGCCAAAGTATACAAGGGCAGCCAAACTGTCGGCAACAACAGGGAATCTAGGGCAGTTGACTGCCGATAAAGATCGGCAACATCGAGGGCACGCGGATTGCCGGCGCAAACTCTGCAGGGCAGTTCATCTGCCGGCAGTGGCACACAGGTAGGCCTGGGCGCGCAGTGGATTTGGCTTGTGGGCGGGAGAGAAAATAGAGCGCGGGACATGAAATATTTTGGGCAGGCGCGAGTTAATTTAGATCCACTCTCTCCTTATCCAAATGCTGCCTCCTCACGACCTCAGCCCACGACCTAGCACCGGCGGTCTCCGTCTCACCGCCCAGCGCCGCCACACTGCAGGGGCTTGTTGGTCGCGCCCCTCTCCCCCGCCTCTTTCCCCTCCTTGCCCCAACCAAATCGCTCCTCTCCCCTTACATCTCCTGCTCCGGCGGCGGCCGCATTTCGTCCCTTCTCCCGAGGTCCCCTCGCTCGCCCCTAGTATGCCGCATCCGCGAGGGTTCCGCGGCAGTAAGGGCATCGAGCGGCACCTCCTGGTGGCCGCCTCTGCGCCCGCGCGGTTAGCATGGAAGGCGAGGCGCCCTCCAGCTCCTCCGTCGCCGCCCCCAACTACGACATCACCGCCCCTTGCGTCTCTGTCCGCATCTGCTGCAGCAAGGAGAACGACTTCAGTACCCTCTTGTTGCATGATGAGAGGTGTGGTCACGAGCCATATCCATCTTGGTTGGCAGTAGCAGCTTCTTCCATCCTGTCCAGGTACACCCCCCCGCGCATACTTGATTTGGAGATTAATTATGTTTGTGTCGAGTTCATTCAAGAATTTTTGGTGCTGCTTGATTGTGCTACTGCCAGCCTTTTGGTATGTAATCTTCGATGCCACAATATGAACTCATATTTTTATAGTTGTTTGTGAGCTCTAAGACATGTGAGCAACAACTGAGTGTTAAACAATCAAATGATGAAGCTTAATATATAAATTTGTGTATCCATGAGCTCTGAAATTCTCAGGGTTAGCAGATCCGCGGTTTAGGGTATGTATTAGTCATCTTGCTTCTCTTCTAATTACCCAGTTTATTTGTAGAAAAACAGCTGAAACTAATAGCAACAGTACTAGTATAGTGACAAATCTAGTCTAAATGGTACATAACATGTACTGTTTGTTAATTGTTATGCATAACATGTACTGTTTGTTAATTGTTATGTAGGTTGGAACCCAAATGGTACATTCAAAGTGTGATGGGACAGATCTTGAGAGTTGAATGGTGCATACCATCTAATTCTAAAAGAAGATGATATCATAGTTATTGTAGAGACAGATGATGTTAAATACATGAAGCCTCTTAGTGACCATGTCCATATCAAGGTAGATATCTCTTATACCTATTTGCTGTATTGCTGCGAATACACATTTTCTTTCTGTTTGTATACAAATTATTGTCATGGGATGAGGATTACAATTACTGAAGGAGCAGAGTTTCTAGCCATTTATTATAGGACATGTTAACTACTTAGCTGAAGCTTGAAATCTGCTTCATGGTAATAGTAAGAACTAAGAAGTAATGAAAAAATACATCTTAACATATACTACCATGCTACATTGTAACTTAGCATGTCCAATAGCAAAATTCAACTGAATGGCCTGCCCAATAGTAAAATTGGATCTGTGCCATCGTCGTTCAAGTTCTCTGTCAATGTCAGGTACTGAAAAATACTAATCATGACCCTAACCTGCTGGTTTAGCATCACTTGTTTACAAATTGTTTACATAGAGAAATGTAGCTGAAACATTTTGGAAAACATGGATTCATAATGTTTGGCATTTTCAGCTTGCATTTTCATAATGTTCTCAAATTGTTTACTTAGAGAATATTTTGCAACACCTTGTCGTATATGTGGCATGTATTCTGTTAGGCGAAGTTCTGCACTATGAAGTGCTTGGATTGAAGAACAGTTTTTGGCGAAGTACGTATATCCAACCTCAAGTTGTATAGTGATGACACACCAATTACTCTTTTTGGTTCTTGTTGGGAAAAACTGGCTTAAAGAGTTGGATGATTGTTCTGTACATAGGTAAGTGAAGTTTTTTTATGCTCTGTGGACTTTCCCAAAGGAAATGTTCTTCAGCATAATATGTTAAGCAATGTGATGCTCTGTCAATAAGATTGGTGTTTCTGAGATATTTTGGCATTTTTAATCCTTAGAAGTCTTCTCTATGTAGTAACAATAACAACTTTGAGTAAGCAGTGCTATATGTTTCTTTCAGTTAGTGAAGGACACATCGTGTTCATTAGTTCCTGAATGATAAAACCATTGGTTCTTAGTTGCTCACTTGTATTATAGAATTGCAAGTTAAAAGATAGCAGTGGGTACATACTAAAGTCAGTTTTGTTTCAGCCTTTCAGTCTGACAGATTGTGATGACCTTCTTTATTTTAACTTATCACAGGATAACAATGAATAGTTGAAGTGTAAACTTGAAACTAATTGTGGCCCTCAAAATTTGGTGAAATTATCCAGTTCTTGGAATAAGTATATGTTGAAACCTGCCATATCGGCTTCACTCACTCATTCATTTTGTGTGAACTCTTCTAAAAATGATGACCTGAAGGTATTTCTCGTGAAGTTTCTATTTTGCTTGTGTGCATGATGTTAGGCTTGCATTATTAATTGTAATGGCGTCGTCACATATATGTTTCAGGCTTGATTTTGCTGTAGTTTACTACTAGGTTATTAGCTGATTGCAGTCAACTTTCACTCACTCTCCGATTTGTTTTACCCCTATAGTTGGGAATATTTTGCTCTATATTGTATTCATTCGCCCCTCTAGTTGGGATTTTTTTATTAAGTATAAACAAGACATAGGTGTCCGGATCAGTGTTGACTTTAGTCGAGAACAAAGGATTCTCTAGAAGTTTCTGAGGTTAACAGAAAGATGGCAGAATCTTTGTGTTGCTCCTTTGGATTGTTGCAATTGTGTGAACTGCGATCTGCATGAAACCCTACATTAAGTTTTCAACAACTGTTTCTCCACATTAGTTTGAGTAGCTATCTATCTCAACGATTGTATTAGTATTGTAATGAAGGATGTTTGTACAAACGGGCAAATGAACAGACTTCACTGTGACACTTTGTCTCAGTTGAATTTCAATTGTCCATATGCTTGCTTTGTTTGAATCCAGTATTTTATATATGCTGCCCTCCTTCACTATTTTTCTTTGTCCGTTCTCATCATCATGAGCGCTTGTACTGCTTCTCATTTTCTTTGTAAATGTCCCAACTTTGCATCACTATCACCCCCATTATTAACTCTAATATATAATTTCCTTTTTTTCAGGTTAACAGCACAAGAGGTTTCTCCCCATGTGATGGATAAGATGAATGCCATGTTCTAGACTTAGAACATACTTGTGCACGGTTATGGATGCTCTTGTTCACTCATGGTTTTGGATAAAGATTCTGTTGTAGAAAAAATAATTTTCTCTTGTGCAATTTCTTTCTGTCCAGAAACTACATTTTGTATGTGACTTTGTATAATAAATAATCTGTGAATGCTGATTTGTGGAAGAACTACATCTATCTTGTGTTTATATTTTTTGTGTGATCTCAAAGTTTGATATGGAATTTGGGTGAGAAAGCTGGGTGCAGCATGGAGAGAATAGCTAGTACTGAGACTGGGCTAATAAAACTGCTGGCAAAGACTTCCAAGGGCAATTTAACTGCCGGGATAAATCCAGCCTGCCAGGAAAACTCTTCCTCGGCAGGTAAATCTATCTGCCGGGAATAAAATGGGACTGCCGGCAATAGTACCTACATTGGGGCTCCGGCAAAGACTTTTGCTGGTAGGGTTATAGCGGGCAGGCCGAACTGCCGGGAAAAACTCTTTGCCGGCAGTTGCATTGCCCTGTTAGTTGACTTTTCCCGGCAGCAGAGGTGCCCCTAGGTTTTGTCCATGGTGTAGTGATAACGACGATCTAAAAACAACACATATTATGAAAAGAAATAAAAATATAGTTTTAGGGATAGAACTGATGATTGTTGATGAAGAAGGGGATGTCTAGCTTGGCATCCCCAAGCTTAGATGCTTGGTACTACTTGAATATTTCTTGGTGGTACCTTTGGGAATCCCCAAGCTTGGTTAATTTTTGCAAACTTTTTTATTGAGAATTTACACTAAATTATATTTTAATTTGTGATTTAACTTTGACAGATCGAAAATCCCTTTCACATATAAGTTTATTTCAGGAACCTTTTGGACATGAAACAAATCAAGGGGGGGGGGGAGTGTGGGGGTCGTGAAGCAGTTATTTTTGGAGATGAAGAGGACCAACCCTGGATGCACCCGAGAGGATCCACGAGGTAAAATGGTTGTGATGGTACGTTTTACCCTTTACGGTGCACCGCTGGACTCCCGGTCCCTTCGTAAGGCCGGTGCCTCTCCCCTTTATTCGAGGACTCTGTCTAGAACTTAAAACTGACTACAAATACCCTTTGGGGTTTTCTGGCATGATACAGGGTAGAACTGATATCAGAGAAGAAACACGTGACGTCAGCAAAGCAGGATTGGAGGGGGAAACATCGTCGAAATTACCTCCAGTTGAATCTCCATTGCCTCATCAACACCTTATTTGTCTCCATGATGAATAATGAGTACTCCACGCCTGTACTGTGGGTTAACTATAGTATTTGTATCGAATCTCTCTATGTGTTTTCATTGCCTAGAACTCTATGAGCTACCCTATATGATTAATAGTCTTCTATTTGTATTCCCTCCGTCCCAAAATAATTGACATTTGGTTCTTAAGTATATGGACGTGTTATAGTGTATAAGTTCTCTCAATTTAATCCGTATGTCGTCTACATTAACGTCTAACATTTTTGGACGGGGAGAGTATTATTGATGGTGGATTCTTATTTGTGAGATGATTTTGCCGGTTGCAATCTTTGGCATGCTTGTCTTTTATATATTGATAGATGTATATTGCCACTTTGTTTTTCCGCTAGATCTTGTCATCCCATATGATAGGGATGTAGTGGGTATATATGGTGTGCATTAATTAGTTGGAGTGGATGTTGTGGTGTGATTACCTCAGTCACGGAAAGAGTAAGCGCACTTTTGCTTGTTGGTACTTTCGCGAACCACCTCTCTAAAGATAAAAATGGATAGGTTCAGTCGGAGACCAAGGATCGATGTCCAAATTAATATCATAAAATTTAAGTCAATGATTTGTACATAGTACTTAAACTACAACGTCGTGTGGATTGCATGTGTTTAGGGGTTGTATTAGCTTCATACTTGCATTGATGTGGGGTGTGCTTATATTAGGACGTGATTTCCATATAGATATGAATCAGAATTTACATTCAGAATTTACTTAAAAAAAACTAATAAAAATGGACTAAGAAACTCTTCTCTTCAAAACCCAACTTAAATCCATCTCTCTCTTCCGGCTTGCACATCCATAAGCCAATTTTCTTTCTATCTGCAATGCAATATTGCAATCTATGTCTCTCATAAAGCAAAACCTTACTAACATTTACTAATCATACTCTATCTCTACATATAACTTATCGACAACATTTATTTTCTTAGCCATCCAAAAGTTCATGTCATTCTTGTTTAGCTGGGTTTTTTTTACTGTGCTACCGTAGGAGAAACCCCTACGTTCTTGTTTAGCCGTTCGATTGATTATGTCATACCATCCAGCTTTGCTATTAGACAGTTCAATTATATGCAACTGGAACATCACTATTAGTTTCCTCCTTAATCATTTATGTCATCCAAATATATTTATCAATTGTTTTCAATGAGGAAAATCATGTAACTTCTATTTGCCAATAATACATGCTATTTTATATGTAACCGCTCAATACATTTACAAAACTTTATGCCGCAATGTGCATGACATGTTTTCATGTCAACTATCCACATTATGGGTTTCTTATGCCCATTGATTTCCTCTTATCAACAGATTTAACTAAATTTACATGCAACATCAATCAGTACATTCTTAAAAAAATCAAATTTCAGTTGATCAAATATACAATAACCTCACGACTATTAAATTTAGCCTCTCGACAAGGTGACCCATTCAATCTTTCGTGTTCATGTATCAAACTTATGCGCGTTCCTCACGGGCTTCTGTTCACACAATAGAGTTGTTAAAAAGATTCCGCAGCAACACTCCATGTATTTTCTAGTTAGCGAACAAATTCAGTTTGGCATATGAGATCATATGCTCCTGCTACAGAAAAAATATTTTTGAAATATAAACAAATCGGGCAAAAAAAATATGAGCACAGCAACCCGACATTTTTTCCGAAATGGAGGCAATAGCTTTGCCCCAATCTATTAATTATGGAGTTCTACAGAAAATTAAAAAGTTACAACTTAACGGATTACTCTCCCGGCATGATTTCACTCAAACTTTTGGCATCCACGGTGAGCCAAACTCTAGCCCCTTTCTTAATTCTATCAAAAAGCACTACCATTGACGAATCATTGTTATGAAAAACCCTAGCATTCCTCTCATTCCAAATTTTCCAAGAGGTGAGGAGGGTGAGAGTGGCAATGGCTTCCCGATTCGGAGTCGACGCACCGGTCATAAGGAGCCACCACTCAAGAAGTGAGAGAGGTTGCCACTGTGGGGGGTCAATGGAAGGAATCCCAAGCCATTCTTGAAGTGTAAAAATACAAACAAAAAATTTCATGAACGTCTTTTTTTTTTTTTTTGCCTTTTTTTAATACATGACACAAAATATATGTTTTTCGTGTTTGTGAGCGCATAAAATGTCAAGATGGATGCACTTTTTTTACGGAACTTTTTAACATTTAAAAACACGTTAATAAATTTAAAAAGGATATACCAAACCTTCTCCCTTACTTAGCGAACATTTAGATTGCCATCAGTAGTTTTTTGCCCATCCGGCAAGTAGTAAACATTCGACAGGCGTCAGTCACCGGACCACCCCTCTGGACATCACTTTACTGAGGATCCAGAGTCCAGTATAGATCCATCGCTGCAGCAACTGGTATTTCCTGCCGTTGCACTCATTGCAAGCAACTGGGACCGGTTTTCCAGCTCGAAATTTTTAAATAATACATTTTTTTAATTGTTTTAGGAAAATAATGAGCTTATTTTTTTATTTTCAAAAATATTACAGCCGGCTTCCCTAAAGCCGACGAGACCCCGTCGGCGTGGTGTACGCCGAGCAGGCCTGTCGGCTTGCTCCAAGCCGAGCAGGTCGCCGGGTTGGCCGTCGCCAGGCCGACAAGCCCTGTCGGCTTCCTCCAGGCCGAGCAGGTGCTGGGTCCGGACGCCGAAAGGTGCCGACTGCTGCATGCGCGTCACGAGCTGTAGGAGGGAAAGGGAACGCCGGTCAACGGCGAGGTCGGCCGCGTCGAGGAGGCAGGGAATGAAACGCCGGGGAGCCCCGCGCGACACGCGGTCCAGGCGGAGTGACGCAACGGGGCGGAGCGGCGCGCGACAGGCAGCCGAGGCGGAACGGCTAGATACGCATCCGGCAGCTCGTATCTTCAGGCCGCCGCATACTGCCTCGCCGTCTTCTGCGTCAAGCACGAGTATGAGCGACTCGCGGCCGAGGCGGAGCGGCGCGCGACAGGCAGCCGAGGCGGAACGGCACGATACGCATCCGACACCTCGTCTCTTCAGGCCGCCGCAGACCGCTTTGCCGTCGTCTGCGTCAAGCACGAGTACAAGCGACTCGCGGCCAAGGCGGAGCGGCGCGCGACTCGCCGGGGAGGCGGAGGGGTGTGCGACTCGCAGTCGAGGCGGAGCGGCGCGCGCTCGTCGGGGAGTCGCGGCCGAGGCGGAGCGGCCGTCAAGCGCCACGGAGACGGAAGCCTGGCGCGAGGCGTCGGCGGCGGAGAGCACGCGCGACGGAAGCCACGCGCGAGGCCGCCGATGTTGAGACCAGCGGCATGGCGGCCGCCCCGTCCGGCTCCGCTCGCAGGTCGAGGTCGGGGCAGAGGAGGGCTCACGCGAGAGGAGAACGGGATTGGCTCACGTGACAGAGGTTTTTTTACGGTGTGGCTGTAGCCGGGAGGACCTAATCGGCTTACTCCAAGCCGATTAGCCTCGTCGGCTTTGTCAACGGCCGAGCAGGTGCCGAGCAGACCTGCTGCCACCGGCCGACAGCCTCGTCGGCGTGAGCGAGGCCGATAGGAGCCCGTCGGCGTGGACGAAGCCGACAGGTCCTGCTCGGCGTAACGGAGGCCGAGGCTGCAATATTTCTGTTATTTTTTCAAAATGCGTATTATTGCTGGAAAACAATAAAAAAAATGTATTATTTAAAAAAATTAGGCGTCACGGTCAATGTTAGTAACAGCGACGCTTGTCGATTTTTGTCCATGTACGACGATGCAACATATCATGTCATGTCATTCTGATGGGTTGGTTCAGTGTTTTGTGGAGAACCTCGTAATGGGTAATATCGCAGTTTCTCTCTGGAGGCGATCGATCGATCAGTGATTTCTTGGTTCTTACTTGGAATGTTTTTGGTCGGGTTGCATCCTTTGACACGTTGGTCGTGACTCCATGATAGGTTGGTGAGAACATCTGGATACTCCGGTATAAGCCGCACTTCGATTATCTCCACGGCACGGGCACGGCCAATCAGGGACGGAGAAGCTGCTGGTATCTCTCCAATGTTGACGGCAGGGAGGCGATACCACCCCCCAGGAGAAGCCTGTTCCAAAGTTTGGTTAGGATTCAGATTGGCGGAATATGTTGGATGTATTATTGAGCCTCATGGGCGAGTATATATAGCCGTACAGGGGACCGAGTTGGAGTACAAGACAAGTTAGGGAATAGATGGACACGGATCCTAAATCTACCCTATACTACCATAACGATCGTATATGCCATACTCTAACATCCCCCCGTAGTCGTAGCGGTAGCGTCGTGTACAACAGGATCGTCGCGGACGGTCAGACTGGTGATAAGCCGAAGAAGAATCCAGTGGGCTGACATCCCCCCCGCAGTCGTAGCGGGAGCGTCGTGGACGGTGTCACGACGCAGAAGCTTGGACTGTAGAGGAAGCTGGTGAGATGCTCAAGTGAGGTGATAGCCCTTTGTGCCGATGTCGAGGTAGCCGAGAGCGCTGGATGGTGCGCCTTGGTCGAGGTAGCTGTGCGAAGGGACGCCGTGGTCGATGTCGTGGTCAAGGTTGCCGGTGTCGAGGTAGCCGCACATGAAGCCGCGTGCACATAGTGCGCATGGAGAATGACGGAGATGCAACGAGGCAGTCGTCGAGGATGCCGATGCCGGAGTCGAAGCAGTCCGAGCCGTCGAGGACGAGGTGCGGCCATAGTTATGCCAGAACCATGCACACGTCGAGGACGAAAGCATACTCCGATTTTGCCAGAACCGAGTATGCATAGAAGAAGTCGGTGACACGGTCGAGGCAGTCGTAGAGGAAGGAATCGATGCCGAGGATGTTGTCGAAGCTGATGAAGACGAGGCGCCAATCCAAGCTTGCCAGACTCAAAGACACGTCGGGGACGAAGCACACGCCGGTGTTGCCAGTACCGTGCGAACGGGGGTAGATACCACCGTGAACCATACGCCAGTGTCGGATGACTAGTACAAGAGGCGTAGTCGGGGACGGGGATGATGATGCTGGCGACTAAGTCGTGGTGGACGAAGACGTAGAAGGCGGCGAAGGCGGCATTGTCCTGGAGTGGCCATGTTGGACGCCTAGAGTAGGTGTCGTGTCGGCGGGACCGGCGACGGCCTGGAGTGGCCATGCAAGTTACCTGTAGAAGCGCGGCGGCGGTACTTGAAGTGGGCGAGGAAGAACCCAGCGGCGCGATGAAGACCTTGCGCGGACGGTAGCGACCCGCGCCATGGGGTTGGCGCGGTGGAAACCAAGAATATAGGGGCACGGGGACACAAAGATGACCGCGTGCAGCGACGCTCCTGAGGGGCGTCATGTCTGCGGGGCGCGAGTCGATGCGACGGTGAAAGCCGCCAGCGGCGTACAAGGCGTGTTGGCAGCCGGTAGCGTGGACCAAAGGCGGCGGCGCTGCGGCCCGAAGGGGCGACGCAACGACAGCCCATAGCTCGATCGGTGGTAGGCGCTTGCTCGGCGACGTGCTTGGCGTAGACGAGCGCTCTGTCGGTTGATCAGACCGATGTGCGCTGTACGCCCCATGGCGGGGACGACGACGCGCAGACCGGAGTCGATGGCGAAGTTGTCGGGAAGTCCCGATCGATGACGGCGAGGACGAACCGGCGATGGAGACTGTGTGGACGAGAGCAGCCGGGTGCGACGCATCAAGGCGTCCCTTGGACGACGCATCCGACCTAGCCGCGCGGTTGGTGAAGATGAGCCGGTTGGTGCAGAGTCGACGCAGGCGAGACGGCCGCGGCAGCCTACCGAGGCAGGCACAATGGCCGGCCAAGTTTCCGCGATAGCCGGCGTGGGGAGCCGGCCGTTGCGAAGTCGGCGCCGGCGAGTTGGATGCGATAACCGACATGGAGGAGTTGGCCGGTGCAGAGTCGATGCCGTTATCGGAGTAGAGGCGTGTGGAGACGACGGGCGATGGGGGACGCAAACCGATCTTAGATTGGAAAACCAAAAAGAAAGTAGCACCAATCAATCGATCGGCGCGACAGAAAAAAAACCCAATCAATGGATCGGGAAAAAGACTGTCTAGGGCAGCTGATCAACACGATCGGCGGATAAGCCCTAGGTACGGACGGCGCGGCCCCCGACGGAGATCATGGAGATCGACCTCCCCGGGGGCGGCGCTGTGCGGAAGCGGCGTCGTCGGCGGCTAGGGTTTAGGATCGAGAGAAGGCTGCTACCATGTAGAACGAGAGAGATTGGCGGAATATGTTGGATGTATTATTGAGCCTGATGGGCGAGTATATATAGGCGTACAGGGGACCGACTTGGAGTACAAGACAAGTTAGAGAATAGATGGACACGAATCCTAACTCTACCCTATACTACCATAATAATCATATATGACATACTCTAACACCCACTAAACTAGTTTGGAAGTCTGACCAAATTTTATAGGCGCCTTCTCTCGACGGGGGATGACAGCTTTCTGGTGAAGCCCAAAAGAATCAGGCCTTAAATGTTATGATTAAATGTTGTTATGTAACCATCGCAAATTGATTTAGGGGGTGTTTGTTTGGGCTTTGGCTTTGGCTAGGTGCTTTTTGGCTTTTGAGTTTTGGAAGCCAAAAGCATTGATCCAAAAAGCATTGGATCAATGCTTTTGGCTTCCAAAACTCAAAAGCCAAAAAGCATCTATTTAGGTGCTTTTTGGCTTTTGGCCTTTGGCCAAAAGCCAAAGCCAAAGCCCAAACAAACACCCCCTAAGCTTTAGATATAGAGGACTTTTGCTATTTAGTTAAAGTTTGAAAAGCTTCTAAAAAAATTCGTTTGAATTATAAGATGTTCTACCTTTTTCTAAGTCGCGTGTATACGTGTTTCAGTATATTTGTTCACTCATTTCAATTCATATATAATCTACATAAAAATATCCAAACCATCTTATAATTCGATGCTGACACCCCATTAAGAGATTCTCAGCGTAGGGTGGCACCTTCTTAGGTGATGTCTCATCTTACGGTGAAGATAAAACCTGTACGTTTCCAAAATTGTAATATCTGAACATTTTAGTTTGAGCAACCCATGGCCAAATTATAGGTCGTGTGAGCAACCAAAAGATAATTCGACAACAATGACGGTTGCTTGAAATGTGCTAGGGAGGGGGAATGCGCGGAAAAACCAGGTGTACATCGCGAGGAGTTACGACACATATGATTGAGGAGTGCAACGTTTTGGAGCTCAATATAATCTATATCTATACCTAATAATAAAAGCAATAAGATTTCCACAGTTTGGTTTGGTACGTCATCCGAATTACCCCTCAAATTGGTAAAAATTACCCACCTATACCACCCGTATCTTTACCTAATAATAAAGGAGATAAGTCTTTTTTGGTTGGTACGTCGCCATCGCGTTCAATCGGTGGGTTCCTCACGAGGTTCTCTGGGATCGTTTCGTATTCGTACGTCGCGTGGGTTCGTACGTCCTATGAAGGCTGAGTTCGTTTTCGTCTGCTATTCATACGTCGCGTGGGTCAGTTAGGTAACCGTCCGGGCGCTCGGTCGACCCGCTCCCTTCGTTAGCTCAATACGTCGAGAAGTCGAAACGGCTACTGAAGTTGCAGGCCGATCGACGAAGACGAGAAGTTTCTTTCCCAAATAGGTTCAAAGACCTAGCGGCCAGATCTGACGCCATTGTTGCCGACTCCGCTCGTCGTCCTCGCTGGATACCGTGTGCGACAACATGTTTCGAAACATTCTTTCCCATGGATGATGGATGAGAGAGCTGGGGCGCGGTGCTGCGGGCGTAGATTGCAATCCACACGATGCGAGGAGCTGGAGCAGCCGGCCAGCAAGGAGGACGGGCCGAGGTGACCCATCGGCCGGCCGACGGTGGGATGACGTTACGACCTGCCGCTGCCGGGCGTCTCAAACAAAGACGAGCATGGCGTACTCGATGATCGATCGGTGGCACCCAGCATCTTGGAAGGTACGTACTACTGTCCACCACTCTTCGTCCGCGTTTTTTATCCTCTTTGACGCCTCGTGATTGCTGGCCATAGAGCCAAGAAGAACGGTCAAGGCATGATTTCTGTGCAATTACTAATTAATAGCTCCATGAAATTTCATTTAGTGCAAAAATTGATTTTTCGTCAGAACAAATAAAAATGCAGAATAAAAGAGCAGATGAAATGATAACATAATAAAATTAAAGATTAAGAGAAACAAAGTAAAGCTAGGCCTATCCGGTTTTATCGTATTTTGGAAAAAATTTGGGTCGCACTACTGATTTTGTTCAAAAGTTATGGTCGTGAGCGAATGCTTACTCATTTAGCGATAAAACAGTTTAATTTGGAGTCGTCAGTGGTGTCATTAGGAGAAAGAATGAGGTTAGGGGTTATCTAAACCTTCATTTTAGCTATACAAGTATTCTAGACGGTAAGTACTACACGCGCGACTGCGTCATGTAAAAATTTCGAACATTCAGCAGATAAATCCACATAAAAAATAATTCGTCACGTAAAAAATATTCAATAATCAATCGACCTGTAGCAACACATGTGTATATTTGCCATGTATATTATATTAAATAAAGGAACGTCCCACCGTCTGTGCTCGCCGCATTGTCAGAGGAGGGTGGTTTATTTAGATCTGCCTTTTTTTTCTTAGTAAACCCACACATGTTTTGTTGATCACCCCGTAGCAACGCACGGGCATATTTTGCTATATAATCTAAAACTACATCCAATGTGTACATATAGATGTATTCGACAATTGTATAAAATTTAATATAATCTAGGGATTTAGACTATACAAAAAACAACAATGTGTATCTGAAAAGGGTAAACAATACACTGTTTTAGGGATCTAGATTGTTAACGTTTTCGTACTGAACACGCTTGTAGGACTAAAATCTACATGTACATGTAGATTTTTGTTCAGAAGTTTTGAAGTTTTAAAGACCCCGTTTTGAATTCCGAAAATAACGAGCTCCCAAGAGCCTGAGCTCACTTTGGCATTTTCGGTCCATGGTTCATCTGTAGTAGGGTTTTTTTTTGTTGTGTTGGTATCACCTACTGAATACTTCATATGAAGGCGGTGTTTGAATTTTCGTACCAGGAACAGTATTAGGATATTCCCTTGTCTTATGCTAGCAAATTTCAACTTCAATGCAAGTGCAGGTGGAGTAAATTTTACAATGTTCTGATGTAGTGGACGTGAAGTAATTTTCAGCATTTACCGACGTTAAAACAGGGCGATGTCCTAGTGTCAGTAATGCATGCAACAACCTGTTGCGCTTTATTTTTCTTAGCTTGCATAACAGTGGGTTACAGGACAGCCAGTAGGTCAGGCTGTCTCAAAAATAACAAACTCCTTTGGCCCTTTCCACAATATAGAAGTGATATGGACTTGTCCCCTGCCTCATCTTGGCTTTTGGTCAAGGAAATTTTGTTTGCTTCAAATATGCTCATAAATTACATCAGGCCCAAAACCTTTTGACTTTTGTACTGTCCATTCTTTTTAACAGTAACATGCCTGCTGTGTTGTTGAGAGTGAAAATAGGTAAGATAAGAAATGAATTATAGGTAACTGCATGAAAAAAAAACAGTATCTGGGTATATTTTATCAGATTAGCAAAAAATATGATGCAAAGAGTAGAATGAGTGATGTTTTCTAGGATTTATGAATAGGAAAAGTGCAATACATGTAATCAGAGTGCAATAAAAAAGGATAGCGACATATCACCTGAAACTAGCAGCATACAGATGTGTATTTCTGCTGGGTGCTTCTCACTTTGGAGATGCTTTCTGTGCCTTGCTTTATCAGAGAATTCTCTCATCTGTCATGCCCCTTCCTAGATTTACTCAAAGGTTACTTCTTCCCATTCTTTTCCTCCAACCTTAACACTTTCAAGTAATCAAGATTATCCTCTGAACAAGGAATCGTTATGGTCAGGTGCAACCTCAAACTCTTATTGGCTATTGGATCTTCTTTGACCAATCGAGATCAATTACATATGAAATAAAAAGAAAATAATATAACTCAACGGAAAAAAAAGCAAAGGACAAAGCAAGCATGGCTCACTTGCTTTGATTCTACCCTACCCCCTGCATTAGGGTCTTCAAAAGCACATGAGAAGCAACTGGAGAAGAAGGAAGAAAACTCAAAGAACAAAACAAAGGAGCCAGAAACACAAATACCACCACTGCCTCCAGAATATAGTGTGCTGAGACAGAGAGGTAACCTGACACTCACATTGGGGTTCTTGCAGTTGCACCAGCACCACCCTATGAGAAGATCATAGAGGGGTTGTAGTGGTGGCAGTGCCAAGCCAACACAAATATAGTAGCTATCATGACCAGGCTAGGCAGGTATGCTAAGCCGGCATCGGCGGGGGCATTTGCCTTCCTGTTTGGAGGCCTTGTTTTAGTGTTACTGATGGTGGAAACAAGCGTAAAACTTTCGTCTGCGGTGAGCATTGCTGATGGAGTAGTAGGCGGTAGGAGGAGGATGACTGGAGTCAGTAGAGGATTGGCTCGGAGGACACTGGAGGAGTTCAAGGCTGATGATCCTTTCAGCAGCAGCAAGAGGAGGGTGCCCAATGGACCGGATCCAGTTCACAACAGGTAACTTAATTTTCCTGCATGCAAGCATGACATCTGCTGCTCTTTGTTCTTCTTCCCTCTTATTTGGGTACTAAGTTTCCATGGATCTCGGGAAATTCTGATTTGACATTAAACAACTGAAAAATGGGTTGCCTGAGATGTCACCTTGTTCAAGAATGCCTTAGGTTTCAAATATGATTTATCTAACATGAAAGAAATTGGCATTGAATTCATGTCTCCTGCTTACTGTTGTGATATTTTCAGGTAGACTAATCCAAAAGTGACAAGTTACAATGAAAATCTCTACTATTTAACTCATGTCTCTTGATTGATGTTGATTTCGGACTTTTTTGTCAGTGTGCTCACTATAAGTTGGATTTTGGCTACTAAAGCTTCTATCTTCCGAATATAATATCAGACGCACCCACTCATGTCATTAAATACTATGAATTCTTTTTTATTGAACGAGGCACCATATATCCAAACATAAGATGCTATAATTTTGTGGTTAGCAGAAATGCATGATAAAGATGATGATATGACAGTAAAAAACAAAAGATGGCTGCACTATTTATCCTCATTACACAAACACTTCCACATGATGTTGGTATGCTACATTTTCAAAAAATGTGAACGCATTACTAATACTCTCCTCATAAGCACCCTGCATGCACTTACCATACTTGAAATAATTAACCAACATGCATCTGAAGCTGTCAAACAAAGTACACTGGGCAATGGCGTTATTGATTAGCTATCACTACTTAATCAAAACCCCAATGATGCATTAGATCACCTTGAACACAACACTTGAAGGGTATTTTCCATGTTTCCCTGTCCTCCCTCTGATATTCAAATGATCATCTCCCTGCATTCTTCAGGGGAGCTGGAGAATCAAGGAGATCGCCCGGCAGAGCATAGGTGCGACAAGCGCCCCGACAATCGGAAGCTTCGGAAGTGCTTGTTGTGTATCAGATCAATGTGTTGAAAGAAAGGAAGGAGAAAACAGGAGCTCCATTTTGTGGTGGGTCTGGCAAGGATGCTGGTGTAACTAGGGGAAGGTGGCCTATCATGTTCTAAGCGCTGCTATTTAAGAAGATTTTAGGAATAAAAGCTTCTGCTTTTGAAAAATCAAAGCCATTCTAATGATGCAGGTATGTAAAGAAAGCAGTAGCAAGCTTCCCTCTCACAAAAATCAGTCATAAAAGATTCTTGGCAGGGGGGTATGGGCAGGATGTTCTCCTTTCTTTCATCAGTTGCTTTGCACATGCTTGTAGTAGCTAGTACCCACTCTTTTTTGTATTTCCTATTTGTTGTATTAATTGATCCGGAAAGCACATTGCAAGTTTGCTATCGAGGAACAGGTAAAAACAAGATGACCAATAATTTCCTGGCTTTGTTTCTTATCTTGTGATGAGATGTGAAATCCATTGTTGTCTGTGCCCTAGCACCTATGCAAACTAGACCCACTTACTAAAGAAGCTTTTGATTTGCTACTAACTCGAAAACTGCTTCAGAGGAGTCTTTCACAGCTTGCAAAGTTTTTCTTAGTTACATATTTATAGTTTTGAAAGTTGAACCAACACAAATTTATCTTCAAGAACATGGAAAATTTTCCTTTATAATATGTCTCTACATTTTGTAATTTCCCCTTTCCTACATAAAACACGACAGGTGAATTTACTTCAGTAAACCAGCAAGAATCATCCATACAAACAAGACAAAAGAGAGGGGGGGGGGGGGGGGGGGGGGGGGGCCTGCTGAGGAGAATGAGGATTAAATAAAGAAAAGAACTTCCAAGCTGCCAAAGCAGCATGGATTCTCCCCAGTGCATGCTTTTCCGCTCTGTTATCTCTCTTCCTCTCCTCTTTTCTTGCAAGAGTGTAGCTTTGAACAGCCAAAGATGCCCCCTGAATGAGGTCCAAAGCAAAGCAGTGTGAGCAAGAGCCTGATATAAAAGAAGCTGTGTCCTTGATTAAAAGTTGAGCCTTCTTCTCGGGACTAATATTTACCTTTTCTTGACCAGTCTTCTGGTGTAAGATGTATACCTAGTGCTTTTATATTCACTGTAACAGATGCAGAACAAAGAGGGGACAAGTGTGTGTGTCCAGTTTGTACAGGAAGGTAGTGCTCGTATGGAGTTTCAGGAAATATGTACTATCGTTTTCGATAAGGCCTGTAGTTTGTCGTTCTGCGCAGTTTAGAAGGATGTCTCTAATCCCTACCCCCTGCTCTTGTGTTTTTACTTCTGTGTTTTCTGTATTCTTTACGTTCAGGGTCATGGACAAAGCCGGACAAAAACCACGACTGGTAGGTACAATTTCAGTGCAGTCAAGGTCAAATCTTCCAATAATAAACACTAGCCGCAGTTTTTTTATTGATTCCATGAGGTTAGGCTCGTGGTTGATTTTCTATAAAATTTGTAGGGTTTATTTAATATAAAAGCAGCTAAACTCAAATTTTTACTTCGGGTCGATACAATTAGCTTACATCCTGTTAGAGTATATATGTATTTTGTATTTTCCCCACCTGTTAGGGGGCTTTCTGTATATTTACCTGTACCTGTACTATATACATTGTGGCCTTTGGCCCCTGGGAATATATCGATGCTATTTCCCTAACATGGTATCAGAGCAAAATTAGGTCTCTTTTCTTTCCCGGCCGAAGCCATCGTGCGCCGCCGCCCGTGTGTCGCCGTCGCTGTCCTCACCGTCGCCGGCTCCTCCTCCGGCCGTCGCCGCCGCCGCGCCCCGGCCACACGCCGCCGCGCCCCGGCCGCTTCGTCCGCATCACCGGCCGCTCCCGCATCCCGCATCCCGGCCACCTCCCGCATCCCCACGCACGCGCGCGTCCCACTGCTGCCCGCCTCGTCTGCCGCTTCCGATCCGGCCGGCCCGCTCCTCGATTCGCTCGCCGCCCCGGCTTCCCCGTCGCCGCCCCGGCCTCCCCGTCGCCGCCCCGGCCTCCCCGTCGTCGCCCCGTCGCGGCCTCCCACCTCGCCGCCGCCTGCCCACCTCAGCACCCGCCCCGCGGCTCCGACGCCGGCTCTGCTCCCGCGCGTCCCCGTCACCTCCTCCCGGCCGGCCCTCCGCATCCACCTCCCGCGCGTAGCTGCTGGTCCTGCCGCCTCTTGCGGCCTGTGGTCCTGCTGCTCCCGATCCGCCCGGCTGTCCTCCGCTGCTTCGATCGGCTCTCTGACCGATCTGTTCTTTCGTTTGCTTTCCAAAAAAAAAAAAAAAAAAAAAAAAAAAAAAAAAACAGGTACAATGTCTTCCTCGTCGGGCTATGTTGCGATTCCTCGCTGCCCGGTGATTTTTGATGGCGCGAATTACCCTGATTTCGCTGCCTTCATGCGCGTCCACATGCGCGGTCTTCGTCTTTGGGGTGTGCTTTCTGGCGAGGTCTCCTGTCCGCCGCGCCCCGTTGCTCCTCTGGCACCCATTGCGCCGCCGCCTGTTGCCCTTGCTTCCGATGCTACTCAGGAGGCTAAGGATGCAGCCCAGAGTGCTTATGACACTGCTCTGGCTGATTATAACGGGAAGGTCAAGGAGCATTCTACTGCTGTTGCGACATACCGGCTGGATCTGTCTGATTATGCTCAGTGGATCGATGAGGATGCTCGTGCTGCTGCTGTTCTCACCTCCAGTGTTCTGCCTCAGTATGCTGCTGAGTTCATGGGTCTTCCCACTGCTGCTGCTCAGTGGACTTTTCTTCGTCAGCGCTATCAGCCGTCTGGCGATGCTCTTTACTTGTCCGTGGTTCGTCAGGAGCATGATCTTCAGCAGGGTGATTCCACTATTGATGACTTCTACACTCAGAGTGCTGCTATATGGCGTCAGCTTGATTCTCTTCGTACTGCTGTGTGTGGCACCTGTCCCTGCTGTCTGACTGTGCGCGCGGATCTGGAGTTTCAGCGCGTCTATGAGTTCTTGTCGCGGCTCCGCAAGGAGTTTGAGCCGCGCCGTGCCCAGCTGCTTGCCCGTGGTCGTGTTCCGCTCTCTGAGGTACTAGCTGAGCTTCGGGCTGAGGAGACTCGTCTTCGTGGTGCTGGTCTTCTTGAGGTTCCCTCTGTACTTGCTGCTCGTGGTCCTCCTGTGCCGTCTGCTCGTGGTCCTTCTGTGCCACCAGCCTCGTTGCGGTCTCCAGGTCCGCCGATACTCTCTCCTCCTCCGGCCCAGAGTCAGCCTCAGCAGCCCCGTGCGTCTCCTCGTCCTCCCTGCGCCTACTGTAACAGGCCTGGTCATGATATCTCGGGCTGCTGGAAGAGGGATCCCAGCTTACGTCAGCAGTTCCTTGCTCGTCGGCAGGCTGGTTCTTCAGGATCTTCTGCTGTTGCCCAGGCTGGATTGTCAGGATCTTCTGCTGCTGCACTGTCTGATCAGGACATTATCCGAGGTCTTCGTAGTCTGCTCGCTGCTACAGGCTCTTCCTCGACGGGTACTGCTGGTTCTGTGACTAGCTCTTCGGGCACCGTGCGACCACCACCTTCTACACAGTCAGGTACGTCATCCCCGTGGTATCTGGATTCTGGAGCTTCTTTTCATATGACTTCTGCGTCTTCTATTCTTTCTGCTCTTCGCTCTTTTATTTCTCCTGTCCGTGTTATCACGGCTGATGGTACCTCTCTTCCTGTTTCCAGTCGAGGCACCCTTTCTACTTCCTCTTTCTCTGTTCCTGATGTTTCTCATGTTCCTAGTCTTAAGATGAACCTGTTTTCTGCTAGTCAGCTTACTGATTCTGGTTGTCGCGTCATTCTTGACGCTGATTCTTGTGCTGTTCAGGACCGTCGTACACAGGCCCTGGTTGGAGCTGGCCCTCGCAGCCTTGAGTCCCCGGGGCTATGGGAGTTAGACTGGCTTCGCGTTCCTTCCGCTGACTCTTCATCAGCCAGTCTTCCTGCGGTTGCTGCTTCTGTCACTGGCTCTTTTCAGCAGTGGCATCATCGGCTGGGTCATCTTTGTGGCTCCCGTTTATCGTCATTAGTTCGTCGTGGTCTTCTGGGGTCTGTCTCAGGAGATGTGTCTTTACATTCGTGTCAGGGTTGTAGGTTAGGCAAACAGATTCAGCTTCCCTATCCTACTAGTGCGTCTGTATCTCAGCGACCTTTTGATTTAGTTCATTCAGATGTTTGGGGTCCGGCACCCTTTGCTTCTAAAGGGGGCCATCGATACTATATTTTGTTTATTGATGATTTTTCACGGTACACCTGGTTATTTTTTATGCGCTCTCGCAGTGAGGTGCTTGCTATTTATCAGCGCTTTGTGGCCATGGTTCGTACTCAGTATTCCACTCCTATTCGTGTGTTTCGTGCTGATTCTGCAGGAGAGTATATCTCCCAGCACCTGCGTGGTGTCCTTGCTGAGCAGGGCACCCTTGCCCAGTTCTCGTGTCCCGGTGCCCATGCTCAAAATGGTGTCGCCGAGCGTAAACATCGTCATATTCTTGAGACTACCCGTGCTATGATGATTGCTTCCTCTCTTCCGCCGCATTTCTGGGCTGAGGCTGTTGCTACGTCGACTTACCTCATTAACATTCAGCCGTCTGCTGCCCTTCAAGGTGGCATTCCTCTCGAGCGTCTTTCTGGTACCTCTCCAGACTACTCGGCCCTTCGTTTATTTGGTTGCGCTTGCTATGTTCTTCTTCCTCCTCGCGAACGCACCAAACTGACCGCTCAGTCTGTTGAGTGTGTTTTTCTTGGATACAGTGATGAGCATAAGGGCTATCGCTGTTGGGACCCTGTTGGTCGTCGGATGCGCATCTCCCGTGATGTCACGTTTGATGAGACGCGCTCCTTCTATCCTCGCCACACCTCTGGCACTTACCCGGTGGATGATATCTCTTTTCTCCTTTTTCCTGATTCACCTCCTGCTGTCTCTTCTCCACCTCCTAGTTCTTGTGCGCCTCCTCCATCTTCGGCGCCATCCTCTTCTCCGCCTAGTACTCCTCGTTCTCCGGTTTCGGCTCCTCCTTCTCCTATTCCTTCTTCCTCTTCTTCTGCTGAGTCGTCTTCCGCCGATGAGTCTTCCCTTTCACGGCCTGTTCGTCAGTGTCGTCCTCCTGACCGTTATTCTCCTAGTAAGTATGGTCTTTCTGTTCTCTCCGAGCCGACTTCTTATCGGGATGCTGAGCGTCATCCTGAATGGCAGCTTGCCATGGCTGAGGAGATCGCTGCGCTTGAGCGCACTGGCACCTGGGATCTTGTTTCTCCCCCTTCTGGTGTTCGTCCTATCACGTGTAAGTGGGTCTATAAAATTAAGACCCGCTCTGATGGATCTCTCGAGCGCTATAAAGCGCGTCTTGTGGCTCGTGGCTTTCAGCAGGAGCACGGCCGTGACTATGACGAGACTTTTGCCCCTGTGGCTCATATGACCACTGTTCGTACTCTTCTTGCTGTTGCTTCTGTTCGACGCTGGTCTGTGTCCCAGCTTGATGTTCAGAATGCTTTTCTTAATGGCGAGTTGAGTGAGGAGGTTTATATGCAGCCTCCTCCTGGGTATTCTGTTCCTGATGGGATGGTTTGTCGTCTTCGACGATCTCTATATGGCCTGAAACAGGCCCCTCGTGCCTGGTTTGAGCGCTTCTCCTCAGTGGTTATCGCCGCAGGCTTCTCTCCCAGTGCTCATGATCCTGCACTGTTTGTCTACACCTCTCCTCGGTGTCGGACCTTGCTCCTTCTCTATGTTGATGACATGATCATCACCGGTGATGACCCTGAGCACATTGCCTTTGTTAAGGCTCGTCTACGTGAGCAGTTTCTCATGTCTGATCTTGGTCCTCTTCGCTACTTTCTTGGGATTGAGGTTTCTTCTACAGCCGATGGCTTCTTTATCTCCCAGGAAAAGTATATTCAGGATCTTCTTTCTCGGGCTGATCTTAGTGATGACCGTACTGTTGAGACTCCTATGGAGCTTAATGTTAAGCTTCGTCCTACTGATGGTGATCCTCTTTCTGATCCCACACGTTATCGTCATCTTGTTGGGAGTCTTGTTTACCTTGCTGTCACTCGCCCGGATATCTCTTATCCTGTTCATATTCTGAGTCAGTTTGTCTCAGCTCCTACCACCGTTCACTACAGTCATCTCCTCCGTGTTCTTCGTTATCTCCGTGGCACTATTACTCGTCGTCTTTTCTTCCCTAGTTCCAGCTCTCTCCAGCTCCAGTGTTACTCGGATGCTACGTGGGCGAGTGATCCTACGGATCGTCGTTCACTTTCTGCTTACTGTGTGTTTCTTGGTGGTTCGCTTGTTGCTTGGAAGACGAAGAAACAGGTAGCGGTTTCCCGTTCGAGTGTTGAGGCTGAGCTGCGGGCTATGGCTTCGTTGATTGCTGAGGTGACCTGGTTACGATGGTTGCTTGCAGATTTTGGGGTCTCTGTTACGACACCCACTCCTCTTTTGTGTGACAGTACAGGTGCTATCAGTATTGCACGTGATCCGGTCAAGCATGAGCTGACCAAGCATATTGGTGTTGATGCTTTTTATACACGTGCTCAGGTACAGGATCAGGTTGTTGCGCTTCATTATGTGCCTTCAGATTTGCAGTTGGCGGATTTCTTTACAAAGGCACAAACCCGAGCGCAGCATGACTTCTTACTCTCCAAACTCAGTGTTGTGGATCCACCATGAGTTTGAGGGGGGGTGTTAGAGTATATATGTATTTTGTATTTTCCCCACCTGTTAGGGGGCTTTCTGTATATTTACCTGTACCTGTACTATATACATTGTGGCCTTTGGCCCCTGGGAATATATCGATGCTATTTCCCTAACACATCCTACCTCTGCATAGTTAGGATGCCCATACCCGTATAACAAGAATAAAAAATAGAAGTCAACATAATACAAATATAAAAAAGACTAGTAAAACGTCTAAAATGATGGAGGATCAATCCGTAGACTACGTTGTCATCCATGTGGAATAAGATGTCCCTCACCGTCTACTCCAACTATGCACAGGCGGTTCTCCAAACGTCGTAGAGACGACTATAAATAGAGCAAATATATACTTACACCGGTAAATGACCTGTAAAAAATTATTATTAAAACAAAATTATTTCTACATAGTCCTAGCCACCATATTATGCCAATGGCTCTCACCCTAATGAGTGTTCTATACTTTTGAATTATTCAAATCAAACAGTTGTCAAAGATATTGCAACATTACGTGTGGATACAAGTTAGAAACAATTTGGATGACTGGACATATCGAACGGACGAATTTACACTGGAAGAACAAGTGCTTGATAGAGTTGTCACGATGACAAAAGCACATTGTAAGCTTCCATGCCAGTTATGCTTTGTAAGATTATCCTTGGTATAAATTACACCTTTGCGCGGATACCACATGATTTTTATTTATTTTGAGAGGCACCTTTATTTTTTGGATTTTCTTATTATTATCACCTAGCGCTTCTGTATGAACAAGTGCTTTATACATAGAATCCACAAAAAAGTCCATTCACTTAGCTTCTAGCGAAATTCATTGTTTTCAACGATATTTGTAGGAAACATTCTTATACTATGAAATTATTTTGGTGGAGCTTACGATCTATAGGAAGAATTAGCAAGTCTTAGGATTGCAACCCTACATTGTCCTCCAAGGAATCTCCTTAATTCAAAGGGTCCTCACACTAATAGGTGGTTTGTTCGGAGGATCCATTAGCTTGCGGTTTAGTAGACCTAAAAGGATGAAATGAAGAATGGACCTAGCCACTAGGCATCGATGATATCCCCATCGAGGTGCATGAAAATATTATGGCTAACTAAGCTATCCAAGCACATTTCCGGTCAGACAAGAAGCTCAAAGAGCGGATGAAATATATATTAGATCTTTAATAATAATGGAGATATTCAAAGTTATATAATTATCGAGGAATTAAGCTTATGTGTCATAATATGAAACTTTGGGACAAAGTGACCGAGAATCGCTCGAGAAGACTGACAAACTTCACAAAAAACCAATTTGGTTTTATGCCCAAGAAATCAACTACATTGGTGTATCTTATGCAGGGATATATGAATCAGAAGAATCAGCTACATATGGTTTTCATCAACATGAGAAGACATATGAACAAGATACCAATGGCTGTCAACAAAGTACATTACCCTCGTCAAAGATATGTAAGATAGCATGCTGATAAGTGGTCGAACATGTGATAGTGATACATGTACCTTTCAAATTATGATAGGACTACCTCAAGGGTGAGCCTTGAGCGCATACAGTTTTTCTTAGTGATAAATGTGGTAACAAGAGATTTACAAGGATATGTTCCTTAGTGTATGCTCTTCGCTGATGATGTGGTGCTAGTAGATAAAAGTAGGGTGGGTGCCAATAGGAAAGTAGAGTTACGGACACAGACTTTGAAATGTGAGGGGTTGGAGGATAGGATCGAGGAAGAGGTTCGTATAGAAGAACAAATATAATCTAACAGGGACACCTTTTGATACATGGGAGAAATGCCGCAAAACAATAGTGGTACCAATGAGCATATTAGCCACAAAATCCAAGAAGGGTGGATGAAGTGGCGTCACGCTCCTAGCATCCTATGACACGAAGGTCTCTCAGAAGCTAAATGGTAAGTTCTATAGGACACCAAACATGTGATGCTATATGGATGCGTGGCCATACATAAACGACTAAATCATGAATGAGTTTTTTTTGGAGACCACCACGGATGCAGGCCCATGATTAGTCGTGAATTGGTGCCAATTTTCAATGCCGGCAGAGCTGCCTCCTCCTCGCAGCCCTAGCCATCGCCGCCTCTCTGGCTTCTCATTCGCCCCTCGTCGCCCAAAGATCTCCTCCCGTGTCACCTCGCGCGGGGCGGCTCCGGAGGCGTCCCAAGCCCTAGAGAAAAGCTACCGCATTCGAGCCTCCCTGGCCGCGATGGTGGCGGCCCCTGTCCGCGTGCATCCTCGATAGCGACGAGATTTGGTGGGCACACCCTCATGGCAGTACTTCGCGCGGAGCGGGGCGTGCACAGCATGATGGCAAGCGGGGATGCTTGTCGCCTTGAGGGTGTGGCGGCCAAGGTTGCCTTTGCTCTGTCGGCCTTTTTCGGTGGGTCGGGCGGCCAGGATGGCCGGTTGCGAGGGGGCTCGGCCTGGATAAAGGCAGTGGTCCTAGGGTTCCTCTTGCGACAAGGAGAAGATCTGCCTGACGCATGTCATCCTTGATCTGGCCGGAGTGTCGAGTTCCGAAAGGCTCCACCGACGAACTCCCATGGGCGTTTATGCCTGGAGATTGCTGCATCAGGTGGGATTCGGTCGTTCCTACTGGGTTTTCCGCTAAGGAGGGAGCGGTGTGAAGCTCTGCTATATGTTGCCATCATGGGATATGTTTTGTTCCATGGTTAAGTCAGAGGCGGAGAATGTCATGGAAACCGAGATCGGAGGACTAGCAATGGTGATTTGAGTCTTTCCGGCGATGTGGAACTTGCTTGGAGTTCGGGATTCATAGCAGCGGTATGTAAGTGGGGGTGACAGCACAGGTGAAGTTCAAAGTCTTACCTTTCAGGGTGAAAATCCAAGATCTGGCCTTCATAGGTTGTGTCTGGCAATGCCTTTGTTGAAGGCATTATTTTGAGAGCGGGGACTATTTTCAGGATTGAACCCAAGATCTACGATCTGGCGACGACGGCGCTTATGCATTATTTCCTTCTTGGAGGCGTTGCTTTTGGAGAACTTGGGAATCAGGTGTTGACTTGGTGGTGGTTGTGCTCCTGCTGTAAGGACTGGAACTCTGTAGCGGGAATTTTCTTTTTTTAGCTTCTTCTTCTTTTCTGGTTGTGTGCATCCGTAATGGTATTAAGATATTGTGTTGTTGCATAGGTTGGGTGTAATTGGTATCTCCGCGATATCAATGTATTCCCTTTATCGAAAAAATCTCTAGCCTACCCAACTTGTACAGGACAAATTTCTTAGTTGTTACTGTAAAGGGACACTCACACATAAAGATATATGATTAAGTATTATGAGCAACTTTCAAGAAACTTTTGTGCTAATGAGTGGTATGTTCATTTGTGTAGAAAAAACTTGAAACTCCTACAAATGTTCCTTTAACTCCTCATGCATGTATTTTTGTCGACAATAATCTATTTAGGCAGGGATACACGTTGTACTCCCTTCGTTCCTGAAAGTAAGGCGTATATTTTATTTTTTGAAAAGTTAAGCAATGTAAAATTTGACCTAGGTTTTAGAAAAAAATGGTCCACAATTATAATATTATATAAACACCATATGAAAATATATTTTATGATGTATCTAATGATATTGATTTGGTATTGTAAATATTAATGATTTTTTATAAAAAAAAGGTCAAACATTAAGCTATTTGACTTTTTAAATAAGTCTTAATTTTAGGAATGGAGGTAGTATTAGTTTGTGTGTTTGGCTTGTCAAATTTTGTTCAGGCATTCGTTTATCAGGAGTATTACCTTATGATGTCTGCATTGATAGATGTGGAGTCCGGAAGTAATGAAAGTTTCTATTTTCTAATTAAAAAAGAATTATTCTAAGCCTAAACAAATGTCGAAAATGATATACTCTGTAGTATTGATGTACCATGGGACTAATGATACGACACTCAAGTGTAGAAACTACGACAGCGTTGTGAAATCCACTTTAGCTCCTGGGTGCGTATGCACCCTGTATTTAAAAACCAAATTTCAAAATGTTGAAAAATATCATTACAAATAGTTAATGCTTATAGACCATAAAACCAGATCAAAATTCAAAATGTTGCTATACTTGTGCTTCTGGCTCCCCTTCCAGCTTGCATGTAGAAGTCATGCATGTAATCTCGGCACACAGCCGACACAGCTACAGCACCTTTATCACAGATCCCCTGCGCTCGCAATAACTACTACTCCGAGTTATTGCGCTGCTATGGCAACTACTAGCCTGCCGTCCGACGCCATTTACTCTCCCGCACCCGTCCTTCTCCTCCTCCTCCCCTTTAAACTCTCGCCTCGCGCGCACTCGCCTGAACAGCGCAGGACCCCCTGCCACTGCATTCTCGCCTCAGACACCTCGGACACAATGGCCAAATGGTGGTGCGTCGCCTCCCTCCTTCTGTGCCTCGCCGTGGCGGCAGTCGCGGCCAGGGGCGTGCCTGCCGGCGACGACTGCGACACCGTCGCTGCTGAGGCCCGTCGCGACGTCGTCGTTGGTTTCGACGAAGCCAAGACCGCCTTTGGAGGGAGCAACAATGACGGCGGCCTGTTCGGCGGCAGCGTCAATGGCGGCCCGCTCGGCTCGGGCATCGCTGGGTTCGGCCCGCACGGCGGATTCGGGGCCGGCGACGGGCCGTTCGGTGGGTTCGGCGGCGGCTTCGGCGCTGGTGGTGGAGGAGGAGGAGGAGGCGGCGGCGGCGGCGGTGGCGTGGTGCCTTAAAGGTGGCCGGGGCAGGAGCGCGCGTGCCCTTACGTGACCGTAGCACGAGTTTGTGCATGATTACGTGCATTTGTTAGCGTAATAAGAAGTCTTTTGTCATTGGCCTCAGATTGTGCGTGTCTAATTAGATATGGAGTGGCTGAGTGATGTATTGACATGCATTAAGTTGAACCGTGTTGCAGTGTTTGAGTTTACTTGCTAATTCAGCTCCCAGAGTCCAATTAGTGTCGTTTTCCCTTGATTCTATAGCAGTGCATTGGCGTGCAAGAAGTTAGAGTCGCGTTCTACTGCTTGTACTCACTTGACTTGCTATGCTCCAAGGTACAGTATAATCTAGTGACACAGTACATTCTATATTGTTCTCGACATGAGAAAGACTCTTGGATATATCATCGTTTGTGCTACTACTTTACAAAGCTTGCATGCGTATTGTTGAACTACATGTTGGTTAAAGAAAAACTAACTGTTGTTAGAAAAGTGCAAAGCTTTATGTTGCACCACAAGAAGGATCTCACAGCAAAGTTACTAGTCCGTGACACGCAACGCTCTCCATAGCCTTTTACACGAGAACGGGTGCCAAGCAGGCACGCGGCCCGTGATAAGAAAGATGTTGGCATCATCGCCATTCGCCGACCAGGAGAAAATTGCATCTAACACGGGGCTTTGTAGAATTTTGTGACACCAAACACAGAAATAAAAGTTGTTTTGCAATGAACCACACATATTGGTCTAGTTAGTTGCACATAGCCCAAATCAACAATTTAGTGGTGGTGTCATGTCCAGCGTTGTCAATGATTTGTAGCTTGTTGCACATAACACCATTATTTAGTGAAGTTGTTGCACATAACACAAATATTTTTACTATCCGATTTTAGCATAAATTTTCTTTTAAAGAAATGGGCAGCATAACATTTGAAATTGGAAATATTTGAGCAACACAGTTATATCACAATAAAAATATAATAGTCTCAATGACAGCATATATAGCAAAGGTGTCTCATGTCATGTTACAAGCTGCAAACTTTTATAGCAATTACAAACATATTACCAGCTCATTATCAGTTCCAAGTCAAGTGCTTAGTGGTACATACAAAATATCAAATCTTCAGAATTTTAATTGTTACATGGCTCATGTCATACACAGTTTAGGATCTAGGGCGGCTCGGCGGCGGCTAACCATCTGGTGAATGCGTATGTGTACGACGACCTTGCTAAAGTGGCGCGGCAGTATCGGGCGCGTTGCGTGCGGTGGCTGTGTTGCACGGCGCAGAGGCTCATGTGAAGTGCTCACCCCTCTTCTTCTATATTATTATTTCAGTTTCAAATGTTATGCTGCCCATTTAAACAAAAAAAAGTACCCTACACTCGGATAATAAAAATATTTATGTTATGTGCAACAACTCCACTAAATAAGGTGTTATGTGCAACAAGCTACAAATAATTTGCAACGCAGGACATGTCAACACAACTAAACTGTTGATTTGGGTAGGTGCAACTAATTAGACCAATATGTGTGGTTCGTCCTAAAAGAGTTTTTGTTTCTGTGTTTGTACAATGAAATTCACAAAGCCTGGTGCTAGATGCAATTTTCTCATGATCATGTCCTAGCTGCCAAGAGAGCGTACATCTCTCTCACTCTCTTAACTTGGCTTGGCCACTGCCTTGTACACTGTACAGATGCGGTCAAAGGATGACCTGGCTACAGGATGGTGGCCTCGACTGCACGGCCAGTGCAGGGCGCCTTCAAGTTGTGTATTTATGAGTGGCAGGAGGAATGGCAGCAGAGGATGAGGGGTTCATGTCTTCCCTTCTTAAATTTGCCCTTGTGCGTGGTCGGCCGGACAGTGTTGCGTAGAGCAGGGTACGAGAATCTGCCAGCAGTTCAACAGGCAGACAGGCCACACTGCCACACAAAGAAAGAGTATCTCTATTTGTGCATGCTTCGAGGAGGCTAAAACGAAGTACACGATCCATCAACAACACTGCCAGAAGCTCGCACTAAGGGCCTGTTCGGATGCTCCCCCGAATCCTTGACTCCACTCCGCGCTCCTGTATTTCTGGCTCCGCGTGACAAACAGGGAGTAGATAACACCGTTCGGCAACTGACTCCACTCCACTCCCGGGATGATGGTTCCTTTCCACTCCACTCACCTTGCCTGAATTGAAGAAGACGTGGATGCAGACACAGCAGATGATGAGGACGAGCCGCCGGGGAACTAGGCCGAGCCGCAGCGGACGAAGACGAATCGCCGACGATCTCTACCGCCAGATCTCACCAAACCGTATCGCCGCTTCAGCTCTTGACGAACGGAGCTTACGCTGGGGAAGAGGAGGTAGACGAGTAGCTTCTACTCTTTAGGGTGCTGGGGATTTGGCCGGAAGGGTGCTGGGGAACGGCGCCGGCGCTAGGGTTCATGGTCGCTAGGAGAGGAGATGCGGGCGTAGATGGAAAAAGGAGGCGGATTGACGAACGGGTATCTGGGAGCGGCGTGGGGAGCTCAGTTTTCTCCACTCCGTGAAAATGAGCTACAGCTCCTTCCGCTCCGCTCTTCGGACTCCGCGGAGTTGGCGCGTTCAGCACCGCTCCGTCCGAGCGGAGAGGATCCGAACAGGCCCTAATACGAGCCAATGACTTGCAATTCCATAATCAAACGCCTAGGTTTGTAACTCATAATCAGATTGAGGGTGAATATTATTTCGCTATGGCAACATCTACTACTCATAGAGTGGAGTGAAAAGAGGGTAGTGCGGACGAATAGTGTCCGGGCTCACCTACTCCTGCTTTTTTCAAAAAAATCAAAAAATAGTAAATCATTACCAAAAATTCTGAAGAAAATTGGAGTCATAGGTATATAAGTTGTTCACATTCCTGCAAATCTCAGAATCAAATGACATGTTATTTGCACTGTACAAAAAAAAACAAAATAATTTGTCAGATCTAGATCTGAAAACACATTTTTGAAAATGCTGATTTGTCTTTTCGTACAGTGCAAATAAAATGTCATTTGATTCTGAGAATTTACAGGGATGTGAAGAACTTATATACATATGACTACAATATTTTTCAGAATTTTTGGTAACGATTTACTATTTTTTGAATTTTTTTAAAAAGCAGGAGCATGTGAGCTCGGGCACACTTAGGAGTTTTCGATAGCAGACAAGCTATACATCAATAGCACCCACCCAAAAATACAGGGATACTCCCCACCAACAAACCCAGTCACTATCCAACACAGCAATCAGTCAGCCACGATATCAGGGACACTATGACAACCAGGAATCAGGACCGCCACGGACGACTCACGACTAATAAACAGACCAAAAACCACACGGTCTTCTCTCACCGGAAGTAGGCCGTACTATAGATAGAGCAAAGCAAAAGGCCATCTCAAGCCAGATCCTCACTTGTTGCAGTTGAAGCCATGGCACACGGACAGGATGATGATGAGTATGAGCGCGATGATTATGCCCAGAACGATGAGCTTGATCTTCATATTCTGTAGCCACATCTTCCTCCGCACCTGTGTGCCCTGCTGTCTGAAATCTTGTGCCTGCAAACCAGCGTTCGAATTGTCATGAGATACAGCTATTAACATATTTGTATGTATGAATGAAGTATTGTAACACATTTAATTCTTTAATAATATTGAGCCAGTATTACTTTATGTAGTAACACTTTCAGGTTTTAATACCAACAGCTGCTAGTTGCAGTCAGTTATAGGAAGAGCTAAGGCAAACTCAAGGATCAATATTATTCGCTATCTTTTTTTTGCAAAGTAATTCTTCGTCTCACTTTTTTTTTTGCAAAGTAGTTCTTTGGCTATCTATTCGACATGAGTGAGATAACATGGATGGTAGGGGCACATGTCACCAATCAACTTTCACCAGCACTTTTGCAAGACTGCCCCAGTGTATATAGTATCCATTGTGCATAATTGTGGCAGTCAAAATTGAACAGGTATATTGAGGTAACTTTCAACAGGAGTAGTAATCTAGATGCATATCACCTTATAACACATAATGTAGTAACTTCGGATATTGGCATCTGCCTAGAAGCTTGTTAGTCATTTGACCAAAAACTGTTGGTGGCAATCATGTGTGCCATGACGTGAATGTACTGTCTAAAATTACCCATATTCTAGCAACTAAGATGTTTAAACTAACGAAAATACAGCCATCCATATTGTTATCATAGTTATGTTTCAACAAACAAGAAAGATATAGCCCTTGTGGCGTGCTTTAAGGGACTGACTGGAACAAGAATTAAGAACTCCAGACAATAGTACAATACACATGTCTCGTACCCTCACTGGGATAGATTCAAGCAAACTTGTATCGATACTTTCTCTTCAACATATTAAGTACTTGTCACTTAGATATTGCGAGGATTGCTAGGCAGTATTTCCATTAACAAATACAATAATACCAGAGATTAAGCAAAGTATATTAAACCTGAGAACGCAGGTTTTCAGTTTTATCAACAAGCAGTTCAATCTTCTCACCACGGTCAAGAACCTGAATTCAAAATTGTAGTTCAGAATTAGAAACAACTTGAAAAGTATTGTGACTTTCGAACAGAAAATGTACAGTTCCTCGGGATGAGTTATACTTTAATACAATACCTTCTCAATGTTTTCCATCATAACTCCTTTGACTTCCGAAACTTGGGCTTTAACCTTGGCAAGCTTGTTGATCTCCTCAGGGTTGTCGACACAGTACTGCATGTGCTCTTTAAGTTTCGATCTTCAACATTAAATAAACAAATGTTAGTCATGACCAAATGGAGGCAGGGAGCATCAGCGTCACATGTTGCTTAAATATAGTATAAGCAGTACAAAGAATATACCCAAACTCTCGGTTGAGGCTGCTTGCTCCAGCAGTAGCTGCCTTCCCACCACCATATCTTTTGGTGAAATCATCCTTAACTCTGTCCAGAAAAGCAATGGGGGTTTGCCGCCCAACAGACTCAACAGCAACCACACAGTACGCTGCAAGAAAAAAAATGTCAATGCATACTAAGAATTCAATCCTCCATTCAGAGATATAAGACATATTTTGACTGTCCGAGTGCAAGTTTTGACCATAAATTTCTTATACAACATTTTCTCAACAAATACAAAATCATAGCCACAGAAAAATGTTTTGGAATACAAATCTAATAGTATCAGTTTTCTCTTGCATAACTGACATATTATTGGATTAATTGTTGGTCAAAGCTTTGATTTGTAAAGTTACCATTCGCCTTATATTTCTGGATGGAAGGAGTAGGTGCCAGAGAAAGAAACGTGAATATTTTTTCGAAAATGGGTGTATCATGGATTCATTTTCAGTACAAGTGCACAACTAAATGCTGAAAAAAACTTTTGGGCCTGGTGATTCATTGTGTACACAGACTTCTACAACCCGCTCCTTTAACTGCACCCTAATTCCATCAATCAACCATGTATTTAGAGCATAACTAGTAGAAATGATTAGTTGCACATTAATTACAATGTAGTAAATGGAGAATCAATCGAGCTACATAGCCGTGACGCAGAATAACAACCACAGAGATGACACAGACAATGTGTACTAAATGGAGAATCGATCAAGCTACATAGCCGTGACGCAGAATAACAACCACAAAGATGACACAGACAATAGCTACTACAATCACCTAAAAGCATGCATAACAGCAAGCCCAACATGTAGGCACGCAAATCTCCCTCGCCAATCCCTGATCTGCCAAAGTTGGCGATAGATGCCTCAGACAACGAAGATATACACGATATTAAAAAAAAAAGGCACCTCTGTAAATGCAAAAACTCCTATATATTCTCCTAACATGCCCAAGAATAGCGATGACAATACGTCCTCTCCCTTCCAACTCCAAAGTACATCTCAACCTGAACTGGACCGTAGTCTGGTACCTTGCTTGGTAAGCAACAACCCACGCAAATCCAAAATACTTGAGATAAACCTAGTTAGGCAGATCGAGCGAGATCTACGCGCAGGGGAAACCCACATAGAGCACGCAACACTTCAGATTCAGATCTAGGCAGAGAGGCGCGGGACCGATCGGGATCAAGGAGGGAGGAGGGGCACTCACTGAAGCCGTCCTCGACGAGGTAGTTGAAGGTGTGGCCGTCGCAGTTGTAGGTGAACTTGTTGTTGCTGGAGGGGAGCTTCTGGAGGCATTGCGCGGCGATGGTGGTGAAGTTGCCGGTGAACTCCGTGTACTCTGCCAGCACCACCGTGCCGCGCGCCACGAACGCGTAGATCAGCGACTGCTGCCCCATGGCCCTCGCCTCGCCCTCCTCCCTATGCTTCTACCTCTCCGTTCCTCTCTTCTCCGCCGCCGCGGACGCCTGTCGAGTGCTGTAGCGCGCCGGTGTCGGAGACGCTCGGATGGGGACGGCGGAGCGAGGCGTGGTGAGAAAGGGAGAGGACGGGGGAGAGAGAAAAGGGGCAACGGGAATGGTGGGCGAGGTGCGCGTGGAAAAAGGGTGAAAGAAGTCGAATTCGAGGTGGGTGGGGACGAGTGGGAGTTTTGCGCCGAAGTCCTCGGTGCCTCGCACTATTTCAAGAATAAACCCCTGTTGTGCCATGTTTGTATTTCGGAAAATTCTCACACCATTTTCTATTGTACTGGACAAATTTGAAATTTTTCATACCATTTCAAATTGTACTGGACAAATTTGAAATCGTATATGTGTGCACACACGTCCGGCCATGTTTGTGGATAGGAGCTTGCCACCCCTCGTTTGGACATTCATATTCAAACCCTTATTTTCATGCAAAACTACACCCCACATGTTTCTCTTTGGGTCCACTCAATTAGCCACGTGACAAAAAACAGCTACATGGCCGGTTCGTGCCCAAAATGCTCATAGTAAGTGATCGGTGACCGCTTTTCACATTTTGTGAGATGAGTGAATTATCTCCATCGGGAATCTGGTGACGTTGAAGTTATTTGACAATGTCAGTGAAGTGGTAGCCATTGATTAGAAGTTTGATGGAGATGGTATGCAGCATGTAATATGCATTCAGTGCACTTGGCAAGTAGGATAGGCTCGTGCCGGGTTTGTTGGTGTGGAGGTGCTCAAGAAAACCATGGCAATAGGATGTGGGCTGGAGGGCGATCGCTAGAAACAGAAAGGTCGTAATTGGCGAGAAAAGAGCTTTTGAGTTGGGGATGTGGACCCAAGAAAGCCATTGCATTGCTTCCTCTAGCGATGCGGGCAGAACTGACAAACAAATTAGAAGACCAAGAGAACTGATGAGAGAAAGACTACACACCGTTGGGAAAGAGGTATATAAAAAACATAACTAAGTTAACATGAGGGAGATTAAAATCTGATCACCAGTTCACCTATGTGTCTCGAAACTAAAAACTTACAACACGAAAGGTGAGTTGAACGACGAGATGAAGTTAGTTGTTAAAATAATTTTCAAAAGATGGACCATGTACAGTGAATTAAAAAAACAAATTAAAAAGGCTTCACACATAAACACGAAACTGAAAATTAATGGTTAGCGAACTTGGAACCGATTGCGAGAATGGAATGAAATCGTCGACGTGCATCATTTTCATGTAGATCTTATCTTGAATTGAAGCACATGTGTCCTTATTAGAAGAGTCGAGGTGAAGAGAGTAACGAAGATGAAACAAATCACGTGCAAGACGAGTGGGAAGGTGCGGTCCTTATTCGACGCTCTGTCCAAACCAAAATAGGTTGATTCGGACCTTCCGCTTAAACTAGGTGGCTCGAGTCACACCTCTAACCTTTTGATGAAACTTCATCCTAAAATAAACATTTTAATAATAATAATAATATAATCTAACCCTTTTTCATGCCGCTAAACATGCTGACATTAAGGTTCATGAGGTAACACCTGAGCCGTTGGTTGTACCAAAGCCATACAACCAAAGCTACAACGATTTCAAGGTCATACTGCCAAAACCCATGGTGGTATCCCATTCAACCTTAGCGTTCGAAGATGTGGCGGTAACCAAAATGGTTAGATTTGATTAATCTTGTTGAGCACTTTGTTGTCAAAAAGGCCGATCTAGGCTGACAAATGCTGGATTTTTGCACTAGATAAAAAAACATAGTTGGGATCCGTGCGGGTAACCCAAGAATTCCATGGACGTTACAAGACAAGAAAGGCATAGTCATCCACTTAGGGACTCACTAGAGACTCGTTGGATTAGAGAATTTATGAACTTTGCAGGATTCTAATCTAAAGGATTTTTCTAGAAAAGTCCTTCGGATTATAGTCCGAGGTCCCAACTCCCAAATTCGTATGAAATCTATTAACATGCTCTCCATTTAATATGAATCTCAACATTAGCTTAAAGCTTATTTATTTTTTGTTTGAGAAGTCCAGTACACATACACTATCTCTCTTTACTCTCTCTCCTCAATCCTGCCAAATTCCTGCTTTTGATTCATGTGGACCATGCCACCAGCTGAAAAATATCTCAGAAAATTCCCATATTTTTAAATACTATAGGATTTTTTTTCATCATGCATGACACTCCAATCTGCTATTTCTGTTGCTACGTTTCTAAATCTGCAATTCTAGAAAAGAGGGGTCGATGTTGCTGCTGCTCATGTCTATCGTCGTTGGATCACACGCGGCTGGCAGTGTAATCAAGCGAGGGAAAGCAACCATCAGTCACGACCTACGAGAGACAACTGGACATTGCTTTCCGTGCACGTACGGCCGTTTGTTTGAATAACCATGCCATCAGCCCATGTGGCGACATCGTTAGCTGTCTCCTCGCTTCCGAGATACGGACGGTGCCTCGCTTCCTATTTTTTTGTTAATTTTTTTCTGTTTGATTGATTGATCCGGTTGGTTCAAGTTGCATATTGCTTTTAAATTTTTTTTTTGTGAACGGTCATTGCTTAATTAGTGTAGTGGTACATGCATCAGATATCAGAAACTCATGCCTTGTTTGTGAGTACTCATCTGATTTGTTTTTGCCGGGAGCAGTTGCACATATAACGCCTTATAATTATTAAATTATAATATCCTCTTTTAAGATATATGACTTAAATGCGACTTAACTATAATTTCTGTTTTTTTACTAATACAAGAAATAGTGAAACTTTTATCCCAACTTAACAAAAGTGAACATCGAAATAGAGACGTGCTCTCTGATCCTAATAGCGAGGCACCCGTGCCAAACAAAGCAGCTCACACTAACTTTTGTTGCCTTTCAGCTCATCTTTAAATACACCAACTTCACTCTTTAAATATCAAACATATTGACTAGTACTCCTTCTGTATCATAATATAAGATGTTTTAGAAATTTCTATACGGACTATATACGGAGTAAAATAAGTGAATCCACACAATAATTACGTCTATATACATCCGTATGTAGTTTACATGCAAAAAAACTAAAACATCTTATATTATGATATGGAGAGAGTAGTGGGGATATTATGAGCGCGGCGATATGGAGGCCGAGCTCCACAAAGCTCGGTTTCCAAAAAAAATGAAACCGCAAATTTTCGTTATGAAACAATCTGAAAAAGGTCATAGTTGTAGATAATATATTGATCCATCATTGTGAAAATTTTGAAGACCAACTTCGTTGTATTCTGACCTGGCGAAAAAAAGACAAATCGGCATCTGAATTAGTGAACAGTGCACAGTCTGAAATTTTTGAAATTTTACCAGATTTGTCTATTTTGCGTAGCTCATAATAATACGAAATTGGTTTTGAAATTTTTCACAGAGATGGATCAATGTATTATCTACAAGTTTGTTTTTTTTCAGAATTTTACAAAACCAAAATTTGTGGTTTTTTTTTTTGGAACCGAGCTCCATCGACCTCCATTTGCACTTTCCGGGATATTACTAATTATTAATTCCCTACTTGTATTTATCGGTCTGAGGACTTCTGTACTCCACGTGTTGAGCCATATTAGATCTTAGCTAGCTACTACTACAATGATGTGGTACTAATTAAAACTAAGTGTAACTAATCGCAATGATGATCATTTCTCTGGTTACTAAATTAAGTATGCTCCCTTTGTAGGGAGCGTGGAACAAAAGCAACGATCCCAAACACGATCTATATATGGTCCTTTTGCCATGTGCCGTACCTCAGCGGTAGGAAACCAAGGACACGACGCTTTCATTTTTTACCATCTCCGAGAGGAATAGTGGGTTCTCTCTTTGTTTCAAATTAGTTAATTTAAATTTGTCTAAATATAAATGTATTTAGACATGTTTTAGTTTGTAGATATATCTGTTCTAGAAAATGCTACGTCAAGTAATTCGGTACGGAGGAAGTATATGAATGCATCACTTCACCATGATGCATGAAATCAAAAGTAGATACATTGGCGGGTATCTGTGTTTTTTTTCCAAAAAGAAGGACCGGTATCTACATCGATTAATGCACATGGCCATATATTATTGATTATTAAACAATGTCAAGCAAAAGCAGACATCATAACAATTGCCTAACAAAAAGGTAATGAAAATGAGAGCCTCACCGCGGAACACCTACAAGGGGTTTTCACCATTTGGTTCACCCATTTGGGTCATCCATGTTCACGATGGCTCCCAAGGATGACATTACCTAGGATCTTACACCCTTCGCAGCTACACGACGACTTCAGCATATGAACTCGAACGTAATAAGGTTATTGTGGGGAATCTGTTTTGACTCATAGGTGTAGATGTACCCACTAACAAAAAAAGCTATATTTTAAAATGTCAAAAAATTACAAACAAAATTTTCAGATATACTCCATACATAGACATTCTATGTTTGGACACAAAGTTTCGTGAAAAAAAAACAAACATTTTATGTGGATTGTGTAAAAAGACAAATTTTGTTGCTCCAAAATGAGTTTTTGCCAGATTTTTTTTTGTCTTTTTTTCCACAAGCTACAAAAAATGTCTTTGTGTCTGAACATAGAATGTCCAGTTTTTTTGTTTTGGATTTTTTGACATTTTGAAATGCATTTAAAATGTATTTTTTATAACGGGCGCATCTAAACCTATGAGCCAAAACATTGTGTCCGGTTATTATCACCTTATTTAGGCCAAACATTAGAAATAACTGGGCACCATTGAGATGCAATTTGTTGCTTGGTTAATTATAACATACATGTTAGGACTGTTGACTGGTTTCAACATAGGAGTTGGCCGGATTGTGGGTTATGTCAACTTTGTAAAAGAGAATAAGAATCCGCTACTCACATCTGGATCTATGTTGTAGTGCGCCCCTCGGGCTCGGCGCAGTTGCACATATAACGCCTTATGATTATTAGGATCAGAAACTCATGCCTTTTTTGTGAGTACTCATCTCATTTCTTTTTGCCCGGAGCAGTTGCACATATAACGCCTTATGATTATTAAATTATAATATCCTCTTTGAAGATCTATGATTTACATGTGACCTAACGATATTTTATGTTTTTCTACTATAATACGAGAAATAGTGAAACTTTTATCCCAACTTAACGAAAGCGAACATCGAAATGGAGACGTGCTCTCTGATTCTAATAGCGAGGCACCTGTGCCAAACAAAGCAGCTGACACTAACTTTTGCTGCTTTTCAGCTCATCTTTAAATACACCAACTTAATTATCTCTTTAAATATCAAAACACATTGACTAGTAGTGGGGATAGTACAATTATTAATCCTCTACTTGTATAATTGTATTTATCAGTCTGGCGACTTCTGTACTCCACGTGCTGAGTAGCTACTACTACAATGATGTGGTACTAATTGAAACTAAGTGTAACTAAACGCAATGATGATCATTTCTCTGGTCACTAAATTAAGTATGCCCCCTTACTAGGGAGCCTGGAACAAAAGCAATGAGCCCAAACACGATCTATCAATGGTCCTTTTGCCATGTGCCGTACCTCAGCGGTAGGAAACCAAAGGACACGACGCTTTCACTTTTTGCCATCTCCGAGAGGAATAGTGGGTTCTCTCTTTGTTTCAAATTAGTTAACTTAGAATTGTCTAAATACGGTACAGTATATGAATGCATCACTTCATCATTATGCATGAAATCCAAAATAGATACATTGGCGGGTCTCTGTGTATTTTTTTTCCAAAAGGACCAGTCTCTGCATTGATTAATAGTTTAATACACATGGCCATATATTATTGATTATTGTAAATAATATCAAGCAAAACCAGACATCATAACAATCGTCTAACAAAAAGGTAATGGAAATGAGAGCCTCACCGCGGAGCACCTACAAGGGGTTTTCACCATTTGGTTCACCCATTTGGGTCATCCATGTTCATGATGGTTCCCAAGGATGACATTACCTAGGATCTTACACCCTTCGCAACTACACGGTGACTTCAGCATATGAAGTCGAATGTAACAAGGTTATTGTGGGGAATATGTTTTGACTCATAGGTGTAGATGTACCCACTAACCACAAAAACTGTTTTTTTATATGTCAAAATTACAAACAAAATTTCAGATATATATCAGGACATAGACATTCTATGCTTGGACACAAAGTTTCATGAAAAAAATATTATATGCATTGTGTATAAAGACGAAATTTTTTGCTCCAAAATGAGTTTTTACGAGACATTTTTTGTCTTTTTTCCACAAGCTACAAAAAATGTCTTTGTGTATGAACATGGAATGTCCAGATGTACATCGAATTTTTGTTTTGGATATTTTGACATTTAGAAGTATATTTAAAATGTGTTTTTCATAACGGGTGCATCTAAACCTATGAGCCAAAACACCGTGCCCTTTTATTGCCACCTTATTTAGGCCGAACATTAGAAATAACTGGGCACCATTGAGATGCAATTTGTTTGCTTGGTTAACTATAACATACATGTTTGGACTGTTGATTGCCTTCAACATAGGAGTTGGCCGGATTGTGGGTAATGTCAAGTGTGTAAAAGAGAATAAGAATCCGCTACTCACATCTGGATCTATGTTGTAGTGCACCCCTCGGGCTCGGCGCGCGTCAATCACTTTACGCTTTTTCCGCCTCTCCTCAAAATACAAGTCTCGCTGATTTCTCCAAAGTTTTGGTACCAATATAGATTTAAAGCCTTAAATATGGTATTGTATTTTATTTTCAATATAATATGTTGTTTTTGTCTAGTTTCTTACCATTGATAATTGAGTTTAAATTCTAATACAAATTGTGCAACCGAGCAAAAATAGGCTTTGACGAAATAGGCTTGCGCCCCGCTATATTAATATAGCAACCACCCGATACAACTTTGAGATCACTGCTGTGGCCAACAGCACAATCAAGCCCAAAAGAAAAGAAAGCGAAAAAACAAGAGAAAACAATGCCGACATTGGCGGATCCACGAAAACAAAAGTGACTCGCAACCGCTGCGTCCTCTCCAGCGGATTCCCACCACGATTCCAGCACTCCGAATCGCCGTGTACCAAGCAACACCTCCAAGAAGGTAAACGACGACGCGCTGCTGCCCGGACTGGTCCTAGGGTTTCCCCCGGTACGCGACATGTAGTGGGAGGGATACATCCGACGCCCTTCAAGAAGGATCAGCGACACTCACGAGCATCAACGCATCGGTGTCAAGATGACAGGGATTTCTCCCGATCCCCCCCCCCCCCAAAAACCACATCTGAGGACAATTCGAAGCGCTCCACCCATCTTGCCGCCCACCAACAAACGCCACCACAGAATTGAAGTCACCATCGTCGTATCACCATGGCAAGAGCTGTGCGGCCGACCGAACTGAGAAGAACCCACCATAGACAAGAGGGGCAGTATCACACCCGCGCGGGAGGGACCATCCTCCACCGCCATAGACGGTAGCCGACCGGACGAAACAGGCAAGAGCACACCAGGCCACCATTGGAGCCGGAGGGCGGCAGCAACACAGCCACCTGGAGGACATCCTCCACCGCCATAGGCGGGTGCCGACCGGACGCGGCAGCAGAGACACACCAGGCCGGGCAGGCCCGGCCGGGCCCTGGATGAGCCCGTGAAGTCTCCGCCGCCACGCTGCTGCACGTAGGCCAGTGTCACCGCCATCCTCTAGTTCAGCTCCAAAAGGCCCGGCCGGACCCAGCCGGGTACGTGAAGCTCCCGCCGCCACGCTGCAGCAGGCGCGGCGTCGTCGCCGTCACTCCCGTCACCGGCTTCGGAACTCACTCAAACCGGGTGGCAGGGTCGAGCCTAGCCCGCCCTGACCCAGATCGAGCCCGACGGGCCCAGATCTGGGCCTGCAGGGCCCTGGTCAACGCGCCCATGGCCACCACGCCACCAACGGCGGCGCCACCGCCGCCCTCACCACCCGCAGCGTAGGGAGCCTGTAACAGCCCCGGATTAGTACCCTAAAATAGGGGCCAAATTTTCACTTTTTGCTTTGCATTGCATCATGGCATACAAAGTTAAATTGCTAATTTTAAAATAAAGCAAACCCTGGACTTTAAAACAAAGGGAGCAAACCCTTCCCAGATTTTTCCAAACTAAAGGCTTTGCCCAAAATGACCAAATCAAATTAACTTGAACTTCCAAATTGTTCAGGAAGTTTCAATCACCCAATTATAATTATTTGGTAAGGGCAAATTCTTAACAAGCAAATAAATAATTTTGAGAATTCAATTTGGCTTAATTCAATTCCTAATTTTGAAACCAAGTTAAACCTTCCAAAAATTCAAACTAAATTCATGGGGGGCTTCGATGTCATTGTTAGAGCCTCCATTAATATTTTCATGATTTTTGGAAATAATTAAGGGCTTCAAATAAATCTATTTTGCAAATTGTCAAAAATGACCATAATGCAACACCTGAACAAATATGGACCTAAGCATTTTATTTTTGGGGCACAAATTTTTATGGAGGTACAAAATGTTATGGGGAGCCTCTGTGAATTTTTCCCAGTTTTTATAAATGTTGTTTAGTGCCTGAATAAAATCAATACTTTGCTCCTGGTTTTGTTTTTGGAAAAGAAAAGGGAAAAAGATCAAACATCTGACGGGTGGGCCACCCCTGTCAGCCTCTCCTATCACCCTCTTCCTCACTGTGCCGCCCATGCCGCTCTGCCGCCGACGCCGTTTCCTGTCGCCATGCCGCTGTGGCCCGCTTCGCTGGATGAGGAGGACCCCTCCCCACGATGCCGGCCTCTCGCTCTCCTTCTCCCCTTCCCACCTACTCCCCGCTCTCTTCTCTCTTGAGTTTTTCTACGAACAAACCCTAGCGGCCGGCCGCCGCTCGCCGCCGTCGATGGAGAGCCTGCTGAGCAGATCGACGACCGCCCATCGCTCCGCCTCGATGTCGGCTAGCTCCTCGTCCGAGGAATCGAAGAGGAGCCCCGAGAATCGCCGTGCCGCCCGTTTTTCTTCCTCGCCTCCGGCCGAGGCTCGCCGCAACGCTGCCGCCGTCCTCCGACCACCTCCGCCTCCGACGAGCATGAAACTGCGCTCAGGGTGAGCCTCCCGTCCCCCTGGACACCTTCCTACTCTCCCTCTCCCTCCCGTTCGTCCTGGCACCGTAGACCGAGCCGTTGCCGCCGCCGTAGCTCACCGCCGGGGCACATCCCGGCGACCCATAGGTTCTTGGCGCCGCCACCCGCTTCCCTGAGAGGCGCCGAGTGCAGTGTCGTCCCTCCCCGCTCCCGCTCGCGTTCTTCCTCATCTGTGCCGTGCGCTCCCGCCGCCGGCCAGCGCGCGGTCACCACGCCGGCACGCGCCGGTCGTGGCTTTGACCAGCACGCGTGCGTGCTCGCCCGGCCTGGCTCTCGGCCTGGGCCGACCGTGAGGCCGGCTCCCTCGGGCCACAGCCCGGCTTGGCTCCGGACTGGGCCGGCTCTGAGGCCGGCCTCCTCTGGCACTAGCCCGGCCTACAAACCGGCCTGGGCCGACCAGTGGGCCGGCCTGCACAGTAAAAGCAGAATATGTTTAAATTGAATTAAATCAATAACTTTTTAAATGTTGCTCCAAATTTGGCGAATCAAATACCGTTTTGATCAGGAAAACAAACCCTACAATATGAAATCATTGTGACATTATTTTGAACCCATATTTTTGCTGTTTATTTAAGATTTCCTAAAATGGGCTAAATAATACCGATTTTGAGAAATTTATAAGTTATTAAATATTGATCCAAAAATTATGAATAAAATATCAATGTGATCCACACCTCAATTGCTATCAAAGTATGCACTTATCACATCATGATCACAAATTCTTCTTGATGTTATTCATAATTTGATTAAATGAACTAAATTCAATTATTTAATTAATTCGTCATTTCTTCAACGGTGCTCCGAAAATTACAAATAAAGTACCAAAATGATCAGAATGACAAACCCTACCCATTACATGTCATGTTCATGCATATTGAGCCACTTCTCTAATAATTTGCTAATTTATAAAGAATTGTGGTCATTAAGAAAAATATGGGGTTGTTTCCAAATAATTGCGCTAATTATTTGGAACTCCATTTAATTTGTTAAATAAATTAAATGGTTTTGTCTTTGCATCAAATGGACATGTGATACGTCTCCGACGTATCTATAATTTCTTATGATCAATGCTTGTTTTCATACCATTTGCTACATGTTTTGTTTACATCTTATAACATTTTTATGCATTTTTGGAACTAACATATTAACAAGATGCCCCAGTGCCAGTTCCTGTTTTCTGCTGTTTTTCCGTTTCAGAAAAGTACTTAAGGAAATATTCTCGAAATCGGACGGGACAAAAACCCAGGATCTTATAATTTCATCACGCACACGGAGTCCAAAGGGGAGACGAAGACGCACCAGAGGGCGACCACACCCTAGGGTGGCGCGGCCCACCTGTCTGCCGCGCCACCAGGTGGTGTGGCCCCCTCGGGCCTCCACCGACGCCGCCCTTTCGCCTATATAATCCCCCCAATGAGAAAACCCTAAGTACCGGATCAAAATTCCAGAAAAACACCCATCGCCGCCGCCGTCGTCAACCCTAGTTCGGGAGGGTTCTGAAGCTCCCCCCGGCACCCTACCGGAGAGGGGAATCATCGCCGGAGGGCTCTACACCACCATGCCCGCCTCCGGACAGATGAGTGAGTAGTTCATCCTTGGACTACGGGTCCATGCAGTAGCTAGATGGTAGTCTTCTCCTCTTGTGCTATCATGTTTAGATCTTGTGAGCTGCCTATCATGATCAAGATCATCTTATTGTAATGCTACATGTTGTGTTTGCTGGGATCCGATGAATAGAGAAGTACCTTGTGATGTTGATTATTGATATTATCATGTCTATGTTATTTGTGATCTTGCATGCTTTCCGGTACTTGTAATTGCCTTGATCAAGTAGTTGCTTGTATCTCCAAGAGGGAGTATTTATGCTAGATAGTGGGTTCGGTCCCTGTGTGCCTTGGCTTGAGTGACAGAAACATATAAGGACGGGGGAGTTCCGTTGCTACTAGGGAGTAAACTTTATGCACAGTTCTTCATGCAATTGTCTGTTGCTTGCAACTTAATACTGGAGAGATTTTACGGTATGTTATCTCAAAGGTGGACTATTTAGGCATAGGTGTATGCTTGGAACAGCTATCTATGTATTTTGTCGTAATGCCCAAAGCATCTCATATAGACATCATCATCCTCTGTATTATGCAATGTTCATGCATTGTCATGCATTCTCTATTCTGTCAATTGCCCAGCTGTAATTTGTTACCCAGCATGTGTAGTATTTTATTTATGGAGAAGACACCACTAGTGAACTGTGGACCCCGGTCTATTCTTTTACATCTGCAATTAAATCAATTGCTCTACTGCTTTCATTTACTGCAAACAAGCTTCCTTCCACACATACATTTAATCCTTTGTATTCAGCAAGGCCGGTGAGATTGACAACCTCACTGGTTCGTTGGGGCAAAGTAGTTTGATTGTGTTCTGCATGTTCCACTGTCTCCCCTGCAACAGCTCTTTTTCTGGCACCGTTGCTGTCAACACGCCAAGCACATTTTCTGACGCCATTGCAGTTGTGGAGAACCTTCTGAAGCATTCCTCACTCCTACTGGTTCGATAACCTCGGTTTCTAACTGAGGGAAAACTTGCTGCTGTTGCTCCTCAAACCTTCCTCTTGGGGTGCCCAACGAAGCGTGATTGATTAACACCTCTCGCGCTATCAACATGTCATCATGTGATTGCGCATTGCAACTTGTGTTCTTGTGATTTATGTGTTCTTTGTCTTTCTTTTGGGTATCGATAGATTTCGGAGTCGAGGTTAACGCTACTTACCCCGACGAGCAGTACTTCACGCCCGGGCAGCAAGGCAAGAGATAACCTAACCTTCTTGGCATTCTAGCATCCTATGTTTTTATAAACTTATTTTATCCACCATAATATTGCATGCGATTCAAATGTCTCTTTGATCACAATATAGAGAATCCTATGATTGCATGTTTTCCCCGAGCCAATCACATGTATCCCTACCTATGAACCCTAGTGCTGATGTGTTGGCCGGATACGGAATATAATTGTTGGTTATATGCTTAGCCATGCTTAGAAATGCTTAGCTGAAATACTAGTTATTTCCGTTATTGAATTCCATAAATTATTGATGTTGATGGAATGATTCGGGCATGGTGGATAAATGTGATGCTTAATTAAATTGCTAAAGGCTTGGATGAGTTGCCCTCGGGGAGGGTGGTTTGCCTCATTCTTGCCGCCTAGGCTGAGAGTGCTTTTAGCTAGAACCAAGAACCGAGCGTGCTTCCATTGGTGGGTGTATGGGCGCCTTACTGACCGAATAATTTGTGAGGGGCTTGTCAAGGGTCCTCTAGTTTGCTATTTCCATTTGCGCGTGTGTGGTGTGGGTGGAAAAGAAACGAGGATGGTGGTGTTTAGGATGTGGCCGCGGGGCAGGGCGCTGGGAGCGCTGAACCTGTCCTTCCGCACACTGATGGTCCTTGAGTAAGCCTCATGCATTGTAAAGGTCTAACCGCGCCCGCTCGCCGGCCTTCCCCGGAAGAGGGCCAATCAGGTGAGCCGGACGGTACCAATGGGTAAAATAGTACACCCCTGCAGGGTTTAATCTTTTCGAAAAGCCGTGTCCACGGTTATGGACAAACTCTTGGGAAAGGCGGATTAGCTCATAGATAATGTTAACCTAATTGATATGGCAGCTAAAGGTTGCATAATCAACTTGTGATAAAGGTTCATTTCCTCGAGGGTGAGTCGAGGGAGTGCCTTTGTGTGAGATGAGTGGTGATGGTTGCAAGTAGGTTCGCCGAGAACCGAAGATGAAATGTTACTCTCTTACCCCTTTGTAAAACTATTCTGAGTAGACGAATGCCTTGTGTCATTTATGTTTCGGTTTATGAAAATTAGCTTTATGCAAAATAAATACATATAAAGCTTTAGAGCCTCCGTCAGTCATTGGGCCTATATCGCCCTACTAAACTTGCGAGTACATCGTACTCAGTCTCTGACGAGATGTGGACTCGGCAAATCCCAAGGTTGTATACCCCGGGTTGATTGAGGGGGAGAGAGTAGGAACGCTGGTGATCACGACGGCTAACAGGGGGCGAGTTTACCCAGGTTCGGCCCCTCGAGATGAGGTAAAGACCTACTCCTGCTTGTCTGGTATTATTGAGGTGGCTACAATGGCGAGATGGCAATCTCGCTAGGGTTTGCCTGTGTGTTTCTTGACCTAGGTGGCGCACAGGCCAGGTCTCGGGTGGACGGTGCGGATTGCACATTACAGAATAAAGAAAGCCATCACCGGCCTAACCAGCTACTTGGGCCACACGGTACACTTCATGGGCTTCAATGGGCTTCAATGGCGTGACCCAGGTACCACCACCGTGGGGTACCCGAAAGGTAGCCCCACGACAGTAGCCCCCGAGTGCTTAGTCGAATCGCAGAGTCGAGTAAAGGACTCCTTCCTCCGGGCACGCCACCTGGTTCCTTTACTAGTCGACCTTCGGCTGCAATTGTCTTGAATAATCGGGTGCGCCTCATGATCTTCTTGATTCGCCAATTTTCGACTGTCGTTGTCCTTAGTCACCGGGTGCGCGAACAGCGCTCCCGATGGGAGTAGCCCCCGAGATTAAGCTGAATTGCTTGCAATTGAGGTTAAACTCAATTTTTCTTCAGTCGAAAAGTCCGCTCCCGATGGGAGTAGAAAGATGACTCGAAATCCCCGAGTCAAAACTGGCCTTGCTCGACTTACTTTGTACTCAGCCTTGATGGCCTACTGAATTGACTTAAACTCAGCTCTAAAAGCTTACTGGTTGTTCATCCACTCGAATGATGAATACGGGTGTCATCGGCTTTGTAAAGCTTACTATGTACTTGTCTCACTCGAATGGATTATCGAGTCGACTCAGCTCTCAGAGCTTACTGATCCTTGTTGCACTCGAAAAAACTGTCCGGGTGCTCCATCAGCCCGTTGGCTTACTTGATACGCCTCCGCTGATGACGTCAGGGCTGACGTTTTCGGCGTGCTCTGCATCCGATGGGACGTAACAGAGTGGTCCCAGCGTCAGTATTGACTATTCTGACCGTTGGGCGCGAAATTTTCGTGGTATGATGATGGCGCCTCGATTCCCGCGCGTAGTGGGCGTCGTGGGCGGCGACGGTTGCTATCTCCGCGCGACGCGTGGACGGCCAGATGTTGCCTCGAATTGCCGCTTCGTGGAGGACGGCCAGGATGAACTGACCCCGCAGTATATAATTTTCACCGCGGTGGGGAACAGTTCACGCCATCCTCATTTCGCCGCCATCTCCTCTGCTTTCTCCTCCAGTGCTGCTCCTCCATTGCTGCCCTTGCGCCCAGTTCTCCAGAGCTCTCTCCACTCTCCCGAGCGAAGATGGGCTTGAAGAGAGCGAAGAACACCGAGGGCACCGCCGCCGATGTGGACATGAAGAAGGTGGAAGGCGACTGGGTGAAGTCGTCGGTGAAGAAGACCGATCTCGAGAGCCTCCGCGCTCAAGGGCTGCTGCCGCCGGCGGACCAGGCGGCCGTGCGCGCTCCGGGAAAAGAGGTACTCCCCTCTCCTCGCGATGGGGAACGCGTTTGCTTCGTGGAGTTCCTTCCACGGGGTTTCGGGTTCCCCATCCATGATTTTGTTCGTGGTCTCATGTTCGCTTATGGGATTCAGATCCACGATCTGACTCCCAACAGCGTCTTGAGCATCGCGAGCTTTATCGTGCTCTGCGAGTGCTTTTTGGGAATCTCTCCCAACTGGCTTCTCTGAAAGTCTCTGTTCCTCGTTCGCAAGAACGTTGGGAAGTCGAAGCAGGTCTACCCAGTCGGCGGCTTCAACATCCAAGTGCATGGCGACACCACGTTCTTCCAGATGAAGAAATCCTACTCCGTCCAGAATTGGCGGAGGAAGTGGTTCTACGTCAGGTGCGACCAAGAAGGCCTTCCCGACTTCGCGGCTGACCGCGCGTTGCAGAAGACGAAGGCGTGGACGCACCCGCTGTCAAAGGAAGACAGGGAGGCGACCAAACCGCTGCTGGCACTCCTCCGCGATCTTTTGAAGACCCTTGGTCGCGAGTCGGGTGGGGTGTACCTCATCGCGACCTTCTTCAGGCTCCGAGTGCAGCCACTCCGCCGCCGCGCCCAGCCAATGTGGGCGCGTGCATCCGGCGATGAACTTGGTGACGAAGAGGTCGAGTCGAAGGTGAGGAGCATCACCAGCCTCCGAGCCGCAGACACATGCAACGTCAAGTGCCTGGTGCAGCCATATGGCCTCGACAATCCTGTGCCTGAGGTAAGTGTCTTGAACCTTGCTCGTCTTGGGCTTTCTTCAGTCGAATCTTATTTCTTGACTCGAATTTTTTGACAGGGTCGCTCCAGCTTTGTTAGCCTTCCTCCGCTAATGGAGAACGGTCCTCACGCTGAAGCAGAGGTCGTGAAGGAGGACGAGGAGGATGACGACGAACTCCCTTCCGCCAACTCTCCGAGCGAAGAGGTGGAGGAGGATGATGAAGACGAAGAGCCGCTGCAGAAGCGGCGAAGGCGAAAGAGTGGCGAGTCCGCTTCAGCTTCATCACCCGCAAAGCAGGTGGAGGTGGAGGACGTGGATGAGGCGAGCGAGTCGTCTTCGGGTGCCAGGTACACGAGCGACCCAACAGAGCCTTTGTTCGCGCCTCCGCTTAGCTCTGCGCCACCGACTAGGTTCGCGAGATTGCCCTCCGTCTCCGTGGGGAGCGATGATGATCAGGACGTCACCAGGTTAGTCTTTCAGCCATCATCTTGTGTTGTCGAGTGCCCTTTTTTGCCTTTGCGAGTATTTGAATTGAATTATCCTGTCCCAGCAACCGCACTGGTGCTGCCGGTTCTTCGCCTCCAGAGACGGAGCATACTTCTGCTCCCGTGCTCGAGCGCACCGCGAAGGCGACCGAAGAAGAGCCGCAGGCGGGTGGCGCGTCGACCTTGAAGGTTTCGACCTCCTCCGTGCCAGAGAAGACTGCTGATGCGACCTCGGTGGACGCTGGATTGCTTGAGCATGTAAGTTTCTCTTGACTCAGTCTACAGGATCTGTATCGGGTGCGCGAACAGCGCTCCCGATGGGAGTAGCCCCCGAAGATGTGCGTGACTAGAATAGTCGGGCACAGATTGATATCTTGTTCTGTGCACAGCCGTTTTGTCGCCAACTGCTGGAGGGAGCCAAGGCCTTTTTGCGGATGGAGAAGGAGAAGGACCGACTCCATGCTGCTTTGGAGCAAGCTAACAATAAGTACTAACCCTTGTGTTCGAGTGGTGCTGCGACTGTCTTCATTATTGACTGCTCCGGTGATCCACAGGCGAGAAGGAGAGCCTGGCGAAGCGGGTCGCGGAGCTGGAGAGATCCCTGGGTGCAGCTCAAAAGCGTGAGCAAACCCGGGGTGATCTAGAGAAGACCCAGGTTGAGCTCTTGCTCACACTCGCCAATGCAATTGGAGGTAAATATCTCGGCTCATTGCCTACTTTGTCTTGTGTCGCTTTCTAATTTCTTACAAGTTTGGTCCTCTCTTCGTTGTTCAGAGCCGTGCGGAGGCGCTCCTCCGGAAGATACCTCCAGTGAGAATCTCGACCTGGAGAAAGCTGTTGGCTTTGTTGACCGCGCCTACGCGTATGCTTCGGCTGCGCTGCAGCAATCGTCGGCGGCGCTGCAGAAGTCGAAGGGTGCCCTGGCGAGTGTGCACCGGAGCATCTTCCCCGACCAGCCGTCGCCGGTCGATGTTGATGCGCTTGCGGCTCCGTTTGAAGGCGAAGTGACCACCCTGGCGGACTTCACGCGTGCTCAGACGGTACGCGGCTCAGAGCTCACTTTCCAGCTCCTACTTGGTCACCAAGTCGCAGGTGACTTTGAGAAGGTTGTCAGCGACTTCCCTCGGAGGCCTGACGGCAAGACCGCGTCCCTCAGCGGTGTGAAGGTGCAGGCGAGTCAGCTGGCTGAGAGGTTGATAGCCACCTTCGAGAGGAAGATCGCCAAGGCTAAGGAGTTGGCTGCTAGGAAGAAACGCTCTCAGTCAGAGTCTGCAATGTAGTTTCCTTTGTTTTAGGGTTCTTCTTTTGGTCTTAGCCTGTAATGAACCTTATAGTTTGCGGGTCTTCTGGCCGCGGGCAAGCTGATTCTGAAATGTGAATATGCGCCTTCGAGTCTTTTGTCATACTTTCTTCTAGAATGTGCTCTTTTCCTTGCTTGACACTGTCGAACTTGGCAGCCTGAGATGGGTGAGACTCCCGAGGTTGCTGGGGCCGCTGGTGTGAGGGAGGACGAGGATACTTCTTCGGCTGCACCCACTCGCCCTCGTCGTCAAGCTCCTCCAGCCCACGCGCGGAGCGCCAATGACCAACCGAGTGTTCACCTACATGAGGAACAAGATTGTTGAACTTGAGTCGAAGGTGAGGACCGCCGAGTTGGAGTTGGAGCGCTTGAAATCACGGCCTGCTGCGCCGTTCTCACAGCGTGAGGAATTCCTTCTTGGCCAGATAGACCTGATCAGTCGACAACTGCAAGGTTGGTCTTCTGACGCTTTGCTCTTGTTTCTTTATGCTTGTACTGTTCTAAGTGCTGGGTCTTCATGCAGATGTGAATGCTGACCGGAAGGCCGAGCAGGGTCGAGTGGACGAGCGAGTGGATAGAGAAGCCGCCGGCGACTCACTCGAGCAGGGTTGCTCTAACTCTTCTTCTTCACTCAGTGGGCGTCTCCGCCACTCGCGCTTGCGACTTCCATCTCCATGGTAGCTGCTGCCACCGCCCTGGTTGTACTGTCTTTCACTCTCACGGGGGGTTTCGAATCCCGCCGCTACTAACTCGATCGAGTCGTTGCCGACGTAACGCGGCTTCTTCTTCAGGCGCCCTTCTCGCCAGTTGCTAGGTCCTGCTTCTTGCCTCGGCGATCGTGGTGCATCACGGACAGAGTCTTCTCCATCTGCCCACTGGTTGGCTATCTGCATGAGCTCGATCATGTTCCTCGGCCTAAGCCTACCAAACTCTTCACGGAGGTCGCGGCGGTAAACGCCGTGCATGAATGCGTCCATTACCCTGTCTTCTGAGGTGGCTCCGTCCATGGTGTTGCGAAGCAAAGTCCACCGCTGGATGTACGAACGGAGTGGCTCGTCTCGACCTTGCTTGCACGCCTGGAGCTCAATAAGGGTTGTTGGCCTCGCGTATGTCCCCAGAAAGCTCTTCACGAAGGCGTTCCTGAACTCGTCCCAGGTGCTGAAAGCGTCCCTGGGCTGAGTGTTGAGCCACCCGCGTGCAGATCCTGTGAGCATCAACTGGATGTACTGCATGGCAGTAGTCGAAGTACCACCCTGACAGCTGCACGCGATGAGGTAGTCTTCCAGCCAGTCCCTTAGGTCTTGCTTCCCGTCGTACTTGGGTGTCTCCGCTGTTAGCTTGAAGCCTTTGGGCATCTTCGTGTCACGGATGTTGAAGCTGAAACATACGGCTCCACGTGGCTCGAAGCTGTCGTCGTCGTAGTCGTCGGCTTGTGCACTCGCCGCTCGCATCCGTCGACTGCGGTCCACCCTTCTCTGTGTGACGACGTTACAGACATCTTCGCCTGGCTGCGGCTGTCGCAGTCGAATTGGGGCTGGGTCTGCAAGTGGTGCGGGTTCACGATCGCGGCGGCCTCGATTCTCGTGCACCCTTTCTGCTGGTGCTGACTTTGCCAGGACTTCCTCGACTTCCCTGAGGGATTGAATTTGTCGCCTATGAAGGCGGGCATGGGCGTCACCCTCCGGCGGCTGTGTTAGTCGCAGGTAGGTTTCGACTGCCATGAGGGCCGAAGCGGGTGTCTTGGGGACGGGGATTCCGTCCGCATCCTCCGTCATGAATGACGACTCCAGATTGCGGGCAAGGTGGACGCGATCAGCCTCTGGCACCCGTGGCATGCGAGCCCTGTGACGTCCTCCTTGTGTGACTTCTTCCGATCCGGCCATGAACGAGTGTGCTGCCCTCCTGGCACTCGACGCGTCGGCTAATTCTTTGCGCCGAATCAGATCGGCCTTCTCTTGGCGGACTCGCTCGGACTCCTTCCAAAGCAAGTATTGGACCGCTAGTTGGTCTTCTCGGGGTTCATCTGGTGAAGGGAACGTGCCCTCGTCCACGTGCTTCATGGCCTTGATCGCCATCTCCCGAGTGATGGTGAGTCTTGTCACCCTGTCCGGCATGGTCACCTCCAGCGGGTATACGGGTTCCCCGCCGTTGGACCGTGCTGGGCTGGCCATATAAACTTGCGCGGGGTAAACCCGTCGAGTGGGGCTGATGCTCCCAGTCCTGCTTCCTTCGTCCGAGCTATACTCAGAGTCGAAGATCACAGCAACGTGGCGGGTGCCACGATCACTGCTACTGGCGACTCCGCGATGCAGAGGCGCGGTTGGCGTAGATTTTGGCTTTGTCCGGGGCGCGGACAAGAAGGTCGGAGTAGACTTGTTTTGCGCCGGGGTTGCGGTAGATGCGATTTTTCTGGTAACCGCGGGTGTGGTCACCGCAGTCGCCGCAGTCGCCGTTGACGCGGCCGTAGATGATGCTGACGCAGTCGAAGTAGGCGCGATTTTCACGGCAGTCGATGACGCGATCGCCGTGGCCGCAGTAGATGCGATCTTCGCGGCGGGTGAAGCCGCGGTCGGCGCAGTCGATGTAGAGGCAGGCGCATCCGTCGCACGCAACGTAGCCAGCGTGGGCCGAAGCGTTCCACGACTGTCCACCAGATAGCGCAGACTACCGAAGGTAATCCACGTGCTCTGCTGCAGCTCACCGTATGCCGGGAGATCCGTCGGCGAGTGCTGGACAAACTCGAGGAAGCCGGTGTAGATCGACTCCCTGGCGCTGATGCCGTTCTTCATTGCAGATGAGGCCGGCGCAACCATGACTCCAACGATCTGTTCTTGCCACAGACGGCGCCAATTGACGAGATGTGGACTCGGCAAATCCCAAGGTTGTATACCCCGGGTTGATTGAGGGGGAGAGAGTAGGAACGCTGGTGATCACGACGGCTAACAGGGGGCGAGTTTACCCAGGTTCGGCCCCTCGAGATGAGGTAAAGACCTACTCCTGCTTGTCTGGTATTATTGAGGTGGCTACAATGGCGAGATGGCAATCTCGCTAGGGTTTGCCTGTGTGTTTCTTGACCTAGGTGGCGCACCCTCCTGGCCTTTATATCACAGGCCAGGTCTCGGGTGGACGGTGCGGATTGCACATTACAGAATAAGGAAAGCCATCACCGGCCTAACCAGCTACTTGGGCCACACGGTACACTTCATGGGCTTCAATGGGCTTCAATGGCGTGACCCAGGTACCACCACCGTGGGGTACCCGAAAGGTAGCCCCACGACAGTCTCTCTTTGCTGCCTCTATGATTTTGTATTTCAGAGGAGGACGACACCGAGCAACTAGGTGGGTTCTACGTTGACGTCGACTAATAGTCTGGGGTTCCCAGGTGGCAGCTTGGGACCGTGGAACAAGCTGGCTTGGGTGATGTTTATTGTAGGCCTCTTAGGCCCTATCTTTGCTTCTTGTTGTTAGACAACACTACCCGCTTCCGCTTGTTGAATTGATGGTCTGTGACCTGTTGATGTGTAACATTTGTAATCTTCTCGTTATATGAGTTGCTATATGTTTTTGTGTCGTAGAGTCATGCAATGTGCCAGTTTGTTCCACAAGTCTTGATCTCTCTACTATACGGGGTAGCGATGTCTGTTGTGCAAAGCTCCTCTGTATAGTTTTGGGGTCGGGGCGTTACAGAGCCCCGCTGCCGCCTGAACGCACCTCCTGGCGCCGCGCCGCCCCGTGCGAGGGAGACACTGAGAGGGTGGAAGCAGAGGTCCGCCGCCGCCAGCGCCGCCCGGGACCAGCCCGGCGCCGCACGCCGACGATGGCGAAGGAGAAGAGCAGGGGAGGGAGCGCTTGCGAGGAAGCCGGTGGCGCGGCTGGTCGCCCGCACAGGGGGCGGCCAGTCGCGAGACGTTTCCTTTTCGGGAGGGACAATACGCTTTAGCATGGGATAGTTTTTGTATAATTACAAGCATTTGATTTTTGGGCCGGGTCTTCCTCTAACACCGTCTCTCCTACTATTTGACAGCGTGCATTTTGGGTCTTGTGGCCATAAACATGTCAGCGTTTTGATTTACCTGCTGATTTTATGAACTTACTCCTACATATTCTTAGGGTGTGTTTGGTTTGGGAACCAAGTATAATGGAATGTCATGGTTCTATTCTTGAGTAATGGGTTGATTCCATTCATGTGTTTGGTAGGTGAAGAAAAGTAGAATGGGTTGATTACATTCCTATGTTTGGTTGGAGAGTAAAAATGACAAGAATCTGGTTCCTCTCACCCTATGGTGAGTTTAACTTCCATATACACATGATGCAAATACTAGTGAACAAATGTGCTATTTCTATTTAGACAACTATCATCCTAATGTGTACTGAACAAAGTCAATCGAGCTTCATGTACTGTTACGGCAACCAGTCTGTACTGAACAAATTAAATCGAGCTTCGTGAGTGCCGGCACCCGCTAGCCACGCTGCTCCGGCCTGCTGCTCCGCCCGCTGCCACGCTGCTCCGGCTTGTTGCTCCGCCCGCTACTCCGATGCTTGATGAACCACAAGTGTAGGGGATCGCAATAATCTTTGCAGGTAGTATAATCCAATTTATTGATTCGACTCAAGGGGAGCCAAAGAATACTTAGAGGTCTTCGCAGCTGAGTTGTCAATTTAGCCACACCTGGAGAAGCACAAGTAACACGAGAGAGGTGAAAGCAACAGTGATTTGAGAACAATAGTAACCGTAACACGAAAGCAATGATGGAGAAATATGGACCGGGGTTCATAGTTTCACTAGTGGCGTCTCTCCGAAGCAAATAATCATGCATTGGGTGAACAAATTACAGTTGGGCAATTGACATAATTGCACTAATTAATTAATTATGACAAAACATTCAGTTTATCAATCATATATAGGCATGTATTCCATATATAGTTGTACCTACTCGCAATGAGAATTCGCACAACATCTTTTATCCTGTCATCCGGTTTCAGCCGGGCCAATTAAGGAACAAATGGCAATTAAGGTGTTCCTTTTAATAGAACACCGGAGCAAAGCATTAACACACAATGAACACATGTAATCCTCAAGTTACTAACCATTCCCATCGATATCCCCGTTTCTGTCACTCGAAGTCTCCGGTTTCGGACTAATAACAGGTGCATACAACTTGCAGATACGATCTAAGCATCAATTATATTCATGCAAACATAACGCGCCCAAATCTATGATCATGCCACTCGTGCACTAGTGATAACTATTAAGCATAACAACATTGCAGCAACAACAATTCATAGACATAAATAATCTGGTCATAACGTGCCAATCCATCGGATCCCAACAAACACAACGCATATTACATCGGATTGATCTCGATCATGTAGGGCAGCTCACGAGAACATGGTATTGAACAACAAGGGGGAGAGAGTAACATCTAGCTACTGCTACAAACCCGTAGTCTACGGGGGAACTACTCACAACTCATCCCGAAGGCAGCGGTGGCGGTGAAGATGGCTCCGGGGGCCAATCCCCGTCCCGGCAGGGTGCCGGAACAGGCAATCTGACCCCCGAAACTTATCGCCGATGACGGCAGAGATCTGTATCATATTTGGAAAAATCCTTAGGGTGTTAGGGTTTTTTGCCGGGGACAATTTATAGGCCAAAGGGCATCGTGAGGGGACTCCCGAGGGGCGCAGGAGGGCGGCGGCCGCGGCCCCACCTAGACCCGCGGTGGGAGCCCGCCCCTGGCCTGTGGGCCTCCCCCAGGGTCGCCCTTCTGGCTCCCTTCCTCATTTCTTCAATAAAAAATATCCGTAAATTTTCGTCCAGTTCCGAGAATATTTATAGAAGTAACTTTCTGCAACAAAAACAGCACGAAAACAGGGAACTGGCACTGGGCATCTTGTCAATAGGTTAGTCCAATAAAATGCCTCAAAATGATAATAATGTAGTATAAACATGTAATAATGATGGGAATCAAGCATGGCACGATCAAAAATTATAGATACGTTTGACACGTATCACTGCTCCGGTCTGCTGCTGCGTTCGCTGCTCTGGCCGCTGCTCCGTCGGCTAGCCCGTGGTCCGGCCGCTATCGCCCGTGGTCGCGCCGCTGCATGCTCGATTTGCCACCACCCGCCTGATCTGCCGCCACCCCACTGGTCCGCCGCCGCACTGTTGGAAGCCGCCGACCAGCTGCTCCCCGCTGGTAGCCGCCGCCCTAACCCATCCACTCGTACCCGCCGCCGTCTTGGTCAAAGGGAAGCTGCCAGTATCCCATGCCGCTTGGTGAGAGACTACGGGGTGAGAGGTGAGGGACGAGTGAGTGAGAGGTGAGATCGTGGGAGTTTGCCTTTTTTTCTCCTTAATTGGCTCAGAACGAGGTGATTCCTCCGAATTGGTGGAACTGCCAAATTCCAGATCTTAGCCGAATATCCTGTTTCGAAGAATGTGCTGGTTTCCGTTCTACTTGCTACCAAACACGGGAATTGGTTTGAGGTGCAGGTCCGACACATTACGTTCCACTCCATTATTGAAACCAAACGCACCCTTAGTGTGGACTAGTAAGCCTGCACGTGCAATGCACGCAAAATACATAAGATTCACATAAAATATAGTTACAAAATATTTAAATTCAACCTTATCTTTAGCTTTATTCTCATCATACTTTGGAATATGAACCAAAATTCGTTTGCTCAATTCATTCATCCAGCTTTTAATTAGTATGTTGATCATCGTCATACTCGGTTCGCTCAGCCGTCGGGAGAGAGCCATATAGCGCTCCAGCGCTCAGCCGTCGGGAGAGAGCCATATAGCGCTCCAGCTTTCCGACGCCGACTTCCGGCAGCTATTCTACGCTCACGACCTCCTGGTCGTCGGTAGTGAGGAGAGTCGCCGGACAACGTGTTTGCAAACTGTGTGTTAGCTCGAGGGTTAGGTCCTCCGTAGTTACCTTTTGCTTCAGTATGCCGATCATCATCGTCTAAAATCTCATCATCATACTCAGTTCCCATCTTACTTGTAAGAAAATATATTACACCCACATGGCTTATTTTATGGATAGTTTCAAGTTTCAACATGTATGGTACCATCGAAGCATACCAGAAAACTAAGTTGTTCAACAAGGAGAATATGAAGAATGGACACATATTTAGAACTACAAAGTCTTGATTATTTTTATAGTGTGAGTTACATGGGTGGACTAAGGGGCACATCAGTGCCACATTACACCTACACAAACACAGCGAAGTTTGAGTTAGGGTTCTCCTGCTGAGATGTAGAACATAACTTTTCCAGCATTTTGTACAAATTATAAGGTGGGGTTTAGCAGAAGTTTTTAGGAGAATAGCAAGAGCTATGATTTGTATTTTGATAGGGTAAAGGCATCACAAGAATGCAATAAATACAACTTGAAAAGCAGACAAACTCAAAAATAGAAACTGCGTGCAGCCAATTCTTTGTAGATCATCGAAACCTTATTTTTATATGCCCCATCTAAGATGGTACTGTTCTCAGTTATCAATCGCACTAAGTTGTCCGCTGAAATTTATTTACAGAAAATGTATCTGGACCTTCTACAGGTCGTCAGGATGAATAACAGATAGCCTTCTCCACCACACTTTTATGCTCAAACCCCCAATGCTGATATTTGCCTCTTTCATGGTACATGAGTTGAAAGAGTTCCACACTTCTCTCACGTATCGGCACCACAGAGTGACGTGTTCAGCATACATGAGGCCATCCTTTCTCGGCAAGCATGGCCGCAGTACACAACCAGTTTTGAAGCAGCAGGCAGATATGCATTTTGAACTTTGGCTCAAATTTGCCTTTCCATTCATTCTCTAACATCGCTTACGGAATCCGGGCCTGGAATTGGAAGTCATATACTAACTGAGCCGAGTACGCTCATTTTTTAGAGGAGCTTCCAACTGATACTCTTATGGACCTAGTTCAGAGCATATAGCTGGGTGACACATGGCATAAAGAAAAAATTACCTCCCCAATGCTACCATCCTCACAATCAGCATCGAAGGATTCACATGGAAAGAATAGAGCTATGAACATACAGAAGAAACAAGTTAAGTTGTGTCAGCATAAAAAAGAAGTGTAAAAGGAGAATGCAACATATATTGGAGTTCTCTTACAAGAGAAACTGATTCTCAACTAAAAAGAAGTGTAAAAATAAACAGAGCATTGTGTAATAAAGTTATGTTCTTGAAAACTAAAATTCAGCAAAGGTGAAGTAAATGATGACAGTAGTACAGAAGTTCAGAGCTGAAATGCAGTCACAGTAGCCATTTTCGAGTTAACCTAGCTCAAATATATCATACTTAAGTTCAATTGTATCATTATAAATATTTCAGATTTTGGAGTTATTGAAAGCCTGGACCGAAGTTGGCACCATCCGAACTGAACCAGAATATAGATCGAAGGTGCAAAGCATGAAACACTATCCAAAGATTACTCCAGCACATTAAGCAAGTGAAATTTTCACTTCTATCAGTTAACCATGAACCATAAGTAAAATGTTATAATTAAAGAAAGTAGATCTTCTAAGAGACTCATTTGCAAACAAACCACTTATAGAGGCATACCTACATGTGTGATAAATACTTGTATTTGGCAGAAATTTCTCACCCCGGCATGGATAGTGTGTTGCTGGACAAAATACTTAGTGTTTCTTGTCATTATTTTCCAAACTCCACCTACAGAACTACAAATATGCTATGCACGCGCTCATCTAGATGGCACTATATTATAATAACGTGATCAATCAACATATCTGTATTCATCCACCTGGTTTGACACCTCAAACGACCCTTACACCACAAGCCAAAAGGGGCCTTGTCCAGATTACATGAAACAAATTCGCGAAGGGGTCATCTTAAACTGAAACAAAAATATGCAGAAATAGCTAAGCAAAAGCTGGGTGTTAGCTTGTACAAAATAGACAAGTGGACCTACTGACCTAGATATGCATCAAACAAGAATATGCACTCATAGGAGCTGCAATAGCTCATGCAGAAAAAAAAATAGGCACAGACCGCCCATGGAGCTGCATACAGTACAAAGAAAAGCAGGTACACTGTCAACACCAAGACTTAGGTTTTCTTGAAATCAATAAACTCAGGACATCGGCTAACATCGGAGTACCTACTTCAAGGGGTGGTGGGCATCACTATAATCCCCCACCGAACGGCGGGAGGGCGGTCCGCATGTGGGCTAATTAATCAAACTGTCGTTCTTGTGTTTGAGAGAACTCCAGCTACTGGAAAATGAGAGCAACATACACATACCTGGACGATAACCAAATCCAGCTAAATGAGCTGCATTGTGTATGTCATCACCGAAATCTATAAGTAAAGAAAACACCAACACATTAGATCATTAAAAAGACCAATTTCTTGAACAAAAAGTATCTCTAAAAGAAACAGTTCTCATTGGCATTAGCACAAACAGTTGTTGGGCACTACTATCACCTATGGCATTCACCTGAAAAAACTCAGATGAAACTGAGCTCAGTTGTGAAAAAATGGGGTAGGTTATGTTGATGGCATTGAACAACAACTACATGGCAGCAGCAGCATCAGAGCAGGTGCTTTTGTGTAGGCGCAGGTGCTGGAAGCCTTCTGAGTACGACACAATAGCTGCAGGCTGAGGCCGAACCAAGAACAAAAATAAATTAGAAGATGCATATGAGGATTTGCTGTCACTCATCAGAGAGAGAGATAAGGAAAATTAAACACGCTGCAGAAAGAATGCAATCGGGGACGAAGACCACATACCATTCAAGATTGATTCCCTTAGCAGTATGTCCTCTGGAGCTTGGTCGTGCCACCCCATTCAATCTCAATGCTTCATCGCGTCGCTGGCCGTTGGGCCTATACAGCCGAATCAATTGTTATCCCTGGAATTTCGTTAGAACGGTGAGGCCATGCTCAAATCAACCATAAGAAGTTCCAAATAGAGGCGCTAACGGATGTCTTCCGGTCATTGTCCGCGTCCCTTCCCGGCTGCCTTCCAGCGCCCTTGTCGCAGAGTCCTCGGGCGCCACCATCCTGCCTCATCTCCCTGCCCCCTCTAGCTGCCCCCTCTCCTGATTTCTGAAACCCTAGTGAGGAGGCCATGGACCCGATGGTGGTATGCTCTCTGTCTCACCGGATCCATATGGCTCCACATCAGCTGTCATCGAGGAGCCTGAGGTAGCAGGACGGCGGGACCGTGGATCGGGGTGCCGTCGCGTGGGTGTGGGCGCCGGGGATGGGGAGGCGGAGCAGCAAGATCGTGGGGAGGGAGATGGTGCACTCATTGAAGTTGATTAGAGGGTGCGAGAGTACAAATCTGGAAGGATGGGAGGAATTGATGCGTGAAATCAGGGCTTGATCTTATCTGGACGCGTGAAATCAGGGCGAGGGAACGGGATGCGAACGACGAACCTTTCCTCCGCGGCAGAGTTTCGTCTGCTCTTGTAAATTGCTAAATGTACACAGGGTGAGGATTAATTTTATGTGGACGGTTAGATCTAATAATGTAGGCATGATCGTGGGGTGATATTTGGTCTTGATTATCCTGTGTACCTATTTCTGGATGGGTTTAGAAAAAATCAAGTTCGCTGGTTTAATAGTACTCCAAGTCAACTTTGCCTTAGCGTCCAAGTCACTTCCCTTCTCTATTTTGCCTACATCCGTCTGCTTTGTTGCCCGCCTTGTTGTCGTTTTTCTGTAGGCTGTGAGACACCAAAATAAATGGTAATGGGTTTCAGTCGGGACAGCTAACATTTCTGCTTCCATCCGAGACAACGTGTTCACCATAATGTAATGGTTTGGCATTTCCGTGCGTTCTTTCTAGAGAACGTACACATGCACGTGCTTTAAGAGTGCATCGTTTTTCTTCCTTGCTTACGTTACAGCTAAAGCTTCCAGCGGATCTTGTATATCCCGTTGTTGACGCATTACGCCACCTACAGTTGGAAATTTTTTTTTTCGAGAAAAGGACCTATAATTATATTAGGAAAAGCCAGTTACATCCATATACAGATTAGCTGTCCCAACAAAACAGAAAAGACCCCGAACTATAGAAAAATTACAACTAGGTCCAAGGGACCTTTTCTGCAAACAACGTTCCGCCGCAGCTCGCATCTCCACCGACGCCACGCCGGAAGCGAAGACGACGACGAGCAGCAGCCGAGTCGCCAGCAGGAACCTATGGAGGAAAATACCTCGTTGAAGTCGCCACAAGGACCACCCGGCGTAGACGCCGGGATCTGGACGGTCGAAGCATATCGGCGGGGGCGACGCCCCGATTCCCTAGCGATAGGATCAGCAGCTCCGGCCAACGCCAGCAGCAAGATCCACTTGAGAACGTAGCGAGGAACAACCACCTCGAGCAGGATGTAGATGAAGCAGGCCAAGCCCCCATCTTCTCCTCTTCCACTTCCTTTCTTCCTCCACCACCGAGATCTGAAAAAGAAACAGGAAGAGGAGCACCAAACTGCGAGCTTATTGACGAAGACGCCGATGCCGCTCTCCCCGGCCACCCATGGCACCTCGCCATCATAGCCAGAAGGAGACGCATAGTAGGTCGCTTGACACCGCTCGCCGGCGTCGGCGACACGCTTCGATACGGCACATGGCCAAACGCCATAGAGGCAAACCCTACTGCTAGCGCTACAACTACTCTGTACAAGGGTAGACAACCACCTAGACCATCCTCTCGCCGGCCGGCAGTGCCTCCGGGGAGAAAGAGGGAGAGGGGCGGCGAGCAGAGCTCACGGACGACTCTCAAGGTAGGCAAGTTGGGGACGACTCTCAGTGCTTTGACTGGATACTTCCTACAGTTGGAAATTGAAATGCCTAACTAGTAGTAGTGTGATCTTTCTGTATAATTTTGTTATGCCTAACTAGTAGTAGTGTGATCTTTCTGTATAATTTTGTTTGAATGGCTCTTTGAAAAATCACTAGTAGAAAAACAGCCTGTAGTCCCGGTTGGGAAGGGCCTCTATTCCCGGCTCCCCAACCGGGACTACGCAATCGGGACTAAAGGCTCCGCTCTTTAGTCCCGGTTTGTTACAAACCGGGACTAAAGGACCCTCCACGTGGGCATGGCCGAGCGCCCAGGCGGGATGACCTTTAGTCCCGGTTGGTAACACCAACCGGGATTAAAGGTCTGTGTTTTTTGTTCTTTTTATTCAGTTATTTTTTAGGGTTTAGAGTTTTGTGTTTTTCATTCAATTATTTTGTGTTTTCCATTCAACTCTTTTTCATTTCAAACAAAGTTTCGTATACATATTGTATGCTACTACGTACTGTACACGTTCGATGCATATATAATATAATTTCTCCTACGAGCATACATATATATATATATACAATTTGGGATAATAAATATATAAGACCTCTCGATCAATTGCTCGTAGGCGGTCCTTTGGTAGGAGACGACATATATATTATATATACAATTTGAGAATACAGTTGCTACGTTTACGAGATCATTAAATTACATGGAGGCATTAGCGGCAATAGTATTCTCCGGTTGGTGATATGACCTCCGTAAGCAAAAATCCCGCCAATTCCTCTTGAATTGCTCGTAGGCCGTTCTGTGGTAGGAGCTTCTCCCGCATATGTTCGATGTTTAAAGAAGGAGATCAATATGAATATATGAGTTGTGTGTATATATATCAAATCATCATAAAAAATTATGAATGAAACTCAACACAATTAATGGTAATAAAAAAAACTTGTGAATAGTGTTTAGGTACTTGAAGTTGTCTTACACCCGTGCTCCGCTCACTGTACTCGCAAACGTAGTATGCACATAAGTTATTCCCCTCTCCCTGCCTCGCACAGTACTTGTTCCGTCTAAAAGTCAGTTCCTTTTTCCATTGACCGACAACAACTTTGATGAACCGTTTCCAAATCATGTCCGGCAAAGAAAATGAATAAAAGAGTTATTAATTACTTGATATCAGGAAATTAACGAAACAGACCGATATAGTGCGATAATGATTGAAATTACCTCTGGAGCATGTGAACCACGCTGACGTATTTTTCAGTCTCTTTATCTAATGAGTCCATGACTTCAACTACTCCATCGTCAACTCTAATGATTTGTAGAATCCAGTGGAAGCTGCACGTTTATATACGCAGGCATGCATAACTCATCAATTACACTTAATTAACATCGAGTAAGCAAAATAGAATGTGTATAAGAAAGTAACACTCAGTCCTGATTGTAAGAAAATAGTATTTCTATTTTGGTATTTTGTTTCACTAAAAACCTTAGCAAGTTATCCTCTGTCTCCTCGGGTTTCGTTGCTATCGTAACACGATGAACGATATATGGGTCAACGAACCCAACGTCATATATTATCTCTCTTTTGTATTCGAGAATCTTCATTCTGCATAATAGCGTTCAAAAGAATACATTGAGGATAATTACAGGCAATGAACAAGCTGAGCTAGCTAGAGACTTATAAACTAAATAAATAAATCACTTATAGACAATAGCAACTGACAAGAGATTTGTTGAGGGCGTCTTGATTGAATAACTAAAACAATTCTGAAAACTCAATACCTATCTCGTTGTCAAGGAAGTAATGTTCTTTCTTATATGCTGATATGTCTCCGACGTATCTATAATTTTTGATGTTCCATGCTTGATTATATTTCATTGACACATGTTTTTATAATGTTTTTATATATCATTTTGGCATAATTCATGGAACTAACCTATTGACAAGATGCCCAGTGCCAGTTCCTGTTTTCTGCTGTCGTTTTGTTTCAGAAAAGTTGTTCGGGAAAGTTTCTCGGAATCAGCTGAAAATTTACATGATTTATTTTTACAAAGAAACAATGACGGAGCCAGAAGGGGGCCTGCAGGGGGGCCCACAGGCCCCAGACGACCCCCAGGCGCGGCCAACACCTGGGCCGCGCCTGGGTACCACCTGGGCGCCTCGGGTGCCTCCCCGAGCTTCCCTTTCACCTATAAATCGTCTTCGTCTCGGCAACCCTCGATGCCCGATCATATTTTACAGAAAACATCTGATGCCGCCGCCGTCGCCAACCCTAGATCAGGAGGGTCCTAAAGCTCTTACCGGCACCCTGTCGGAGGGGGAGATCGTCATCGGAGGCATCTATACCACCATGCCTGCCTCCGGAGTGATGTGTGAGTAGTCCACCATGGGACTACGGGTCCATGGCAGTAGCTAGATGGTTGTCTCTTCTCCTTGTGCTCCATTGTTTAGATTTTGTGAGCTGCCCTACATGATCAAGGTCATATTATCTGTAATTGCTACATGATGTGTTTGCTTGGATCCGATGAATTGTGGAAATCATTACTCTTGTTCATCTATGTGTTATTTTTATCTATGATCTTGCATGCTCTTTGATGCTAGTGGATGCTTTGGCCAAGTAATTTTTAGTATTCTTTAGAGAGAGTATTTATGCTAGATAGTGGGTTCATGCCTTTTTGCGCAGAGTGCGACTGACAGAAACGCTCGTGCCAAGATTGTGTTGTTGCCACTAAGGAGAAAACAACGGTGTTATTTCCTTGTGCTATTACATTTCTTACATTATGCACCTTGTTTATTGCGATGATCTGTTGCTTGCATCTTAATACTTCTAGGAGACATGCTGGATAGCGATCTCGGGGGTGGATTATTAGTCATAGACGCAGTTGGATAACGGTCTATGTATTTGACGTAATGCCCAAATTAGATGAAACGGTGAACTATATTGTTTTATGATAGCATTGTTATGCGCCCATAATTTTGTCAATTGCCTTGCTGTAATTTGTTTACCCATCATGCATATCTTCTGGAGAGACACCACTAGTTATCTGTGGACCCCGATCCTATGCTTATCACTATGTTCTTCATGGAATTATTTTATTACAAGATTCCTCTGCATAGGAAGTGGGTTAGGCTTAAATGTGTTTGATATTTACTTCTTGATGCTCTCTTTTGTTTCAACTCTTATTCCTATGAGAGCATCATTAAAATCATTGCGCCTAGCTAAAAGGCGTTAAAGAAAAGCGCCTTATGTTGAAGTTTTGGGTGATGTTACCTCTGTAACAACTCCCTTGTATATTTTTGTTGTGTGTTTTTGTGCCAAGAATGGCCACTAAAGAGAGGGAGACTAATTTGTGAGTCTGCTGTCCAAAAACAGATTTATGTTCTTCACTGTTCAAAATTGCAAAAAATCATTGAGCATCATCTGTGGCTGCAATTTTTTGACAGAAAGCATCAGGGTTTTGTCTACCTTTCTGTAGTTTTATCTTTTCGTATTTGAGGTCCAGAAGTACCCCGAAACAATTCATCTTTACAGTCTGTTCTGTTTTTGACAGATTCTGTCTTATTTTTGCATTGCTTATTTTACAGGCAAAGTGAAGTTCTTTTGAGGCCAAGAGCTTTACTTAGACCTTGGTGATAGTAGCTAATATTTAAAAATAAGTTCATGATATGTGCTTTGGAACTGAAGGAAGATATTATTTTTGTGGACTAACCCCTCTAATGAAGTTGCGATAAGTTTTGCGTGAAGGAAGTTTTCAAGTATTCAAGAGCGAGGTGATGAATGAAGATCAAGAAGGGATAAAAGCTCAAGCTTGGGGAGGCTCCCCATGAACCCTCCTCTGCAATATTCAAGAAGTCACAAGCATCTAAGCTTGGGGATGCCCGAGGCATCCTCTTCTTCATCAACAATCATCAGTTTTACTCATTATGTGTTATTCTTGGAGCGTTAGTTTGTTTTTACTTTCAGTTTGTTTATATTTTGTTCTCTGGTCTTTGAAATAAATTGGATCCTTGCATGCTTATTTGGGAGAGAGAAATGCCCCGATTTTTCATAAAACACTCATGTTCTTCACTTATATGTGTTGACTGTTTAGCTTTTATTATTCTTGCTTCTAGCTCTTGTTTTTCATGCATCTCTTGTTCAGAGCTATTAGCTTTTGTAGTTAGGAAGTACTCTCTTGTTTTTTCAATTATATTTGTTTCAAATAAGTTGATTGGTGTTTGGTTGAAAGGAAATTATCATGTAGGAAGTGGTGAAAAGAAGTGTTTGCATAATCTTGTAGATCGTTGTCTTGAATATTTGATACTTGTCAATTGTTTTTTGAGATATGAAGTAGATTAATGCTTAAACTTGTGGATCATTTACTTAAGAATGGATTAGTGAAGAAATACCGTAAAGCTTAGAATTATGGCGCTTGTCCTCCTTAGTAACTCTCAAAGTCTAGATGTTCTTTTTGCAAAGAGATGGTTTGGCTAACAAGGGAGATGGTGTGGAGTCTAATGGTTATGCTTAATGTATGTCATGTAGTCATTCATTGAACTAGGTTGATGGTATGTGTTTGCTTGATATATTGCTAAGCCTAAAAATTCCGTACTGAGAGGGAATACTTCTCGTGCATCCAAATCCCTGAGCCAAATATCTTTGCCATTTGTGTCCACCATACCTACCTACATGTGGTATTTCCTTGCCACTCCAAGTAAATTTGTCATGTGCTACCTTTAAACTTTGAAAATATTCCAATTTGTGTCTCTCTTTTTAGCTCATGAGGAAGTAGTAAGGAAGTTTGTTATATCCTGTGTCAAGCAAGGTTATTTCCCCCCTTTCACCTGGTGAGCATGGATTACGTGCTCACTTAAATTTGCCGAGAGCTGGCCAAGGGTTCCCAGCCCGCAAAATATAATTTCAACACCATTAATCTCTCCTTCACACAGTGCAACCTGAGAAATCAGTCAAATATTAGCTAGTGATAAACAAAGGATAAAGAAGAATGTTCTCGTTCCTCTATGGGAGCCGCTCTCACAAATCTAAAACCTTGCTTCGTGTGGGGGACTACCAGATTTCTTTGCTGTGGAGTCGTTGAGGAAAGCATGCATATCTCAAAACTGTTTTACTTCTGTTTCATAAAAAAATAAAAATCTCTAGCACATGACTAATCTCTACTTCCCTCTGCGAAGGGCCTTTCTTTTACTTTTATGTTGAGTCAGTTTTCCTTTCCAATCTTTAACCCTCAAGCAAACACATAGTATCAATTTTGGTGCAAGTCTTACTACATGTTAACTTTATGTCTAACCATATAATCTTTGTATTGACTTTATCATGAGAGAAATATGTTGCAAGTTGAAGCTTTTTGCTGAAAACTTAAATCTTCCTTTGTGTTGGTCAAACACCTTTGACGAAAGAATTTTCCTTTGTGAGATATCACGCATGTCAGGATTCATACTTTTGAGACTCCAATGTACTATTTGCGAAAAGTTATTGCTTAGATATTACACTTGGTTAATCATTGTCTATTTTATTTAATAGACCATTGTCTTGGATAACTTCATTCAGATCATGTGCTTTACATTATTACTTGATCAAGATTGTGTTGTAGCATGTCACTTCAAAAATTATTTTGTTATCATTTACCTACTCGAGGACGAGCAGGAATTAAGCTTGGGGATGCTGATACGTCTCCGACGTATCAATAATTTTTTATGTTTCATGCTTGATTATATATCATTGCCACATGTTTTTATAATGTTTTTATATCATTTTGGAATAATTCATGGAACTAACCTATTGACAAGATGCCCAGTGCCAGTTCCTATTTTCTGCTATCTTTTTGTTTCAGAAAAGTTGTTCAGTGAAGTTTCCTGGAATCAGCTGAAAATTTACATGATTTATTTTTATGAAGAAACAAAGACGGAGCCAGAAGGGGGCCTACAGGGGGCCCACTGTTGGAAATATGCCCAAGAGGAAATAATAAAGATTATTTGTTATCATATTTCTCGTTCATGATAAATGTTTATCCTCCATGCTATAATTGTATTAACCGGAAACAAAATACATGTGTGGAATATAAACAACAAAGTATCCTAGTAAGCCTCTTATGACTAGTTCGTTAGTCAAGAGTTGGTTAAGGTTTCCTAGCCAAGGACTTGTTAAAGTCACTTGATAACGAAGTCCCAACATTGGGAGAATGATGTGATGGACAGACCCATTTAAAGCATAGCAATTGATCGTGTCACAAAGTTTCATTGCCAACGTTTTTAGTATATGTCAAGTATAGTTTCCTTAGACCATGAGATTGTGTCAGTCCCGTTTACCGGAGGAATACTTTGTGGACATCAAACGTCACTTCGTAACTGGGTGATTATAAAGATGGCTTTCAGGTATCTCCGATGGTATTTGTTGGGTGACATGAATCAAGACTGGGATTTGTCCCTCCAAGTGACGGAGAAGATATCTCTGGGCCCTCTCGGTAGTATAGCATCCTAAAGCTTGCAAGCATGTGACTAAGGTGTTTAGTCACGGGGATCCTATTCTATGTGAACGAGTAAAGAGAATTTGTCGGTAACGAGATTAAACTAGTGAAAGAACAACTATGCCCGAGATGTCGCCTAGAGGGGGGGGGGGTGATAGGCGATTAAAACTTTTTCTAATTAGGGGCTTGATAATTGCGGAATAAAACTATGTGTTTAAATTACCAAGCCAACAACCTAATATGCTAGGGTTACCTATGTGCACCAACAACTTATGCTAAGCAATTCAAGCAACAAGGAGATAGCAAGATAAGGACTTCAAGCACGAAGGCTATCACAATGTAAATTGCATAAGTAAAGCTCGGGTATAGAAATAACCGAGGCACGCGGAGACGAGGATGTATTCCCGAGTTCCTCCTTGTTAAGGGAGTACGTCTCGTTGGAGGGGTGTGAGCTCGCCACAAGAGGCCTACTCAAGATGCCACAAAGGCCTCACCCTATTCTCCGATGAACCTCACCCAAGGGATTGGTTCACCTTCCACTATCGGAATCCTTCGAGGCGGATTCCGGAGCCCTTTACAACTCTTCTTGGGGCACACACCCACAACTCAATTGGGGGCTCCCAAACTCGTGCCGAAGCTTCACAACTTGAAGTCTTCGCGGCACCTCCAACCGTCTAGGGTACACAATGCACCCAAGAGGCAACAAGCTCTTGGGAACACAATGCACCCAAGAGTAACAAGCTTCTCAACCTTCAACTTCACGTATCACCGTGGAGAGAGCAACCCGATGCACCGAATGCAAAAAGGCAAGAGCACACAAAGTGCTCAAGTCCTTCACTCCCAAATTCCAACCAAATCAACTAATGCTTTGGAGGGAATAAGAGAGGAAGAACAAAGGGGATGAACACAAAGCAACCCCAAATCTAGATCCCACAAGTCCCCTCACTTAGAGGAGATTTGGTTTGGTGGAAGTGTAGATCTAGATCTCCTCTCTTGAAACCCTAAATTTGGGCAAGAATCATTGGAGGGGAAGAGAGGAATCAAGCTCACAAGTTTGCAACAATGGAGGAGAGAGAAAATGAGCTGAGCAAAGTGAGCAACCAGCACTTGGGGGAAGAAGGGGGCTATTTATAGCCCTCCCCCAAAACTAGCCGTTGGAAACCGCAGGGCCGGAAATTCCGGGTTAAAGGGCCGGAACTTCCGGCCGGAGGCCGGATATTCCGGGGCTTACACCGGAATTTCCGGTGCCCCGGAAATTTCCGGAGCAAACCTCCGGTGCAAAGTTCCGGACCCCCACCCGAGAAAGAACGTGAAAATGACTTAGCCAAATTTTCCTTGGGCCGGATATTCCGGACCAAAGACCGGAAATTCCGGACCCCCTCCAGAGAGAAAAGCCAAAAAGACTTAGCCAAAAAAGCTCAGATGAAAATATGGGCCGGATATTCTGGTGCAATGGCCGGAACTTCCGGGGCCGGAATTTCCGGACCCAGGGCCGGAATTTCCGGACCCCGGGCCGGAATTTCCGCCCCTCAGAAAAACTGCAGAAAGAGCAATATGAAAACGGGCATATCTTTTGCATCCGGACTCCGTTTTCGATGATCTTGGGCTCGTTGGACTCGCAACGAAAAGCTCTACAAGATCATGCAGAGAAACATCATTGTCCATCATGTGAGGAGGAGGTCACAAGGAGAGAGTTTGACCTCTGTAAAAAGGACACGCTGGGAAAACCTCCTTTTTGAAAATCAGAAATGCCGTATCTTTTGCAAATGAAGTCCAAATGACATGAAACCAATTTTGTTGGAAAGAGGACGACAAATGCAACCTTTGTAAATGGCAAACAAGCAATGGGGATTTTGCAAAGAAATGGAAGAGATAAATCTTCCGCACGGATGAACCGGCAAAATCTCCAATACCGAAAACACAATCGAAGACGCATACGAAAACCGTTTTTGGTGAACTTAGCCTTGTCATGACGAGCACGACAAGCACCAAGATCGCACCACGATAAGAGGCAAATAAGAACAAATCGAGATGATTGCATGGATGCAAAGGTTTGTGCTCTCTACGACGATACGATCCCGATATCCGGTCGAGAGCCCCTCTTGATAGTACGGCTATCTATCCTATAACCCGGTCTCTCACTAAACATCATGAGACCGGTAAAATAGAAACCCTATCAAGAACATACCTTTGCCTTGCGCATTAATCCACTTGAGGTCGATGGAGACGATCTTCATTTCCTCAAGACGAATCATCTTCTTGATTGCGCTTTGCTTGGTGAAGATTCACATGTGGCTCCCCATACCCCAAGATGGGAGAAGCACCTCTTCGGCATATCTTCACTTGGCCTTTGTCTTGATGACGAACACCTTGGCCTTGATCAACCAATGATCTTTTTCCCTAAACCTTGACTCCAACACATGGAGAACAAGCAAGACCTTGACTCCAACAAATGGAGACAAGCAAGCAAATGGACACCTACAAATATAGCTCAATGCAAATATTAGTCCATAGAAATTGTCATTAATTACCAAAACCATGCATGGGATCAACCATGCACTTTCAATCTCCCCCATTTTGGTAATTGATGACAATCCCTTTTTAAGAGGGTTTATATAACGAATAAAGCATCTTTGCAAGACAAACAAGCAAGGATGCAAAGCGCATTAAAGGCAAATGCAACAAAAGCATAAGACCAAAATTCCCTTAAACCCTCTAAACTTCTCCCCCATTGGCATCGATTGCCGAAATGGGAAGAAAAATTTAGAGAGCCAGTATAATAAGAGTTCCTCCATAAAGGTGTGCATTTCTCAAGATATGAGTGAAATCAAATGCACTTATTCATTGACGAATAATTAGAGGAAATCAAACTATATTGAGGATCCAAAGATTGCAAAAAGATGAAATCATTTTAAACATCTCCACAACGGAGCAAAGCAATCGAAAAGATCCAAAGCAAGAGTTCCAAATAAAAATGGAGGGGCTCCCCAATGATCATGCACAAATGAGGAGTGCATAAATATGGTATCCTCACTCCCCCAAAATCATCTAGAACACTCAACAAGTGCAAGAGTGCATAATGTAAGAGCAAATCATAGCACTTGCACCAAAGATGTGGTTGAGCCAAAAGAAGATACCAATTTTCAAAGATTCAACATAAGATAGGCCCAACCGAGATAAAGAGATCTTTTAAAGAAATATATTCACAAGCTTAGGGATACCAATTGGAAACTAAAACCAATTGAAAATGCCAAAAGCTAGTGAGAGCATTTAGCCACTAAAATTCTACATGCTCACCATGGTAGGCATGAAGTCAAAGATCTTCAAGAAATACATGAGTGTGCAAAGATACCAATAAACAATAAGACAAGCACTCATGAGACAAATTTGGAACCACCAAAGAATTATAGATGAAAAACAAGGTGGCTCAAAAGAAATAGGATACCAACTAAAAGATGACCTCTCTCATATGTATAGGTTTCTTATTAGACAAACCATTGAAGATATACATCCGCAAAGAAACATATACATATGAAATGGTCCGGGAAAAAGATAACAAGGTATCCAAAAGGAAGTCATAAATATACAAATGAGATTGTTGCTTAAAAGCATAGCACATAGCTCAAATTTATCTCATTGTATATAAATGAACTTCAAATATATCAAATGCATCACACATATCACTAAGGGAACAAGAGATAGTGGAGATGATTTGAAATAGGCAACAAGTATCACAAGGAAATAATATCAATTGAAGAAAAGGTTTTTGCAAATTCATCACACATATCACAAAGATATATTAAGTGAAGGAAAAAGGCCAAAACCACAACAATTGCATATAAGAGCTTTAATGCCAAGAGGCAACCTACACAAGGTTGAATACTAGAAAGGTATGCATGGGATAGATACTTGTTACCGAGATGCATTGAAGATGAAGATGATGAGAGTTGGTTTGTCATCAAAGCTTGACTCCGACAATCACACGGTGAGAACACCTTCCTTATGAATGAGGCAAGCATCCAATGCATCTCCATTGTACCTAAAACACAATTAGAGTACAAAATGGTTCCCAAACTCATTGGGTCCCATAGTAGTTAGATCAACTACAATATATAGGAAGCACTCCACAAAAACATGTGCATATAGATATGAAATTGAATTTCATGCACATCTTAGCCGATTTAGGATTCGGTGGAGTATTCCCTATATATTGGAACTAGAAAGACTAGCATGCCATAAAATATATATACTAGTAAAAATGCATGCATAGACTTGCAAGAACCAAACGAGATACAATTTGGACAAAAACACCAAGTAGACCAAGAAGAGAGCACACCAAGGTGTGACATAAAAAGGTTGTCCAAATTATATCAAAATCCAAATCAACACATGATTGAGGAAAAATCAAATCAACAAATGATTGATTCCAAAACACATCAACACATGAGGTGTGATATCACAAGGAATCGAATCAACACAACAAATGATGATAAGACATCAATTGAAAATAAGATACCAATTAAAACAAAAATAACAACTAGGAGAAAAGATACCAAGAAGAGGATGATACTTGACCAAAATCAAGTAAAGTGAAAATAAGGCAAAAGGTATCAAGACTCCCACAATAAATATCAATTGGAACAAATATCTATGGAGGAGATATTAAATTCCAATTAATACTAATTAAAGGTGCCAACACAAGATAAGAATCAAATGCCAATTGAGAGGATCAATAAATGATAGAAAGACTAGTGTTCTTAAATAAAAGGAATGCTCCCCAAGATTAATGCATTATCTTAGATATTTGCATTTGAATACAAAATGCATGCACAAGGAATCATTACTCTCCATATTTTATCTAAAGCACTAAACACTACCGATTGAAAGATAGGATCCATTCAAAAGGCAAGGAAGGCAATAGATAGAGCAAATCAACGCAAGAGCCAATGTGAAGATGGTCTACAAAATCCACCACAATTACTAGTATCACTTGTCATGGACAAGGAGTATATGGAGAAATTTCTCGGTGGTATAAATGAATGATGTACAAGACCAACTCCACCACAAACTAGCAAATGGCAAAAGATAGGAACTAAAACACCATTTTTAAAGAGGTTTGTTGGTAGTTTCAATTATTCGAACCAACCGGCAAAGCCATGGTTAGAATAAACGGAAACAAATGGTTTCTCACATAATATATGGAAATGCATATTAGAGAAAAACCACACCAAGCAACCTCACACAAACAAGAACCAAAGGGTAACCACAAAGGAAAAATGGAACTTGTTTGAGTTAACATGCCACATAGGAAATGGATAATGTACAATATCAACTCTAAGTGGCAAACCTCAAATGTTCACATTTTTATGGGATTGTAATATGCACATAGCTTATTACTCCCCCATAATGTGATAATTTATTTTATTTTTAAACAAGAGGCAAATAAAACCAACGAGAGAAATTAATGGACATTATAGAATTTGAATTTCTCATGAATGTGGCACACCACATAGTGACTAGATAAGATGAAATATCAAAACTAGGTAGTGTGCTTCATGTACATACATTTTTAGGTTTGTGAGGTGCACTAAGCACATCACTCCCCCAAAATGGGATAGTCCATTAATATCTCAAAGAGCCAAATAAATCCACACATGTTCAATAAAGCTCAACACAACATTACAAATACATGATATACAACTATCTAACATAACCTTGAATAACAAGACAAGAAAGATAGAAGCATATCATATACAAGCACATGCTAGGAACTAGACTAACACATGCAAGGGAGCAAGCAACTTTCAATGAATATATGAATTAAATACATGTTACCGCAAAGAGGAAGCATTGGATATGAGATAGATATGTGATAATCCAATTGACTTGGCTTGAGAATAAAACCATGAAGATCCCTTAATTCTTCAAAAATAGCCAAGTCTCCAATGTCCTCCACATCAACCTATTGATCAAGTTGAAGCTTGTTGGTCCCCAACCGAGTTGGGTCCTAAGAGGTTAGTCACAATAGGTTTGGGAACCCAAATGGTGCATTTCTTGACACCACTTTGAGCTCCCACATACTTGGCAAACACATTGCCAACTCTATCCTTCCCAAGAGAATAAACATCATCAATTATGATAGGGTTGGATGGGGTACCGTTAGTGCATGAAGAAGCAAAATGACCTTTGCCACGGCAAAGGTAGCAACACCGACTCTTCTTCTTCTTAATAGGCTCCTCAACTTGAGGAGCGTTGACTTGAGTCTTCTTAGGAGGTGGTCTTTGTTCAACCCGTGGTTGGCACGAGATTGAACAAGAGGCCTCTTCCCTAGTTGCTTCTCACTAAGCGTCTTCTTCTTCATAGGGCAATCCCGAACGTGGTGCCCTTCAACCTTGCACTTGAAGCAAGTGATCTTGGCCGGATTCTTGACTTGAACTTGGCCCTTCTTCTTCTTCTCAACCTTGGACTTGATCTTGTTGTTGGAGTTGAATCCAAGTCCACTCTTGTCATTGGGGGATTGTTGCACACTCAACATGTTGTCAAGTGCACGCTTCCCTTCATGATGCTTTTCCAAGCCTTTCTTCAAAGAAGTGGCTTGGGCCTTGAGCTCTCCTCTTTTCTCTACATGGTTAGTGACAACACAAGTACTAGAGGAGGTAGATGCATCGTTGTTAGAGCAACAAGGCAAAGCAAGTAGTTCATCACAAGATGTACCAACATTTTTAGTGGATGAACTACTAGGACTAGCACATGGCAATATAGCATTATTAATTAAAGTTGTGCTAATATCCACAAGAGGCTCACTTGATGTTACCTTTGTAGTGATGGCCTCATGAGCCAACTTGAGACAAGCATAGGATGCTAGAAGTTCATCATTAGAGCTAGATAGCTTTTCATGACTTGCTTCCAACTTCTCATACTTGCTCGTTAGCAACTCAAGTTGAGCCCTTAGCTCAACATTCTCCTTCATAATAGATGCTTCACAAGAAGTGGAGTTAGTAGCACAAGCATCATTGACATTAGGAGTAGAGGAAGATAACATGACAAGCTCATTATTTAATCTAGCATTTTCCATTTTAAACACTTTATATTTAGCATGAGCATGGTCACGTTCTTTAATGATTTTAGTAATTATATCATTATGAGATTCCTCTATATTTTCTAATTTCTCCTCAAGAGAGACACGAGTCTCTTTCTCTTCCTCAAGAGCATCTTCTAACGAAGCTTTCTCCATAGCATCATCTCTTTCCATCTTACCCTTTTCTTCAAGGCTTGCTTCCAAAGCCTCAATAGATTCCCCACGCTCAATTAGGGTGCTCATGGTTTCAAATAGATTAGCTTGGGCATTTTTATTGCTAGGAAGGGCTTTAAGAATCATTAGACCTTTATTTTGAAGCCTAGCATTAATTTTTTCAAAATCATCTTCTTCATCATTATTATCATCATCATTATCATCATTATTATTATCATTGCTAGAAGAAGATTTAGCCATAAGGCAATAAGTGATAGATGAAGAAGAGCAATTAATCTTTGAACTACACAAGTTCACATCTTGTTGCATAGCAAATTGGGTTTCCTCTACATTATTGTTCATGCAAGAGTTAGAAGAGACACAAGCATTTTATCATGGCAACAAGATAAAGCAAGCATATCATCATTAGATTTATCTACGCAATTTTTGGATGATATACAAGGACTATCAACACTAGCATGTATGACATTTGGAGTGCTAGAAGAGTTTAAGTCCAAAGATGAGGCATTGCAACAAGATAGAGATAAGAGATCATCAAAGAAGAGCTCACTATCAATATTGCAAGACCTATCACTACTCACCATCACATTAGATTGTGGCTTACCACATTTTGGTGAAGTAGATGAAGACGAGAGCTCGTCACGGCCGGAGGTGGAGGGAGAACAATCATCCTCAATGGTCATGGACTTGCCATATTTTTCTTGAAGCTTTGTCCACAAATCATGAACGTCTCGAGGAGGCATGATTGACTCAAACACTACAACACTCACAAATTTGCAAAACTCGTTAGATGCTAGAGCATCTAGATATAAGTTTTTCTCATCCTCTAAAGTCCTACTTTCGTAGTCCTTTGGAGGAAAAAAACCTATATCTAGGATACGCTCAATATTGGGGTCCAAGACCCGTAAGTGATTAAGCATATGAGTTTTCCAAACATTAAAATTTGTGCCATTAAATCTAAACAAGGAATTGTGCACTAAATCCCTAGACGACATCTTTACTCTCTAGGCGGTGAAGCCAAACAAGAGAGACGAGGCTCTGATACCAATTGAAAGAACAACTATGCCCGAGATGTCGCCTAGAGGGGGGGGGGGGGGGTGAATAGGCGATTAAAACTTTTTCTAATTAGGGGCTTGATAATTGCGGAATAAAACTATGTGTTTAAATTACCAAGCCAACAACCTAATATGCTAGGGTTACCTATGTGCACCAACAACTTATGCTAAGCAATTCAAGCAACAAGGAGATAGCAAGATAAGGACTTCAAGCACGAAGGCTATCACAATGTAAATTGCATAAGTAAAGCTCGGGTATAGAAATAACCGAGGCACGCGGAGACGAGGATGTATTCCCGAGTTCCTCCTTGTTAAGGGAGTACGTCTCGTTGGAGGGGTGTGAGCTCGCCACAAGAGGCCTACTCAAGATGCCACAAAGGCCTCACCCTATTCTCCGATGAACCTCACCCAAGGGATTGGTTCACCTTCCACTATCGGAATCCTTCGAGGCGGATTCCGGAGCCCTTTACAACTCTTCTTGGGGCACACACCCACAACTCAATTGGGGGCTCCCAAACTCGTGCCGAAGCTTCACAACTTGAAGTCTTCGCGGCACCTCCAACCGTCTAGGGTACACAATGCACCCAAGAGGCAACAAGCTCTTGGGAACACAATGCACCCAAGAGTAACAAGCTTCTCAACCTTCAACTTCACGTATCACCGTGGAGAGAGCAACCCGATGCACCGAATGCAAAAAGGCAAGAGCACACAAAGTGCTCAAGTCCTTCACTCCCAAATTCCAACCAAATCAACTAATGCTTTGGAGGGAATAAGAGAGGAAGAACAAAGGGGATGAACACAAAGCAACCCCAAATCTAGATCCCACAAGTTCCCCTCACTTAGAGGAGATTTGGTTTGGTGGAAGTGTAGATCTAGATCTCCTCTCTTGAAACCCTAAATTTGGGCAAGAATCATTGGAGGGGAAGAGAGGAATCAAGCTCACAAGTTTGCAACAATGGAGGAGAGAGAAAATGAGCTGAGCAAAGTGAGCAACCAGCACTTGGGGGAAGAAGGGGGCTATTTATAGCCTCCCCCAAAAACTAGCCGTTGGAAAACCGCAGGGCCGGAAATTCCGGGTTAAAGGGCCGGAACTTCCGGCCGGAGGCCGGATATTCCGGGGCTTACACCGGAATTTCCGGTGCCCCGGAAATTTCCGGAGCAAACCTCCGGTGCAAAGTTCCGGACCCCCACCCGAGAAAGAACGTGAAAATGACTTAGCCAAATTTTCCTTGGGCCGGATATTCCGGACCAAAGACCGGAAATTCCGGACCCCCTCCAGAGAGAAAAGCCAAAAAGACTTAGCCAAAAAAGCTCAGATGAAAATATGGGCCGGATATTCCGGTGCAATGGCCGGAACTTCCGGGGGCCGGAATTTCCGGACCCAGGGCCGGAATTTCCGGACCCCGGGCCGGAATTTCCGCCCCTCAGAAAAACTGCAGAAAGAGCAATATGAAAACGGGCATATCTTTTGCATCCGGACTCCGTTTTCGATGATCTTGGGCTCGTTGGACTCGCAACGAAAAGCTCTACAAGATCATGCAGAGAAACATCATTGTCCATCATGTGAGGAGGAGGTCACAAGGAGAGAGTTTGACCTCTGTAAAAAGGACACGCTGGGAAAACCTCCTTTTTGAAAATCAGAAATGCCGTATCTTTTGCAAATGAAGTCCAAATGACATGAAACCAATTTTGTTGGAAAGAGGACGACAAATGCAACCTTTGTAAATGGCAAACAAGCAATGGGGATTTTGCAAAGAAATGGAAGAGATAAATCTTCCGCACGGATGAACCGGCAAAATCTCCAATACCGAAAACACAATCGAAGACGCATACGAAAACCGTTTTTGGTGAACTTAGCCTTGTCATGACGAGCACGACAAGCACCAAGATCGCACCACGATAAGAGGCAAATAAGAACAAATCGAGATGATTGCATGGATGCAAAGGTTTGTGCTCTCTACGACGATACGATCCCGATATCCGGTCGAGAGCCCCTCTTGATAGTACGGCTATCTATCCTATAACCCGGTCTCTCACTAAACATCATGAGACCGGTAAAATAGAAACCCTATCAAGAACATACCTTTGCCTTGCGCATTAATCCACTTGAGGTCGATGGAGACGATCTTCATTTCCTCAAGACGAATCATCTTCTTGATTGCGCTTTGCTTGGTGAAGATTCACATGTGGCTCCCCCATACCCCAAGATGGGAGAAGCACCTCTTCGGCATATCTTCACTTGGCCTTTGTCTTGATGACGAACACCTTGGCCTTGATCAACCAATGATCTTTTTCCCTAAACCTTGACTCCAACACATGGAGAACAAGCAAGACCTTGACTCCAACAAATGGAGACAAGCAAGCAAATGGACACCTACAAATATAGCTCAATGCAAATATTAGTCCATAGAAATTGTCATTAATTACCAAAACCATGCATGGGATCAACCATGCACTTTCAACTAGGTATGGCGATACCAACGATCGAATCTCGGGCAAGTGATATATCGTGAGACAAAGGGAACCGTATACGGGATTAATTGAATCCCCAACATCGTGGTTCAACCGATAAAGAACTTCGTTGAATATGTAGGAACCAATATGGACATCCCGGTCCCGCTACTCGTTATTGATTAGATCATGTCTGCATGTTCTCGAACTCGTAGGGTCACACACTTAAGGTTTTTATGTAGCTATGGCTTAGGTTGCGATAATTAATGGTGTAATAAAATTTTGATTCGGAGTCTCAGATGGGATCCTATATATCACGAGGAGCTCCGGAAGAGTCCGGAGATAAATTTTCATATATGGAAAGTGGTTTTCCAGGTTTCAGAAAAGTTCGGGAAGTTTCCGGCAGGGTATCGGGAAGATTCTAGAAGGTTCCGGAAGGTTCCATAGTGGGGCCAACGAACCTGGAAGGGGCCACATGGACTAGGGGGGTGCAGCAGCCCACATGGGCAGGCCGCACCTGGTCCCCAAGGCAAGTGGGGGAAAACCTAACCCTAAGTGGGGCGCCTTGGGGGGCAAGTTACCCCCCTTGGCCGGCCCTAGATGGGATTGGGGCGCCCCCCGCAGCCCCTCACCTATATAAGGAGGGGTGGAGGCGCAAGGGGAGGCACCCCATGTAACCCGAGCTGCCACCCCTCTCCCTCCTCTCTCCCTCTCTCGTGTGCATGGCTTGGCGAAGCCCTGTCCGCGGAGAACCTCCACCATATCCACCACCACACCGTCGTGCTGCTGGAATCTCGCGAGCCACTTCCTCCTCGCTTGAGGGATCAAGGAGAGGAAGTCTACATTGAGCTGTACGTATGGATACCGCGGAATTGCTCTTCATGCGGCGCTTCATCAGATTGGATCTCGAAGGATAATACATCGCCTCGTGACTAGATGAGTCTAGTTGCGGGGATCGACAGACCAAACCCTGTATCGACAAAACACGTTTGCTCGTTCTTCAACGGTAAGAGATTGGATCTCCTCCTTGCTACCTTCGTCTAATAGATCTAGATCCGTTGGGTTTCTTCCGCTTGTTACGTAGGAAATTTTTGTTTTCTATGCAACGAACCCTTCAGTGGTATCAGAGCCTAGATCTATTCGTAGATATTGGTGGAACACAAGGAGTTGTGGGCGTTGATGTTTTTGTTGCTACCTTCCCACATGCATTTTGTATCTTACGGTATGGTGGGATTGAAGCGGCCCGGACCAACTTTACTCGTTCACGTACGAGAGACCGGTTCCACACTTGACGTGCAACTTGTATTGCACATGTGGCTGGTGGGTGTCTGTTTCTCTTGCTACAGTGAGATGCGATCTTCAACGGAAGGCCTTTAAAAAGGATATAAAATAAGCAACTTTTATATCACCGTTGTGGCTTTGCGTAGATTAGAACGGTTCTATCTCATGACCCATAGAAGCCACGTAAAAATTGCATAAACAAAGTTGGATAGAAGCGTAGATCTATCTCATGCAACTTACTACTTTTGGGAGACATGCTGGATAGCGATCTCGGGGGGGGGGGGGGGGGGATTATTAGTCATAGACGCAGTTGGATAACGGTCTATGTATTTTGACGTAATGTCCATATTCGATGAAACAGTGAACTATATTGTTTTATGATAGAATTGTTATGCGCTCACAATTTTGTCAATTACCTTGCTGTAATTTGTTTACCCATCATACATATCTTCTGGAGAGACACCACTAGTTATCTGTGGACCCCGATCCTATTTGCCTACACTGTTTACAGCTGTTCTAATAGCTTTCCGTACTCATTTGCTCGTTGGTCATATTTTACTCTCATCATATTTGACACTTGCACATTTAATTCTTTGTGTTCAGCAAGCAGGGGAGATTGACAACCTCTCTGTTTCGTTGGGGCAAAGTAGTTTGTTTGTGATTGTGTGTAGGTCCACGTCAATTATCGTAAACGGCGTCGTTGACACCTAGCTAAGCCTTCTCCAAGTCCTATTGGATCTGACAACCTTGGTTTTGTAATCAAGGGAAATTGTTGCTACACTGCATCATACCTTCCTCTTGGGGTTCCCCAGCGAACGTGTGATTCACGCCATCATATACCTCCATGAGCATGATTCGATCTTCCTTTATGACTTCCATGTACCACTCATGCAATTTTCGCATTTGTGTTGGAAGATGCTGGACCTGCTCAGGTCTGACCAGAGGCTTCCCGGGGACATATTTCCATGATAGCTTAGCATTGGTGATCTCTTCACGGCCTAGTAATTGAGAAACACTGAGACCATGGCCAAGGTTGCTAGCAATGTTTGCATCTTATCGGAAAACACTTTGAGCTGGGGGACCGATTGTATTTTCTGTTCTCCGAGCTGGAGAACTTTTTTTCCCGCTTGCACTACTTCTCGTCTGCACCATTTGTGAATTATGTGACTTCACAATACAGCGGTCATAGTCTGAAGGTCGGTCAGCCACATGTGCGGGTGGTCGCTCAAGCATGTCCACAAAGTGCTGACGGACTTTCGGATCTATTTTCTCCTTTGGCTGGGGTTGTACCAGTGCAAAATGGATTTTCACTTGGGCATCCACGACCGCCTTGTTTTCTTCATCAGTCATTTCATAAGGTAACTTGGCAGGAGGATCGACCTTCTTGGCTTTCTTCTATCTAGTACCTTTCTTCTGATTAGTACTAGTCGACGGAGCGGTGGTCTTTTGCTTTTGCCCTTGGAAATGAGTGGGCGCCGGAGTCGGCTGGACTCGCGCCGGAGATGGAGACGGACTCGCGCTGGGTCCCTCTGGAGGAGGGGTGGACTTAGAGGTGGTGGACTGCTACTCGGAGGAGTCGGTGGCCTTGGTGCCGAATCTGCAAACACGATGCATTCTTTTTTTCCATAGAATGATAGAACATGTGACTTCTCCTAGTGTCGCTCCCCTTCTCCTGCAGGCACGTCAAGATCCAGTGACTCATATCCCTTCATAACTTCATCCACCCCAACACGAGCGTAGCCAGCTGGAATCTGACTTCTATGGTAGGATGCTCCAGGTATAGAAGGTAAAGCAAAGCCGACCGCTACCTTCATGGATATGTTCTTCATTTTCTAATGTAGCTCACAATTTTTCCTCTCGGTGATATCATCCACGGGGTAGCAAGCTATCAGTGCACCATCAGACCGAACGACCCCTGTGGAACCCACGCTGCTTCTACGCTGAGATGGGCCGGCGGTAATATCGAATGCAGGATCTTGCTGTGGCTGAGAGGCGCTTTGCTGGCTAAGTGTGTCCAGTTGCTCCTGCTGCCGCCTTATCATGCATTCCAATTCCTCGTTCTTTAATTCTACCTTCTGAAGTCGGTCTGCCTCCTACTTCTTTTTTCTCTGACGGCTTCTATAAGTGTCACTCCACTTCGAAAACCCATCCCTCCATGGAACACCGGGGCCTTTGCCTTGTGTTCGTCCTGGGTGTTCAGGATTCTCGAGGGCGTGTGTCAGCTCGTCGTTCTCTCTCTCTGGCTGGAACTTTCCCTCGCGAACATCGGTTATTGCCTTAAGAAGGTTTTCGGTGGGTGTTTTTATTTGTTCCTTTACCACAATAATCTTCCCTGTCTATGGCTCCAACGATCCCCCATGCGCGCAAAACCAATGCCTAGACCTCTCGGGCCATTCCGCTGTATCTGGAGTGACACCTGCAGCAATCAGGCGGGAATCAGTTTGTTCCCACTTAGGCACAGCAGTCTTGTAGCCAGCTATCCCCAAAGTATGGTGATATTGCTTTTTCGCAGCATTTTCCTTATTTTTTGAGACCTTTCCTGAGCTACCGACGACTCCTTGTACTCCTTAAGTGCGTCCCACTGATCTTTTAGCTTCTCTAGTGGAGTTTCTTTTTTCTTGACATACTCATTGTATAATCTTTTCTTCCAGCTCCGGAACCATGTGGCCATCTTCTTAGGAGACCACTCCTTCACTTTCAACTTCTTGGCTTCTGTGAAATTTTTCGATTGGTAGAAATGTTACATGAGCGTATTCCAAAGCTCATCTTTGGATCTTTGGTCGACATAACTAACTCCATCTGCTACCTTTGGCTTATTCCATTCTCGAATGGTGATCGGGATGCTGACCCTAACAATAACTCCGCATTGATTTATAAATGATCGTGCGTTCGCTGCGGGAGCAAGCGGGGTGCCATCTTCAGCGAATACGTCGATCGATAACCTTTGTTCCCCCTCCATCTTTTTGGTCGGGCCTCGTTTCCTTGCAGTAGATTTGCTCAATCCGGAGGGCTAAAAGAAGAAAGATTCGTTAATATATATATACATATATACAAATCAATTAATGCATCTAGTGATCACCAGAGACTTAATATATATACCTCGCCGGACTTTGTTCTGGCTCCAACATTTTCTTCTCCATCATTGCTTGTTTGCCCTTCATCTATTCGTTCTATCTCAAGTCCCTCACCGGAGTCGTTCAGAAATTGTGAGACGTCATCTTCTCCATGTATAATGTCGAACATATCGTCTTCACGATCTCTGCCGCCGGCGTCCATTGCTTAACTAATCCAGAAGAAAAAATCAATTTTAAATCCGTCAGCGAACATAAATGGCATAATTTAAAATGTCATAATTTTAAATTGCATAATATAAAATGGCATAATTTTAAATGCATTGTAGCCCACTAATTTTCATAGCACTTTTAAATGGCATGATTTTAAATGGCATTGTAGTACCAGTACCAATTTTAAATGGCATAATTTTCTTTTGACCATCAAGTATTCAAAATACAAATGCACCCATAAGTCATAAATTCAAATGCAATCTGATTTCATTCTTACAAGTGGAATTTCCAAAATTTAAATTCTGAAGTTAAATACAATAAATATAATTCATCAAACTACGAAAAAATGAGCTAGATGTTGAAAACGATTGACACACAAATAAATTCAGCACTTGTAATATACAAATTATACCAGTTATTAGTGTACAAATTTCACACACAAATATATCAGTTAGCAAACTTTCCACAAACAAACAGACAATTAATTTTTTTATAATACAGAAGAAAGGGGGGGAGGCGGCGGACCGGCAGTGGGCAGAGGCGGCGGCGCGATAGTGGGGGGAGGCGGCGGACCGAATCCCAGGAGAGCACCGGCGATGAAGGAGGGGGGCGTGACAGCATTGGAGGGGGTGCAACGGGGTAGAATAGGGGCGCGGCAGTGTCGGAGGGCACACCAGAGAGCGCGGCGGGGTCGGGAGGGCACCACCAGAGCGGCGGCAGCGGGAGGGCACCGGAGCGCGGCGGCGGAGGGAGGGCACCACCAAAGTGGCGGCGTAGGGCACCAGAGCGGCGGCGTCGGGGGCACAAGAGCGGCGGCGGATCACGAGACAGCATCGGTTGTGGAATTTGATCGACAGGAAATTGAAGGAAGGGGAGGGGAGGAGAAGTGGTAGCCTTATATACCGGCCACCCTTTTAGTCCCAGTTGGTGGCTGCAACTGGGGCTAAAGGTTCTTTAGTCCCGGTTGGTGGCTGCAACCGGGACTAATGGTTGCAGCCACCAACCGGGACTAAAGGTTTTTTCGGCAGGCGAGGGAAGTTGCGCGCGTGAGGCGGTTTAGTCCCGGTTGGTAATACCAACCAGGACTAAATGGGCTTTTGGAAATTAAATTTGCGCACGAAGCCCACAGTTTTACTTGTTCTTTAATTTGTTTTTTAAAGAATGTAATAAACTTTGCTTATAAAAAAAAGCAAGTAATATATCAAATTGTTCAGAAAAATGTAATCTATCTATTTATAACAAATTCATTCATGTTTGAAATGTGATGTAAATTCAATTAACTCCAAAATTTGGAATTTGAAATCCATTAGTCATTAAACATGTTTGCATGCTTAATATCAATGCATTAACTTGCTCGTGCATATAAGTCAAATTATTTTCTAAAAACTTCTAAAAATCATATCTATTGATTTTTTTATATTGATGAATTTTTTATGTCTATTATCAGTTCATTTATATCTATTGATTTACTTGTCCAAATCAAGTCAAATTATCCATTCAAATTATAAGCTAGTGCCATCGACTGGCTTCATTGCTAGTGGAGTCTGATTTTTTTATATCTATTAAATTTTTTATATCTATTATCAGTTCATTTTATATGTTGATAGGGCACACATATCAACGTGGGAGCTGAAGGTGAAGATAAGGCACACATATCAAAGCTAGTGGAGTTGTCCTTTGCAGGGTTGAAGAGGCAAAGGTGAAGAGTTGCCCTAATCTTTACCTATAAGTACCCACCATGAGGAGGAAGAGGAAGAACAAGAGCATGACAACATCAGAAAGAGAAGACAGAGGACTCCTCTATGCCCGAACTTCTCGAAGATGCCCTTGGGTAGTGACCTAGGGAATCTTTGAGGGGTTCGTCATAGAAACATTCTCTCAGTGCTAAGTGGGTTCATACTGTAGTCAAGCTAGTCCGGAAGGCGAAGACAGAGGACTTCTCTATGCCCAAGCTTTTCGAAGATGTCCTTGGGCTGTAACCTTTGTAGATATTCTGGATCGATTACCTTCTGAGAAATTGCATTGAGGAATGCACATAGCTTCACAATGGGTACTCGAACATTTTCCGGTAGAAGCCCCCTCAGTGCAACCAGAAGTATTTGCGTCATAAGCACGTGGCAGTCATGAGACTTTAGGTTTTGGAATTTTTTCTCTTCCATATTTATTATTCCCTTTATATTTGATGAGAAGCCAGACGGGACCTTGATACTGCTCAGTACTTCAAAAAAGATTTCCTTCTCTACTTTGGTAAGAGCGTAGCTGGCAGGACCTTGATACTGCTCTGGATGCAGGCCGTCTCATTCGTTCATACGTTGCTGGTCCTGCCGTGCTTCCGGTGTATCTTTTGTCTTCCCATACACGCCCAAGAAGCCTAGCAGGTTCACGCAAGTATTCGTCATCACGTGCATCACGTCAATTGCAGAGCGGACCTCTAAAACTTTCCAATAGGGTAGCTCCCAAAATATAGATATTTTTTTCCACATGGGTGCGTGTCCATTAGCGTCATTCGGAAAAGATTGTGTGCCAGGACCCTTTCCAAAGATTACTTTTAAATCCTTGACCATACCAAGTATATCATCACCAGTACGGTGGATAGGCTTCCTCCGGTGAGATCTGTCTCACCTTTGAAATGCTTGCCTTTCTTTCTTAAGGGATGCTTGATCAGAAGAAATCGATGATACCTCGGGTACACATTCTTCTTACATTTATCCAAATATATACTATCAGTCTCATCTAAACAGTGCATGCATGCATTGTATCCCTTGTTTGTCTGGCCTGAAAGGTTACTAAGAGCAGGCCAATCATTGATGGTTATAAACAGCAACGCTTGTAGGTCAATTTCCTCTTGTTTGTGCTCATCCCACACACGTACACCTTTTTCATGTCATAACGGTAAATGTTCTTCAACTAATGGCCTTAGGTACACATCAATGTCGTTGCCGGGTTGCTTGGGGCCTTGGATGAGCACTGGCATCATAATGAACTTCCGCTTCATGCACAATCAAGGAGGAATGTTATAGATACATAGAGTCACAGGCCAGGTGCTATGACTACAACTCTGCTCCCCAAAGGATTCATGTCATCTGTACTTAGACCAAACCTAACTTCTTTGCATCATCTGCAAAGTCCAGGAACTCTCTCTCGATCTTTCTCCACTACGATCCATCAGCGGGGTGTCTCAACATCGTGTCTTTCTTACGGTCTTCTTTGTGCCATCGCAACAACTTGGCATGCTCTTTGATTTGGAACAAACGTTTCAACCATGGTATTATAGGAGCGTACGACATCACCTTGGCAGGAACCCTCTTCCTGGGGCACTCTCCCTCAACATCACCAGGGTCATCTCGGCTGATCTTATACCGCAATGCACCGCATACCGGGCATGCATTCAAATTCTCGTACTCCTCACCGCGGTAGAGGATGCAGTCATTAGGGCATGCATGTATCTTCTGCACCTCTAATCCTAGGGGGCAGACAACCTTCTTTGCTTCGTACATACTGGCGGGCAATTCGTTATCCTTTGGAAGCATCTTCTTTATCATTTTCAGCAACTTTTCAAATCCCTTGTCGGATACACCATTCTCTGCCTTCCATTGCAGCAATTCCAGTGTGGTACCCATCTTTTTTTGGCCATCTTCGCAATTTGGGTACAACAATTTTTTGTGATCCTCTAACATGCGCTCCAACTTCAACCTCTCATTTTCACTTTCATAGTTTATCTATGTATCAAAAATGGCCCGACGAAGATCATCATGAGCGGGCTCATCTGATGCCTCTTCTTCAGCTTCTTCCCCCATTGTAGTACCATCGTGTTCAGAGAGCATAGGGTTGTCATCATCCTCTACTTCTTCATTGTCTTCCATTATAACCCCTCTTTCTCCATGCTTGGTCCAACAATTATAGCCGGACATGAAATCGGACCGAAATAGGTGGATGTGAAAGGTTTTTGAGGAAGAGTAATCCTTCTCATTCTTACAGTCACCACATGGGCAACACATAAAACCATTCTGCTTCTTCTTTGCCTCAGCCACACTAATAAAATAGTGCAGGCCCTTAATGAACTCGGGAGACCGTCGTTCATCGGACATCCATTGCCGGCTCATTTGGATTATATAAGTATATCAAAAACCAATAAACAACATCATGAATATAGAAGTGACCAAATTAATACAAGTTCATCACATTAAAACCAAAGTACTAAATGTTATTATTGCAAAAAATATATACATAAAGTTCATACATAGTTCTCATAAAACAACATACAACTATCTAAAGCATTTAAATGCAACAACAAATGCGATCAAAATCGCAACTAAGGTAGTAATTGATCCAACAACATAATGATACCAAGCCTCTTTATTAATGGCATATTTTTTAATCTTTCTAATCTTCAACCGCATTGCATCCATCTTAATCTTGTGATCATCGACGACATCGGCAACATACAACTCCAATTTCATCTTCTCTTTTTCAATTCTTTTCAATTTTTCTTTCAAAACATTTTTTTCTTTTTGAACTAAATTTAACTTCTCGACAAGAGGGTCGGTTGGAATTTCAGGTTCACATACCTCTAGATAAAAATATCTATGTCAAGTTGGTCGGCATAATTGTCATAAACACGAAATGAAACAAATAGTTATAATACCACATCCGAATCATAGAACGAACGGGGGCCGACAGGGACGGATATCAAAACCATGACACTATACATAACAAACAATCATACAAGGAAGAAAATTATACAAGTAACTATATAACTAAATCATACAAGTAAGGATTAAAAAAAAAGATAAGAACAAGAGGCTCACCAAGGTGGTTCCGGTGACGGGACGGCGCGGGCGATCGACGGCGATGAGGACGGGGACGGGGACGAGATGGCACTAAAACCCACAAATCATCCTTTAATTTAAGCTCAAATTGCATATAAATCAAATAAACTCCCACATAATAATTACTCGCAAACTAAGACCCACAAATGACATAATTTTAAATGGCATAATTTAATAGCATAATTTTAAGTGCATTGTAGTCCATCATATATATTTTAAATAGAATAAACTCCCACATAATTACTCCCAAACTAAAACCCACAAATCACTCTACTTCTATAACATGAAATAATGAGCTAAACTAGTTTCATCAAACTTATATCAAAAACCATTACACAACTAACCTAGAATTAGAAGCAACTAACTTAGGCATTTAATCAAACACCTAGCTAGCACTAGCAATGAAATGAGGCCAAACTAGCAACGGCGGATGAAAGGATGAAGTTTGCTAGCCTTTTAGAACCCTTGGATAGATGAGGCGCGTCAATCTTGACAAATCGTGGAAAAAAATGGGGATCAACTCGAGCTCAGGGAGGAAACATAGGAGAAAATTGGGGATGAACTCGAGCTCCTCTCGGGCAGGAAGAAGAAGAATATGTGAGGAAGAAGAGAGATATGTAAGAGAAAACCTTTAGTCATGGTTGGTATCTCCAACCGGGACTAAAGGTCTATCTTTAGTCCCGGTTGGTGATACCAACCGGGACTAAAGGGGCTCGCGCTGGCCGGCGCCTGCCGCACAACCTTTAGTCCCGGTTGGAGACACCATTCGGGACTAAAGGTCCCGTTCGACCCGGGACTAAACGTTGCGGCTGCCCTAGCCATTGGAACCAGGACTAATACTCACATTAGTCCCGGGCCCAAATACGGCCAGGACTAAAGGTTGGGACGGAAGCTCATTTTTCTACTAGTGAATATTCAGTTGCTAATGATACCTTCAAAAAACTTCTAACCCGATATGTCCTCTTTCAAAAACGCCAGTCGCGATGGAGTTATCGACAAACCAGACTCATACGAAGACCGCTAAAATATTTGAAATTAACCTTCTCAATGACGTATATGAGAATTGCGAGAATCTCAGTCCGAAAAAAGATAAATCCTTTGAAATACGCCATCCCAAATGGCATATATGTACCTGGCGAGAATTTCAAAGGGTCCAAAAACACAAAATACATCATGAGTGACTTGTTTCAAGAGCTTATTACTTTCCAGCCCCACTTCACTTAGCTTTTCTCGTTTTTGCCCCGCTCGCTAGCTTTCCTCATTTTTGCCCTACTTCGCTCTATCGAGTCTCGTAGCCGGCCAAGCGGCCGTTTCCGTCAGGTCAACCTCGTTTGACCGTTAGTTGGCCTGACTAGTGGGGTCGGCCTGGGGCACCTCATTTTGAATCGCGCTCACGAGTGGGGCCGTAGTAGGGCCGGACTCGAGCAGGAGTGCATGCACCCGGGCGCAACCATGCTACTCGCCGTCCCCACTACATCAATGCCTGACAGGGATTAGGTGAATTGAAAGTTTTGTTTCATTTGGATAACTGGTTTATCTGTAAATACTCGACAGGGAACTAAAAAAATGAAGCATTTTAGAAAAATGAAAAAAACCAGTAAGTCGTACATAGCCCGATTTGTATTCTGGGAAAGTTTTGTTTCATTTGGATAATTGGTTTATCAGTAAATAGCTTTTTTTTATTTGATCTTAAAAGGCTATTAAATCATAAACGATTGGTAATGCTCTGTGGGGAACTAAAAAAATGAAGCATTTTAGAAAAAATTGAAAAAAAATCAGTAAGTCGTATATAGCCCGATTTGTATTCTGGGAAAGTTTTGTTTCATTTGGATAATTGGTTTATCAGTAAATAGCTTTCTTTGGGTTTGATCTTAAAAGCTATTAAATCATAAACAATTGGTAATGCTCTACGGGGAACTAAAAAATGAAGCATTTTAGAAGAAAAAAAAGAAAAAAAATCAGTAAGTCATATATATCCCGATTTGTATTCTGGGAAAGTTTTGTTTCATTTGGATAATTGGTTTATCAGTAAATAGCTTTCTTTGGGTTTGATCTTAAAAAGCTATTACATCATAAACGATTGGTAATGCTCTACGGGGAACTAAAAAATGAAGCATTTTAGAAAAAAATGAAAAAAATCAGTAAGTCGTATATAGCCCAATTTGTATTCCGGGAAAGATTTGTTTCATTTGGATAATTGGTTTATCAGTAAATAGCTTTCTTTGCTTTGATCTTAAAAAGCTATTAAATCATAAACGACTGGTCCAAATGACATGAAATTTTCTGAGAATACAAAACGAAACAAACAGTGCTCACTAGAATTTTTTCAATTTTTTCAATAATATTTAATTTCGAGAACATATTTTTGGGTTCAATGGATGGTGGATATATGGGCGCCAGATACAGCGTGAGTAAGAAAAGCTAAAAAATCAGTTTAGAAAAAATTGAAATAAAATCAGTAAGTTGAAAAAGAGGATTAACTAGATATTAGTGTCCTATTTAGGATACCAATACTGGCTAATCCTCTGGTAGGGTGCCACATTCGGGACTTATAAACTGGTCGTACACGCTATAAACTAGCGAGGTGAGACTAAACATGCTAACCAGTACGTATGTGCGACAAAACTATCTACTGGGCATTGCACACGATCGACGCCCGAAAACTGTGTGGTCATTTCGGTCTGAAACAGAGAGAGAGCATATGGATCCAAGAAAATTAGGCCAAAAAAAACTTAAATTAAAACACTCGCGTTAATTTGGGCGAACCTTTTAATCAGCGCTAAGACAGAGAGCATTAAGCTTACATGGATTAAGCTAAACACTAATAACAACCTCTAACGACTGATGATCAGCAAGTAAGCCAATCCTAGAGCAACTGATGTCTACTACACGATTCTATTCTTGTAGACTAGTTGGGCCTCCAAGTGCAGAGGTTTGTAGGACAGCAACAAATTTCCCTTAAGTGAGAAACCCAAGGTTTATCGAATCCACGAGAGGTAGAGGTGGAATGTATCCTCTCTCAAGCAACCCTGCAATTAAGATACAAGAAGTCTCTTGTGTCCCCAACACACCTAATATAATGGCTAATTGTACAGGTGCACTGGTTCGGCGAAGAGATAGTAAAATGTAAGTGATATGGATGGTAAAAGGTGATTTTGTAATTCTGTAATAAAAATGGCAGCAAGCAAACAAGTGACAAAAGTGACTAAAAACGGTGTATCAATGCTTAGAAACAAGGCCTAGGGATCATACTTTCACTAGTGGACACTCTCAACAATAATAATATAATTGAATACATAAATATTTCCTCTTCACTATGCTACCCCGAACTATCCTCCGGTTGGATAACGAACACCAATCCATTGTGTAGGGCTATAAAAGCACACCTTAAAGTCGCATTCCACATCTAGGGAACCCCACACTATCAACTTGAGCGCCCTAAATAGTACTAGACAAACGCCACAATTTCATAGAGACATCCAACACAAATAATAACTCATGATAAGTATTCATGTAATCTTTAGTCTAAGAGCCACACACGGTGTGCACACTATCAACTTCGCACTATGGGACAAAGGTGACTTCGGAGATTACATTAATAAAACCACTTGAGTAGCATAATTAATAAGATAATGAAGAGTAACATCTATGGATTCAACTAGATTACAAAGCTCATGATCACATAAAGATCACACCATGGGAGAGAGAGATGAACCACATAGCTACCGGCATGAGCCCTCAGCCCTGAGGGAGACTACTCCCTCTTCATCATGGAGGTGGTGGAGATGTCGTTGGGGGAGATGGAGACCACCCCGCCGGAGTTTTCCTCCTCCAATCTGCAGCTCCAGGTCTCTGTTTCGTGATTTCTGTGTTTCGGCGGCGCTCCCCTCTGGAAAACGTCGGGGGACTATTTTTATAGTCATTTTTAGGTCAAAAGAAAGCTTCGGGAAGAAAGATCGACGGCAACGGTGTCGGCACAGTGGAAACCAGGGTACCACGGACCGGCCTGCCAGGGCCCACAAGATTCTTTGGATGACTTCCGCTAAGGACCAGGCTCTCCAGCCTGGCGAGCCTCGCGAGGGTTTTTCCTCGCGAAGGATCTTCCCCTCCTCGCCGAAGGTTTCTTCCCTTGGCGAGGGATCGCTCCTCGACAAGGTGTCTCCGACGCCACCCGCAGTTCCGCTAAGGACCCAGCCAGAGGGCTCGGCGAGAGTTTTCGCCTCGCGAAGCTCCTTCCTCGCGAAGCCCACTCTGCCCCCGCGGCAGAGCGCACATGGGCTCTGCGCCATGTGCAGAGTGACGCGCGTGCCTACGCGCAATGACGACGGCGCCGCAGTTGCTGTTTCTATGTGTAAAGCAGTCAACAAAGCGGAGCCAAGCAAAGCGGACAACGAGTATTGCCCCTTTGGTGATAAGGGAACCGTCTGCAGCTACGCTCCAAGGACGACGTCACCGTGGGTCACCTCCCACCTCGGCAAGCGCCAGCCCACCGTCCGGCTGGTCGGTGACCTTTTTCAGCTTTGGTAACGCCGTTCCCCTGCCGTGGACCGCGTCCACGAGCTTTACCTTTATGGTGGACTTCACCTTTACCGTGCACCGTGCCTCCTCCATCGTCGCCGTGTGGTAACCCTTCCCGCCCAAATGTTTGGGCAGAAGAGGTCCAGGACGCCTATAAAAGGAGGGGGAGCACGCCCAAGCAAAGGGTTCCAAGATTCCTGAGCCTAAAACCCTAGATCTGAAGACTAGCAAATAGCCATTGTTAGCCACCTCGAGCTCGACAAGCTCTCCTTGTACTGTAAACTCTCCGGGCAGTGCAATACACCGAAGCAGGACATAGGGGTTTTACCTCCTCAAGAGGGCCCTGAACCTGGGTAAGACCGAGTGTTCTCTTTCTGCAGTGCTGTCCCGCAGCGAGTCCGACGAGCACCGTCGCCGGAGCACGTTGAGGGTTGTTTGATTCCGTGTTCAGCCCCTTACTCGATCCTTCTCGAGACACCCCCAGTTCCTGGGACAGTTCTCCGACATTTGGCGTGCCAGGTAGGGGGCTGAGGCGCATCTTCAACCTCGACGCAGCCATGGCCGGCCCTTCTCGCGCCGAACGACTCGCTCGCCGGACGGCCAGCGCCGCCACCGCTCCTCCTGTTGGCAACCCGCGCGGTCGCCTGCGCGGGAGCGCCGCTCTGGCGCGCCGCGCCGACCCCGAGCCCCGCGTCGAGCACCCGGATGACGACGACATCGACCACGCTGAGGACGACCTCGGCGAAGAGGAGGCCTCCTCCCTACACCCGTCGCGGGACCGTGCTGCCTCCTCGCTGGGCCGCCCCGCGCCTAGCCCGGCGACTGCGCTCCTCATGGCGCAGGAGCTGCTGCAGTACCGCCCCACGCCGGCGGCTCAGGAGGCCTGGCTCAACCACGTCTCCGAACTCATCGGCGCTGCTCGGGCCGCCGCACCTGCACCGTCTCGTTCCCTGGTTCCTTCTGCACTCGTGGGGGATGTGGCGCACGGCGCAGCTCCCGTGCCTCCTCGTCAGCCCGCGCCCGCTCCAGCTCCACCGGTTCCACCGCAGCCTGCTCCGACGGGGGCTCCCCCTCGCGACGGCCGCGCTGCATCGCACGCATCGTCGCCGCACGACTGCCAAATCGTGCAGCGAGCCCCTGAGGATGCACGCGTGAGCATCGAGCGCGGGCAGGAACGCCGCAACCGCGCCGTCCAGGACGTCGCCACCGCCGGGCGCCACCTCCGCGCCACCCCCGCCAACGGCATGGTCACCTACGGCACGACGGCCGCGTTCACTCGCAGCCTCCGTCACGTCGTCTGGCCGGTCAAGTTCAGGCCGGACCTCCCTCCGCGCTACGACGGCAAGAACAACCCCCTGGAGTTCCTGCAGCTCTACTCTCTGGCCATCCAGGCCGCCGGGGGCGACGACAAGGTCATGGCGAACTGGTTCCCCATGGCCCTCAAGGACTCCGCGTCCTCATGGCTCACCAACCTTCCCGCCGAGTCCATCAACACCTGGGAGGAGCTCTGCCGGTGCTTCGTCGCCAACTTCAAGGGCACGTACGAGCGCGACCTCACCTACAACGACCTCCGCGCCGTGCGTCAGAAGCCCGGCGAGACCCTCCGCAAGTACATCCAGCGCTTCAGCCAAGTGCGCAACAAGATCCCCAACGCCACCGACGCACAGGTCATTTCGGCCTTCCAGGCTGGGGTCACAAACGTGCGGATGCTCGAGAAGCTTGGCATCCACGACAACATCACCACCGTCGTCAAGCTCTTCGACTTGGCGGACAAGTGCGCCAAGGCTGAAGAGGGCCGCTTGTTCGTCAAGAACGAGCCAGGGGACCCCACCGAGGGGTCCAAGAAGAAGAAATCCTCCGAGAAGCGCAAGACTACTGCGGTCCTCGCGACAGAGCCCGACGCCAAGCAGCCTCGCCAAGCTGCCACTCCAGCCGCAGGACCTGAGAGGAAGGATGATCGTCCCTTCTGCATCTACCACAACAGGCATTCTCATGCCACCGAGGACTGCTACGACCTCAAGAGACTTCGCGAGGCTCGCGAGGCTCGCGAGGCAAACGGAGGCCGCGGAGGCCGCGGCGGAGGCCGCGGCGGCCGCGGGGGGCGACGCTGGAACAACAACTACAACGACAACTACCAGCAGAACCCCCAGGCCAACGCCGCCCAGCCCGCGAACGACAACCTGCCTGCCGAGGCTGACGAGGGCTACCAGGTGCCTCGTGGGGCCGCTTGCATCCTCGGCGGGGCTCAGGCCCCTCGCTCCAACCGCCACTTCAAGCAACTCGCTCGCGAGGTCGCAACAGCCCTTCCTGGAGTCGAGGCCTCCAGGCCCCTCAAGTGGTCCCAGTGCCCCATCACCTTTGACTCCGGCGACCACCCCAAGTCCACTTCGACCGTTGGCACCATCCTGCTGGTCTGCACCCCCACCATCAACAACATCGCCGTCTCTAAGACGCTCATTGATGGGGGTGCCGGCCTCAACGTCATCTCCGTCGAGACATTCGAGAAGCTGCAGGTTCACTACGAGCGGCTCATGCCCACCAGGCCCTACTCGGGAGTGACAGAGGGTCTTACCACCCCTTTGGGGCAGGTGAGGCTCGCCGTCAATTTCGGCACCCAGGCCAACTACCGCACCGAGCTGATCGACTTCGACGTCGCGCACATCGGCCTGCCCTACAACGCCATACTCGGCTACCCCGCCCTCGCCAAATTCATGGCGGTGACCCACCACGCCTACAACCTCGTCAAGCTCCCTGGCTCGGGTGGCACCATTGTCATCCGCGGCGTGGTCTCGGACGCCCTGTACGCTGCGCAAGCGGCCTACAAGGCTGCCACGGTGGCGTCACCCGCTGATGAGGATGAGGAACCCTTCCCGAGGCCCCCCGCGAAGAAGAAGCAGCTTTTCTCTCAGGAGAAGGCCACGACAAAGCAAGTGCCTCTCGAGGCAAACGGCTCGGGGGCTAGCGTCACCATCGGTGCCAACTTGCCTCCCAAATAGGAAAGCGCGCTCGTCGCCTTCCTCAGGGCAAACTCTGACAATATCGGAGTACCGAGGGAGGTGATCGAGCACCACTTAGCCGTGTGTCCAAACGCACGCCCCGTCAAGCAAAAAGCGCGGCGCCAGGCGCCAGAGAAGCAAGACTTCATCATCAAATAAGGAGAAACTTCTGGCCACGCCAGTGTAATGAACATCTATTTCAGGTCATTCTGAACTTTTGCGCATCGCGCCAGCATATTTTGTTACTTCGCTAAGCTCTAGCATTATTTGCTTTTCTCTCTCGCTCGTATGATCCCTCATGTGTATCTCACGAGCGGGGGCTAGCATGGTGCCATGCCACGGGAGCATCCCGGTAGCACCTAAAACCCAAGGGATCCGAGCTATGAACTTGCGGGTCAGCTCTCATGCATGTCAACTCCCAAGGAGCTCTGAACTCATGGGTCAGCTCCCGCGCACGTCAACTCACCAAGGATCACCAAAAACCTTGGTGCCGGTTCTCCTCGCAGGACACACATGAAGGAACCTACGAGCACCATAAGGCTATGTATCGCTTGTGGTACGCCTATCTGTCAAAACGCAGGAAAACAGGTGCAAAGTGAGCGCCAGGGAACCAGCACCCTCTTCAAGGCAAAAACATTTCGCCAGGGAACCAACACCCTCTCCAAGGCAGAATGCCTCGCTAAGCTAAGTACAAAGACTTGGTTGAATTTCCTCTTGCTGGTTTTTGCCCCTCGAGTCTCTTTTCTCTCTCCTACGCCTCATGGGTTGCTTGCACGTCAAAGGGGGGCCCCAAGCATCGCGCTTCGAGGAGCTCTTACTTCTTGAGGCCTCACACACCCCCCGGCCTTGTGGAGCCCTGACTCTCACATACCGAAGCGGCGGTGGTGTAGCGCCAAGAGAGGGTCCTAGGACGTAGAGCGAAAAATACATGAAGGGGAAAGACAAAAGCCACCCGAAGGACATTCACAATCGCGTTCAAAAGCTTAAGGCAAGTCTTTACAAAGGTTGCTACAACCAAAATACTAAGGTAATGTGCCCCATGCACGGCCAGCTACAGGAAGGAGTCAGGCCATCGCGCCTCCTGAGGTGCCCGCTCCGTCCGCGGCAGCTTCCGCCTCCAGGGCGCCTTCCTCGCCGTCGCCTTCGTCTTCATCGACCAAGACTTGGTCGTACTTCCTGGCGAGCACCTCAGCAGCCTCCCCCGCCTTGCTGCGGATCTCGACCGGCTCCATCACGGCCTCGAGGTTGAACGAGGGCCAGAGCTTCAGGAGGTTGCTGAAGACGCGGCTGGTGGCAAGGACGAGGAGATCGCGGCTCTCCGCCATGACGCGCTCGTTGAAGCGCTTCGCGACCTTTTCAAGCTCCCCGAGGAATTGCCCAAAGAAGTGCGTGTATGCAGCCTCGTCGTCGATCCCTCCGGAGGGAAAGTGGGGGACCTCAATCCTCATGTCGTCCCCGATGGCGTTCGCGCGGTGAACCAGCTCGTGGAGCATGAGCTGGCGCTGGCACGTCATGGCCCGGCTGTGCCGCGCGGAGTCTTGCGCTTGCTCCGCGCGGTTCGCGGCCGGCCCCACCTGCTGCTGGAGGTCGCTCAGGTCCGCCTTCAGGGCGGCGATCTCCTTCTCCGCGCGAGTCAGCGCCTCCTTGGCGCGCTGGAGGCGAGAGGTCAACTCCCTCTCCGACTTCTCGAGCCCTTCGATCTGATGCAGGAACTCGTTGCGTTTCTTTGTGAAGCGCTCTTCCTGCATCTTGGCCTTGGCGTCATAGTCGTTGGCGAGGCTCTCACGGATGCGCTCAACCCTGGCGTCGGCCTCCTCCTGGGTCCGTTTCTGCTTCAGCGCAAGGTCGGCGTTGGCCTTGTCGTGGCGCTCCTTGCGGGTGGCCTCGCTCCTGGCCACCGAGTTCTCGCGCTCTTGCAGTTGCCCCTCGCGGGTGGCCTGGGCCTCCTCGAGCAGTTGGACCTGCTCCTCGCGCTGGTGCAGCTCCTTCTCCTGGAGGGCGAGCTCTTCCTCGCGCCGCTTCAGCTCTGCCTCGCGAGGCGCCAGCTGCCCCTCGCGGGCATCCAGCTGCTCGCGCAGCTCCTTCAGGCTGGCCTTAGCGGCCTCGGATTCGGCGGCAAGCTTCTGTTCGGCGGCCGCCAGCTCCTGGCGCTTGGTGGTGGTATCCTCCTCAAGCGCTTCCCGAGCGGCGTCCAGCTGATCCGTGACCTCCGCCGCCTCCCGCTGGACACTGTCGCGGGTCTCTTTGGCGAAGCGGATCGCTTCCTCGCGCGCCGCCTTTGCCGCCGCGTCCTGCCGGCGGCACATCTCCACCGCTCATGGAGAAGGGCCCAGGCGTCAGCGAGCCTCGCCCGCTCTTTCTCCCTTGCGAGATCTTCTTCGGCGAACTGCGCCGCCAGCTCGTCGAGCGTCTTCCGCGCCTGGCGCAGGACAACACCGCGGCGAGCCGCGCGGGGGCGCGGCTCACCCAGCGCCAGGACCCCTGCATCGTCGTCGGGCGCAGAGGCCTCGACGCTCGTCGAGGCGCCCGGGACACCTTGCCCCGAGCTTGTAGCGGCCCCCGTCGCGGCTTGGGGGCTCGTGGGGGCGCCCTCCTCGCCGCCCGCGTCGAGAGCCCTCAGGGGGCAGGGCGTCCTCTCGCCCCCGGCTCCGCCGCTCGGGGGCTCCAGGGGCGCCTCCACCTCCTGCTCGTCAGGGGCGCTCCTCGCCCCTTCCGTGGTGGCTGCGTCCGCCGCGGCCTCGGGCGCATCCGCCCTCCTTGTGGGAGCCTCCTCCGCCTCTGGAGGCGGCTCCATGACGATCTCTTCGTCCACGGCTTCCTCTTGCTCGCGGTGCTCGGCCGTAGGAGGAGTAGCAGCCCGAATCGGTGGGGGCGTCGCCAGCTCAATCATCTCCTCCTCGCGGTGCTCAACCGCGGGGGGAGATGCAGCCCTAGCTGGGGGCGTCGTCGCCCCCTCGACCACCACCACCTCCGCGCGGTGCTCACCCGCGGGAGGGACTGTCTCTTGCTGTGACTCGACGGCCGCTTGCTGCGGCTCGTCAGCCGCCCGCCTCGGCTCGTCAACCGATTGCCGCGGTTCACCAGCCGCTTGCCGCGACTCAGCGGCCGCCTGCTGCGGCTCGTCGGCCACAGGCGCCTCCTCGGCGGCGCGGGCGATCTCCCCAAGCTTGCGGAGACGCCGCCTCTTTGGCGCCGAGGGTACGCTGAAGAAACACAAACAAGGCAAAGACCCTTCAGGGGGGAATTCTCAAAGCAAAATGCTGAAGGAAAAAGAAAGGACAAGACTTACTCGTCGGCCGCTCGCCACACCCTCTTCTTCCCCTTGGGCGGCTGGAGGGTGCTTGCTCCGGCCGTTTCGGGAGGCGTCGTTGCCTCCTCGGGAGGAGCATCCCTCGAGGCAGTCCCGGCGTCCATGTCGTGAAGGGCCTTAGTGCGGGGCTCGTGACGCCCTCTCTTGCTGCTGCCCTCCTCCTCTGTGGGGCGCTGAGAGCGAACCACGCGGAAGGCGTCCTCATCGCCGCTGGAGGAGATCTCCTGGAGGTCCATGCCAGGCGGCGCGTTCCTTGAGCCTGCGTCGCCCCCCGAGGGATCGGCACCTCTCGAAGCCTCGTCCTCGCCAGAGGAGTTGGCGCCTCGGGAAGCCTCATCCTCGCCAGACTCTTCGTCCTCGTCCGGCTCCAGCGCGTCGCCCCCTGCTCCATCTCTGCGGCCCATGGATTGCGGCGGGTCCCGACAAGCCTTGCGGGCCTGATGCCCCATTCATCAAAAAGGGGTAGGAGCTTGCGGGCTTCACGCACGCTCTTCTCCACGTAGACGAACAACGGCAAGGCGTCGTCGTTGCTGGGGGAAGGAATGGACGTTGAAGCGAAGAGGACCTTCATGATCTGCTTCAGCTCCCCCGGGGTGAGGTCATCGGCGCTGAGGCACACTCTATCATCCGGGCCTGAGTAGGTCCACATTGGCTCTGAATGCCACTGGAGGGGAGCAATGCGGCGCCTGGTGAAGTCTTTTGCCACCATCTGGCCGGTGACCCCTGCCTCGCGCATGCGGCGGATGCACTCGTACACCGCGTCAAGCCTCGAGCCCCTAAAGTCCGCGCTCGCCCAGCACGCCCACTTCCTCGGGGGCCTCTCGGGCACCTCCAGGAGAGGGTGTGTGGCCTTGGCGTCGACGAAGAGCCACTTCTCGCGGAACTTATCCACCTTCTTCGTCACCTTGGTGACGGCGTCCTCACCGCACCAGGCTATGGGAATGTAGTTCTCGCTCCTGGCGTCGGCGATGCGGAAGGAGACGCACCCGAGCCGCTCGCCCTGGGCGGTGCTCCGAAGAGAGTAGAAGCTTCGGAAGAGCGCCACCGAGGGGCGAATGCCGATGTAGGCCTCGCAGAGGTGGGCGAAGATGGCGAGGATGAGGATGGAATTGGGATGAAGATGAAGCAACTGGATCTGGTACACCTCCAAGATCGCCAGGAGGAAGTCGGAAAACGGTGGCACCAGGCCGGCGTAGAGAGTATGGAGGAAGATGGGGTAGAACGCCTCGGTGAGCCTGCTGCCAGCCGGCCTCATTTTGGTGGTGCCGTGCTCGTTGGTTCTCGCCGCCGTCAGGTGGCGCACCGTCGCTATTGTCGCCGCGGTGACACACGTCCGCGGTAGTGCTCCCTCGAGAGCAGCGGCGCGCGCCATTGCCGCAGACGTGCCCGCCTGCACCGTGGCCTTGCCCTTCGGGTCGGTGGCTGCTTTCTTGGGCGCCATCGGTCGTCGGAGAAGAAGACGAAGACCCTGGAGTTGGAGCGCTCTGGAGAGATTGGAGACGTGGGGAGAAGTGTGTGGAGGAGTTATGGGAGAAGTGATGGGCGCCGACCGCGCGCCCAGGCTTTATTGACCGGCTCCCGAGTTGTGGCGGGCCCCGCCACGTCGCCCGTTGGAGCCGAGGAGGTCGTGGCCGCGGGTGCAACCGCAGCGCTCCACGTGTCGCGGCCCTGTCAGGCATCTTTGGCCCCTTGACGCTTCGCCTTCGTCCATGGGCCTCGGCGTGCCCGTCGCGGGCCCGGGGGCTACTGTCGGCACAGTGGAAACCAGGGTACCACGGGCCGGCCTGCCAGGGCCCACAAGATTCTTTGGATGACTTCCGCTAAGGACCAGGCTCTCCAGCCTGGCGAGCCTCGCGAGGGTTTTTTCCTCGCGAAGGATCTTCCCCTCCTCGCCGAAGGTTTCTTCCCTTGGCGAGGGATCGCTCCTCGACAAGGTGTCTCTGACACCACCCGCAGTTCCGCTAAGGACCCAGCCAGAGGGCTCGGCGAGACTTTTCGCCTCGCGAAGCTCCTTCCTCGCGAAGCCCACTCTGCCCCCACGGCAGAGCGCACATGGGCTCTGCGCCATGTGCAGAGTGACGTGCGTGCCTACGCGCGATGACGACGGCGCCGCAGTTGCTGTTTCTATGTGTAAAGCAGTCAACAAAGCGGAGCCAAGCAAAGCGGACAACAAGTATTGCCCCTTTGGTGATAAGGGAACCGTCTGCAGCTACGCTCCAAGGACGACGTCACCATGGGTCACCTCCCACCTCGGCAAGCGCCAGCCCACCGTTCGGCTGGTCGGTGACCTTTTTCAGCTTTGGTGACGCCGTTCCCCTGCCGTGGACCGCGTCCACGAGCTTTACCTTTATGGTGGACTTCATCTTTACCGTGCACCGCGCCTCCTCCATCGTCGCCGTGTGGTAACCCTTCCCGCCCAAATGTTTGGGCAGAAGAGGTCCAGGATGCCTATAAAAGGAGGGGGAGCACGCCCAAGCAAAGGGTTCCAAGATTCCTGAGCCTAAAACCCTAGATCTGAAGACTAGCAAATAGCCATTGTTAGCCACCTCGAGCTCGACAAGCTCTCCTTGTACTGTAAACTCTCCGGGCAGTGCAATACACCGAAGCAGGACGTAGGGGTTTTACCTCCTCAAGAGGGCCCTGAACCTGGGTAAGACTGAGTGTTCTCTTTCTGCAGTGCTGTCCCACAGCGAGTCCGACGAGCACCGTCGCCGGAGCACGTTGAGGGTTGTTTGATTCCGTGTTCAGCCCTTACTCGATCCTTCTCGAGACACCCCCAGTTCCTGGGACAGTTCTCCGACAAACGGAGCCACGAGGGCCAAAGTGGTGGGTCCCACGCGGCCAAGGAATCTGGCCGCGTGGGCCCCCCTCTTTTGGCCTTCGGGCTTCCACTTTTTCGCTTCCTTCGCTCCTACACTTTGTTCCTTCCAAAAACTGATGCTCGTAAATTTTCAGGTCATTTTGACGTCGTTTGGGTCCCTGAAACATCAAAATATAGAAAATAGGGTTTTCTGCCAGTGCAGGGTTAATTCCAGAAAAATAGGAAAACTATGAAATCTTCCCAAAATCATTATAAAAAATGATATAACCCTTATATGATGCAAATATGATTGAAATATGAGTATTATAATGCAAACTTCATGTATGCATTTTACATGCATCAACATCCCCAAGCTTAACCTATACTCCTCCTCGAGTATGAAGGTGATAAAACTAACATGGACTTTGCATTTTAATACTATCAAAGGATATCAAAGATGATTACTATTGCTACATAGAGTCAGATGATTCATTCTTCAAGGGAGTAACAATATACAAGATAGATTATGAAGTGATATCAAATATTCAATGTAAGGATGTTCAATGATAATTCACAAAGTGTAACATAGAAGAAAGTACTATGGACCAAATGTATGCATAATGAAAAGTAAAAACATCCTATAATGGTCATAGAGTACTCTTGTAAATCTGAATATAAAAGGTGGACACTTTGGAAAGATATATAAATGAGTAGAGGTAAAACATGAATAAGTTTCATCTAACTTCCAAATGCTTCTGCTTTAGTCATGTTTGCAATATGGTATTCATTGGTGTCAAGCTCTCATTACCCCTATCATAGCATCTTGAATGTTTAAAGTTTAAAGTGAAAGCAAATATGAGTAGTGTGCTTGACAAAGTATGGGTTGAAAGCTTCATGCCCCGTGAATACGAGTACCTACACCATGGTGTTACTCAATTTGGGCTACCAAGCAAGTTCAAGTTAAAGTCATTGTAAAAATAGCGTCATCAAGAGGGTCAACTGGGGTACCTCTTCTCCCAGGACATGGAACAAGCCCATGTCAAAATGACAAGACAAACAAACATAATGAACAATCTCAACTCCCTTTTTATTTACTATTGATATAGCTTTTTTATTATGAGGTGCATCCCTGAAGGTTCACAAGCATGTAAGTAAATTTCCACCATGAATGATGCATGGCTTAGATTAGCAGCCCAGGTGTCTCTCTAGCCATTTATACAAACTACTTAAACTTACTTAGTTTCCACATTTATTTGGCACTATGATAGGCATCCATAAACAAAAATACATGATATCAACTTAATACAATTAAGAGCATGTTGAAAGCTTGCCATGTGACAGCACATATGGGCTTTCCCCAACCAAGACTCTTGTCAAGATCACAACTTTCATAATTTTAATCACAATGGGTCATGTTTATTAAGTGCAATAAAAGTAAGGTGTGCATCAAGTTCGTGAGAGCTTTTTAACCAACTTTTCCCATAACAATCAATAACATAAGCATTTTAATTCAGAGGTATAGATAATACAAAATAACATGATAAACATACTCGGAATAGCATAAAGCTAATAGGTAGATATGGTGGACTCACTGGAAAAACTTTGGTTGAAGGTGTTGGAAAACAAGTTTTTACTTGTTGGAATTTTTGGGCTAGCAAAAGGAAGAAAGTTGACCGTCTAAATGCATGCACAAGTGTCCATAGAACTAACCAATCTATGTAAAACCAAGTAAAGTAACATTCAGCATCAAAACATGAATAAGAGATAGCTCTTGATAGAACACTTGCAATTTTAATATTCATTAAAAGCACATGAATCATGCAATTATATGTATCTTTTTAAATCAACTCAAACATCCCTTTCCCAATATTTTTAATAGCATCCAACTTAATTCAACCCAAATTTCTAGTAGCTCTCTCATATATAAATGATAGTCGTGGTCTTAGGACAAACAAAAATCAAACTAAAAGACGCTCCAAGTTTATGCGATAAAGTGCATTGATCGAAAAACAGAAGTTAGACGTGTGCAAACCGAGAGTGTGTTGGTCCGGTGGGGTTGTCTTCACATCCCAATCTTATGGTCTTCACCATCCTTGGATAGCTCTTGATGCATCTCCTCTAATTCCTGTGAAAAAAGTTCAAAACACCGTTCTCCCATTTCTTTTCTGTGAGGTGACATTAGTAGTGATAGACAAATGAATTGCTTGCTGCATAAAATCCTTAAACAAAAATGCATATGAATGTCCTGAAAGTGTATAATGTTGTATGCCTACTTATAAACTCAATTGGATCAAAAAAATTCAAGTTAAAAGTTCAAAGAATGCATCAAACAAAATGGGACAGAATCTGTCCAGAAAAACAGCAGCAGCGTAACGCATTTTTATACCTGACTTATGTATGTCTAAAAATTACGAAACAATTCATTCTTACAGAGGATGAAAAGTTGCAGTTACAGTTAAAATATGAGCTCATTCGGAGTTACAGATTAGGAATGAAAAATCATACTGTGCACAGATTCACGCTGGAATGAAATCTGCGAATACAATAAGCAACTTTTTCAATCCAAAATAGGTAAAACTTGGCACTTTATTAAAAATTCTAAAAACTAAGTCTCTTATTACAGCAAGAGGACACAAATAAAATAAAAAATAAAAACAACCGGGTTGCCTCCCGTAAAGCGCTTTCTTTATAGCCATATAGCTAGGCTTACTTACTTGTTATCAAGATGATTGGAGTGAGGTGGCTTGGCATCCCCAAGCTTGAATTCTTGTAATTATTTGATATATGTTGGGTGATTCTAGGGGTAACATCCCCAAGATTGAGTGTTTGTCTCTCTTGATCTTTGTTTATCACCCTCAACTCTTCCACTTGAAAAATTCTCTTTACACAAAACTCAACATAAAACTTGATTAGAGGGGTTAGTGTCTCCATAAATTAAATCCTCATAGGTACAGTAAAGACATATCATGAGTTGATTCTACACATTATCTAATATTACTATGGTTGTGTATTGCTCTTTGATCAATAGAACCGCACAAAACACGAGTAATGAGAGTAATGCAAAATAAAGACATAGTCTGTTAAAAACTGAACAGCCCCGTAAAGAGTGAATTTTCACAGGCACTTACGTTGCTCAAGTAAGAAAATTTTGAACTAATGAAATGTGTATCAGTAACTGAATACTGCGGTCGTAAAATTTCAAGTTAAAATTCCTCTTATGTGATTTTATACATTTTTTGCAGTGAACCTCAGGAATCTGTTTTCTGGACAGCAAATCACTATTGTTTAATCCTACCTCTCTAAAGAGGTTATTCTTGCCATTAAGATGAAAAACAAGATACAAAGGTGATGTTAAAGTAGTAAACAAACACCTTGACTCAAAAACCAAAAATGAAACTGAATATAAAAAATCATGGGTTGCGTCCCACAAGCGCTTTTCTTTAACGTCTTTTAGCTAGACATGATAGTTTTAATGATGCTCACATAGGAATAAGAATTGAAATGCAAAAGAGAGCATCAAGAGAAAAATATGAAACACATTTAAGTCTAACCCACTTCCTATGCATTGGGATCTTGTAAGAAAATAAATCATTGAAACACATAGTAATTAGCATAGGAAGGTAAAGCAAGTGCAACATTAAAACCTTCAACATAAAGATAGGAAACATAGTATTATTGAGATATTTATAGACATGTTTCCCTCTCTCATAATAACTTTCAGTAGCATCATAAGCAAATTCAACAATGTAACTATCACATAAAGCATTCTTATCATTCACCATCATAAAATTATTATTACTCTCCACATAAGCAAAATTCTTCTTATTAGTAATAGTGGGAGTAAAACTATCATAGCCATCATTGTAATCATCATAAATTGGAGTCATATCATAATCATAAGTAATTTTATGCTCAATAGTAGGTGGACTGAAAAGATCACATTCATCATTATAATCATCATATATAGGAGGCATAGTATCATCAAAGCAAATTTCTCCTTCAAACTTGGGGGACTAAAAAGATCATATTCATCAAAACCGGCATCCCCAAGATTGCAATTTTCCATAGCATTAGCAACAATTGCATTCCAAGAAATCATACTAATAACATTGCTACTAGCATGATTGTTATGCAAATAAAGTTCCATAGGTTTTTTAATTTTCTCTTCAAAAGCATCATGACCAATTTCAAGATAAATTTTATAAAGCTCTCTAATTTTTTTGTTGTTTTCCATTAAATCGAACTAGTGAATAAAACAAGAAACAAAAAGATTTAATTGCAAGATCTAAAGAAGGTACCTTCAAGCGCTCACCTCCCCGGCAACGGCGCCAGAAAAGAGCTTGATGTCTACTACACGCTTCTATTCTTATAGACTTGTTGGGCCTCCAAGTGCAGAGGTTTGTAGGACAGCAGCAAATTTCCCTTAAGTGAGTAACCCAAGGTTTATCGAATCCACGGGAGGTAGAGGTTGAATGTATCCTCTCTCAAGCAACCCTGCAATTAAGATACAAGAAGTCTCTTGTGTCCCCAACACACCTAATATAATGGCTAATTGTATAGGTGCACTGGTTCGGCGAAGAGATAGTAAAATGCAAGTGATATGGATGGTAAAAGGTGATTTTGTAATTCTGTAATAAAAATGGCAGCAAGCAAACAAGTGACGAAAGTGACTAAGAACGGTGTATCAATGCTTAGAAACAAGGCCTAGGGATCATACTTTCACTAGTGGACACTCTCAGCAATAATAATATAATTGAATACATAAATATTTCCTCTTCACTATGCTACCCCGAACTATCCTCCGGTTGGATAACAAACACCATTCCATTGCGTAGGGCTATAAAAGCACACCTTAAAGTCGCATTCCACATCTAGGGAACCCCACACTGTCAACTTGAGCACCCTAAATAGTACTAGACAAACACCACAATTTCATAGGGACATCCAACACAAATAATAACTCATGATAAGTATTCCTGTAATCTTTAGCCTAAGAGCCACACACGGTGTGCACACTGTCAACTTCGCACCATGGAACAAAAGTGACTCCGGAGATTACATTAATAAAACCACTTGAGTAGCATAATTCATAAGATAATGAAGAGTAACATCTATGGATTCAACTAGATTACAAAGCTCATGATCACATAAAGATCACACCATGGGAGAGAGAGATGAACCACATAGCTACCGGCATGAGCCCTCAGCCCTGAGGGAGACTACTCCCTCTTCATCATGGAGGTGGTGGAGATGTCGTTGGGGGAGATGGAGACCACCCCGGCAGCGCCCCGCCGGAGTTTTCCCCCTCCAATCTGCAGCTCCAGGTCTCTGTTTCGTGATTTCTGTGTTTCGGCAGCGCTCCCCTCTGGAAAACGTCGGGGGACTATTTTTATAGTCGTTTTTAGGTCAAAAGGAAGCTTCGGGAAGAAAGATCGACGGCAACGGAGCCACGAGGGCCAAAGTGGTGGGTCCCATGCGGCCAAGGAATCTGGTCACGTGGGCCCCCCTCTTTTGGCCTTCGGGCTTCCACTTTTTCGCTTCCTTCGCTCCTACGCTTTGTTCCTTCCAAAAACTGATGCTCGTAAATTTTCAGGTCATTTGGACGTCGTTTGGGTCCCTGAAACATCAAAATATAGAAAATAGGTTTTTCTGCCAGCGCAGGGTTAATTCCGGAAAAATAGGAAAACTGTGCAACCTTCCCAAAATCATTATAAAACAGTGATATAACCCTTATATGATGCAAATATGATTGAAATATGAGTATTATAATGCAAAGTTCATGTATGCATTTTACATGCATCAGCAACTGTACACAAATAAAATCCTGCAGCTATCAGATTAGCCTGCTTCTTCAGATCAATCATCTACCTTAAGTGCTTGTTCAACTTCTTCAGTTCCCCCTTCAGTGCTGCATCCCCAATGGTCGGAGCGACGCTGTCAGAGCACAAAATCCCCGCATCCCCCATCGTCGGAGCGACGTCGTCAGAGCGCAAAATTTTCGGAGCTGACGGTAGATCGAGCACCATGTTTGTGTTGTCCCTGTCGATCCAATTAAGCCCTCCTTTGGAAGCCTCTGAAGGTATTTATCCATCCACTCAAAATTGTGGCATGGATTGAGGGCCTGAAAACGTAAACATGAACCCTAAATCCCAAATCTGAGCAAAAAAATAAAAATCTGGAGAAATCAGAGTAACGGATGCGAGATACTGAGATCTTACCCTCCCCATCTCTGGCAAGCTCTCGCATGTCACAAACTTGCACCCTTGGTTCGCAATTTCCTTCTTTGTAACACAACACTTCAGTGGCCTGGTGCATTGGCATTTCGGACACCGCGTCAGCGACACTTCACCATACCGTGGCCATGAGGGGCGGGAGGATGAACTAGAGCTCGACATCTCTCGACGGCCGGCGTTCCTGCGCTTCGTAGCCGGAGAAGAATGGGTGGGGGGAAAGGGGATGCAATAGTGAGCGAGCACGGGGAGAAGAAGAATGACTGCTCTGTTTGTTGGGGAAAAAATGAGGCAAATTAATTGCGTCATTTTCTCGGCTTAGACCCACTAGTAAGAGGCGAAGACAGAGAATTGCCAAGTCCTACGTGGCCAATCACGTTGCAGAACCAGTCTCTCGCGGATCGCCTTACAAAATCTGATCGGAACGTCCATGCGATCCATATCGGACGGCGCGGAGCCTGCCCGCAGCCTGGCCGCGAATTTCCTTCTAGAAGACCATATCTGACAGCTGTAATTCGGCGCTAGGGTATGATCGAACGGCTTTAGTTCAACGCTAGGGTTAGCGGGGTTTTGAGGCGGTCAACGGGGTTTTCTGAGGTTTGACCAAATTAGGGTATGGCATAACTAATTAAAAAAAATCAGAAAAATATGAAACTTGCGCACATGGTCTTCTAATGTTGTATACTAACGACAAAAAATATAAATATGGTTTATATACATCTTTACAAAAAATCTTTAAATCAAGTGAGAGACCTCGAACACTTTGAAATGAGCATAAGTAATTCAAAAAAATCAAACAAATATGAAACCTTCGCACATAGTCATCTTACGTCATATAGTAACGAGAAAAAAAATATAAATATGGTTTACATACATTTGCACGAAAAAGGCTTCACTCAAATGTGATATCTTGAACAGAGTAGTAGGGATTTCGAGGGAGATGACCAAATTAGGGTATGGCATAAGTAATTCAAAAAATCAAAAAATATGAAACCTTCGCACATAGTCATCTTATGTCATATAGTAACGAGAAAAAAATATAAATATGGTTTACATACATTTGCACGAAAAAGGCTTCACTCAAATGTGATATCTTGAACAGAGTAGTAGGGATTTCGAGGGAGATGACCAAATTAGGGTATGGCATAAGTAATTCAAAAAAATCAAAAAATATGAAACCTTCACACATAGTCATCTTATGTCATATAGTAACCATGGGACATGCCAGTTCGCACCAGAACGCACCAGAGCGCGCCCAGAACGCGCACATCAACTGTTTGACAGAAGTACAACTACAAATAGGGTATTACAAAATCAATGTTCACACTCTTTTCTTGCTCCTTGTGTTAGATGATGGGGCCACGACCTTGCTCCGGGTGTTCTTTGGTGGAATACTCGTTGGTTGCACAACCTTCTTGGCTTTTTTGTTCCTTGCTGGGTTCTTGGCTGGGACATGGATGATCTCAGGAACAGAAGTATCTTGCGTAGGTGTTGGTGCTCGGTTACTTCTGGTAGCTGAAGCTACAAAATCCTGTTGTTGAGATTGAAATGGCTCTCTCTCAGGAATAGAAGGATAGTCTTCGAATCCAGCACAAGCCTCCGATACAAATTCTTCTCCTTCTTGGTCATGAATAGAAGCTTCTCCTTCTGTTGATGTCATCAGTTCATGTCTCTTCCTTTTAGTACTCTTTGGTTGCCAATGTTGTTTGGTTTTACCCTTCTTACTTATCCTAGAGCTGGCATTCAAGACAGAAGTGCAACAAAGATTTTAAAATGTGGAAAATAGAAGAACTAGTGCACAAAACAATCAAAGACACACATACCTAGCTGAAACTTCGGCAGCTGCGGCTTTTGCCGCTTTTTCTGCTTCTGCGGTGGCTGCGGCCTCATCAAATGCATCATCATGTCCAAAACCCAAGCGCACTCCAAGGCTGCCTTTCCTAGCTATATGCCCCGGGTGTCCACATCATCTGCACTTTCACCTCTTAATGGTTCTACCTTCGGCAGAACCTCTAAATCTGTTAAACCTTGGCCTTCCAGGTGGTCTGGTCAGAACTGGAGGCCATAGCTTGAATCCTGGATCGACCATGTCCCATTGGTCTTTTCCCAACAAAGCAGGCACGTTATCCTCATATGTTTTCTGAAACTTGTCAACAGAGAAATATTCAGACACATACGGATCAACTTTGCCCTCCTCACCTCCGATGATGTTCAGAAAAAACAGGGCATGTATGCATGGCTTGCCAGTGATCTGCCATCGCATACAACTACATGTCCTTTCTTTCAAATTCACTGGGTGCCTCCAACGCCCTCCTTCCCTGTTATCATATGTCACCTCAGCCTCAAGTTGATTCCGTCTAAGACAAGTCATAGTACCCTGATAATTTCTACCTTTCAAATGCAAATCCTTGATCACAGATGGAATGATGAGATGGCCAGCATATGCAACATGCCCAATTCTATTTCACAATACCATCTTCTGCATTATCATCTGCCTTATCTTGTCAAGTATTTCCACACAAAAAGAGCTTTCAATCCCTTAATCTTTGCGTTGAAACTCTCAGCGAGGCTACTTGTCACATAGTCCACTTTGCATGTGTGACAAAATTTTCTTCTTGTCCACAACTTGCCGTGATGTGTTTCCAAGTATTCCTGCACCGAGGGATTTTCAGCGTACATCGCCTTCAAGTGGTGGTTATGCTTCTTCTCGTTGCATGTGTACGACGCTGGCCACAGGTTGTCATCAAAAACTTTCTCCCTGAATTTCTTGTTGAAATTACCAGCAAGGTGTCGCATACATTCCCTATGCTCCGCTTCAGGGAACACGGCTTCTACTGCAGTCTCCAAACCCTTGCAAGCATCTGTGTGTATAGCCAATCCTTCTAGGCAGCCTATGACCTTGCGCAAATTCTGCAAAAACCACTTCCAACTTTGTACTGACTCCACCTCCACCACACCAAAAGCAAATGGAAAAAGCCAGTTGTGTGCATCAACTGCATAAGCAGCTACGAACTGTCCTTTCCATCTTCCATTCAGAGCAGTTGCATCCACAGCCAAATAGAGCCTGCAACCACTTACAAACCCCTGATGGCAAGCCTTCAAAGAGACAAAAACCCTCCTGAAGTATGTTTTCTCGATCATCTTCCCACCTTTCCCTTTGTAACTCAGATTGTGATGATCAATCTCTACCACACTGCTTGGACTTGCCTTCTCCACCTCAGCTTTGTATGTGTATAACAACTGGAACTTTCATCCCATCCAGTACCGTTAATGTTCCCAATCGCCAATTGTCTACCATTCCATAACCTCATGTAAGGTAGATCCTCCTCAAAGCCATAAATCTATGAAATTGTTTTACCGAGGGCAGTTGCTCCAATGGATGGATTCTTTCTTAGCCATGGCATCATTACCTCTACGAGCGACTTGGAGGTTGCTAATTTTGATTTATGCTTCTCCACCTTAGCTGAACAAGCGTGCTTGAAGTTGTTGTACCGTATCTGAAATATAATGAGAAGTATATGTTAGACAATGAGATTGAGATCAAGCAAACATGTAACAAAAACTAATACTGAGATTAACCTATTACCTGATTAGTCTTCTTCCCACGCATACCAGTGGCATGCAACTTCCAACGGCACCTTTCATCCGGGCAGTGCACCGTCAGCTTTCGTTTCTCACTCTTCTCAATGTTAAAAACATTATTGCTCGTAATGCAGAACATTGTAAGTGCATTCTGAAGTTCAGCTATATTTTTGTATACTGTACCTGCATCAAGTTGAGGATCATCTCTGTCCCACTCAATCTCTGGCATGTCTTCACTTTCGTATTCATCTTCAATCAACATGTCAGCGTTCTCCTCCTCCTCTTCAGAATCAGTATCTACAAATGGAACAACAACCATTTTGCTCTGTTTATCCACATGTTTAGGGAACATCCTCTCATCTTCATCATCGTTGCGAGGCACGGCCTCATCGGGCAACAAATCCTCGTCTACACTGCCTGCAGTGGTCTGGTTTGCACTGCCAGTAGGTTTAGATGGATTGGACCTACGAGGTGTGCGTGGAAGCTCAGAATTAGCAGACTTCGATTTCTCAACTGCCACCCCCTTTCCCTTTCCCTTTTCCTTTTCCTTTTCCTTTTCCTTTTGGAATAATTGTATTTTTTGAGCTACTCTGACTTCAATTTTACCAAAGCGGCTGTTCATGTTCTGAGCAAACATACAGCCTATCTGCTCGTCATTTTGTAGTGGGACAATTCCTTATCAATCATTTCCCAGTATTTCACCTGAACCGAATCAACTTGGGACCAAGCAAATTTACTACACATTGCACCCAACAAATCTTTGAACGAATAACTCGTCTCTACCACTAACGGATACCAAAACCCCTTGGACGGTTCATTCGAATTCATAACAGAAGTTTTCATTCTGACCGCCAAACGAAAAGCAGTTTCTTTGTTCATCCTATTTAAAAAAAACAAGAGAGTATTGTCAATTCTACCCGTATTTACTAGCTAAATCACACAAATGAGAGATTCAAAACTTACCTCTGTGGAATCCACTCGCTATCGGATGCTCCCGGAACGACCCAGTCCTCGCTGCGATCAACGGGGGAAGGAACGGTCACCATTGATGCATCGTCGCAGCTCCTATCAACCTGCCGCAGCTCCCCTCAAGCAGAAGTAATAGGGCGGGGCGGGGCGGGGTGGGGCGGGGCATGGCGCGGCGTGGCAACGGTGGCTGCTACATCGAGTAGCGGTCAGATCGGGATTGGGCGTGGGGTGGATTCAAAATTGGGTACGCTTCAAAATGAGGCCCCAGGTCGGCCCCACCAGAGCCCCCGCTAGTGAGCGCACTGAGGTGCCACAGACCGCCCCACTAGTCAGGCGACGTAACGGTCAAAGGAGGTTGACCTGACGGAAACGCCCCGTTTGGCCATCTAGCGAGAGTGGATAGAGCGAAGTGGGGCAAAAGTGAGGAAAGCTAAGCGAGCGGGGCAAAAACGAGCAAAGCTAAGGGAAGTGGGGCAGGAAAGTAATAAACCCTCGTTTCAATTGATTTACCCGTTTTGGCACTTCGTAACCCCAAATACGTCAACGTGAATGTATTTTCTTGGGTATTCAAAAAAGGACAGTGTTGAGCGTCCCCCGGGGGATTTGGGGGAAAATCCCCCGGGTCCTCTAGCCGACACGTGTCCTTTATTTTTTTTGTCAAATCCCGATTTTGCTCCATGTAGCAAATAATATCCCTCTTTTGCTCCATGTAGCATAAATGGATCGCCCACAAAACAAAAGAAGAAAAGACTGACTTCGTTGGAGACTTCACCGGAGACTTCGCCGGAGATATCGTAGCAACAAAAATGTGCTACTGTAGCAAAAATTGACTTCGCCGGAGACATCGCTGGAGACTCTCGCCGAAGACATCGCAGAAAAAATTATACTATTGTAGCAAAACCACATAACGATTGTAGCAAAAATAATCTTATATTGAAGCATTGTAGCAAAATCGACTTTGCCGGAGATATCGTCGGAGAACTGGTAGCAAATTTTTTATACTATTGTAGCAAGACCACACAATGGTTGTAGCAAAACTTTCTACCTGGGATGCAAAAAATCTTTATTGAAGCATCGTTGCAGAAAAATCTTCCGCCGTTGTGAGCATCCTCTCCCGCCCCTGGGAGCATCACCTCCTGCCACCGAGAGCATCCCCTTGAGTAGCAGGTAGCATCCCTCCTACCGCCTGATGCATCACCTTGAGTCCTGTCGTCGGAAGCATCACCTCGAGTCGCAGGCAGCACCACCTCCCGTCCCTGGGGGCATCACCTCCCGCCGTTGGGAGCATCCTCTCCCGCCGCCGGGAGCATCCCTGCCGCTGACAGCACAGACGACCGCCGGTAGTAGCACCACCGTCTCTGGTGTGTAGCACCACCGGCCTCCTACAGCAACAACCCCGCCCTTTGTTGGTAGCAATGTTGCCCTACGCTGGTAGCAGCGTGCCCAACCGCTGGTAGCAGCGTGGGAGAACGTATCCAGTGAAACGGGACAATCTATGCACCCGGTGCACCCGAATTTAGTTGACCATCTAAAATATTTTCAAAAAATTATGCAAAAAAGTTTGGACATTGGTACTATTCATATCTAACATGTCACAAAATTTCAAATCAAAAAATCCATAACACAACTCATAACATAAAATAGACAAATCTGATAATGAATAGTACCAAAATGTAGTTGGGCTCTAAATTTGGCCCATTGGCAACATTGATAACAAATTTGTCTTTTTGAGTGTTGATGTTGTGTTTCAGATTTAGACTTGAATTTTTCCGACGATCTATATTTATGTTATGTCAATGTCTAAGCTTATTTTCAGATTTTTTTGAAAACTTTTTCGGTGCTAAACCGGAGATAGGTGCACCGGGTCCACAGATTTGTCCGTTTCACAGGATACATTCTCAGCATCGTGGGCGCCATCGACTCCCGTGAGAAGCACCACGGTCGAGAGCTTGCAGCATCGCCGACCACCGGTAGCAGGGCGCGGGGCGCGCCATCGATGGGCGTGAGAGGAGCAACACCGGCGGTAGTAGCACCACCGTCTCTGGTGAGTAGCACCGAACGTGATCTCTCTCCACGTCCTCGTCGACTACTACAACCACGCCAAGCACAGCCTCCCCGGCGACAGGTGACGCGCCCGGGAGCGTCAGGGCGAGAGCGTGGCGTTCGTGTCCCAGGTGGACGACGCGGGGGCGCCCGCCGTGCTCAGCTTGTGGAGGAGGGAGTGGCTGAGGATCCTCCTCGGTGAGGAGTGGTTGTCGGAGAAGAGGACATGAGGAGGACGGCCCCACGCCAAAGCACGTGGCGACTGATGACCCACAAGTATAGGGGATCGCAACAGTCTTCGAGGAAGTAAAACCCAAATTTATTGATTCGACACAAGGGGAGCCAAAGAATATTTATAAGCCTTAGCAGCTGATTTGTCAGATCAGCTACACCTGGAAAGTAACTCACTTGGTGCAATTTATCAGTAGCAACAGTAATATGACAGCAACAGTAATAATGTAAAGACAGCAATAATGGCAATTGTATTGACCGCAGGATTAAAACACCGTAGGCATGGGGATGTAAATAGGGGCGCTACATGGATGAGATAGTTCATGAAATAATTAACAAGGCAATATGCAGACAAACAAACAAACATTATCGAGGTGCTAATAAATGTAGGCATGTATTCCGTAGGTAGTCGTGTGTGCTCGCAATGAGAAACTTGCACAACATCTTTTGTACAACCATCCCGTGTTAGCGGGGCCTTTATGAGGAACCGAAAGGTAATTAAGGTACTCCTTTTACAAAGTACCGGAGCAAAGCATTAACATTCAATGAATACATGTGATCCTCAAGTCAAAACCATCCCCTCCGGTTGTCCCAAAAGCTGTCACTTTGGGGCCTCGGGTTCCGGGCAATAACAGGTGCAAACAACTTGTAGATATGATTCAAAACAACATTTATCATAATATGTACAGATCTGAAAACATGGCACTCGGGCCCTAAGTGTCAAGCATTAAGCACACCAAGTTGCAACAATGACAAATAAGCACTCTCACAAATACTAGGCATCATGCCCTAACAATTTGACATCTTATTACATGAACAATATCATCCAATCCCTAACATCCCCCTCAGCCTATAGCGGGGAATTACTCACACATGGATGGGGGAAACATGGATGGTTGATGGAGAGGCGATGGTAACGGCGATGGCGATGATCTCCCCTTCAATCCACGTCCCAACATGGTGCCGGAACAGGAACTTCTGGTCCCCGAATTAGGTTTCGAGGTGGCAGCGGCGCTCTGTATCTTTTGTCGCAAAACGATCGGGCGTTCTGGCATTTTTAGGTCGAACAAAGTAAATAGGCGAAAGGGGCATTGCCAACCGAGCCACCACCTGGCCAGGTGGCGTTTGGGGCTGTGGCTGGCCCCCGCAGCCCCCCTTGTGGCTCCGTGGGTCTTCTGCAAAAATATAAATTCTGGAATTTTTCCAAAATTTTCCGAGAACTTTGATTTCTGCACAAAAATAAGACACCAAGGCAATTATGCTGAAAACAGCGTCAATCCGTGTTAGTTCCATTAAAATCATGCAAATTATAGGAAAAACAACAGCAAAAAGTGTTTGGAAAAGTAGATACGTTTTGGACGTATCAAACTCCCCCAAGCTTAGCATATTGCTTGTCCTCAAGCAATTCAGTTGGCAAACTGAACGCGATAAAAGAAACTTTTACAAACACATTTGCTTCTCATGAAGTAAACATACTTGTGCTTATAATCAAAGCTTTAACAAGTGGATGATAAAAATCATAATAGAAATGCAACTTAGCAACCATATAGACATATGAAAAGAATCCAACATACTAAGAATTAATAATATGGCATACAACTATTAACAAGATTGCAATGCTCAAAATAAAGCATGGTACTATGGTATCTCGCTATCCCTTTCTGGTACCGCGAAACTTAAATGCAGAGCACCTCCGAAATTCAAGTGGAGACTAGAACAAAGATATCAAAGATAGAAACACCACAGTTATAACTCAATTAATAGTATTTTGCAACAAAGCACATTATACTAAGAATGGCAACTATGCACTCGAAGAAGTGCTTAAAGAAGGATATGGTGACTCAGCATAAAAGTAAAATACATGCCTTTCGTAGAGGGAAGCAGGGATTAGTCATGTGCTAGAGCTTTTTATTTTTTATGGAACAGAAGTGAAATAATTTTGAGATATGCATGCTTTCGTCAACGACTTCACAGTGAAGAACCTAGCTAGTGCCCCACTTCAAGCAAGGCTTTTAGAATTTTGAGAGCGGCTGGTTTTAGAGGAACGAGTACATTCTTCTTTTTCCTTTGTTTCACCACTAACCAATGTTTTAACTGATTTCTCAGGCTTCATTGTGCGGAGGAGAATAGTGAGTTATATTTATATTTTGCTTAAACCGCTCTCGGGTTATTTCAAGTGAGGACGTAAACCATCAACACCGGGTGAAGAGGGGGGAAATGACCTTGCTTGTCACAGGTTATATCTAGCTTCCTCTGCTTCCTCATGAGCTAAAAACAGAGGCACAAAAAAGGCAATTTGAATATTTTAAAGTAGCACATGACAAATTTACTTGGAATGGCAAAGAAATACCACATATAGGAATTTATGGTGGACACTTTGGAAAGACTGGTTTTGAGGGGTTTGGGTGCACGAGCAGCATTCCCACTCAGTACAAGTGAAGGCTAGCAAAAGACTGGGAAGCGACAACTAGGAGAGCAATACTTGTGATAATCATGCTTTGCAACAAAACAATATTAAACAAGGCATAAAAGTGATATCAATACTTTGGGGGAAAAAGTTCAACGAGGCATGAGACTTTCTTTTAGCCAATCATGTGTAAACATGTGCCAAGTCAATCCAACATGAATTATTCAGAGGAGGATACCACAATACCATACTAAATTATGAATGAAGCAATACATGATAATCTCTGCATGGCAAATTACTCACTCCTAGATGGTTGAAACTAATCATAGGAAAATATGAGCTACCAAGTACACATTACCAATACAATTAAATATCAGGACGAGCCAAAGCATGATCATCCGGACAAGTATATGTACAAAAGAGAAAACAAATAGAGTTCATACCAGCTCATTTACCATGTCCACTTCACCAAATATCGTCATTATTGCTCTTTCACTTGCATGACCGAATGATGTGGAAATAAAGATTGAATCCAAACGATGCTGTGAGAACTGGTCGAACCCTGCATCCACTATACAAAATGGAAGAGAAAAGGGAAAATATTTTTGGCTTTTCGAATTTTAAGAACAAAGGGAAGCAAACTAATAACTAAAGGAAATCTTTTTGGATTTTCAATTTAGCAAGAAAAGAACAAAAAGAAGAAACCGAAAAAGAGAAAAGAAAAGAAAAACAAACAGCAAACCAAAAACTAAAGTAAAGGAAAATGTTTTTGGGTTTTCGAAATTTGAAAGACAAAAACTACAGCAAGAAACTAAATCAAGAAGACACAATATGGATATACAAAGCAAGAACGCATATACCGACTAAGATATATAAATGAGTGAAATGTCGGTAAGAATACGTACTCCCCCAAGCTTAGGCTTTGTCCTAAGTTGGGACTCAGTGATGGACGCCCCATGGGTTCCACCCTGGTGCATCGTAGGTGGGGTAGGTCGGCTCCGGTGGCTGCGACGAGGAAGTCCTTGCGTCCTGGTAGTAGTGTGAAGAGTCTTTCCCAAAATAATTTGGGGTATATTACCCTCCAGCTGGTGCAAGCTCATGCTCAGTTATGTGCTCCTCGGGCCCCTCTTGGGACTCCAAATAGGCATCCAGCTCCTTTTCCTCAAATGCCCATCCTCTCCTGGCATCATGGTTAAACAAAAGAGGTGTTGGGAGACGAATTAGTCACTCAGAGTTAGAAGCAAACAACAATTCATAAAACATGTTATCGATGGTGGAGGAACGGGTGACAAAATGATGAAGCTTCATGGAATGAAGATCAAGTCTAGAATCTGAGAATTTAATATCAGTTGGATCAACGCTTAAACCGGAATAAGAAAGCAAATGAGAGGCAATGATGCCTCCATAGAATGGCCCTTTCACACTATTAGTGGAAAGATGCTGAGCAATCAAAGCACCAATATTATAGGTTCTATTACCAGTGAGTGCGGCATCAAGAATTACCAAGTCAGGAGTTGAAATTTTGCTTCCATTTCCTCTTGCTAAAATACCTCTAGAGATATAGTGAGCAAGAAACCTGATGACTGGAAATTGAATATTTCGAATCCTACACTTGTAGGTGATGCGGTTCTTTCCTTGGCACGATTCTAGGAAGAGGAACTTGAACTCCCTAGAGTCCTCCTTAATCCTTCGCGAGGTTCCCCAACTTGGAACTTTAATCTCCCTACAAAACTCAGAAAGTCGCATATGCACAGATTTGTGGTAAATATTGAATGACATAGTGGGATTATCTCTTGAATTGTGGAATCTAAAACTTTGCACAAATGACATAGTTAATTTTGCATATTGTGGAAGCTCATCAGCTACAAAATGTCCCAATCCCGCATTGGAGATTAGCTCATTGAAATCCTCTAGAATACCTGCAGCTCTCAGAAAATCTTTGCAAGGGAAAAAGGAAGGATACACAAGGTTTTTCACGCTCAACCTCCATAACCTGAGGTTCAACTAAACTCGTTGGTACGAATGGAGGGTTTCCATAGTCATACCAATCCATCTTCTTATTCTGAAATTTTTAAACAAACCTCATAAAACTTGATTTTAGAAAGAAAAAAATTCATGGGTAACACTATAGGAACTAAAAGAGAGCTAAACCATGCATCAAAACTAATTATCCAGCTCATACACAAGCATGCAAGCTCACTAAACAAGTTACCTACAGCAGCAAAATACTCAAGATATACTTAACCATTCAAAATTTTGATTGGATAAGCAGAGGAGTCACATACCGGAGAGCAAATGATCCAAATCTCAGCAGAAAAGATGGGCTGAGCAAGTAGATCGAAAATCTCAAGCAAGAACAGCAAGAACACGGGTTTGGGCAATGGTGGAGTGAAAAGTCGAGAGAGAGAGAGAGAGAGAAAGAATGGGGAGGAAGCTCACCATGTTGGGGGCCTCGTGGGCCCCAGGTGCCACCCAGGCGCGGCCAGGGCTTGGCCGTGGCCAGGGGTCACCTGCCCGCATGGTGGGTCCCCTTTGGCATCCCTTGGTACTGCAAGGCCCCATTAAAAAATTTAAGAATTTTTCAGAAATTTTTGGCAACTTTGATTTCTGGACATTTTCAGGGTTATAACATGAGTTGAAATCTGAAAAATGAATTTTTAAAAGATGAAAAACCAACAAAAAACTAAAATCACAGAAGTGCTGACACAATCATCAAAACAAAAGTAACATGGAAATCATTGTTTCATGTATATAAAATAAATCTGAGAACAAGGTTGATCAAGTCTTGCTTCAAGCTTATCTTATATAACACACAATTTTTGAGTTCCACCAGACAATTATGTTACCTCAAACTTGATGGCTATTGTCCCAATCATAAGAAATTGATATTCCTTGTGGTGATCATATATAGGACAATCAACTTCCCCTACCTTGATAGTTTTAATATTTGCAATGCAATTCAGACCATAGACCTTGTCAACCCTCTTTGGAAAATAAACTGTGTGCTCTTTTTCATTGACATTGAAAGTAACCTTCCCTTTGTTGCAGTCAATAACAGCTCCTGCAGTATATAAGAAAGGTCTCCCAAGAATAATAGACATATTATCATCCTCAGGCATGTCAAGCACCACAAAATCAGCTAAGATAAGACAATTATTAGTCACTTGAACATGGACATCCTCACAAATGCCAATAGGGACAGCAGTTGATTTATCAGCCATTTGCAAAGAAATATCAGTGGCTATCAATTTTTCCAAGTAAAGCCTTTTATAAAGAGAGAAAGGTATAACACTTACCCCTGCACCAAGGTCACATAACGCAGTTCTAACATAATTATTCTTAATTGAGCAAGGAATAGTTGGAATACCTGGGTCTCCAAGCTTATTTGGAATTTTGCCATTAAAAGAATAATTAGAAAGCATAGTGGAAATTTCCTCAGTAGGAATTTTCCTTTTGTTGGAAACAATATCCTTCATGTATTTAGAGTAAGGAGGCATTTTAATATCATCAGTCAAAGGGATTTGCAAAAAGAGAGGTTGCATCCACTCACAGAATTTATTATAATGCTCTTCTTCCTTTGATTTTTAATTCTTGTTAGGGAAAGGCATAGGCTTTTGCACCCAAGGTTCCCTTTCGCTACCACGCTTCCTAGCAACAAGTTCATCCTTATTATACTTCCTATTTTTAGGAGGTCTTTCCGGTTCTACTCACTGTCTTTATCAATATCATTAACAGGTTCATTATCATCTTCGGTTTCAGCGTCAGAGATGGAAATATTATTAGGATTTTCTAAAACAGGTTCTTTAGCTATTTCCAACTCACTAGTCTCTCCTACTTCTTTATGCTTCTTCTTTTCCTTTTTTCTTTTCTTTTTAGGAGGACTAGCAATGTTATTCTCAGCTAATTGAGACTCTTGTTCAATTCTTTTAGGATGTCCCTCAGGATATAAAGCATCCTGAGTAGAAGCACCACCTCTAGTTGCAATACCAAAAGCATGTTTATCATCCTTTTTAAAAGTTTCAGCAAGCAAATCTTTTTGCACTTTAGCGATTTGTTCAAGTTGAGTTTGAACCATGGTAAAATGCTTAGTAAGTCCTTTAACATCATTAGCAGTTCTTTCTAGAACGTCATGCAAATTTTTAACAATATAAATTTTTTCTTGCAGTTGATTTTGAACTTGCGTATTGAAATGAGTTTGCTTAATAATAAAATTATCAAATTCATCCAAGCATTGATCAGGAGGCTTCCTATGAGGAACATCACTAGCATTAAAATCAAGAAGAGAGTGTACCCCTACCATAGGGGAATGAGTGATAGGCTCACATAACGCTTCAATAGGTGCTAGATTTTTAACTTCTTCAGCTTTAATACCTTTCTCCTTAAGAGATTTCTTTGCTTCCTGCATAGTTTTAGAATTTAGCACATGTATGTCCCTCTTCTTTGATGTCTGAGCCGACACTGGTGGTGGTGTTGGTGGCGGCTCAGGTGTCGACCAATCATCATGATTCTGGCTTATTTTAACCAGTAATTCTTCAGCTTCATTCGGAGTACTTTTCCTGAAAACACAACTAGCACAACTATCCAGATATGTTCTAGATTCATCTGTTAGTCCATTATAAAAGATATCCATGAGCTCATTTTTAGGTATCTTGTGTCCAGGCCGCACCCTGAGTAAGGAACAAAACCTCCCCCAAGCTTCGGGTAGACACTCTTTCTCAATTTGTTTAAAATTGAAAATTCTTTGCAAAGCAGTGTGTTGCACATGAGCAGGATAATATTTTTCAAAGAAGATTTTTACTAATTCATCAAAGCTTTTGATGGATCCACTAGCTAAATTGTTAAGCCAACTTTTAGCTTCATTTTTCAATGAAAAGGGAAAAAGCTTTGTTATGTAATAACCTTGTTTCTTCTTATCGTCAGAAAACAACCTACCCAAAGTAGTGAGTTTACTCGTGTGTTCTATAGCATTATCATTTTCTTTTCCATCAAAAGGTTCATTTTCAACAATAGATATGAGTGACAAGTCAACAGAAAAATCATAATCCTTTTCAGTAATGCTAATAGGAGATGTGGCAAACACAGGATCATGAGCAGTTTTATAATTCATAGCATGTTCTTCAAGAAGTTTCTTCCGTATCTCAGGATCGGAAGTGCCAATTTCCATACTTGCTCTAATGAATTCATCATCAATTTCAACATAAGCATCATTAGGATAACTACTACCATAATTCCCCTTCTCAGGAGAGACAGCAGGTGTAATGACATTTTCATTAGGAATTTCACCAGTTTCAATTTCTTTAGATTTAGCAACCATAGAATCCAAAAAAGAACCTAGAGAGCCAGACTCATCTAATATAGTAGAGGCATCATCAAATTCATCAGATACAGTATCAGAACTAGCAGAAGCAACATGTGAAGTGTGCGGTGGTGGTGGTGTAACAAGCTTATTCAAAACAGTAGGTGAATCAAAAGCAACTTTAGAGTTGAGAGCAGTACCTTTCCTTGTGGTGGATGGTAGTATCGGAAACTTAGGATAGCGCTTATCCTTCATAATGAAGAATAGATTGCAGCAGACAGAATAACTCCCAAGTGAACTTATAAATAGAGCTATGCTTCCCGGCAACGGCGCCAGAAAATAGTCTTGATGACCCACAAGTATAGGGGATCGCAACAGTCTTCGAGGAACTAAAATCCAAATTTATTGATTCGACACAAGGGGTGCCTAAGAATATTTATAAGCCTTAATAGCTAATTTGTCAGATCAGCTACACCTGGAAAGTAACTCACTTGGTGCAATTTATCAGTAGCAACAGTAATATGACAACAACAGTAATAATGTAAAGATAGCAATAATGGCAATTGTAGTGCCGCAGGATTAAAACACCGTAGGCATGGGGATGTAAATACGGGCACTGCATGGATGAGATAGTTCATGAAATAATTAACAAGGTAGTATGCAGATAAACAAACAAACAGTATTGAGGTGCCAATAAACATAGGCATGTATTCCGTAGGTAGTCGTGCGTGCTCACAATGAGAAACTTCCACGACATATTTTGTCCAACCATCCCGTGTTAGCGAGGCCTTTATGAGGAACCGAAAGTTAATTAAGGTACTCCTTTTACAAAGTACCAGAGCAAAGCATTAACATTCTAGGAATACATGTGATCCTCAAGTCAAAACCATCCCCTCCGGTTGTCCCAAAAGCTGTCACTTTGGAGCCTCGGGTTCCAGACAATAACAGGTGCAAACAACTTGTAGATATGATCCAAAACAACATTTATCATAATATGTTCAGATCTGAAAATATGGCACTCGGGCCCTAAGTGTCAAGCATTAAGCACACCAAGTTGCAACAATGACAAATAAGCACTCTCACAAATACTAGGCATCATGCCCTAACAATCTGACATCTTATTACATGAACAATCTCATCCAATCCCTAACATCCCCTCAGCCTACAGCGGGGAATTACTCACACATGGATAGGGGAAACATGGATGGTCGATGGAGAGGCGATGGTGACGGCGATGGCGACGATCTCCCCTTCAATCCCCGTCCCGACAGGGTGCCGGAACAGGAACTTCTGGTCCCTGAATTAGGTTTCGAGGTGGCGGCGGCACTCTATATCTTTTCTCGAAAAATGATCGGGCGTTCTGACATTTTTAGGTCGAACGAAGTAAATAGGCGAAAGGGGCGTTGCCAGCCAAGCCACAACCTGGCCAGGTGGGACCCAGGCGCGGCCAGCCCTGGGCCGCGGCCAGGTGGCGTCTGGGGCTGTGGCTGGCCCCCGCAGCCCCCCTTCTGGCTCCATGGGTCTTCTGCAAAAATATAATTTCTGGAATTTTTCCAGATTTTTCCGAGAACTTTGATTTCTGCACAAAAATAAGACACCAAGGCAATTCTGCTGAAAACAGCGTCAGTCCGTTTTAGTTCCATTCAAATTAGAGGAAAAACAACAGCAAAAGTGTTTGAAAAAGTAGATACGTTTTGGACAGCGACGAGCTCGATAGAGGAGGACCGGAGCGGGAGAGGGACGACGCGGCAGCGCGCGCGCGGGTGCGTGAGGAGAGGGATGGTGGCGACGTCCGCATGAGGTGGTGCTTGGGTCGGGAACGAGGGCGCCGGCGAACTGGGTCTTGAGGAGGCTCGATGCGGTGGTGGTCATGACTGGGTATGAAAAAATTACTCCGTGGAAGATAAGAGCCAAACCAGCGCGTGGGGTCTATTGGTGGGTCCATGAGACATGTGGCAGGCGCTCCATACACTAGTAGAAAACCCTTATCCATAGGGGGTAGTCTGTGGCGCACCTCAAAAGGGTGCTCCACAGAACAAATAGGCGTGGCGCACGCCAAATTTATGCGCCACAGACTACATGTTGTTCGTGGCGCACCTCCAAAACCATGCGCCACGGACTACGCGGGCCCCACCACTGCCCAGTGCCCCGAGCCGGCCCCCAGAATCCGTGGCGCACCAAATAGAGATGCGCCACAGATAAGGTAGGTTATCAGTGGAGCACCCTTTTTTGGTGCGCCACTGATAATGTTATCAGTGGCGCATCAAAAAAGGGTGCTCCACTGATAACCTACCTTATCTGTGGCGCATCTCTATTTGGTGCGCCACGGATTGTGGGGGTCGGCCCGGGGCGCTGGGCAGTGGTGGGGCCCGCGGACCCAGCTCCTCTCCTTCTCCTCCCCTTATATATCCCCTCTCCACCTGCCACCTCCCCATTCTCCTCCACTCTCCTCCACTTCTTCCCGCTCCTCTCATCTCCTTCCCTTCTCCTCCCTTCTCCTCCCTTCTCCATTCTCCTCTATCACCACCTCCTCCTTCCTCCTTCGGCGACACCCTCCTCCACCACCTCCGGTGACGCCCTCCACTACCTCCGGCGACGCCCTCCAGCACCTCCAGCCACCACCTCCGGTGTGGTTGGTTTTGGCCACGGCCATGGCCTCCCGCACCTCCCCGCGGTGGTAGGTTGTGGCCACGGCCACGACCACGACCTCCACGACCAAGCTCTGACGAGATCCAGATCTAGATCCAGATCTGGATCCAACCTTTTTTTTTGAATTTTGAAATAGGTATTAGTGGCGCACCAAAATGAGGTGCGCCACGGATAACATATCAGTGGCGCACCACGCCGGGGTGCGCCACGGATAAGCGAGGTAATCAATGACGCACAATTGAGGTGCGCTACGGATATCACCTAATCAGTGGCGTCTTATCAGTGGCGCACCGGGGTGCGCCACGAACCCCAAAAAGGTGCGCCACAGATAGCCTTTTTCCTACTAGTGATACGGAGGACACGAGCGTCGATCCCTCGGGGGAATACTAGGCTTTCCCTTCAATAAAGGCGTTGTGAATATCGTTTTGGGGAGACCGGGAGGGGACATATTTGGTTGAAAATTTTCTGAGAGGCCATTATGACTGGATTTTTTTCTAATGAAATCATTTAGAAAAAAGTTATACGAATATTTCTAGACAAAGATTATTTCGGAAAGCAAATCGTAGGCCCCAAACCGGTCCGGGCAGACCATCCACCACACGCGCTAGACCGGATTAGCTCAGTCGTTTTCATTTTCTTTTTTCTCTCGCTCTGACACGGATCACAGCTCATCTTCCAGTCTTCAGTGAGCTCGAAGCTAACACCGAGCCGCCGCCGCCGCCCGATCTTGCCGTGCCGCACGCGCGTGAGCTCTGAACGCTGGACCCTCTCCCGCGCAGCCGGCGCATGGACCCCGCCCCGTCGCTCGCCGCCGACCTCTGGCGGCCGGTACACCGCGAGGCATCCTCCGTCGTCACCGACCGAAGCAACGGCAGTCGCAGGAGATCCCGCAGAGACGCAGAATCTTCTCAGTTCGTATCCACCTCCGGCGACGGCGCCGGCCAGGAACTGGTGAGGCTGTTAGCTCCTCCCGTCTCCCCCACTCGCGCGCCATTGTGTGTGATCTGTGTGAGCATGGTGAATTTGGGTGCTTTTCTTGCCATGTACAGTTGGAAGCTGCAAATTGCCTCTATATAACCGGTCCTGTTGCTGTGATCTGCTTTGTCCATCTGCTCAGATATGCTCATGTTTGTGTGCGTCAGTGAAAATGCGGCGCAGTTAGCTTGGGCGATGCAACCTGATTAGCTCAAATCAGAGCAAAATGTGCTGAATAAGAATGCGTGTGGATTCTGGGAATCCTAGTTGTTGAGCAATCTGGGGGTCAATGTACTGTAGCACGGCACGACCCACCGTTTTCTTGTTCATGCTTACATTTGTTTCCTAATTTTAATGCATGAAGTAGAATTGTGGGTGTTTCAGTGTGGATGTTTCGTGTGTATACTTGTCTAACTGCCCCCCTGCTCCCCTAAAAAGAACTGTCCTCCTGCATGCAGGCTGATCCAGAAGCAAAACGTTTGAAGAAGGTCAAGTCTAGTGATGACGATGACGCTCAAACTGATTCAGGAAATGCTAGTAAGGCTGTTCATAAAAACGCTGCACCGCTAGAGCGACCAAAACAAGACTACATCCATGTGAGGGCTCGGAGAGGTCAAGCGACTGACAGCCATAGCCTTGCAGAAAGGGTAAGCTTTTCACCCTGGAGATTTTTCTGTTTAACTATTTAGGTTCTGATAATCCCTTACAAGACTATAGTAGAAGACTAATAGTGCCAAATTGACCAACCAATTTGGAATGCTTAAATGTTCCTATAGAGCATGATAGTTATTAAACCTGGTGTCCCAGCAACTCAATGTTTGTTTATTGACAACAGGCACGGCGAGAGAAGATAAGTGAACGGATGAAAATGCTCCAAGATCTTGTCCCTGGATGCAATAAGGTTTACTTTGCACAGCGCTACGTGTTCATAATTTAATGTCTCTGAAAATCCCGTTGTGTGAATGATGCCCTTCTGAAGCATTCTGTTTCATTTGTTAGGTTATCGGGAAAGCATTAGTTCTTGATGAGATAATAAATTACATCCAGGCTTTACAACGTCAAGTGGAGGTATATTGCTTTCACAATCGCGCCATGTGTGCAATTGTCTTCTCACCCATGTTTAGGATTCAATGAACCCAACTTATCATTTTCTGCAGTTTTTGTCGATGAAGCTTGGAGCGGTAAATTCTCATGTGAATGACGGAATTGCCTTTCAGTCTAAAGATGTAAGTTTAGTCGATGATTCTAAACAGTTTATTTCAGCAACTGATCTTGCTGCTTTCTGGAAAAGAAAACTGAGTTCCTGCATTCTAGAAAAAATAACTGAGCTTCCCGGAGATCATGAAAACAATCATGGCAAATCCTGCTTTTGCACATGCCTCAGCTTCTGGCTTAATATTTCAAATTGACCTAGTTGCCCAAATTGCAGTTTCTTGTCTTGCTACTATCCAATGCTACGCATTCCAAGTTTCTCCTTTAATGTGCATAACATTGATGTTTGAATTCTGAAGATTTATTCTTGATCTATAGTATTGTTTTCAAGATGTCAGACAATCCATCTGGACCATTGAAAAGGTTCTTGGTCACGACATGCTCCTAAATGCTTATGCAAAATTTCTCACTGAAACATAACTAGCACTGATAGTATCGCAATTTTGCGATCTAAATGCCAGAGCCCACCTGCATTTTCATTTTATTTTATTTTTGCTATTTAGCAGTATGGTCCTCTCTTCAAGATCCTGCTCTGGCCAATAGTGTTGAAGCTTAATCTTTTTGCCGATAGTGTTGAAGCTCAATTTGTTTTTAATTTAAGGATAGTACATTGTTGAAGTGGCATGTTTGTTCATTTTTCTTTTGATGTGATGCTATTTGCTCGTTATGTGAAATGTGCTTGCAATCTTAAATTAAGGGTCAAATATATTCCCGTTCCTGCTTTTTTGTAGGCTGATGCTCAACCATATCATACAACTCTTGGTTTGACATTAGATCCACAAACGCCAAGGGAATACGCCCAGAGCTCAACACCAGAGTGGCTTCACATGCAAATCGGCAACACATATGAAAGAGTAACATGAATAAACACAGAATTCCATTTGACAAAATTCCTTTTGGTGGCCAATAAAGAGTGTCAGGATCAATCAAATCCATGGTCTTAGGTTTGTTTCTCCAAGTTACCTCACGGTTGATGTATTATGGTTGGTTGCACAAGGACTGCAAAAAAACACTGAACAGAGGTTGTTCAAAATACCATTTTTTTAGATTCTTTGCGGGAATTTAAGTGAACTGTTAAATGTTAAATGCAAACGGGCTGATAAGACGATCTAATGTCTCCCGAATTGGAAGGCATAGTTGCAACATTCAATTTCTTGTGCATGTTTTATTTCTTCTCCAAACTAGTTGGATGCCCGTACGTTGTCACGGGGCAATAAACTTAGATATGGCGATATTAATTATATCTTAATTCTTGAATGCACGACTTTTACAAAAACTAACTAAATGCCTGTGTGTTGCAAAGGTATGAAAACATGCTTATTTTATAATAAAAAATTGCACAAATTTAATAAGTGGGGTTGATATTGTTTGGTCGTGGTTGATTATGAAATAATTAGCGATAAATTCAAACTCTCTTTCAACTCCTCCTGCGTCACTCGTCTTCAGAAACTACTTACAACACTTGGCTTGACAATCTCAGCCACCACAACTTCGCACGCCTGCTCGGCTACTGCCCCGCCGGGTGCAAAACCGAGGAGGGGAGGGGGGCTCGATGAAGATGCGATAGCCGGCTTGACAAAGTTCGGCACACCCTAACGCAAAGCGTGGCTGAGGCGTTCAGCGTAGTAATCCAACTCACGATTTTTTGTTGTTCCACTTGAAGCTATATTAGTTTGTGTGCCTATCATGCATGGCACCTTTGTTAAATTTCCAGACGGCCTAAGAGTAGATGGCAAACCGACATAGACACAACATCACAATCAATCGTGTCTTCATAAAGTCCAATTTTGAAAGAGACTTGAACCGTATATTGTATTTTAACGGTGCCGAGTCGTTCAACCACTGCACATGGTATGGTTTGGGATGCTTCTTGTAGTAGCTTAAGCTTGTCGTATAACTCCTTGATTGCCAAGTTGTGACAACTACTACCATCAGTTATGACTTTGATGGACTTTCGATCGATGTCGGCTCGAGTTTGGAACAAGTTGCATCGTTTGTCTTGGTATTTTTGTTGAGTAGTGGTCAACAGTCTAGTGAAAACAAGCGAAGGGTTCAAATCCACGTCACAAAATAGTGCGTCATGTTCCTTAATGTCATTGTGGTCACTTGTGCCAATGCCTCATATTCTCCTTCGCTCGTTGACTCCCATTCATCATTGTCATTGATGATCATGACCCTTTTGTTGGAGCACTCGAATGATTTATGACCTTGACTACCACACTTGAAACAATTGACATCTCTAGACATGGCGGTGAATGCTTGAGATGATGCCGGTTGCTTGAATGTTGAAGTAGCTCGACTTGGGGAGGTTGATGGCCTCGTGAAAGGCCTTTTCTGCTTGTGGCGGAGGATTGTGCGATTGGTGGTGATGATGATGAGGGCGGATCATTGTCCATGCATCTTATTTTCCTCCAATTTCTCAGATCTTCTCTACATTTAAAACCAAGATGATCAAAGCGCAATAACATAAATGGCTGAGGAGCGGAAGATCATGTCTAGTGACACAAGCAACATGGATCTGGATCAACAGGTTTGGTATGCTCAAGCTTGTAAGAAAAATCGTGGAGAAGAAAGATTGATTTTTCTACATTTTCGATGTCATTTTGGTGATGTATTGGCCAAACTTGGTGTCCGGCCATGATCTTTGGTGCCCGAGACTTTGATTTGATGTCTATATGTCTATTTATTAAGTAATTGTCAAAACGTCAAAAAATGAATATGGCTGATTTGGGGGCAACCATCCCCATAGGGTGGACATGTGTACGCACATCCCGATAGCAACTATTAGGGGTGCCGTACACAATAGGGGGGACACCGTGGAGATGCACCAAGCCTCCCACAATTGAACCGGCCACGAGGCTCGCTGCAGGCCTTTTTTTGTGTGTGTGGACCCTGGTTCGGAAGATGCTATAAGAAGGTGTTTGGTTACAATGCCATCTAATAAAAGTAATACTCCCTTCGTTTTTTGATGTAAGGTGTCTAAGTTTTGAGATTTTTATTAAAATATAGGGTGTATTGCGATCTATGGACAATTTTACCCATCCACAAATGAGTCACAATATGGAACAGATGGATTGACGAATTGTTTTCAATTTATGGCTATTAGGCACTCCTCTCTCTCGATTTTTTCCAGGAGAAAATGAGTTCACCGCATGCCAAATATCGATGTCTTAATATTAGTGCAAAACCTTAGACACCTCACATCAAGAAACAGAGGGAGTAACAAATAGTGTTAAAACATGTTTGTTTTAGGTTGCTTGGTAATTTGATAACAAATATCCCATTGTGAAATTGATTGCGTTAACGGTAACATTGTCACTCAATTGCGTTTACAATTTAGGTTACCTTTTCTGAAAGGATTAAGTATAGTTTTCATCCTCAAATCCAATTGCTTGGATCCATATCCTACTGAACTAACTTTTTGGTCTTATTTGAACCCTAACGTTTTGCAATACCAGATAAAATGTCCCATTGACTCGGTTTTTAATGCTAATATGACAGATTTTAGGTGGTTTGGGGAATTAGTTGTTTGATGACGTGGATGTTTTGACTTGGAGGTATGCCACGTTGGTTTATTTACCGTGATTTGTCCATTTGTCGCACGCTGTTCGGAAGCCGTAGGTATCTCTCACAAGCACTTGGCAAGTCTCTCCCTGCCACAGGTCTCTCCCCGTCGACAATGGCTTCCTCTGGTAACTCCTCCCCACCAACCAAACGAGGCGACTGAAGGCATGAGTTTGGTCGGGAATTTGAGGGGCGAGCTTGGCGGGAGATGACGTTCAACCAACAAACAAGGCAGAGTAAACTAACACGACAATGATGATCATGGCGTCACGACCATGGTGTGTCCTAGCTTCCGACATCGATATCCGTGGTGGCGGTGGAGACAAAAGTGGTTATGTGGTGTTTTAGACCACGTTCGAGTCAATCACGTTGGAACCAACTCGATGTTATGTCGGAACTCGACCATGCCATGTCATCATCACGTTAGAAAAGACCAAAACTACCCAAAATCTGCCACCTTAGTACTAAAAACTAGGCAGAGGGGGACATTTACCTGGTATTAAAAGTGTTAAGATTTAAATCAGACTAAAATTTAGTGCGGTAGATATGGATCCAATCAACTGGATTTGAGAGTGAAAACTATGCTCAATCCTTTCTCAAACAAACACATTTTTTTTACGTGAAACAAACACATTCTAATACGTAGTTTCAAAAGGCCCGACTTATTTTTTTGTGTTGCACCGAATCAAAAGGCCCGATTCATAGACTGACTTCTGGGCCCGTATAAGCAAAGCACCCAACTACACATCCCAGTCGCCACTTGTCTTCTCGTCGCCGTCTCCTCTCGCTCCGCTGACCCCAGCCGTTGTCGGTAGCATCCGCGCCGACCATGCCGGTAAGTGTCCTCCGGCACCGGAACCGGCCCTCCGATCTCCTCCCCACTCAGAACTCTAGCATTTTTACTCGGTTCCTGATTGCTACTGATGAAGAGTTGGGTGGTGCCCCAAGCGAAGGCGGAGATGAGCAAGCAACAGTTTTCCCTCGATAACGAACCGAGGTTTATCGAACCAGTATGACTTTGAAATCAACAACAAAGTGAATGTTGAAGATCTCTAGCACTTAATCTTCAACAGACGTGGACCTGCACATACTCAACCAAAATACTTTGCCCCCAACGGCGGAAAGGTTGTCAATCTTTCCGGTCTCGCAGAAAACAAATCGGTAAATTGTATGGACCAGAGGAGTAATTATGGTGAAAAGTGATGAATAAAGGTTGCAATCAATGTAAAAAGATGGACCGGTGGCCATGGGTTCACTAGTGGAGTCTCTCAAGTAAATAGAACATTCATATGATGGGTAAACAAATTACAGCTGGGCAATTGATAAGATTATAACACAAACTTAATCTAGCTATGACAAAGAGAACATGATAATATTTAAGTAGGCATCACGACAATGAAGAAAGACCGTTGAGTCCAACTGCATCTTTGTCTAAAAAGTCCACCGTCGGATCGCTATCCAGCCTGTCACCCATCGGTATTAAGTTGCAAGCAACAGACATTTGCATTAAGTAAAACGCATGAAGTAAGCAATATTAAATATCAAAATAGACTTTAACACCGGTGTTTTACCCTTAGTAGCAACATCACACCCTCGCCCTTAGACGTTTCTGTCACTCGTGCCCAGGAACAAAGAGGGCATGAACCCACTATCTAGCATAAATACTCTCTCTTGGAGATACACACAATCACTTGGCCAAAGTAACTATGCACATCAGAGAGCATGCAAAAACATAAATCAACATATAAGAATTATGCACAATCTGATCATGTTAGGCAGCTCAAAAGATCATAAGACATGAAGCACACAAGAGAGAGAGACTACCATCTAGCTACTGCCATGGACCCAAGGTCCAAGGTGGCACTAATCACAAATCATCCCGGAGGAAGGCATGGCGATGCAGAGCCCTCCGGGATCGATCTTCCCTCCGGCAGGGTGCCGGGATTTGCTTTAGAATCACCCCCGAATTAGGGTTTGAGGTGACGGCGCCTCGGGATGAATTTTCTGGAAAATAATGGCCGCCCCCGTCGTTTTTAGGGTTTTTAGGATTTTATAGGCATCGGAGGGGGCCGAGGCGGTGCCCAGGGGGCAGGGACGGGCCCCACCCGCGGGTCCAGGGGGCCACGGCAGGCACCCGCCTGTGGCCCCTGGGTGGCCCCCCAGGTCGCCCTTCGGTCTCCGTCTTCGTCTTGGCGTAAAAATAATCTCCGTAAATTTTGGTCCAATTCCGAGAATATTTCCAGAAGTAAATTTCTGAAACACAAAAACAGCAAAAACAGGGAACTGGCACTAGGCATCTTGTCAATAAGTTAGTCCAACAAAATGCATAAAAATGATGTGATATGGTAATAGAAACATGTGACAACATCACAAAATTAGCATCGATCACTCAAAAATTATAGATACGTTTGCCACGTATCAGCATCCCAAGCTTAACTCCTACTCGTCCTCGAGTAGGTAAGTGATAACAAATAAATTTTTGATAAGATGTGCAACCAACATAATCTTGATCAAGATAGTAATGCAAAGCACATAATGTGAATAAGGTGATCCAAAACAATTGTCTATAGTTGATATTAAGCAAACAATGATTAACAAACGCTAGCTAACAAATGCTAAAAACTTTTCATGAATAAGTGCGTTGGAGACATGGAACCATACATAAGGTTTAGAAAGAAGAATTGCAAATTATGTCTCCAATGTAAAGTATCAATCATTCTTCAAAGCATCTAATTAGTCATTAATGAAAATATCCAAGCTCAAGTCAAGTGTCCTAATCCATCTACTTCACAAATCAACTGTTTTGAAGTCTACTCAACTAGTGCAAGTAAGAAGTCGCTTTGGCACCAAGATGTTATGGCAAAGAGAACAATGATGGAGGTTTGGAAGGTCAAAAAGAAAGGCTCAAACAGTGGAGAAGGTAACCACAAGACAGAAGGAAGTCCCGTAGTTGACACTGTATGAGGAGTAGTTATTGCCATGCAATGGATGCACATAGAGCTATAAGTGTATGAAAGCTCTCCAATGAAACTAGTGGGGGTGCATCCAACTTGCTTGCTCATGAAGACCTAGAGCTCACTTGAGGAGGCTCATCCTTGGAATATACAAGCCAAGTTCTATAACGTTAGTTCCCCACTTAGTTATACTACTAAAACAACATGAGAACTCTCTACAATGAAGTGTAGGTGCTACTAGCACAAGTGTGGTAAAAAGGATAGTAGTGTTGCTCCCTCTCTCTTTTTCTATTTTTTTGGATTTTGGGTGGCTTCCTTGGCTCTTTTAAATGCTCTCTCATTTGGCCTCCTTTGGGCTCTTTTATTCTTTTATTTTATTTTATACCTCATTGTAGGAGCAACACTCTATATTACAATTGGATCATCACACTTTTTGGTACTCATAACTCATAAGAATAATACATGATGTATAAAAGGAGATATGCATGATCGAGCATAGTGTGGAAAAAATGTAGAACATGTGGCAAGCCACGCAGCACACTAACTCAATGATCAAGCAAACTATATGGTAATGAAGAACGACATCAAGTCATGTAATGTAATGATGTATGTTGCATGGCAATGTATCTCGGAACGGCTATGGAAATGCCGTGATAGGTAGGTATGGTGGCTGTTTTGAGGGAGATAGTTGGCTTATGTGTAGGAGAACTGGATGAAGTTCTTCCACGGAATTGGATGTACTCGTGAAGTATGCACCAATCTCAATATGAGAGAGGGCATTGCGCAGCACCGAAGAGGCTAGCAAAATATGGAAGTGGAAGTGCCAAAACACCAAAACTCACAATGCATTTCGTATATTGCAAACAACTAGCAGTTTCAATGTTCCACAAATGGTTAGAGACACCCCGAGAGGGATCGTGGCGGCGACACAAGTGTCCCGGTGGCTTCCCCGACCGTTGCAGTAACTACCCACTAGGAACTTATTTTCAACTGAGCAGAATTCATGACACATTAGCATTGTTGACTTAGGTTGTTTAGTTCAGAAAAGTATGGCTCCACGCTTTTCTAACACATCTCTACTAATCAACTCTAACACCATTAACCAACACATTTTAACCATTAGTTATTTCAATGTCTCAAAACAATTGAAACGTATCAAATTATCCACATAGTGATCTACAAGACTATGCAGGTATTTTCTACTTCATGCCACTACCACATGCATAGCATTTTACCGATCTAAAACATTAACCGAGCAACCAAAACAACTCTCTAACAAATATAAGTGAAGAACAAGAGAGTTTAACATCAACCACTAGCAGCTCTAAATAAGATAAAAGCTAAAAGCGAGAGCTTACTAGCAAACAAAAAGTAGCTAAGAATACTCAACAAAATATAAGCGAAGCACAGGAGTATTCAAATGAAAAGGCGGAGTGTGTCTCTCTCCCACATAAATAAAGCAAGGATCAAACAAGCATATGACCAGCAAAATAACAAACAAAACTGAAAGTAAAAAGATGCTCCAAATATAGCACATAATATGTAAAGTGATAAAAACTTAGTTCAACGAAGACGGCCTCATGATAGTCTTGATATTCAGAGGGGGTGCCATGGGGGCATCCCCAAGATTGAGCTCTGATCCATCTTTAATTTTTTCATTATCCTCTCCTTTGGAACTTAAAAACTCCCATCACACAAAACTTCTCATAAACTGATTAGAGGGTTAGTGCTCATAAATTAAAATGGACATGTGTTCAACTCAAGACAAATTGCAAACAACTTTATTAGGCATTAGCTACTGTTCACTAAGTCTCAATGTGGCACTCCACCTCTAGAGTATCACATTTAACGATAGTAAAGAGACGAATGCAAAATAAAAGCAGAATCTGTCAAAATCTGAACAGTCTGTAAAGATCGAATTTTTCGAGGCACTTCTGTAGCTCAAATCAGAAAACTCAAAACTAACTAAAGATAGATAATTTATCAGGCTTTCTGTCTTAAAAGTTCAAAAAAGATAAAATTCAGAGATGTTTTGGATTTTTGAAGAGTGAAGGACAGAAATCTGTTTCTGGACAGCAAACCAATACCTCGCACTTTCAATGCATTAGAGGCTAAACTTGGCACAAAAAACCAAAAGAAAAAGATATAATGAAGTTGTTACAGAGGCAACAAGTTCAAGAATTAAGAAAAGTAAAAAGCAAACTGAAAGTAAAAGATGGGTTGCCTCCCAACAAGTGCTTTTCTTTAACGCCTTTTAGCTAGGCGCAATGCCAAATATCAAGTTTTTTCGGAGGCCTTTGCAACATCAAGAGCATAGCTTGACCTTATGATTGATTCAAAGGAAGCTTTTTTCTCTTTCTAGGGAAGTTCTCCATCCCTCTTATGAGGGGGAACTGAAATCTTATATTTCCCTCTTTCATATCAATAATGGCACCAACGGTTCTCAAAAACAGTCTCCCCAAAATAATAGGACAAGAAGCATTGAACTCAATGTCCATGACAATAAAATCAACGGGAACATAGTTATCATTAACAACAATAAGGACATCATCAACTCTACCCAAAGGTTTCTTTTCAGAAGAATCAGCAAGATGAACATTTAAATAGCACTCTTCCAAAAGATTTAAATTGATCATATCATAGAAACTTTTAGGCATAACAGAAACACTAGCACCAAGATCACACAAAGCATTACAATCAAAGTCATTTATTTTCATCTTAATAGTGGGTTCCCATACATCTTCTAATTTTCTAGGAATAGAAGTTTCTAGCTTAAGCTTTTCTTCCCTAGCCTTGATAAGAGCATCGGTAATATGTTTGGTGAAGGCAATATTTAATTTACTAGCATCCGGTGACTTAGCAAGTTTTTGTAGGAACTTTATGACTTCAGTAAAATTGCAATTATCAAAATCAATTTCATCATCTTTAAATAGGCTAGGAGGTTCCTCATTAGTAGTTTGGATAGTATAAACTTTAACAGTTTTCCTATTCATTTCAGCAATTCTAGCTTCTTCTTTCTCTCTAGCCCACCTAGCTTTCAAGCGAGCCATCATCCTTTCATTCTCATTAATTTGAATAGAAATAGCATTTAAAGATTCAGAAGGCTTGTCTTGAAGAGGAGTGGTTCTAATTTTTAAAATTTCAACATCATGAGCAAGATCTTCCACTTTAGAGACAAGTCTATCCAATTTTTCAAGTTTCTCTTCGACAGTTTTGTTGTAAGCTTTTTGCGAAGTGATAAATTCTTATAAAACATTTTCAAGATTAGAGGACACATTCTTATTAGGATTATAAGAATTACCATAGGAATTGCCATAAGAGTTGCCATTATTGGGAGGATAAGGCTTATAGTTGTTACTACCAAAATTATTTCGATAAGCATTATTGTTGAATTTACTTCTATTAAGAAAATTAACATCAACTTGATCCTTTTCTTGGGCAATTAATGAAGCAAGTGGGAAATTATTCGGATCAATATGGGACTGATTGGTATCAAGCATAGACATAATCATATCAACCTTATCACTCAAAGAGGAAATTTCCTCGACGGAATTTACCTTCTTACCACATGGAGCTCTTTCGGTATGCCATTGCGAATAATTTGTCATCATCTCATCCAAGAGTTTAGTTGCTGCACCTAATGTTGTGGACATGAAGGTACCTCCCGCTGCCGAGTCCAAGAGGTTCCTTGAAGAAAAATTCAAACGTGCATAAAAGGTTTGGATAACCATCCACATAGTTAATCCATGCGTGGGACAATTTTTAACCATAAATTTCATTCTCTCCCAAGCTTGAGCAACATGTTCATTATCAAATTGTCTAAAGTTCATAATGTTACTCCTTAATTGTATGATTTTAGCAGGTGGATAATATTTTCCAATAAAAGCATCTTTGCATTTAATCCAAGAATCAATGCTATTTCTAGGCAAAGACAATAACCATTCTTTTGCTCTCCCTCTCAAAGAGAAAGGTAAAAGCTTCAGTTTTATGATGTCACTTTCTACCTCTTTACTTTTGCATATCACATAACTCAACAAATTTATTTAAATGAGAGGCGGCATCATCAGTACTAGCACCAGAAAATTGCTCTTTCATAACAAGATTTAACAAGGCAGGCTTAATTTAATAAGATTCCGCTTTAGTAGCAGGTGGAGCAATTGGAGAGCATATGAAATCATTGTTATTAGTGCTAGTAAAGTCACACAACTTGGTGAAAGGATCGTATGGGCACCTAGAGGCGCGCGGGGGGGGGGGGGGGAGGTGAATAGGTGCTACACCAATTTTTAATTCTTTTTCGATTTTAGGCTTAACACAAAGGTAAATTCCCTAGATATGCAACTACGGTGAATTTACCTATATGCAGAGCAAGCTAAAGCAACTAAGAAATTAAACGAGATAAGTAAAGACAACTAAGGGAAAGAGATAACCGAAAGTAGAAGCACGCGGAGACAAGGATGTATTCCCGAGTTCCTCCTTGTTAAGGGAGTACGTCTCGTTGGAGGGGTGTGAGCTCGCCACAAGAGGCCTACTCCAGATGCCACAAAGGCCTCACCCTATTCTCCGATGAACCGCACCCGAGGGTTTGGTTCACCTTCCACTATCGGAATCCTTCGAGGCGGAATCCGGAGCCTTTACAATGTTTTTGGGGCACACACCCACAACTAAATTGGGGGCTCCCAAATCAACACATCTGTCACAATTATAACAAGAAGTAAGCACAAGAAAACTAGGGTAACACAATGCTAACCCTAGAAACAAAATCCATCAAGTGAATGAGGGGGAAATGAAGAACGGCTTGGTGAAGATGTAGATCGGGGCCTTCTCCTTCAATCCTCCAAAGATCAACGAATTTGGGTGGAGGGATTGGGAGACCTATCGATTTTGAGCTTTCAAGAAATGGAGTTCTTCAATGGTGAGCTAGCTCACTGGCTGAAGGTAGGGGGAGGGGTATAAATACCCCTCCCCAATAATTGAGCCGTTGGGGGCAAAAAGCCGTGCGCAGAGAGCACGGCCAGGCTGGCCTGTCGGTGGAGGCACGCAGCAGATTGCAGGGAGGCAAGCCTCAGCCCGGCCTGGGCTGGCTGGCCTGGCACGGAGGCCGGGCAGTGGCCCGAAGCTGCTGGCCTTGCCCCGGCCTGGGCTGGGCAGTCAGGCACGCCGGCCGGCCACCCGCCCGCCACCCGGCCTGGCGCCGGCCTGGGCTGGGCAGGCAGGCACGAAGGCCGACCACCCTCCTGAGATGCCCGGCCTGGGGCCGGCCTGGTCTGGGCAGGCAGGCACGAAGGCCGGCCACCTACCTGAGCTGCTCGGCCAGGGGCCGGCCTGGGCTGGACAGACAGGCACGAAGGCCGGCCACCCTCCCGAGCGGCCCGGCCTGGGGCCGGCCTGGGCTGGGCAGGCAGGCACGAAGGCCGGCCACCCACCCGAGCCGCCCGGCCAGGGGCCGGCCTAGGCCCGGCCAGGCCGGCAAGCCAGGGCACCAACACACCATCTTTCAAAACCGTCAATCATTCTCCTTTTTGGTAATCGGCATAATTCCAACAAATGTAATTTCAACCCTTCCACACTTAGCAGCATATCAAATTATCACAAGTGTTGTTATCTAACACACAAAACATAGAGGGAAAGACAAATGTTCTTTCACTTGGTGTTTTCAGTGGAAGACATAATGATAAAATAAAATAACAAGACAGGGATAAAGTCTACACTAATTTTTTTGGGTTTTAAAATTTTGCAACAAGAAAAATAAGCTAACGAATAAAACAAGCAAGACAAAAACAAAGTAAAGTGATTGAGAGTGTGAGACTCCCCTTGCTGTAGCTCCAAGATCCCCGACAACGGCGCCATAAAAGAGCTTGATTGCTACTGATGAAGAGTTGGGTGGTGCCCCAAGCGAAGGCGGAGATGTAGCAAGCAGCAGTTTCCCTCGATAACGAACCGAGGTTTATAGAACTAGCAGGACCTTGAAATCAACAACAAAGTGAATGTTGAAGATCTCTGGTGCTTAATCTTCAACAGACGTGGACCTGCACACACTCAACCAAAATACTTTGCCCCCAACGGCGTAAAGGTTGTCAATCTTTCCGGTCTCATAGAAAACAAAGCGATTAATTGTATAGTGAAATAGATGAATTATGAAAATGGACCATAGGAGTAATGATGGTGAAAAGTGATGAATAAAGGTTGCAATCAATGTAAAAAGATGGACCGGGGGCCATGGGTTCACTAGTGGAGTCTCTCAAGTAAATAGAACATTCATATGATGGGTAAACAAATTACAGCTGGGCAATTAACAAGATTATAACACAAACTTAATCTATCTATGACAAAGAGAACATGATAATATTTAAGTAGGCATCACGACAATGAACAACGACCGTTGAGTCCAACTGCATCTTTGTCTAAAAATTCCACCGTGGGATCGCTATCCAGCCTGTCACCCATCGGTATTAAGTTGCAAGCAACAGGCATTTGCATTAAGTAAAGCGCATGAAGTAAGCAATATTAAATATCAAAATAGACTTTAACACCGCTGTTTTACCCTTAGTAGCAACAGCACACCCTCGCCCTTAGACGTTTTTGTCACTCGTGCCCAGAAACAAAGGGGGCATGAACCCACTATCTAGCATAAATACTCTCTCTTGGAGATACACACAATCACTTGTCCAAAGTAACTACGCACATCGGAGAGCATGCAAGAACATAAATCAACATATAAGAATCATGCACAATCTGATCATAACTTTATAATCCACCGGATCCCAGCAAACACATCACATAGCATTACAATAATCGATCTTGATCATGTTAGGCAGATCACAAGATCATAAGACATGAAGCACAAGAGAGAGACTACCATCTAGCTACTACCATGGACCCAAGGTCCAAGGTGGGACTACTCACAAATCATCCTAGAGGAAGGCATGGCAATGCAGAGCCCTCCGGGATCGATCTTCCCTCCGGCAGGGTGCCGGGATTTGCTTCAGCATCACCCCCAAATTAGGGTTTGAGGTGACGGCGCCTCGGGATGACTTTTTTGCAAAATAATGGCCGCCCCCGTCGTTTTTAGGGTTTTTATGATTTTATAGGCGTCAGAGGGGGCCGAGGCGGTGCCCAGGGGCAGGGGCGGGCCCCACTCACGGGTCCAGGGGGGCCGCGGCAGGCACCCGCCTGTGGCCCCTGGGTGGCCCCCCAGGTCGCCCTTCGGTCTCCGTCTTCGTCTTGGCGTAAAAATAAACTCCGTAAATTTTCGTCCAATTCCGAGAATATTTCCAAAAGTAAATTTCTGAAACACAAAAACAGCAAAAACATGGAACTGGTACTAGGCATCTTGTCAAGAAGTTAGTCCAACAAAATGCATAAAATGATGTGATATAATAATAGAAACATGTGACAACATTACAAAATTAGCATGGATCATTCAAAAATTATAGATACGTTTGACACGTATCAGCATCCCCAAGCTTAACTCCTACTCGTCCTCAAGTAGGTAAGTGATAACAAAATAATTTTTTGATGAGACATGCAACCAACATAATATTGATCAAGATAGTAATGCAAAGCACATGATGTGAATAAGGTGATCCAAAACAATTGTCTATAGTTGACATTAAGCAAACAATGATTAACAAACGCTAGCTAACAAATGCTAAAAACTTTTCATGAATAAGTGCGCTGGAGACATGGAACCATACATAAGGTTTAGAAAGAAGAATTGCAAATTATGTCTCTAATGTAAAGTATCAATCATTCTTCAAAGCATCTAATTATTCATTCATGAAAATAGCTAAGCTCAAGTCAAGTGTCCTAATCCATCTACTTTACAAATCAACTGTTTCGAAGTCTACTCAACTAGTGCAAATAAGAAGTGGCTTTGGCACCAAGATGTTATGGCAAAGAGAACAATGATGGAAGTTTGGAAGGTAAAAAAGAAAGGCTCAAACAGTGGAGAAGGGAACCACAAGACAGAAGGAAGTCCCGTAGTTGACACTGCATGAGGAGTAGTGATTGCCATACAACGGATGCACATAGAGCTATAAGTGTATGAAAGCTCTCGAATGGAACTAGTGGGGGTGCATCCAACTTGCTTGCTCATGAAGACCTAGAGCTCACTTGAGGAGGCTCATCCTTGGAATATACAAGCCAAGTTCTATAACGTTAGTTCCCCACTTAGTTATACTACTAAAACAACATGAGAACTCTCTACAATGAAGTGTAGGTGCTACTAGCAGAAGTGTGGTAAAAAGGATAGTAGTGTTGCTCCCTCTCTCTTTTTCTATTTTTTTAATTTTGGGTGGCCTCCTTGGCTCTTTTAAATACTCTCTCATTTGTCCTCCTTTGGGCTCTTTTATTCTTTTTTTATTTTATACCTCATTGTAGGAGCAACACTCTATATTACAATTGGATCATCACACTTTTTGGTACTCATAGCTCATAAGAATATTAAATGATGTATAAAAGGAGATATGCATGATCGAGCGTAGTGTGGAAAAAATGTAGAACATGTGGCAAGCCACGTAGCACACTAACTCAATGATCAAGCAAACTATATGGTAATGAAGAACGACATCAAGTCATGTAATGTAATGATGTATGTTGCATGGCAATGTATCTCGGAACGGCTATGGAAATGCCGTGATAGGTAGGTATGGTGGCTGTTTTGAGGGAGATAGTTGGCTTATGTGTAGGAGAACTGGATGAAGTTCTTCCACGGAGTTGAATGTACTCGTGAAGTATGCACCAATCTCAATATGAGAGAGGGCATTGCGCAGCACCGAAGAGGCTAGCAAAATATGGAAGTGGAAGTGCCAAAACACCAAAACTCACAATGCATTTCGTATATTGCAAACAACTAGCAGTTTCAATGTTCCACAAATGGTTAGAGACACCCCGAGAGGGATCGTGGCGGCGACACAAGTGCCCCCTTGGCTTCCCCGACCGTTGCAGTAACTACCCACTATGAACTTACTTTCAACTAAGCAGAATTCATGACACATTAGCATTGCTGACTTAGGTTGTTTAGTTCAGAAAAGTATGGCTCCACGCTTTACTAACACATCTCCACTAATCAGCTCTAACACCATTAACCAACACATTTTAACCATTAGTTATTTTAATGTCTCAAAACAATTGAAAAGTATCAAATTATCCACATAGTGATCTACAAGACTATGCAGGTTTTTTCTACTTCATACCACTACCACATGCATAGCATTTTACCGATCTAAAATATTAACCGAGCAACCAAAACAACTCTCTAACAAATATAAGTGAAGAACAAGAGAGTTTAACATCAACCACTAGCAGCTCTAAATAAGATAAAAGCTAAAAGCGAGAGCTTACTAGCAAACAAACAGTAGCTAAGAATACTCAACAAAATATAAGCGAAGCACAGGAGTATTCAAATGAAAAAGCGGAGTGCATCTCTCTCCCACACAAATAAAGCAAGGATCAAACAAGCATATGACCCGCAAAGTAACAAACAAAACTGAAAGTAAAAAGATGCTCCAAGTATAGCACATAATATGTAAAGTGATAAAAACTTAGTTCAACGAAGACGACCTCATGATAGTCGATGAAGAAGAGGGGATGCCTTGGGCATCCCCAAGCTTTGACGCTTGATAGTTCTTGATATTCAGGGGGGTGCCATGGGGGCATCCCCAAGATTGAGCTCTGATCCATCTTCAATTTTTTCATTATCCTCTCCTTTGGAACTTAAAAACTCCCTTCACATAAAACTTCTCATAAACTAATTAGAGGGTTAGTGCTCATAAATTAAAATGCACATGTGTTCAACTCAAGACAAATTGCAAACAACTTTATTAGGAATTAGCTACTGTTCACTAAGTCTCAATGTGGCACTCCACCTCTAGAGTATCACATTTAACGATAGTAAAGAGACGAATGCAAAATAAAAGCAGAATCTGTAAAAATCTGAACAGTCTGTAAAGATCGAATTTTTCGAGGCACTTCTGTAGCTCAAATCAGAAAACTTAAAACTAACTAAAGATATATAAAAGTATCAGGCTTGCTGCCTACAAAGTTCAGAAAAAAGATAAAATTCAGAGATGTTTTGGATTTTTGAACAGTGAAGGACAGAAATCTGTTTCTGGACAGCAAAACAACACTTCACACTTTCAATGCATTAGAGGCTAAACTTGGCACAAAAAACCAAAAGAAAAAGATACAATGAAGTTGCTACAGAGGCAACAACTTCAAGACTCAAGAAAAGTAAAAACCAAACTGAAAGTAAAAGATGGGTTGCCTCCCAACAAGCGCTTTTCTTTAACGCCTTTTAGCTAGGCGCAATGCCAAATATCAAGTTTTTTCGGAGGCCTTTGCAACATCAAGAGTATAGCTTGACCTTATGATTGATTCAAAAGGAAGCTTTTTTCTCTTTCTAGGGAAGTGCTCCATCCCTCTTCTGAGGGGGAACTGAAATCTTATATTTCCCTCTTTCATATCAATAATGGCACCAACGGTTCTCAAAAATAGTCTTGTCGGAGAACTGTCCCAGGAACTGGGTGTGTCTCACTGAGTAAGGAATCGAGTAAGGGGCTGAACACGGAATCAAACAACCCTCAACGTGCCTCGGCGACGGAGCTCGCTGGGAATCGCTGCGGGACGGCACTGCAGAGATGAACACACGATGTACCCAGGTTCAGGGCCCTCTTGGGGAGGTAAAACCCCTACGTCATGCCTTGGTTGTATTGCACTTGCTTGGAGAGGTTTTAGTACAAAGAGAGCTTGGCGAGCTCGAGGAGGCTAACAATGGCTAACCCTAGATCTCAGATTGCCAACTGCAGAACCAACTGAAGACCCACCCCTTGCTCGAACGTGCTCCCCCTCCTTTTATAGGTGTCTTGGGCCTCTTCCCCCAAATATCTTGGCGGGAAGGGTCACCACATGGCGACGAAGGAGGAGGACGGGTGCACGATAAAGGTAGAGTCCATGGACGCGGTCCACGGCAGGGAACAGTGTCACCAAAGCTGGAAAAAGCCACCATCCAGCCAGGACGGTGGGCTGGTGCTGCTGAGGTCGGGAGGCACCCCACGGTGACGTCGCCCTTGGAGCGTAGCGGCAGACGGTCTCCTTATCACCGGAACGGCAATTCTTGTGGCTCCTTTGCTTGATGCAGCATTGTTGACTACTTTATACACGAGAACGGCAACTGCGGTGCTGCCGTCAGCGCGCGTAGGCACGCCCGTGACTCTGCGGAGGACGCAGAGCCCATGTGCGCTCTGTCGCGGAGACAGAGCTTGCTTCGTGAGGAAGAAAAATCCTCGTGTCGGGGATGTAACCCCGGGTACCCCACAGTTGGTGGTCTCACCGAGGTAACAAAAGAGAGAAACAGGAAATAGAAATAGTAAAAAATAAAGAAGAGACTGAAAAATTAATCTGGGCCGAGTTTGGCACGACCCAGACCGACATACCGCGCGCTGTACCGAATCAAGCCTGTGTCGGATCAAGATGGACCAAGATATCTGTATAGCGGCGTCCATTATCGCAGGTTTGGGCCGAGTTATCTGCTGTCTCGGTTGGGCCGAGGTTCCAGCCGAGGCAGACTGGCCGGGTTTTCTCTGGCAGGTTGAGACAGGCTGACCGAGGCTGGCCAGGCCGAATCTCCTCTGGCGGGCCGTCGTTGGAGCCAGGCTCCCGTGTGTCGGATTCAACCAAGGTTGTTACCTCGGCTGGGCATCGCTCGTGTGCATGCAAGGCAGGCCGAGATGAGCAGCCTCGGCTGGGCTAGCATGCATCGCTCACGTATGCATGCTTTCACGTACGTATGCATGCATTCACATACACATGCATTGCTCGCGTACGTGCATGGCAGCCCGGGATTCCTCTGATTCGGATAGCGCTACGCCTGGGATACTTCGGCCGAGTTCTCTCCTTCTGCTGGGCCAGTGCACCCTGTCTCGGTTAGGCTAGTCTACACGTCTCGGCAGGCAGACACGTCACAGCTTGGTTGGGCTGCATCAACCAAGTTATCCCAGCACTACCTCGACCGGATCATCTCCACCGACACTACTTCAGCCGGGTCATCTCCAACCGAGTCATCCCAGCTGCTTCCTCATCAAGTACAAGATTCCCCCGGTAACCTGCCATGGATCCGGAAAACAGGAGCTAGAAGACAAACGGAAGACAGGACAAGACAGGCCACGTCCATTCTGGACGTGACAATAGTGCCATGGAGGTGACGAGAGTACAACTAGTGACGCAGGCAGCAGTGTGGACAAGACCCCAGTAGTCTTTTCACCTACAGTGTAGCATAGTGTTGTGTGCAGTATCTTGTGGGGTACACCTTGTCCCCTGGGCTCCCTTTATATGGAGCACCAGGGGGAGTGCTCCAGAGGGGCACACGGACGACAGACACACATTGGCTCTCCACTCACGCATGAGCTTTCTTGCTAGCTCAGCTCTCTAGTGGCTCTAGCTCCAGTTCATCAGTTCATAGCTTTATCACTTGTAGATTTGGAGACAGCTCAAGGAGCACCAGTGTAACTCTCATGTGCCATTCATATACAGTCAGACAAGCAGGAGTAGGGGTTTTACCTCCTCACGAGGGCCCCGAACCTGGGTAGATCGTGTGTGTTTGTGTGTGTTCTCTGTGCGTATTCCTACGCACAATCCCTCCCCGAATCCTCTAGCGTCCAATCGGCCCCACCTTACGCCTATCTATGGCATCTGTCCGTGCACCACCATGACAGTTGGCGCCCACCGTGGGGCTGGTAGTGGCGCTTGCTGGATCAAATTCGGACGGGACCTTCTTCATCAGCCCCGGCGAGCTCCGCTGGCTGGGTTCCGCGGTTCGGCACTCGGGGCAGCTTCATCAACCTTGTCATCATCGACGACTGTGCGGCGCTTTCGCCGTCTCCCGCGAGGCCCAGAGGCTCGACATCGCCATCGCCTCCGCGCGTTCGCACCTTCTTCACCGACACCCGCGGCTTCAACGAATCCCGGGGACTGCGGCATCCGTGCCGTATCTTCCGCTCAGTCCGGAGGTTCTACATCGACGCTGTCACCGTGGCCCTGACCCGGGTCGACCGTGCTCGTGCTTATCAGGCGCGCGCTGTATGGGGCTGGCATCGAGCTGCGCAGGCCGGCGTCGCGTACGTGTCAGCTTTGAAAATAAAAGGAAAAGGGAGGAAAATAATGGCCGGGTTGGTGGCCGATACAGCGCGCGTACGCTGTGCAGGACGGCGAGGCGCAACTGGCCGAAGCTGTGCTCTCCCGAGCGCTGTGCTCTCCCGAGCGACGTGCATGTGTACGTGCGTACATACCAATGTGCTTGTGCTTCTAGGAGCAGGAAAAGAAAGAGATGGGGAGAGGTACCGGCATCTAGACTATGTCGGTTGGCCGGGTAGAAAAAGAACAAAGTGTAAGGAGGAAAATGCCTGCAGAGTTGGCTGCCGACATATGTGTGTGATCTCGGCCAGAGCAAGCCGTCCTTGTACACCAAGCATAGCACCAAAGGAATCAGCAGCACACTAGGCTCGTCTCGCGTAGCATGCCGGTCGCTCATTCATCCGAGTTCTTATTCAGCCGATGCATGGGGCAAGCATGCTAGGGCTTGCATCGCGTGTGCCTTTGTGCACTCGGGCCGTGCATGCATGTATGGATCAGGTTTTGTGCTTGCGTTGGTGAGCAGCTGCTTCCCTCGCCATGTGTACCGAGGATGCGTCCGGGAAGAAATAGAAAGGAAAAAAGAAAAAGAGAGGAAAAGACCTCGCATCGGGTCACGCCCTGCGCGTAAGGACCCAAGCAGGTACCTGCGTTGCTCGCCGCCGGCTCCGGCATGAGTTCGCCGCTCCTCAGGCGCGCGGTTCGCCTCCTGTGCAGGCTTCCATGATCCCGGCCATTCCCGTGGGTAATGATGTTGCTGGTCTCGCGCCCGCGTTCGCCGGCATCCACGGCGTGCTCTCCACGCCATTGCCGGCACCTCTGTGCCGAATATCGCCGCCATGCCGACATGCCCAGATCCTCGCTTGTGCCAAGTTCCTTTGCGCTCTACCAAGTCAGCCTCCACCGTGCCTCGTCGCCGACATGTCCGCATCCCGGCCTCGCTGCCCATATGTCGGTTCCGCCCGGCCTCGCCCTATCTCGGCTTCGCCCGGCCCCGGCGTATGTCTTTTCTGCCTGGCCTCGCCGGATCTCGGTTTTGCCCGGCCTCACCCTATGTCGGTCCCGCCCGGCCTCGCCGTGTTTTGGCTCCGCCAGGTACCGCCGTACCTCGACAACCGCCGTATCCCGATTCGCTGATCCCGGTCGCGCCCTCGCCGTCCGCGGCGTATCCCGGCTGCTGCTCGCTGCCTGCATGCCGGCTCGCGGAAGCTCCCGGTCGCACTCCTAGCGTGCTTTCGCTAGTATCTCGGCTACAACGCCGTGTAGCGGCCAAGTGTGCTTGTTCATGTTCTCTTTCCGCTGCAAAGAGAAGAAAGGAAATAGGAGAGCCGTGTGAAGGGAAACGAGTAAAAGATGAGGTGGTGGGCCCGGCCGAAATAAAAGAAATAGAATAGAGAGAGAAAGAATGCATGCCGACATAGATGCATGCCGACATGCATTGTTAACTAAAAAGTGATGTCGGCCGGTGCATTACGGTTGGCTTTTCCTAGCCTAGGCCGAGTAAGATAAAAAAAAGGAGAGTGCCGACATTGGTATATGTCGGCTGATGGAGAAAAATGGTGCCATGCAAAGAATCTACCGACATGAGTATATGTCGGCTGGATATAGTAATATCGGTTGAAAAACGCCAGTCTGAGTAAAGACAAGAAAAGAGTGTTATGTCGGTGAGAAAAAGCCGGCCGTGATATACATCTGGCATACAAAGCCGGGATATGAGTCTGAGATAGACTGCTGAGATAGAAAGCAGGCATATGTCTGCCGACATAGAGGGCCGGCATAGAAAAGCGGGCATCGGTCTGCTGCAGAATCTGGATAAGAAGAAGAGAATAGAGTAGAGAGTCTAGGTCGGCTGAAAATAAGCGACCAGGCTAAAGAAAAATCTAGTTGCCTATGCTGATTAAAAAGGTATGTCGGCTGTGAAGTGCAAACTTAGTAAGAAAGAAGAAAAATAGCTACCAACATATATGGTATGTCAGCTAGATAAAATGGACTGCTAAGTACAAAGTTGGCTTGAGTATGTCGGCCGATATGAAAAGGTTTCGTCCGTCGCTGGCTGCATTTGGTTCGCTGAGTCAGTTGAGCCAATTCCGGTCGATCCAGAATCACGGCGCACTATGAATCTCGGTCCACTTGGAATCCCTGCTCGCTGAGAATCTCGGTTCGTCGGCTTCGAATCTCCGTCAATAATACAAATGTAAGTATTTATTATATATAGTTTTGCACCGCACACAAATGGTTAATCTCGAGCGTTGCTCGGGGACTGCCCCCTTCATACCTTGCTTAGTTGTTTTCCCCGGGGACTGGCCGGACAGTCAGTTTTACAGTTTCTCCTAGATAAGAAAAGTAACTCGGGGACTCGGTTGAAACCGAGTCTGCATCTTCTTATATAGTTCCGCTGCTAGACTTAGATATATCTGTTAAGTAGAATTGTTGCTCTTGTTAAAATATTTGTTATATATATGCTTGAACTAACATTGAAAGGTGATATCGGTTTTACCGAGAGAATATTCATCACCAAGATGGCGGTTTATTCGGTTGTCTCTGATTATCCAAAATATCATAGCATTATCGGTATTCTCCAGATCGCTGTTTATTTCGGTATGCGGTTATATCTCAACATCACCTCATATCTCCAAATCAGGCACTATGTCAATTCACCAAAATATCTGGGCATCCTGCAGTATCTCGAATCGCTGCTTATTTCGGCTTGCCCAAAATATCACGGCATTTATCTCACATCATCAGACATCTCACAAATCGTTATCTCGGTGCTCATAGTCGAAAAATATCTATCTCATCGAGTGTTACGCGTTGAGAAATATCTCAACTCGTCATCTGACAAGTGCCCATGAAGGCAGAATGTCAAATTCAGCCAAGGACGGCTGTATGTCGGTCCAGCTTGTGCTGCCGACATACGATTTCGGTAATGCCCAAGAAGGCTAGAAACCGGTACATAATAATGCCTAAGCAGGCTATATCTCGGTCCAGCTCACGCTGCCGACATATCGATGCGGTAAAAGCCCAGAGTAGCAGAGACCGGCATAAGAAATATGCCCAAGAGGCTAGTATGTCGAACCAGCTTATGCTGGAGACATCGGATGTCGGTAATCCGACAAATAAAATATGCCCATGCAGGCTTATGTCGGTCCAGCTAAGGCTGGCCACATCCAATGTTGGTAAAAGCCCAAAGAGGCAAAAACCGACATATGAGTTATGTCTATGCTAAACCAGCTAAGGCTGGAGACATCTGGGCTTGGTAAATGCCCAGTGAGGCTAAACCGACGTATGAGACATGCCCGTGAGGGCGCTGTGTTGACCCAGCTATGGCTAAAGACATCTGATTTCGGCAAGTGCCCCGAAAGGCTACACTGACATATGAAACATGCTCGTGCAGGCAGTGAGCCAAATTGCCCAATGTCTGCAGAAACATCCATATGTGGCCATGCCCATGCATGCGACGCATTTACAGTGCAAACTGTCCATCTCGTTATTGATTCGGGTGAGCTCGGTCAACCGGATGTCGCATTTGGCCTGGAGGGCATGGCTAGACGACCGAACTACGATGATGTACCTACATGCCGGATGTTGTGTACATGGGAATTTAGTGCTGTTAAATTTTCGTAAGTCTGTGCACGACTCTGCGAGTCCCCCACAGCCTCGGGGACTAATGTCGGGGATGTAACCCCGGGTACCCCACAGTTGGTGGTCTTACCGAGGTAACAAAAGAGAGAAACAGGAAATAGAAATAGTAAAAAATAAAGAAGAGACTGAAAAATTAATCTGGGCCGAGTTTGGCACGACCCAGACCGACATACCGCGCGCTGTACCGAATCAAGCCTGTGTCGGATCAAGCTGGACCGAGATATCTGTATAGCGGCGTCCATTATCGCAGGTTTGGGCCGAGTTATCTACTGTCTCGGTTGGGCCGAGGTTCCAGCCGAGGCAGACTGGCCGGGTTTTCTCTGGCAGGCCGAGACAGGCTGACCGAGGCTGGCCAGGCCGAATCTCCTCTGGCGGGCCGTCGTTGGAGCCAGGCTCCCGTGTGTCGGATTCAACCAAGGTCGTTACCTCGGCTGGGCATCGCTCGTGTGCATGCAAGGCAGGCCGAGATGAGCAGCCTCGGCTGGGCTAGCATGCATCGCTCACGTATGCATGCTTTCACGTACGTATGCATGCATTCACATACACATGCATTGCTCGCGTACGTGCATGGCAGCCCGGGATTCCTCTGATTCGGATAGCGCTACGCCTGGGATACTTCGGCCGAGTTCTCTCCTTCTGTTGGGCCAGTGCACCCTGTCTCGGTTAGGCTAGTCTGCACGTCTCGGCAGGCAGACACGTCACAGCTTGGTTGGGATGCATCAACCAAGTTATCCCAGCACTACCTCGACCGGATCATCTCCACCGACACTACTTCAGCCGGGTCATCTCCAACCGAGTCATCCCAGCTGCTTCCTCGTCAAGTACAAGATTCCCCCGGTAACCTGCCGTGGATCCGGAAAACAGGAGCTAGAAGACAAACGGAAGACAGGACAAGACAGGCCACGTCCATTCTGGACGTGACAACAGTGCCATGGAGGTGACGAGAGTACAACTAGTGACGCAGGCAGCAGTGTGGACAAGACCCCAGTAGTCTTTTCACCTACAGTGTAGCATAGTGTTGTGTGCAGTATCTTGTGGGGTACACCTTGTCCCCTGGGCTCCCTTTGTATGGAGCACCAGGGGGAGTGCTCCAGAGGGGCACACGGACGACAGACACACATTGGCTCTCCACTCACGCATGAGCTCTCCTGCTAGCTCAGCTCTCTAGTGGCTCTAGCTCCAGTTCATCAGTTCATAGCTTTATCACTTGTAGATTTGGAGACAGCTCAAGGAGCACCAGTGTAACTCTCATGTGCCATTCATATACAGTCAGACAAGCAGGAGTAGGGGTTTTACCTCCTCACGAGGGCCCCGAACCTGGGTAGATCGTGTGTGTTTGTGTGTGTTCTCTGTGCGTATTCCTACGCACAATCCCTCCCCGAATCCTCTAGCGTCCAATCGGCCCCACCTTAAGCCTATCTATGGCATCTGTCCGTGCACCACCACGATACCTCACGAGGCTTGAGTCCTCGCCGAGCCCTTTTTTCTTGGTCCTTGGAGATGCCCTCTCGAGGAGAGGTCCCTCGCGAGGAAAGACGCTCGCGAGGCTTGGAGAGCCTGGTCCTTAGCGAAATCTTCTGAAGAGTGTTGTGGTCCCTGGCAGGCCGGCCCGTGGTACCATGGTTTCCACTGTGCCGACAGTAGCCCCCGGGCCCGCGATGGGCACGCCAAAGCCCATGGATGCAGGCGCAGCGTCGGGGGCCCAACAATGCCTGCCGGGGCCGTGACACGTGGGGCGCAGCGGTTGCGCCCAAGGCCACGATCTCCTCGGCTCCAACGGGCAACGTGGTGGGGCCCGCCACACCCTTGGTAACTGGCCAATAAAGCCTGCGCGCGATGATGGCGCCCGTCATTTCTCCCATTACTCCGCCGCACACTTCTCCCAAACGCCTCCTTCTTCCCAGAGTGCACCGCCTCCAAAAATTCCTTCTCTCCCGTGACCATGGCGCCCAAGAGAGCAGACGCTCCCAAGAAAGGCAAGGCTCTGATGCAGGCCGGCAAGTCCGCGGCGGCGCCGCGGAGCGATGAATCCCAGGGGGTGCTGCCGAGGTCCCGCATCAACTCGGCGGGGTTCGACAAGGTGCGCCACCTGGCGGCCGCGAGCACCAACGAGCAGGACGCCACCATCATGCAACCGGCTGGCAGCAAGCTTCCCGCGGGGTACTACCCCATCTTCCTCCATACTCTCTCCGCCGGTCTCGTTCCTCCTTTTTCCGACTTCCTCATGGGGATTCTGGAGTCATACCAGATCCAACTCGTCCATCTTCATCCCAACTCCATTCTCATCCTCTCCGTCTTCGCCTACCTCTATGAGGCCTATACCGGTATCCATCCTTCTGTGGACCTCTTCCGCAGCTTCTACGCACTCTGGTCCACCGCGCAGAACGAGCGAACCGGATGCGTCTCCTTCCGTATCACCGACGCCAGGAGCAGGAACTACATCCCCATCGCATGGAGCGGCGAGAATGCCGTCACCAAGGTGACGAAGAAAGTAGAGGACTTCCGCCAGCGGTGGTTCTTCGTCTACACCAAGGTGTCGAACCATCTCCTGGATGTACCTGTGGCGCCCCTGAAGAAGTGGGCGCGCTGGGCGAGTGAGGGCTTCGAGGGCCCAAAGCTCGACGCGGTGTACGAGTGCCTGCGGGCGCTCCGCGATGCCGGGCTCACCGGCCAGATGGTGGCGAAGGATTTCACGAGGCGCCGCATCGCCCCCCTCCAGTGGCACTCGGAGCCGATGTGGACATACGCAGGCCTGGGGGACAGGATGCGCCTGTGCACGGACAACTTCACTCCGCAGGTGTTGGACAGGGTCATGGTGGCCCTCTTCACCACGGCGGCCATCCCTGTCCCAGCCGTCGACGAGGTCCGGCCGCTCTTCACCTTTGGGGAGGAGAAGGTGCGCGAGCACCGCAAGGCCCTGCCCAGATTTGATGAGTGGGGCATCGTGCCCGAAGGACACCGCGGGCCCCGTGGCAACCCGCGGGTGACGGAGCTGGAGGAGATGGACGAGTCGCCGGAGCCGGATGAGGCGGAGGATTCTAGCGAGGGCGAGGCCTCGGGAAGCGCTGACCCCTCGGGAGGCCTCGCCGGCTCCTCAAGGAGCGCACCGCCTGAAGAGGACCTCTAGGTGATTTCCTCCAGCAGCGGCGAGGATCCCTCTCGCGGAGCTCCCTCCCGAGGCACCGCGGAGGAGGAGGAAGAGAGCATCGGCAAGGGAGGGCGCTGCGAGCCCCGCTCCAAGTCCGCCCACGACAGGAACGCCACGGCCGCGAGGGGCGCTCCTCGCGAGGAGGTAGGAGCGCCTCGGGAGGAAACCCGAGCGAGCAGCCCCCAGCTGCCAAAGGCGAAGAAGAGGGTGTGGAGGATGGCCGACGAGTAAGCCCTGGTCCTTCTTCTTTCCTTTAGCATTTTGCTTTCAAAAACCCTCTTGACGGATCTTCTGTTTGTCTTTCTTCTCAGCAACCTTGCGGCGCCGAAGAGGCGACGTCTCCGCAAGCTTGGAGAGACCGTCGGTGCCACCGCGGCGATGCCTGCGGCTGACGAGCCATAGCGTGTGGCTACTCCTCCCGCGGATGAGCACCGCACGGAGGAGGAGGTTGAAGAGGTGGCGCCGTCGCCAGCACGGGCTGCCACTCCTCCCATACTGTAGGAGGACGAGGTGGCGACCGAGGCCGCGCGAGCCTCGAAGAGGCCGGACGAGGCGGAGGCCCAAGAGGCCACCGTGGAGCCGCCTCCGAAGGAAGAGGCCTCCACAGGAGGGGCTGACGAGCCCGAGGCCGCGGCAGGCGCGGCCACCACGGGAGGGGCGGAAACTGCCCCCGAAGAGCAGGAGGAGGAGACGCCTCCGGAGCCCACGGACGCTGGAGCCGGGGGCGAGAGGACTCCCAGCCCCCAGAGGGCTCCTGACGCTGGCGGTGAAGGAGGCGCCCACACGAGCCCCCAGGTCGCATCAGGAGCGGCTGTCAGCCCGAGGCAAGGTGCCTCGGGTGCCTCGCCAAGCATCGAGGCCTCTGCACCCCGCGGCGATGCGGGGACCTTGGCGCTGCGGGAGCCGCGCTGCCACACGGTTCGCCGCAGCTCCGTCTTCAGCCAGGCGCGGCGGACGCTCGACAAGCTGGAGACGCAGTATGCCAAAGAGGAACTCACCAGGGCGGAGGAGCGGGCGAGGCTCGACGAAGCCTGGGCCCTCCTCCGCGAGAGTGTGGAGAGCTACCGCCGGCAGGATGCGGCGGCCCGGGCGGCGGGCGAAGAGGCGATGCGCTTCACCAAGGAGACCCGCGACAGCGTGAAGCGGGAGGCGGCGGAGACCATGGAGCAGCTAGACGCCGCGCGGGAGGCGCTCGAGGCGGAAACCGCCTCTAAGCAACAGGAGGTCTGGGCCGCAGAGCAAAAGTTTATCATGGACTCCAAAGTTATCGAGGACAGCTTGAACGAGCTCCGCGAGAGGCTGGACGCTTGCGAGAAGCAGCTGATGCAGCGCGAGGCGGAGCTGACGCGACACGAGGGAGAGCTCTCCCCCCGCGAGGAGGAACTGCGTCGGCGCGAGGAGCAGGCCCAGCAGCTCGAGAAGGACCAGGCCACCCGCGAGGAGGAACTGCTGGCTCGCGAGAGTCGGGTGGCCCAGGACGAGGCCTCCTACGCGGAGCGCCTCGCGAAGGCCAATGCCAGCCTCAAGGCGAAGGAGAAGAAACTGAAGGAGGAGGCCGACGACAAGGTCAAGCTCATCCGTCAAGATCTCTCCAAGAGTTTTGGCGAGAAGGCCAAGAAGCAGGAAGAGCGCTTCACGACGAAGCGCAATGAGCTCCAGAACCGCATCAAGGGGCTCGAGAAGGAGGAGAAGCAGATGGCTTCCCACCTTAAGAGCGCCAGGGATGCCCAGGCTCGCACGGAAGAGAAAGCCGCCGCCCTGGAGAAGGACCTGAGCGAGCTCCACCAGCAGGTGGGGCCGGTTGCGGACGCTGCGGAGGAGGCATAGCGCAACGCGCAGATCGCGCGAACCATGTCGTGCCAGCGCCAGCGCATGCTTCAAGGCTTGGTGTCCCGCGCGCGTGCCGTCGGGGATCGCCTGGGGACCGAGGTCCCTTCCCTCGCCCTCGAGGGGAATGACGACGAGGCCGGGTATGCGTTCTTCTTCGAGCAATTTCTCAGGAAGCTTGAAGAGACCGCAAAGAACCTCGACGAGCGCGTCATGGAGGAGAGCCGCGATCTCCTCATCCTCGCCACCTACCGCATCTTTTCCAACCTCGCGAGGCTTCAGCCTTCGCTCGACCTCGAGGCCGTGACGGCGCCCGTCGACCTCAGCTTCCGCGTCGCGGTGAGCGACAGGATGCGGAAGGCCGCCGAGGCGTATGCCAAGAAATTTGAGCAGGTCGAGGTAGAGGAGGACGAGGACGATGGCGAGGAGGACGCCGCAGAGGAGGAGGAAAACGCTGCGGCGGACGACGTGGGCACCTCAAGAGGCCCGACGGCCTGAGCTCTCTCCTGCAGCTGGATGTGCATGGGGCACATGTTATCTTAGCATTTTGTTTGCAAACCTTGTAAAGACTTGTTTTAAGATTTATTTGAATGCGCTTGTGAATATCCCTCGGAAGGCTTTTATCTTTCCCTTCATGTCTTTTTCGCTCTACGTCTTAGGTCCCTCTCTTAGCGTTACGCCACCGCCGCTTCGGTATGAGAGAGTCAGGGCTCCACAAGGCCGGGGGGTGCGCGAGGCCTCGAGAAGTAAGAGCTCTCGAGGCGCGATGCTCGGGGCTCCCCTTTAACACGCAAGCAGCCCATGAGGTATAGGAGAGAGAAAAGAGGCTCGAGGGACAAAAACCAGCGAAAGGATATTTAACCAAGTGTTTGGACTTAGCTTCGCAAGGCGTTTTTGCCTTGGAGAGGGTGTTGGTTCCCTGATGAGGCATTTTTCCTCCTGAGGTTGCCTGAGGCTTGTTTTGAACCTGCTTTCCTGTGCTTGGACAGATAGGCATACCCACAAGCAATACATAGCTAGATAACTCATGCGTGCTCGTAGGTTCCTTCATGTGTGTCTCGTGAGGAGAACAGGCACCAAGGTCCTTGGTGAGTTGACGTGCACGGGAGCCGGCCCATGAGTTCAGAGCTCCTTGGGAGTTGACGTACATGAGAGCTGACCCGTGAGTTCAGAGCTCGGATCCCTTGGGTTTGAGACGCTGCTGGGATGCTCCCGAGGCACAGGCACCATGCTCAGCCCCCGCTCGCAAGATACACAGGAGGGATCATACGAGCAAGGATGAAAAGCAATAACATAACTGCTTACCGAAGCAACAACATATGCTAGCGCGAAGCGCAAAGGTTCAAGGTGACCTGAAACAAGGGTTCATTACACTGGCGTGGCCAGAAATACAAAATCCGCCATGTCAGGGCATGGGGTTCCACATGGAGTGGCTGAAACTCTCGCGGCCCGAGACGACGCATGTAGAGAGAGCTCAGAGAGGGGGCCCCTATGCGGGGGTGGTTTTGTAGAGCCTGCGGTCCACCATGGCTGGGCATGGGGATCCACCTCGCCAACGCATGGTGCTTGAAGAAGTCACCTTGCCGAGGCGTGGTGGCTTGGGAGTCTTCTCGAACGGCCCGCGGCAACGTATAGTAGAGAGGGGAGTCCGAAGTTTTTCCTCGTGGAGGATGATGGCGCAAGGCTCTCCCTTGATGCAAAAAATTGCTCGTCGAGGACGATCAGGGGTAGAATTTGCGCAGGTGCTGGATGTTCCAGGGGTTGGCGACAGGAATGCCGTCCTCCATCTCGAGCCGCGCGGAACCAGGCCTGGCGATGTGCACGACCCTGTAGGGTCCTTCCCACACTGGCGAGAGCTTGTGGAGGCCTGCCCTGGAGAGGATTCTCCTCAGGACAAGGTCTCCTGCTTCGAGAGTGCGCGGGCGGATGTGACGGCTGTGGTAGCGATGGAGGTCTTGCTGGTACCTTGCCGCTCTCAGGGCCGCATTGCGGCGGAGCCCCTCGAGCAGCAGCAGGTCGTCGTTGCGGAGTTCGTCCAAGTCAGCCTCCTTGAAGGCCAAGACTCGTGGAGAGCCGTGGGTGATCTCGCTGGGGAGAACGGCTTCAGCGCCATAGACGAGGGAGAACAGCGTCTCGCCAGTTGTCTTTGTTGGCGTGGTGCGGATGGACCAGAGCACCGAGGGGAGCTCATCGATCCAGTGCTTGCCGCTGGCCTTGAGGCGGTTGAAGCTTCTCATCTTGAGGCCCTTGAGCACCTCGTCGTTGGCTCGCTCAGCCTACCCGTTGCTTCGTGGGTGAGCCACCGAGGCGTAGCAGATTTGGGCACCGAGGCTGCCGCAGTAGGACTTGAAGGCGCCGCTGATGAATTGTGAGCCGTTGTCGGTGATGATACGGTTGGGCACGCCAAAGCGGCAGACCAAGCTCCTGATGAATTTCACCGCTGATTTCGCCGGGATGGTGCGCACGGGTTCCACCTCAGGCCACTTGGTGAATTTGTCGATGGCGACGTAGAGGTAGCGGTAGCCCCCGAGCACTCGCGGGAAGGGTCCCAGGAGGTCCAGCCCCCAGACCGCGAACGGCCAGGAGAGCGGGATAGTTTGGAGTCCTTGCGCGGGCTGGTGAATTTGCTTGGCGTGGAATTGGCAGACGTCGCAGGATTGGACGATTGCGGCTGCATCTTGAAGCACTGAAGGCCAGTAGAAACCACTCCGAAAGCCCTTGCCTGCAAGGGTGCATGAGGATGAATGGTGGCCGCACTCTCCGCTGTGGATGTCGTTGATGAGCTGGCGGCCTTCCTCGGCAGGGACGCACCGCAACGCAACCCCATTGGGGCGCTTACGGTATAGGTCTCCGTCGTGGAGGAAGTAGGACTTGGCCTGGCGAGCAACCCTTTCGGCCTCTGCATCTTCCTCGGGAAGGACTCGATTTTGGAAGTAGCTCTTGATCTCGTCGATCCAACCAGTGTCTTGACGTACCAGGGTCATCAGCAAACGATCGCCTGAAGGCAGCCCGCAGTTTGGTGCTCCACTTGATGGGGCTGGTGGGAGCTCCTCATTGATGCTCATGTTGACCGCTGGTTGCTTGACCGAGGACCTGGCGAGTCTCTCCTCGAACACTCCATGCTTCTGGGCTTCCCTTCTTGCTGCTCTCCTGGCGAGTTCGTCTGCTTCTTGGTTTTCTCCTCGTGGGATATGCTTGAGCTCCATGCCCCTGAAGTGCTTCTCGAGTTTGCGTACCTCTTCAAGGTAGGCTACCATGTAGGTGTCCTTAGGCGTGTAGATTTTGTTGGAGAAGTTGACGAGGAGCTGAGAGTCGCCCTTGATGAGTATGTGTTTGATGCCGAGGGCAATGGCAGCTCTGAGCCCGGCGAGGAGGCCTACGTATTCAGCAATGTTGTTGGAGACCTTGTCACTGTCTTTGAAGCACAACTGGATGGCGTAGTAAAGCTTGTCGCCCGTTGGTGAGGTCAGGACAGCATCGGCCCCTGCACTCCGGGCCGCGAAGGCGCCGTCGAAGTGCATGGTCTAGTAGCTGGGCTCCGTCCCTCCTGAGGCTGCAGCTTCCTCCTCTTGAGGCTCCTCTTCACGCGTGTCCGTCCATTCAGCCATGAAATCGGCCAGCGCCCTGCCCTTGATGACCCTTGTGGTGTCGAACTCCAGCTCGAAAGGTTGTAGCTCGATGCCCCAGCTTGCGACGCGATCAGTTGCGTTTGGGTTGCGTAGGACTTGCTCCAGGGGGTACGAGGTGACCACCTTGATTGGGTGACCCTGGAAGTAGTGGCGCAATTTCCTGGAGGCGCTGAGGAGCGAGAAAAGGAGCTTTTGCTGCATGGGGTAGCGCTCGCGAGCGTCCCGCAGCATTGTGCGGACGAAGTACACGGGATGCTCGACGAGGGTAGTTGTTGGCGTGGCAGCGGTTGTCTCCTCTCGAGGCTCGGTGGAGTCCTTGTCGAGGTTTTCTTGAGGCCCCACCTGTAGAGGCTCAGCATGGGGCTGGAGGCTTGACGAGGCTGCTTCCTTGTCGAGGAGTTCTTGGCTTGGCGGGGTTCAGCTTGATGTCCTTGAGGCGACGAGGAGGCTAAGCGCTGCATGTCCTTGAGGCGACGAGGAGGCTGCATCTCTTCTATGGCTCTGATCTTGTCAGGGTTTGCTTCGATGTCGCGATGAGACACCAGGAACCTGAGGAGTTTGCCTGAAGGGACCCCGAAGACGCACTTGGCGGGGTTCAGCTTGATGTTTACCTTGCGCAGGTTGGCAAAGGTCTCCTCGAGGTCCTTGATGAGCGTGTCCTTCTCGCGGGTCTTGACCATGATGTCGTCGACGTAGGCCTCTGCATTCCTCCCCATTTGAGCCCCCAAGGCGATCATCATGAGGCGCTGGAAAGTGGCACCGGCATTTTTCAGGCCGAAGGGCATGCAGACGTAGCAAAACACACCACAAGGGGTGAGAAATGTTGTCTTCTCCTCGTCCTCCTTCGCCATCTTGATCTGGTGATAGCCTGAGAAGGCATCCAGAAAACAGAGGAGTGCGCAGCCGGCGGTGGAGTCCACGATCTGGTCGATCCTCGGGAGGGGATAGGGGTCCTTGGGGCAGGCTTTGTTGAGGTTGGTGAAGTCGATGCAGAGGCGGCTTCCTTCGGTGTGCTTGGGGACGACCACACCATTGGCGAGCCAAGTGGGATGGACAACTTCCTTGATGATACTGGCTTTCTTCAACTTTTCTACTTCTTGGACGATGAAATCTTTCTTCTCTGGCACCTGGCGCCGCGCCTTTTGCTTCACGGGGCGTGCGTTTGGACACATGGCTAAGTGGTGCTTGATCACCTCCCTCGGTACTCCGGACATATCTGACGGTGTCCATGCGAACATGTCAGAGTTTGCCCTGAGGAAGGCGACGAGCGCGCTTTCCTATTTGGGAGGCAAGTTGGCGCCGATGATGACGCTAGCCCCCGAGCCGTTTGCCTCAAGGGGCACTTGCTTCGTCGTGGCCTTATCCGGAGAGAACAGCTGCTTCTTCTTCGCGGGGGGGGGGGGGATCGGGATGGGTTCCTCATCCTCGTCAGCGGGTGACGCCACCGCGGCAGCCTTGTAGGCCGCTTGCGCAGCGTACAAGGCGTCTGAGAACATGCCGCGGATGACGATGGTGCCACCCGAGCCAGGAAGCTTGACGAGGTTGTAGGCGTGGTGGGTCACCGCCATGAACTTGGCGAGGGCGGGGTAGCCGAGGATGGCGTTGTAGGGCAGGCCGATGTGCGCGACGTCAAAGTCGATCAGCTCGGTGCGGTAGTTGGCTTGCGTGCCGAAAGTGACCGCGAGCCTCACTTGCCCCAAAGGGGTGGTGAGACCCTCTGTCACCCCCGAGAAGGGCCTGGTGGGCATGAGCCGCTCGTAAGGCACCTGCAACTTCTCGAAAGTCTCGGCAGAGATGACGTTGAGGCCTGCACCCCCATCGATGAGCGTCTTAGAGACTGCGATGTTGTTGATGGTGGGGGTGCAGACCAGCGGGATGGTGCCAACAGTCAAAGTGGACTTGGGGTGGTCGCTGGAATCGAAGGTGATGGGGTACTGGGTCCACTTGAGGGGCCTGGAGGCCTCAACCCCGGGAAGCGCTGCCGCGATCTCACGGGCGAGTTGCTTGAAGTGGCGGTTGGAGCTGGGGGCCTGAGCCCCGCCGAGGATGCAAGCGGCCCCACGAGGCACCTGGTAGCCCTCAGGAGTCTCGGCAGGGAGGTTGTCGTTCGCGGGCTGGACGGCGTTGGCTTGAGGGTTCTGCTGGTAGTTATCGTCGTAGTTGTTGTTCCAGCGTCGCCCCCCGTGGCCGCCGCGGCCGCCGCCGCGGCCGACGCGACCTCGCTGCCGCTCGTTAGCCTCGCGAGCCTCGCGAAACCTCTTGAGGTTGTAGCAGTCCTCGGTGGCATGGGAATGCCTGTTGTGGTAGATGCAGAAGGGGCGATCATCTTTCTTCTCGGGGTCCGCGGCTGGAGCGGCAGCGCGAGGCTGCTTGGCGTCAGGCTCAGCCGCGAGGACCGTAGTGGTCTTGCGCTTCTCGGTGGATTTCTTCTTCTTCTTGGATCCTTCGGCGTGGTCCCCTAGCTCATTCTTGACGAACAAGCGGCCCTCCTCAGCCTTGGCGCACTTGTCCGCCAAGTCGAAGAGCTTGACGATGGTGGTGATGTTGTCGTGGATGCCAAGCTTCTCGAGCATCCGCACATCCGTGACCCTAGCCTGGAAGGCCGAAATGACCTGCGCGTCGGTGCCGTTGGGGATCTTGTTGCGCACCTGGCTAAAGTGCTGGATGTACTTGCGGAGGGTCTCGCCAGGCTTCTGGCGTACGTGAGGCCGTGCTCGTACGTGTCCTTGAAGTTGGCGACGAAGCACCGGCAGAGGTCCTCCCAGGTGTTTATGGACTCGGCGGGGAGGTTCGTGAGCCACGAGGACACGGAGTCCTTGAGGGCCATGGGGAACCAGTTCGCCATGACTTTGTCGTTGCCCCCTGCGGCCTGGATGGCCAAAGTGTAGAGCTGCAGGAACTCCAGGGGGTTGTTCTTGCCGTTGTAGCGCGGAGGAAGATCCGGCCTGAACTTGACCGGCCAGACGACGCGACGGAGGCTGGGAGTGAACGCGGCCGTCGTGCCGTAGGTGACCGCACCATTGGCGAGGGTGGCGCGGAGGTGGCGCCCCGCGGTGGCGACGTCCTGGACGGCGCGGTTGTCGCGATCCTGCTGGCGCTCGATGTCGGAGAACTGTCCCAGGAACTGGGTGTGTCTCACGAAGGATCGAGTAAGGGGTTGAACACGGAATCAAACAACCCTCAACGTGCCTCGGCGACGGTGCTCGCCTGGATCGCTGCGGGGAAGCACTGCAGAGAGGAACACATAGTCTTACCCAGGTTCAGGGCCCTCTAGGTGAGGTAAAACCCCTATGTCCTGCTTCGGATTGTATTGCACTTGCTTGAAGAGGTTTTAGTACAGGGCGAGCTTGGCGAGCTCTGTGTGGCTAACAATGGCTACTAGTCGCAGAACTCAGATCTAGGGTTTTGGCTTGTGAATCTTTTAACGAACCCTTTGCCCGAACGTGCTCCCCCTTCTTTTATAGGCGTCTCGGGCCTCTTGCCCCAAAACATCTTGGCGGGAAGGGCTACCACATGGCGACGAAGGAGGAGGTGCGGTGCACAATAAAGGTAGAGTCCACCATAAAGGTAAGGTCCATGGATGCGGTCCATGGCAGGGGGCAGCGTCACCAAAGCTGGAAAAGCCACCGTCTAAACATGACGGTGGGCTGGCACTGCTGAGGTGGGAGGTGACCCATGGTGACGTCGTCCTTGGAGGGTAGCTGCAGACGGTTCCCTTATCACCAAAGTGGCAATCCTTGGGGCTCCTTTGCTTGGTGCAGCTTTGTTGACTCCTTTATGCATAAGAAAGGCAACTGTGGCACTGTTGTCACCGCGCGCTAGCGCGGTCGTCACTCTGCGGAGGGTGTAGAGCCCATGTGCGCTCTGCCGCGGAGGCAGAGCTGGCTTCGAGAGGAAAGAAGCCTCACGAGGCACAAGGCCTCGCCGAGCCTTTCGGCTTCGTCCTTAGCAGAATTGCTGGTGGCGTCCGAGACGGCCTCTCGAGGAGAGGTCCCTCGCCAAGGGAGAAAACCCTCGGCGAGGAGAAAAGGTCCCTCGCGAGGGAAAACCCTCGCGAGGCTCGCCAGGCTTAGAGAGCCTGGTCCTTAGCGAAATCTTCTGAAAAATCTTGTGGGCCCTGGCAGGCCGGCCCGTGGTACCATGGTTTCCACTGTGCCGACAGTAGCCCCCGGGCCCGCGATGGGCACGCCGAAGCCCATGGATGGAGGCGAAGCGTCGAGGGCCCAACGGTGCCTGCCAGGGCCGCGACATGTGGAGCGCAGCGGTTGCGCCTGAGGCCACGACCTCCTCGGCTTCAACGGGCGACGTGGCGGGGCCCGCCACGATTCGGGAGCCGGTCAATAAAGCCTGGGCGCGCAGTCGGCGCCCGTCACTCCATTCATTGCTCTCTGCGCACTTCTCCCAACTCCTCCAATCTTCTCCAGAGCGCTCCGGCTTCGAAATCTCCTTCTCCGGCGACCAATGGCGCCCAAGAAAGCAAACATCGACCCGAAGGGCAAAGCCACGATGCGGGCCGGCACGTCTGCGGCGGCGGCGGCGCGCGGTGCTGCTCTTGAGGAGGCGCTGCCGCAGACCCGCGTTACCGCGGCGGTGATAGCAAAGGTGCGCCACCTGGCGGCGGCGAGCACCAACGAGCACGGCGCCACCGAGATGAGGCCGGTCGGCAGCAGGCTCACCGAGGGGTACTACCCCATCTTCCTCCAAACTCTCTACGCCGGTCTCCTCCCTCCGTTCTCCGACTTTCTCCTTGGGATCTTGGAGGTGTACCAGATCCAGCTGCTTCATCTCCACCCAAACTCTATCCTTATCCTTTTCCATTTTCGCCTACCTCTGCGAGGCTTACATCGGCATCCATCCCTCGGTGGCGCTCTTCCGTAGCTTCTACTCCCTCCGGAGCACCGCCTCCAACGAGCGGCTCGGCTGCGTCTCCTTCCGCATCGCCGCCGCCAGGAGTGAGAACTACATTCCCATTGCTTGGTGCGATGAGAACGCCATCACCAAGGTGACGAAGAAGATGGAGGACTTCCGCAAGAAGTGGCTCTTCGTCGACGCCAAGAAGACAAACCCTCTCCTAGAGGTGCCCGAGGCGCCCCCGAGGAAGTGGGCGCGCTGGGCGAGCGCAGACTTCAGTGGCCCGAGGCTCGATGCGGTGTACGAGTGCATCCGGTGCCTCCGCGAGGCAGGGGTCAACGGCCAGATGGTGGCAAGAGACTTCACGAGGCGCCGGATCGCTCCTCTCCAGTGGCACTCCGAGCCGGTGTGGCGGTACTCAGGTAAGGAGGACACGATGTGCCTGTGCCCGGACAACTTCTCGCCTGAGGTGCTATACCAGATCATGGGGGTCCTCTTCGCGACGACGGAGATCCCGTCTCCTACCAACGACGAGGCCCGGCCACTCATCAGCTTTGCCGAGGAGAGCATCGAGGAGCAACGCAGGTGCATGCCCGTGTTCGACGAGTGGGGAATTGTGCCCGCAGGGCACCGCGGGCCTCGTCCCAACCCGTGGGCGGCGGAGCCGGAGTACATGGACGAGTCCCCGGAGCCGGAGGAGGTCGAAGAGTCTGTCGAGGAAGAGGCCTCGAGATGCGTGGATCCCTTCGGCGAGGATAAGGCCTCGAGAAGCGCCGACCCCGTTGGCGAGGGCGAGGCCTCGAGAGGTGCCGACCCCTCGAGAGGCTCCGCCGGCTCCTCAAGGAGCGCTCCCGCCGAGGTGGACCTCCAGGTGATCTCCTCCAGTGATGAGGAGGATGCCTTCCGCGTCGCCCGCTCCCAACGCATCAGAGAGGAGGAGACGAGCGGCGGCGGGGGAGGACGCTATGAGCCCCGCTCCAAGGCCATCCACGACAGGAGAGCCGCGATCGCGAGGAGCGCTCCTCGCGAGGAGGCAAGGGCGCCTCAAGAGGAGGCCGGAGCAAGCAACACCCAACCGCCCAAGGCGAAGAAGAGGGTGTGGAGGATGGTTGACGAGTAAGACTCGACTCTTCTTTTTCTTTTATCATTTTGCTTCCGGAAAACCCCCTTGAAGAATCTTCTACTTGATGAGGACNCCAAAGAGGCGGCGGCTCCGCAAGCTTGGAGAGACCGCCAGCGTCGTCGCGGAGACGCCTGCGGCTGACGAGCCACGGCAGGTGGCTGTCCCTCCCGCGGGTGAGCACCGCGCGGAGGAGGTGGTTGAAGAGGCGGCGCCGTCGCCAGCTCGGGCGGCCACTCCTCCCGTGTTGGAGCACCGCGCGGAGGAGGCGATTGAAGAGGCGGCGCCGCCGCCAGCTCGGGCGGCGACTCCTCCTGTGGCGGAGCACCGCGCGGAGGAGGTGATCGAAGAGGTGGTGCCGCCGTCGCCACCTAGGGCGGCCACTCCTCCCGTCCAGCAGGAGACGGAGGAGGAGAGGGTGGACGAGGAAATCGTCATGGAGCCGCCTCCAGAGGAGGAGGAGGCTCCCTCAAGAGGGGCCGATGCGCCCGAGGCCATGGCGGACGCGGCCGCCACGGAAGGGGCAGGAAGCGCCCCTGAGGAGCGGGAGGCAGAGGCACCTCCGGACCCACAGGCGCCGGAGCTGGGGGCGAGAGGACGCCCAGCCCCCAGAGGGCACCTGAAGCGGGCGATGAGGGAGGCGCCCCCATGAGCCCCCAGGCCGCACCAGAGGCGGCCGTGAGCTCAAGGCAGGAGGCCTCGAGCGCCTCGACAAGGATCGAGGCCTCCGCACCCAGCAGTGGTGCGGGGACTTTGGTGCTGCGGGAGCCGCGGCACCAAGCAGTCCGTCGCCAAGTCGTCCTCGGCCAGGCGCGGAGGACACTTGAGGTGCTGGAGGCGCAGCTCGCGAAAGAGGAGATCACCCAGGCGGAAGAGCGGGCGCGACTCGACGAGGGCTGGGCCCTCCTCCGCGAGAGCGTGGAGAGCTGCCGCCGGCAAGACGCGGCAGCCCTGGCGGCCCACCAAGAGGCCATGCGCTTCGCCGCAGAGATCCACGACAGCGTCAAGCGGGAGGCGGCGGAGGTGATGGACCAGCTGGACGCCGCTCGGGAAGCGCTCGAGGTGGAGACTGCCTCCAAACACCAGGAACTAGCGGCCACGGAGCAGAAATTCGCCGCTGAGTCCGAGGTCGCAAGGGCCAACTTGAAGGAGCTCCGCGAGCTGCTGGATGCTCGCGAGGGGCAGATGGCTCCGCGCGAGGCAGAGCTGACGCGACGCGAGGGAGAGCTCTCCCTCCGCGAGAAGGAGCTGCGCCAGCGCGAGGAGCAGGTCCAGCTACTCGAGGAGGACCAGGCCACCCGCGAGGGGCAGCTGTAGGAACGCGAGGGCCTGGTGGCCCAGAACGAGGCCACCTACGCGGAGCGCCACGAGAAGGCCAATGCCGACTTCGCGGTGAAGCAGAAAAGAATCCAGGAGGAGGCCGACACCAAGGTCAAGCTCATCCGCGAAACTCTCTCCAAGGATTATGATGAGAAGGCCAAGAAGCAGGAGGACCGCTTCAAGTCCAAGCGTGACGAGCTCCAAAACCGCATCAAGGAGCTCGAGCAGGAGGAGAAGCGGATGACCTCCTGCCTCGAGAAAGCCAGGGAGGCCCAGGCTCGCGCGGAGGGGAACGCCGCCGCCCTGGAGAAAGACCTGGACGAGCTCCGACAGCAGGTGGGACCAGTCGCGGATCTTGTGGAGCGGGCACGGGACCAGCGCCAGATTGGCCAGTCCATGTCACGCCAGCGCCAGGGCATTCTCCAAGACTTGGTGACCCGTGCGCACGCCGTCGAGGATGATCTGAGGATCGACGTCCCCTCCTTTTCCGCAGGGATCGACGACGAGGCCGCGTACTTGTTCTTCTTCGAGCAATTCCTCGGAAAGCTTGAAGAGACCGCGAAGGGCTTTGACAAGCGCGTCGTGGAGGAGAGCCGCGATCTCCTCGTCATCGCCACCAGCCGCATCTTCAGCAACCTCGCGAGGCTCCAACCCTCGCTTGACCTCGAGGCCGTGACGGCGCCGGCCGACATTAGCAAGAAAGCGCGAGAAGCCGCCGATGTGTACGCCAAGAAGTTCGACCAAGTCGTGGTCGATGAGGATCAAGGAGACGACGAGGAGGATGCTCTGGAGGAGGGGGCGGAGGCTGCCGTGGACAGAGCGGGCACCTCAGGGGGCGCGACGGCCTGAGCTGCTGTATCTGGACGTGCAGAGGCACGAATTATCTTAGCATTTATTTGTAATAGCCTTGTAAAGACTTGTTTTAAGCTGTGCTTGCTTGGTGAATATCCCTCGAGAGGATTTTTGTCTTCTTGCCTCATGTCTTTTTCGCTCTACGTCTTAGGACCCTCTCTTAGCGCTACACCACCGCCGCTTCGGTATGCGAGAGTCAGGGCTCCGCAAGGCCGGGGGGTGCGTGAGGCCTCAAGAGGTAAGAGCCCCCAAGTCGCGATGCTTGGGGCTCTCCTTCAACACGCAAGCAGCCCATGAAGCGTGAGAGAGAAAAAGGGGACTCGAGGAATGAAAACCAGCGAGGGGAAAATTAACCAAGTGCTTGGACTTAGCTTTGCGAGGCGTTTTGTCTTAGAGAGGGTGTTGGTTCCCTGACGAGATATTTTCGCCTTGGAGAGGGTGTCGGTTCCCTGACGAGGTGTTTTCGCCTTGGAGAGGGTGTCGGTTCCCTGACGAGGTGTTTTCGCCTTGGAGAGGGTGTCGGTTCCCTGACGAGGTATTTTGGACCTGTTTCCTGCATTTTGACAGATAGGCGTACCCACAAGCAATACATAGCTAGATAACTTATGCGCGCTCGTAGGTTCCTTCATGAGTGTCTCGCGAGGAGAACAGGCACCAAGGTCCTTGGTGAGTTGACGTGCACGGGAGCCGGTCCATGAGTTCATAGCTCCTTGGGAGTTGACATGCATGAAAGCTGACCCGTGAGTTCAGAGCTCGGATTCCTTGGGTTTTAGGCGCTGCCGGGATGCTCCCGTGGCATAGGCACCGTGTCCAGCCCCCGCTCGCGAGATACACAGGAGGGATCATACGAGCAAGGATGAAACAGCAATAACATAAATGCTTACCAAAGCAACAACATATGCTGGCGCGAAGCGCAAAGGTTCAAAGTGACCTGAAACAGAGGTTCATTACACTGGCGTGGCCAGAAACACAAAAAATCCGCCATGTCAGGCATGGGGTTCCACATGCTGTGGCTGAGACTCTCGAGGGGGCATGCCCGGGGCGACGCATGTAGAGAGAGCTCAGAGGGGGCCCCTATGCGGGGGTGGCTTGTAGAGCCTGCGGTCCACCATGGCTGGGCATGGGGATCCACCTCGCCAAGGCATGGTGCTTGAAGAAGTCACCTTGCCGAGGCGCGGTGGCTTGGGAGTCTTCTCGAATGGCCCGCGGCAGCGTATAGTAGAGAGGGGAGCCCGAAATTTTTCCTCGTGGAGGATGATGGCGCGAGGCTCTCCCTTGATGCAAAAAATTGCTCGTCGAGGACGATCAGGGGTAGAACTTGCGCAGGTGCTGGATGTTCAAGGGGTTGGCGACAGGGATGCCGTCCTCCGTCTCGAGCCACGCGGAGCCAGGCCTGGCGATGTGGACGACCCTCTAGGGTCCTTCCCACATTGGCGAGAGCTTGTGGAGGCCTGCACTAGAGAGGATTCTCCTCAGGACGAGGTCTCCTGCTTCGAGAGTGCGCGGGCGGATGTGGCGGCTGTGGTAGCGACGGAGGTCTTGCTGGTACCTTGCCGCTCTCAGGGCCACATTGCGGCGGAGCCCTTCAAGCAGCAGGAGGCCGTTGTTGCGCAGTTCGTCCAGCTCAGCCTCCTTGAAGGCCAGGACTCGGGGAGAGCCATGAGTGATTTCGCTGGGGAGGACGGCTTCAGCACCATAGATGAGGGAGAACGACGTCTCACCCGTTGGCTTTGTTGGCGTGGTGCGGATGGACCAGAGCACCGAGGGGAGCTCATCGATCCAGTGCTTGCCGCTGGCCTTGAGGCGGTTGAAGCTTCTCGTCTTGAGGCCCTTGAGCACCTCGGCGTTGGCTCGCTCAGCCTGCCCATTGCTTCGTGGGTGCGCCACCGAGGCGTAGCAGATTTGGGCGCAGAGGCTGCCGCAGTAGGACTTGAAGGCGCTGCTGATGAATTGTGAGCCGTTGTCGGTGATGATGCGGTTGGGCACGCCAAAGCAGCAGACCAGGCTCCTGATGAATTTCACCGCCGACTTCGCCGGTATGGTGCGCACGGGTTCCACCTCAGGCCACTTGGTGAATTTGTCGATGGCGATGTAGAGGTAGCGGTAGCCCCCGAGCGCTCGCGGGAAGGGTCCCAGGAGGTCCACTTGAAAGGACCGGACCTTTTCATGATCTTGAAAAATGGCAGCGCCCTCTCGCCGAACTTGGAGATGAAACGGCCAAGGCTGGCCATACATCCCGCTAGGCGTTGCATGTCCTTGAGGCGACGAGGAGGCTGCAACTGCTCTATGGCCTTGATCTTGTCGGGGTTGGCCTCGATGCCGCGGTGGGATACCAGGAACCCGAGGAGCTTGCCTGAAGGGACCCCGAAGACGCACTTGGCGGGGTTAAGCTTGATGTTCACCTTGCGCAGGTTGGCAAAGGTCTCCTCGAGGTCCTGGATGAGCATGTTTTCTTCGCGAGTCTTGACCACGATGTCATCGACGTAGGCTTCTGCAATCTTCCCTATTTGAGCCCCCAAGGTGATCCTAATGAGGCGCTGGAAAGTGGCGCCGGCGTTCTTCAGGCCGAAGGGCATGCAGACGTAGCAAAACATACCACAAGGGGTGAGAAATGCTGTCTTCTCCTCGTCCTCCTTCGCCATCTTGATCTGGTAGTAACCATAGAAGGCATCCCGAAAATAGAGGAGCGCGCAGCCGGCGGTGGAGTCCACGATCTGGTCGATCCTCGGGAGGGGATAGGGGTCCTTGGGGCAGGTCTTGTTGAGGTCGGTGAAGTCGATGCAGAGGCGGCTTCCTCTGGTGTGCTTGGGGACGACCACACCGTTGGCGAGCCAAGTGGGATGGACCACTTCCTTGATGATGCTGGCCTTCTTCAGTTTCTCTACTTCCTTGACGATGAAATCTTGCTTCTCTGGCACCTGGTGTAACAGCCCCAGATTAGTACCCTAAAATATGGGCCAAATTTTCACTTTTTGGTTTGCATTGCATCATGGCATCCATTTAAAATTGCTAACCAAAAATAAAAGCAACACTTGGAAATTAGAAACTAGGGAAGCAAAACCCTTCCAAATTTTCCAAACCAAATACAATACTCAATTTGGTAAAACCAATTATTCTTGAGTCTCCAAATTGTTCAGGAAACTGAAGGATATATTTTCTAAATAAGTACCAAAGGCAAAATCCTTAACAAGTAACTAAATAAATTTGAGAATTCAATTTGGTTCAATTCACTTTATATTTTAGAACCAAGTTAAACTTCCCCAAGTTTCAACATAAAAATATGGGGTGTTTCATTATTATAACATGAGCCTCCATAAATATTTTCATAAATTTTGAGTTGCTTAAGTCCTCCAAATAAATGAATTTGGGGAATCATGAAAATTGCCTTAATTAAACCCTATGACCAAATGTGGTGCAAACCTTTTTATTTTGCCACCCAAAAATTTGTGGAGTCTCTACCTAGCAAGGGGAGCCTACTCAAGTAATTTCATAATTTCAGGGAATGTTAAAATGCTCCAAATAAATGCATTTTTGCAAATTATTAAAAATGATAAAATTGTAACAATATAAATAATTGTGAATCTAAACATTCTATTTTTGGGACAATAACTTTTGTGGTGTTCCTTAGGACATAGGGAGCCCATATAATTTTTTCCAGATTTTACAATATTGCTTAAATAGCTCCTTTAAATAGCTAAACCTTGCTGCTTTAAAAATCAGAAAAAGGAAATCTGGAAAAGATCAAATCCCTGTCGTGTGGACCCCTCCTGTCAGCCCTCTCTCTCTCCTCTCTCACCGTGGCCATCGTGGCCATGGCACTGGCGCCATGCCACGGCCGTCCCTCCCATGCCGCCCGGCCCCCACTCGCTGCCTGCTCCCGCGTGGACAAGAGTACCATCTCGCCGCCCCGCTCTCTCTCTTCCGCCACCTGCTCCCCTGCCTCCGCTCTCTCTGCCTCTCTCCCGCGCGCGACCTAGCCACCGTTGCCGCTGCCCGTCGAGCTCCTTGTCAACGATCCCGAGGTCTCAGCCCAGATCGAAGCCTACCGGAAGGTTCGCCACGTCGCTCTTTTCCTCCATGCCGAAGGAATCAGCGAATGAGGGCCTCTAGCGGCGCCACCGCTCGATTTCGTCCTCGGCTCCGGCTGAGGCTCGGCGCTCGCTTCCGTCGAGTTTGCCGTGGCCTCCGGCCACCAGGGCGCGAGCTAGCGCCGCCATCCATACCGCGTCGAGGGCCTAGTGCCGGGACGCCCTCACCTGGGCCTACTACGCCGTAGAGGACCGCGCCGCCGCCACCGACCATCTCCGGCCTCCCCAAGCCCTGACTGGATGTCCAGGAGCTCTGCCGCGCCGTCCCCTACCTCCTCGTCGAGCTAATCGAGCTGGGACGCTTCTGTTGATGGGAATCGAGCTCGTCCTTCCCCGTCACTGTCCGACCGACGACAGCCGCGCATCGAGCACGTGCTCGCCGCCGTCCGGTCTCCACGTCCTTCTTCGACCCTTCCTTACGCCCCTGGTGAGGATTCCGCTCTCCGGAACCCCTTCCTTCTCTTCCTCCCCCTTTGCATCGCCGTCGCGCCGTCACTCAACGCCGCGGTCACCACCGCTCCGGCACGCCGGTCGTGGCTTTTGACCAGCACGCGTGCATGTGTGCGTGCTTGACCGGCCAGGCGCCCGGCCTGGGCCGGCCGTGAGACCGGCCCCCTCGGGCCACTGCCCGGCCTAACGCCAGGTCTGGGCCGGCCATGAGGCCGGTTCCCTCTGGCCTGACCCCGGCCTGCACCCCGGTTTGGGCCGGCTCTGAGGCCGGCCTCCTCTGGCGCTGTCCCGGCCTGCAAACCGGCCTGGGCCGACCTGTGGGCCGGCCCAACAGTAAAATCTGTGAATTTGGAAAATAAAATGGAATTTAAATAATTCATAACTATTTGAGAATTGCTTCAAATTCGACAAATCAAATTTCCAAATGTTCAGAAAAACAAACTCTACCGCTTGGAGTCATTGTAACCTTCTTTGGAATTATATTATTTTTGGTTATTTAAGAATTCCTAAAATGGGTTAAATACTACCAAATTAGGAAAAATTCATAACTTATTAAATAATCGTCCAAAAATTATGAAAAAAATATCAAAGTGATCAACATGTCAAATGCTATCAAATTATGCACTTATCACACCATGATCACAAATTCTTATTTGATGTTATTCATAATTTGATCAAATGAATTAAATTTAATTATTTAATTAATTTGCTATCTATTCATCGGTGATCCGAAAATTATAAATAAATTACCGAAATGATCGAAATGACAAACCCTACCCATTTCATGTCATGTTCATGCATTTTGAGCCACTTCTTTCATAATTTAATAATTTTATAAAGAATTGTGATCATTAAGATAAATATGGGGTTGGTTCCAAATAATTGCACTAATTATTTAGCTCCCCATTTAATGTTGCTATCTAAATTAGATAATAATATCATTGCATCAATTTGACATGTCATCATGTGATTGAGCATTGCATCTTGTGTGCGTGTGATTTATGTGTTCTTTGTATTCTTTTTGGGTATCGATAGATTCCGGAGTCGAGGTTAACGCTACTTACCCCGACGAGCAGTACTACGCACCCCGGCAGCAAGGCAAGAGATAACCTAACCTTCTTGGCATTCTAGCATCCCAATGTTTATAAACTTATTTTATCCACCATAATATTGCATGCGATTCAAATGTCTTTTTTTGTCCAAAATATAGAGAATCCTATGATTGCATGTTTTCCCCCGAGCCAATCACATGTATCCCTACCTATGAACCCTAGTGTTGATGTGTTGGCTGGATACAAATATAATTGTTGGTTATAAGCTTAGCCATGCTTAGAAATGCTTAGTTGAAATACTAGTTATGTCCGTTATTGAATTCCATATTTATTGATGTTGATGGAATGATTCGGGCGTGGTGGATAATTGTGATGCTTAATTAAAATGCTAAGACGGCTTGGGTGAGTTGCCATCGGGGATGGTGTTTTGCCTCACTCTAGCCCCTGGGTGCGAGTTCTTGTCTCTAGACTCAAGATCGAGCGTGCTGCCATTGGTGGGTGTATGGGCGCCTTACTGACCGAATAATTTGTGAGGGGCTTGTCAAGGGTCCTCTAGTTTGCTATTTCCATTTGCGCGTGAGTTGTGTGGGTGGAAAAGAAACGAGGATGGTGGTGTTTAGGATGTGGCCGCGGGGCAGGGCGCTGGGAGCGCTGAACCTGTCCTTCCGCACACTGAGTGGCAGCTTGGCGAGGCTGCTTGGCGTCAGGCTCAGCCGCGAGGACCGCAGTGGTCTTGCGCTTCTCGGAGGATTTCTTCTTCTTCTTGGACTCCTCGGCGGGATCCCCTGGCTCGTTCTTGACGAACAAGCGGCCCTCTTCAGCCTTGGCGCACTTGTCCGCCAAGTCGAAGAGCTTGACGACGGTGGTGATGTTGTCGTGGATGCCGAGCTTCTCGAGCATCCGCACGTCTGTCACTCCAGCCTGGAAGGCCGAAATGACCTGCGCGTCGGTGGCGTTGGGGATCTTGTTGCGCACCTGGCTGAAGCGCTGGATGTACTTGCGGAGGGTCTCACCAGGCTTATGGCGCACGGCGCGGAGGTCGTTGTACGTGAGGCCACGCTCGTACGTGCCCTTGAAGTTGGCGACGAAGCACCGGCAGAGCTCCTCCCAAGTGTTGACTCGGGGATTCCTTGAGGGCCATGGGGAACCAGTTCGTCATGACCTTGTCGTCACCCCCGACGGCCTTGATGGCCAGAGTGTAGAGCTGCAGGAACTCCAGGGGGTTGTTCTTGCCGTCGTAGCACGGAGGCAGGTCCGGCCTGAACTTGACGGGCCAGACGACGCGACGGAGGGTGCGAGTGAACGCAACCGTCGTGCCGTAGGTGACCGGGCCGCTGGCGAGGGTGGTGCGGAGATGGCGCCCGGCGGTGGCGACGTCCTAGACGACGCGGTTGTGGCGGTCCTGCTGGCGCTCGATGCTCACGCGTGCATCCTTGGGGGCTCGCTGCACAATTTGGCAGTCGTGCGGCGACGACGCGTGCGAGGCAGCGCGGTTGTCGCGAGGAGGAGCCCCCGCTGGAGCAGGCTGCGGTGCAACCGGTGGAGCTGGAGCAGGCGCAGGATGGAGAGGAGGCGCGGGAGGTGCGCCTTGCGCCTCGTCCCCCATGCGGCCCGAAGGAACCAGCGAACGGGACGGGGCAGGAGCAGCGACGCGGGCGGCGCCGACGAGCTCCGAGAGGCGGTTGAGCCAGGCCTCCTGGGCCTCTGGCGTAGGACGGTACTGCAGCAGCTCCTGCGCCATGAGAAGCGCAGTTGCCGGGCTGGGCGCAGGGCGGCCCAGCGAGGAGGCAGCACGGTCCCGCGACGGGTGCAGGGAGGAAGCCTCCTCTTCGCCGAGGTCATCCTCAGCATGGTCGTGGTCGTCGTCCTCCGGGTGCTCGACGCGGGGCTCGGGGTCGACACGGCGCTCAGGAGCGGAGTCCCCACGCGGGCGGCCGCGCGGGCGGCCCGCGGGAGCGGTGGCGGCGCTAGCTGTCCGGCGAGCGAGACGTTCGGCACGAGAGCCGGCCATAGCTGTGTCGAGGATGAAGACGCGCCTCAGCCCCCTACCTGGCGCGCCAAATGTCGGAGAATGTTCCCAGGAACTGGGGGTGTCTCCAAGGTATCGTGTAAGGGGCTGAACGCGGAGTCAAACGATCCTTAACGTGCTCCGGCGACGGTGCTCATCGGACTCACTGCGGACGACACTGCAGAGATGGACACGGATCTTACCCAGGTTCAGGGCCCTCTTTGGGAGGTAAAACCCCTACGTCCTGCTATGGTATATTGCACTGCTTGGAGAGGTTCACAGTACAAGGAGAGCTTGGAGAGCTCGAGGTGGCTAACAATGGCTACTTGCTAGTCTTCAGATCTAGGGTTAGGGTCTACTAGAGCTGAGCCAACCGAAGATCAGACCCTTTGCTTGGGCATGCTCCCCCTCCTTTTATAGGCGTCCTGGACCTTTTCCGCCCAAACATTTGGGCGGGAAGGGTTACCACATGGCGACGAGGGAAGGAGCGGCGTGCACGATAAAGGTGGAGTCCACCATAATGTAAAGCTCGTGGACGCGGTCCACGGCAGGGGAGCGGCGTCACCAAAGCTGAAAAAGGCCACCGGCCAGCCGGACGGTGGGCTGGCGCTTGCTGAGGTAGGAGGTGACCCACGGTGACGTCGCCCTTGGAGTGTAGCTGCAGACGGTTCCCTTATCACCAAAGAGGCAATACTCGTTGTCCGCTTTGCTTGGTGCCGCTTTGTTGACTGCTTTATACATGGAAGTGGCAACTGCGGCGTTGTCGTCATCGCGCGTAGGCACGTGCGTCACTCTGCACATGGTGCAGAGCCCATGTGCGCTCTGCCCCGGAGGCAGAGATGGCTTCGTGAGGAAGGAGCCTCGCGAGGCAAAAAGCCTCGCCGAGCCCTTCGGCTTGGTCCTTAGCAGAATCGCGGGTGGCGTCGAAGACGCCTTGTCGAGGAGCGGTCCCTCGCCAGGGGAGAAAACCCTCGGTGAGGAGAAAAGATCCCTCGCGAGGAAAAACCCTCGCGAGGCTCGCCAGGCTTGGAGAGCCTGGTCCTTAGCGAAAATCATCCAGAGAATCTTGTGGGCCCTGGCAGGCCGGCCCGTGGTACCCTGGTTTCCACTGTGCCGACAACCGTGCTGTACAAGCCCGGCCAAAACTTCCTAACCAAAGCGCCGATCATGGTGTTAGGCGCACTGGCAGCTTGAGGAAATTTCCAATTGCTGCACAATAATTAAACATTAGTACATGTCAAATTGTACTGACCACAATGAAATTATCATGTTCAAAGTTAGGGTAGTCACTTACTCACTCCCATTAGGCGTAATGAGGATTTTCTCCTCCTCGGTAGCAGGTTCCTTTGACTCGGGAGGGACCATGGATTCCCCACGAATCTTTGGCTTCTTCTGCGATGCGGAGGACCCCGTCTCCTGGTCTCGAGACTCCGTCCCCTCGCCTCGCGACTCCGGAGCATCGTCTCGAGACTCCGGAGCATCATCTCGAGACGACGTCTCCTCATAAGCCACGTCGCCAGAGGCGGAGGGTATGTCCGAAGACACGTCGCCCCCACCTCGTGCTCGTCTTGCACCTCGTGCTCGACCTCCCGCACCGCGTGCTCGAGCTCCCGCACCGCATGCTCGACCTCCACCTCGTCCCCTCGAAGGAGGTGCATCGACACCTCCCGCCCGTCCAGCACCTCCAACACCGTCCTCGAGGTACCGCGAGTTCGGAATAGGCGCCCTTCCACTTTTAGTGGCTTTCCTCACGCTAAACCTGTTCAGCAAGGAGCCCGATGATTCTTTGCCTTGGCTCATCTTGGTCAATCACCTGCATTAAGAAAGGGTAAACAATTAATAAGCATGATAAAGACATAATAAAATGTAGAAGGGCAATTAACAAGCATAATAAGCATGTAGACGGGCAATTAATAAGCATGTTGAAGGGCAATTAATAAGCATAATAAGCATGTAGAAGGGCAATTAATAAGCATAATAAGCATGTAGAAGGGCAATTAATAAGACATAATAAGGACATAAAAGACATAAGAAAAGACATAATAAAAGACATAATAAAGACATAATAAAGACATAATAAAGACATAATAAAGACATAATAAATACTAAGCATAATAAGGACATAAAAGACCCTCACCATCACTCTCATAGTTATGTCTTGGGTTCTCATCATCACTATCAACATCACTATCACGTGCGTAAATTGGAACCTCATCGCACGGTGGAGGCTCATCATCGTCATCACAATCAAACTTGTTGAGAACATCTATGTCCTTTACATCCACCACTAAGTCACCACCTGTCTGTGCATTGTCCTCGCGGTCCTCAAGACCTTGTATACCAAACTCCCCAAAGGTTTGTTCCTCTTGATAGAAAATCCCCTCGTATGTTTTAGGGTCAATGTTGTTGTAATCGTCTTCGGAGGGCATGGGTAGCTTACCATGTGGCGATACATGGAACACGACTTCCCACCCAATGAGTCCCTCTTTCTTGCATGGGTAGGGCAAATAATAAACTTGCCTCGCTTGGTGAGCCACAACAAAGACATCGGAACCCTCATAGGTGGTTGAAGGCTTAACTTCAACTAACCCAATGGAAGGGGTACTTCTATGTCCATTAACAGGGTCGAACCAGTGGCATTTGAACACAACAAGTTTGAGTTCTATGTTCGTGTTATTGAACGTCAGCTCGTATACGTTCTGTAACTTTCGTAGTAATCAAATTCACCGACTCCTTTGGTGAAGACCGCGGTATTTATAGTCTTTGCATTTGGCCGACTGGTCTGGTGAAACTCTGTATGGAAGCGGTACCCATTCACATCATACTTCTCATACATCTCGACTCTACGGTTACAACCTTGGGAGACACATCTCAACTCATCCGACATCACAATGTTGGGATCAGCTCCCTACAAGTACAAATTGTTTGTGCATTAGTAGGAGGTACAAGACACGAATTGCAAGGTAGAAGGGACAAGTTAGAAATTACCTTTTCCCTGAACCAAGCCGTGAATTTTTTCTTTCCGGGGGCACCCTCTTTCAAAAGAGTGTCCAGCTCGGCTTCATCGGGTCCCTCTGATGTTCCCGACCACATTTCATCCGTGAATTGGCTAAAAGGAGAAAATGCGTATTAGACCAAAACCGAGTTAGTAATTGCAAACTAATTTGTTCACCATTTTACCTAAGGAAACTGCCGTCTTCCTCCTCCCCGTCGCGGACCACTTCCTTCATGTTCATAAGCACATAGAGCATTATGCACTCCAGCTCTTCATTGCTCAAGGTATACCTTTTTGCGCCACCGGCCTTGCCACCGGGAAACTGGAAGAGGGCGAGCTTGGGGTCTAGCTTGGGATCGTCGATGTTGTACCGAGAGGCCTGGTTATGCATTGTGGGAACATCATCGGGATAGTACGTTAGCCTGGCATCTGTCATCTCCTGGAGGATAGTTGCCTCAGCTATGCATGCTTCAATCTTATTTTTGTTTCCACATTTGGTTCGAATATACTTGAACTCTCTCTCAATACAAAACTGCCAACGAAACTGCACCGGTCCACCCATGAGTGCCTCGTTCGCTAGATGCACAACAAGATGTGCCATCGGAGTAAAGAAGCCTGGCGGAAATATCATCTCTAAGTTACATAGCAACTCCGGCACAAGGTCATGCAGTTTCTGAATAATCAGGGGACATATCTGCTTAGCACAGAGCGTGCGGAAGAAATGGCTCAACTCCGCGAGCACTCGCCAGATACGGTCGAGGAGATACCCTCGAACCATCACCGGTAGCAGCCACTCAATCCATATATGATAGTCGTGACTCTTGAGCCCGGTGACTTTTCCTGTTTTTATATTGACTCCCTTACTTATATTCGAACAATAGCCATCCGGGAACATCATGACGAATTTGAGCCAAAAGAATGCCTCAGACTTTTGCATACTATTAAGACAGAAGTCGGCATGCGGCTTGAACCAATTCTTTCGACGGCCTTCAGGTGGCTTCATGTGTAATCTCTTCCTATCACATATCTTCTTGACATCGACTCTAGCCTTAACATTATCTTTCGACTTCTCCGGAATGTTCAGGATTGTGTGAAAGAGGGACTCTGCAACATTCTTTTCGGTGTGCATCACATCGATGCTATGGGGAAGTTCGAGGTCCTTGTAATATTCGAGCTGCGTCAAGCCTGCCACGTGAGTCCAGTTGTGCGTCTCACCATATCCCACATACCGTGGGCCTTTTCCCTTAGCAGGCACGAGAGCACGTAGCTCGGCATCAACAACTGCACCATCAAAAGTTGGTATATCTTTTACTTCATGCTCAACTCTACCCTTCTTGAAGTTCTTTTTGTCTTCTCTATACCGATGCCCTCTTTTGAGGAACTTTCTATGTGTGTCAAAAGCGGAAAACTTCATACCCGCGCTTAGCCACATGAACTCAAGTCGGTTCCTGCACACTGGGCATGGCCACTTACCAGCTGTACACCATCCGCAGAATAGGGCATACACGGGCATGTCGTGCATGGAATTGTGGAACCAAACCTTCATCAAGAAGTTTGTCTTCGATGCACGATCATATGTCAATGTCCCGTGGTGCCAAGAGTGGTTCAGATCATCCACAATCGGCTGCATGTACACACTTAAATTCTTCCCCGGGTATTCAGGACCTGGAATGATCAGCGACAGGAATATGGTCTTCCTTTGCATTAGGGCTCCGGGAGGGAGATTGAGCGGAATAACAAACACAGGCCAGCAGCTGTACGAGGCAGTCGACATACCATATGGATTGAATCCATCGGTTGCTATCGCGATTCTGACGTTTCGAGCCTCTGCAGCCTTATCGGGGTGCTTCATATCAAAGTTCGCCCATGCCGTACCATCAGATGGATGTCCCATCTTTACCCGTCCGTGCTCATCCTTGTATCTCTTCCCCGTCTTGTGCCACTGCATCTGTGTAGCGGTCTCTTTGTTCATGTAAAGCCGCTTGATTCTGTCTATGAATGGGAGGTAACGAAGAATCTTAATGGCGACTTTTGTCTGCGTCTTCTGACCATCGGCTCCATTTACCTCATGATACCTAGAGGCCCCACACAGGCTACAGTACTTGTCCTCCGCAAACTGTTTCCAAAACAAAAGGCATCCTTTTGGACAACAATCTATCTTTTCATAATCCATGCTGAGATCTCGCAGGATTTTCTTCGTTTCGTACATGTTTTTAGGCAGACAATGCCCTTCGGGCAACATGTTACCATATGTTTCCAGATGCCCTTCAAAGCATGAACGGGTGTTGCCGTGCTCGAGCTTTCTGGCTAGTGCTTGCGAGATGGCATCGAGTTGAGAAATTTTTGCACCCTCGTACAGAGGCCTCTGAGCCGAGGCCATCATATCAATGAAGGCCTTCGCGGTTGGCTCCGGGTCCTCTGGTTCGCGAGGCTCCTCCGGTTCTGGCGGTTCCTCCTGTGAGGGTGGCGAATCTGGCACGTCGCCATCACGGAGATCTTCTAGCCAGTTTCTAATCCCATCATCTTCATTGCCATTGATCCGCTGCCGCATCACCCTACCATTCTCGCGTTCGTACTGATCAAAGTCGACTGTCGTGACGAAGTTCGGCATATACCCACTAGACCAGAGGTGTTTAGTCATCTCATCCTTTCCCTGACGTTTACGCAACTTGCAACGAGCGCAAGGGCAGTTTGGACGAATGCCTGACTTTGAACCACGCGCTAACTCCTTCACTAACAAATTGGTCTTCCCTACCCACTCGTCTGTTCTGTCAAGCGCACTAGTTCATCCACTGTACATCCACCCATTATCAGTCATCCTCTGCTTTACTATGAGCCAAACCTCTGCTTTATTATGAGCCAAATAATAATAACATGAAATTAAATGCATGCAATGTCACCGTTAATTTATTCAATGTCACCAATTTATTACGGCCAAATTTTATCTTTTAGAACATGCGACGGTTCACCTAAACTTCTAATAGGAAGGCCTATCCCACCCGAGTATGTGTAGATCGAGTCGTGTTCCATGTTCTACCCCGACCCGAGACGGAATTTTGGCAGCACCTCCCCGCTGTTCTTCAGAATACACGTCTCGAGCTTGTCAAGCCGAGAGGGTGTGCATCCGAAGAACAATGGGGAGGTGATACCGAAATCCGTCTCAGGAAGGGGTAGAACACGGAACACGACTCAATCTACACATACTCGGGTTGTCCAAAACGTGGACAATCCGGAAGAGGTACGGTTATAAATATGCAAAGATGGAAAATCATGCATATTTATAAATTTGTATCTCTTCCGGATGGGATCTGACTCGGGTTACGCGACTAACTTGGTGATCTAGACAAAAATAAACCTATGCAACAAGAGAGGCGAAAGATTTATACCCTCGATGCGTGATCGGTGGCCGGAGAAGGTCGAGGACGTGCTTCGGAAGCGGGGCGACGAAACAGCCCTCCTCAACTAGAGAAGAAGCCCCGCAACGACACGCGGGACCGACGGTGCTGGCTGGCGAGAAGCTACGTCGTCTGAAAAAGCACAAACAATAAACATTAGCACACTATACATGGAAGGACCCACATATAAAACATTTTGCATTTAAAACACTATATATGCCGCCACACTCACCTCACCAGCGGCCACTCACCTCACCACCGTCGCCACACTCACCTCACCACCATCGCCACACTCACCTCACCGACGGGAAGCTCCACCACCGCTGTCACACTCACCTCACCTCACCCCACACTCACCTCACCGCCGTCACACTCACCTCACCTCACCCCACACTCACCTCACCTCACCGCCGTCACACTGACCTCACCGCCGCCACACTCACCTCACCGCCGTCACACTCACCTCACCTCACCCCACACTCACCTCACCTCACCGCCGCCACACTCACCTCACCTCACCGCCGCCACACTCACCTCACCGTCGGCACACTAACCTCACCGCCGCCACACTCACCTATTAAAATGTGCTATAATCTGCTAAACTAAAATGAACTATAATCCGCTAAGATAAAATGAACTAAAATTTGCTACAATAATTTAAATTGTGATCTAAATAAAAATAAGCACATACTAAAATGAAAAAAATAGTACCTGCCGGAGAGGGAGAGGCGGCCGGAGAGGGAGGGGCGGCCGGAGAGGGACGGGCGGCCGGCGTGGAGGTGGGAAGGGAGGGGCGGCCGGGGATGGAGGGAGGAGAGGGGCGGCCGGGGAGGGAGGGAGGAGAGGGGCGGCCGGGGAGGGAGGGGCGGCCGGGAAGGGAGGGGAGAGGTGGGGAGGGAGGAGGGAGAGGTGGCCGGGGAGGGAGGAGAGAGGGAGAGGGCGGCCGGGGAGGAGGGTGGATAGGGAGGGGCGGAGGCGGGCGGCGGCCGGCGATGCGCGCGTGCGTGCATGCGGGGGGGGGGGCGGCGATGCGCGCGTGCGGCGGGCGGGAGGGCGGCGGCCGGAGCGATGCGCGCTGGCGGCGGCCGGACAGGGGCGGAGGCGACGACGCGGGAGGAGCGGCGGCGCGGGGAGGAGGCGCGGGCGCAGGTGAATCGAGCGGTCGAAATAGTTCTTTTTTTTTTGCTTTGAATCTCCCGACCAGGTGAAAGGCAATAACTAGCGTTGCCTATACGCCGACGGCAATGCCATCGGCGTATCGTTTTTTTAATTGCTATTTTTCCTTTCTAATTGCTATAAGTTAATCATAATTTTAATTGTAGTACACAATAATATTATTAAATATTCCAAAACCAAAAAAAAATATTCCAAAAAATTTGGTTGGGTTCCGACGCTCCGGAGCCCCTCTCCGGCGAAACCCTAGACCCGCTGGAGAAAACCGTACATTTTCCGTCTACGGCCGGTACGAGCATCGAAAGGGGGTAGCTCAGTGGATCTTTTTTCTTGGTTGGGTTAGGTTAGTCACTAGGTACAATAAAAACATACATATACCCCAACTCTTGCAACGATTCCCCCCCGTTCGTGTCGGGGGGCAGCCCCCGAGTGGGGTCAATATGGTGAAATAAGCTTCAACTCGGAGTTGACCGAGTCAATGATAAACCGACATGCACATGGGTTTATTCGGGGTCAACCGGGTAAGGGCTGACCGACATAGCCCTATGTCGGATCATGTGTACTATATGTCGGGATCTCCTTTGTTGTTCTTATGTGCAGGGGAGGAGAAACCGAGTTAGGAAATGTCTGGCATGCCTATGCCGGATCGGGAGGAATGAAGCTCTATCTCGGCATTGGTCGTGGTGTACGTCTTGTCCCTACAATCACGGGGCAGGGGGCCTGCCACTGGCAGGACAGGACGTGCTGCCAACTCCTTGACTTAGTGGTAGCATGGGCAGTCAGACCTCCACGCTGCTGACCTATGTAGTACGGCGGAGCAGTGCACAGGAGTTAATGGATTGGACATGCCATGCAGGGGTGACGGAAGCAGTCAGAGACCCCGGCGTGGCCACAGTGCTGCCTACGCCAGCACAAACGTCAGCCCTAACTCTGTACACTGGGTTTCCCTATATAAGGAGCACCAGGGGCTCCTCTTACGGGGACGCTTCATTAGATCGCTGAGACTTTGCTTCACAAGAGAGCACGCTAGACCAGAGAGCCTGTGAGCCGTTCCGAGACTCGGTAGAGAGTTCTGAGACTCGGTAGAGACCCCAAAGCTCTTAGTTCTTCTTACACAGCTCAAGGAGCAGCTTGTAACTCAGTTGTAACCCACATATATAAATCAGACAAGCAGGAGTAGGGGTGTTATCTCCTCACGAGAGCCCCAAACCTAGGTAAATCGTGTGTGTGTGTGTGTGTGCGTCTCTGTGTGCGTCTTCACGTGCAAGCTCTCCCCGGTACCTCCAGCATCCAATCGGCCCCACCTTAAGCCTATATGGCATCTGTCCGTGCACCACCATGACAGTTGGCGCCCACCGTGGGGCTGGTAGTGGCGCTTGCTGGATCAAATTCGGACAGGGACCTTCTTCATCGACCCCGGCGAGCTCCGCGGGCTGGGTTCCGCGGTTCGGCTCTCGGGGCAGCTTCATCAACCTCGTCATCATCGATGACTGTGCGGCGCTTTCGCCGCCCCCCCCGTGAGGCCCGGAGGCTTGACATCGGCATGGCCTCCGTGCGCTCACTCCTTCGTCACCCGCACCGTGCATGCACCCGGGAACTACAGCGTCCGTGCCATCTCTCCCACGCAGCCCGGCGGCTCTACATTGACTCTGTCACCATTGTCTTGCCCCGGATCGACCGCGTCCGTGCGTATCTGGCGCGCATTGCATGCGTGCACGCCTGCGAGCAGCTCGGCGACGTTCGGGTTGCGTTCGCGTGCTGCGCGTGCCATACGCTGGCGCATCCGAGGGCCCGTATCCGCACGGCCCCAGGCGCCCCTGCGTCCGAGCCCGTCGCCAGCTCTACTCGCGCCTCTCATCCAGCTCCGGCCTCCTCCACGCCATCATCTGCCGAGCGGTGCTCTGCAAGCTCCTGCGCCATTTGATCTAGCCGCACGTCCGCCCCTTGCATCACCAGCAGCAGCTCGTACAACCACTCCCTCGATGTCTCTCTTCGGCTCCCTCGGCGAGAAAAAGCAGTGATGCTGAATAGCTGTGTCGGCTATCAGTTGGAGAAAATCTCTACTAATATAAAAAGAGAGAGAGGGGGGTATGATCCAACACATCTCAACCATCTAAACTTGATCCAACAGTTCACGTTGCTGCAATGATGAGCACCTCATCAAAATCACGCCCACGACCAAAAAATAAATAAAAAGAAAAACGAGCCGCACCCGCCCGTAGCCCCACGAAGTAATGCACGGAAAACACCCTATCAGAGGAGAAAACCACCGTCCTTGATGCTGGTCGGTGATCTCCGCGGCTCTCCGCCGGACGGATTCCCGGAGTGATGCCGCCGCATCCTAGATCGCTGCCCCCGGGGAACGCGACGCTCACTCCCCTTGACCACTCCCGAAATTCAAGCGGGTCCTCGCGGATAGAATGAGGATTTGGGCGTACCGAGGTGCCAGGTGACGCCGACGGTGGAGGGGTCCTCGTCGGAGATCGCCGCGCTTGGCCACATCGTCGCCCTTCCGTTCGGTGCCCCTGCCCTCACCTAGAGTGCGCCCGCCATTCCTCCACGGGCTTCAGCGCACCCGCCATCCCCTGTTCCTCATGTCCTAGGGTTAAGTCACCGCGACCTCCTCTGGCTTTCACGCCACCGCCCACGCTCGCCGCGGTGCCCTCCGCCCCCAACGCTCTGCCATCCACGCCTACAGGCCGAGGCACCCCGCCGACGCCAAAGGGCCCCGGTGGGGACATACCAGCCGCAGACTGTGCCCCGCAGGGGTCGTACCAGCGGCATACGCCTACGCGCATGGTTGACCTGCTGGCCGCCATTGCTGCGCCCACCCAGGACGCAACTGCACGCAATTGATTTGCAGTCTGAGGTCTAGGCATTGGCTGCCCGATTTGTGGCCATTCAATGGTGAGAATTTTTTTCTATATCTAACAATTGATCTTGTCCTGACGTTGCAACTTTGATTTTTAATCTTTTTGTTTTGTAGGGTTACACTGAAGCACATTTAACAAGTTTCCTGCACAAAGCAATTACCCTGAAACAGTATATAGAGGAAGAAAAATAGAAATATTTCTATACTTACTATCTCATCAAGCCCCGATGTTCTGATTGAAGTGTGAATTCAACTTCTCATCCATGGTTACAAAAATCATGTCAATTTCACATGTTATTTATCCAGAACTGAACCATACATGGCATTTTGTTTTTGTATGCTGGCCTTTAGGTGCATCCTAAAAATCCGTAACTCAAAGTACACCCTTAAATATAAGTTACATGTACATCTTTTTTTCATCTTTACTATTATCAGCATGTGATCCTGAAAACTTAAGACCATTGATTGCTTGTTGTTAATGTGAAGGTCCTTAATATTAACAGAGGTGCAGGCATCAAGGTTTTTTGAAGGACAATACAATTATACATGTTGATAGCCTTTGATATATGTTTTTGTGTCGCTGAGTCTGGTAGCTCCATTTAAAAGAGCGATGGATATACCAGCTCTGTTGTGCAACCAGATATTGATGTGTGATCTACAAGAAAGTGAGAAGAATAGCTACTTTCCTTTTAGAGGTATTTTTTTTCCACTACTCCAGCACAAGCTTTCACATCCAAATTCCCATTACAAGGGTGTTTCTTGTGTATTTAGTTCTGTATATTCCCATATCCTATTTCTATAAGTTGGGTGGAGTGACTGTTGTTTAGGCATGGTGCTTTATGTGAAGCACACCCTTCTTTATTTATTTATCATGGGATCCAATGTGTCTACTTGGACTAGGAAAATTGCAGTCAGCTGGAGCATTGTAAAAATTATAATTCATGACATTAGCTACATGAAATTGTGTTTGGTGTTGTAGAGCGCAACCCAACCGATATTTTGACTGTCTGCACATCATTTTATTTATCTCCTCTTCTGTGCTAGCTCCACTTGGTTTTTACTGCATCTACATTATAAAAAAATACATAGAAGATTATTTTGGGTTGGCATGGTTCCAAAAAGGATATAGATCCACTTATATGGTTTGGCATGGTTAAAAAAAGTGAGGTTTGGCCTATTACAGTCTCAAACTTACAGTAAGAAACCTCTATGAAATGAGATGATTCTACTTGTAACAGTTCTAACATTTCATTTGAACATCACATTTGTATAGACTGGAGCTGGAAAGACTTATATCATTGAAGATAAAGAGAACATCCTTGGGCTTAAATTTATGTGATGATTACTAAATGTTACGTATTTGTTTAATTTGGATGTTGAAAGGGGCCACGCATCTTGCACTGCAATGAACTGAAAACTGCTCTGGTAAAGCGAGTTATAAATGGTCTTTTTGAATTTTCTAGAACAACGGCAAACATTACTACATGGGCTGTGAATTTCTTAATAATAAAAATACCATCCTTGTATGCTAACTGTAGATGAGAATCTTCTTCATGGACCGCCTTTCTGTAGCTTTTTCGGTTGATTTTTTCTCGGAGCACCTTTCTATATGACATGCCAAATTATTTTTGTTTACTTGTCTAAATTACAGGAAGGAATTTCCAATAGAGCTGTTTGATAACTCGAAGGATGAGAGCATGCCATCGGCCCTGAACAGGATACCGTTCTTGGTCTTGTTTTGCATGCGGCGCAGAGTAGCGAGGGAAGATGTCGACTGCAAAGAGGATGCAGGTCTGGATAGTATACCAGTCCAATCATTTGTGCAGCCGGTGGTGGAGATCGTGTTGCTCGGATAGATGCATCTGCCCTGATTTCAAACAAGTGGATTTAACGTAGACAACAGATAGTTCATTGTTCTTTAGAACCTTGTCTTTGATTTTCTCATACATCGATAGATGCTATGGAAATCAATGCTTTTTATCGTTTTATGTCGTCAATTTTCCAAATAGTAATAACACCATAGATTAGGTTATGGCTTCAACCATTTTCAATTAAATTATGTTAGTTACCTTTACTTCAACATGTGCATTGCACATGCACGATTACTATCAGAGCAAGTCCAAGAAATATTTTTGTTGCCATGTTGTGTATGGTCATGTTGTCTGAAATATTCCCATCAATCTTTGGTACACATGTTTCCTGCTGAGCTTTTCAGATATCTCTTCATCTGTGGCGCCCTCGCTTAGAAAAGCAAGACCACATTGTGAAATTATGCTATTCCCTGGATCGAGTATGGATAGCAACTCACAAAAGATGTAATATCATGCATCAATGTCAAATATTATTACAACGCGATTCGAATGATCCAAGAGTAAAATAATTCCTTACAACTTTGCATAGCCGAAGCTAGCTTTAAAAGAGTAAAAAGTTCAACAATTTATTCAGAGTTCAACACGCAGCAATAAAATAGCACAGAGCTCCATCATCTCCATGAGCCACTGGCGATCATGTTGGTTGTAAGCTCGAAGACACGTCTCACTCATCGTCGTAGTAGCCTGCAACATTTAACGTTGCAGCCCAGGGAATTTGGGTCAATACCTTGTAACAGGCCGGCAAGTGAATACTATGGTGGATTATAAAATGGCAAGACTAATACTACATGCTTATCTGGCTGGTGGGGTTGAAGGCTATTGCATAAAGCCAATTTTGTCCTACTTTTCACAAACATTTTATTCTCAACTTTACAATATGAGACACACCCATGGAACGCATCCAAGGTCTCATATACCCGTGTTCACCCATCACATTTTATTCTTAAATTGGAATGAAGAGATCCTCCGACAACTTCCTTGCTTAGCTACTCAAAATTGTCCGTAACCGGGGACACGGCTATGATCATAGTTTTATTACTCTCGAGAGTTTGTGGCACTTTCCCCACTAGACTCGATCAACCCATTCTATCCTTAACCCACATTTAGTGAAAAGGAAAGGAGAAGACCAAGACGAGACCTTTCTGAAGCACTTTCCCAACCACTACTGGCTTGACCCGTTCCAACCTACAACCCCTACATCTGCTTGTCAAACCGGGCTGGTTCCATGCTACTTACTTAGTCAAGACAGAGCCCATATGACTAGTGGCTGCACTGGAAGCAACTAAACATGGAGTGACATCGAATCTCAATACCCTGGGTGGCCATCCACAAGTGCACATACTCAGGTTAGACCATAAGAAAATGGCCCTGAGTAGCCACTCAACTTCGCACACCTCGACAAACCAAATCCACCCAGGTGATTCATTAATTTAGTAGAGTTTTCACTTAACTTACTACATCAAAATCTTCACAATTGCAGCAAGCATTTCTACTAAATTAATGTAGGTACCTAGTCAATAAGAAAGATCTAACAGGCTTGCATAGCATAATTAAAACAATAGTAAACCTATCATGCATACTACTAAAATAATCTATAATGCAATTAAGAAAATAATAGGTCCTTCATGAGTGTATACACTTGCCTTGATCGTTGTTCGGGTTGTCGCAGCACTCACAGTACGTCTGGCACTCCTCACAATCTAATCAACAAGCAAACAAACACCAATTCAATACAACAAGCAATATAATGGCAATACAAAAATAATATGAATGCATGAAATGCAAGCTAACACTCCACAATTTAAGGAAATAAGATTATATTAAAGTTTCTGTTTTCCAACATATGCATGATGCTCATGATCACAATTTTTATAGTGTTTAATAATTTAGAAAGTAATTTATAGGCTAGAATACCTTATTTTAGGATTCTGTGAAAATCATTTAAATGCATGATGCAAAGGTGCAATTTGAACACACCACTGGATAGAAAACATTTTCCCAAGCATTTTGATACAAAGTTTGCAATTTTTGGACAAGTGGATCAAAAGATATGGATTTTACAAGATTGCACTAAAATCTGGGATTTTATTCATTTTCTGGGAATTACAAATCAGCCGCTGACTGGGCTTGCTGACTGGGCGCTGACTCGGCAGCCAAGTGGCGCAACTCGACTGGCCCGTACCGATTCGGTAAAATAAAAGAAAAAGGGACCGTTGGATCAAGATCCAACGGACCACGACAGAAACATCCACCCCGACAGTGTGAAGTCACCGGAGGTGGGCGGCGGACGGCGGCGACGTGGCCGGCATGGGTGTTCCCGGCGTGAGGAGGCTTCCCGGGACGATTTTGTCCTACCTCGGTGATGGCGGCGGCGAGGCGGACTCGGTGGCGCGGTTCTGTGCTTCAGCTCCTTCTCCTCTTCCCGGAATAGCTCGACGGAGTTGTGCCCGGCGGCGGACCGAGGCGGTGGTGGAAGGATCCGTCGTCCTGGCGAGAAAATGAGCGCCAAAAAGTGTCAAAACAGAGCGCGGTGAAGGATAAAGGAGGTAGGGGGTGAAGAGAGAGAGTGGGGATCGCCGGAGTTGGCCGGAGGTGGCGATTTACCGGCGGCGGGCGGCGGAGTTGCGTGCTCCGATTCGAGCAGCCTGGCGGCGGGCCGGCTAGGGTATCGGGGGAGGTGAGAGAGGGAGGGGAGAGGCTTAAGAGGGCAGACTCGCGGCGTTGATTGTGAGCAAAAACGCTCGAATTGAAGGCCGGGGTCGCGGCGGTTTCTTTCCGGTCGAAGAACGCGAGCTCGGAAAGGAAAAAGGATGGGGCGAGCGTCGGCTGACGGGTGGGACCCGGTGTCAGCGAGAGAGAGAGGGAGGGAGAGGGGCGCGGGGCGAGCTGGGCTGCGGTTGCGCGCGCGGGCAGGAAGTTGGGCCGCGCATGGGCTGGTTCGGGCGGGGCGGCCTCCTTTCCCCCCTTTTTTTTTTGTTCTCTTCTCTTTTCTATTTTCTGTTTTTCCAAATGCTTTCAAAATAGGGTCAAAACAAAATAGAAAATTTTGAATAAAAACTTTTTGGAACCCTGGTTCTGTATAGAACACTTTGACACTAGTTTTTCCAACAAAATAAAATAAAATAGTTGGTTTAAAGACAAGGGTAGCTTAGCCCTCTAATATGTCAAAAACAAAATAATTAAACCAAAAATTTAGTTTTAAAGGTTCAAGGCAAGATTTTTGTATGCCATAAAACATGATGCTTATGAATGAATGCATGCTTATGCATTTTTGGAAAATTGGGATGTTACAAACCTAACCCCCTTAAGATGAATCTCGTCCTCGAGATTCGGAGTTGCTAACGAATAGGTGTGGATGGTCTTGTCGTAGATCATCTTCTCGTTCCCACGTAGCTTCCTCCTCGGTGTGATGATTCCATTGTACCTTGCAAAATTTTATCGTCTTGGTTCGAGTAACTCTCTCTGCGGTCTCCAAAATTTTAATCGGTTTCTCCTCGTACGTTAAATCACTTTCCAATTGAACTTCCTCCAATGGCACAGTATCACGTAACGGGGTATCGGCCATCTCTGGGTGACACTTCTTCAACTGACTGACATGGAACACGTTGTGCACTGCTGAAAGCACTTCGGGTAGTTCCAACTCATACGCTACTTCTCCTTTACGTGAGAGAATTTTGTACGGCCCGATGAATCTTGGAGCCAATTTACCCTTTATTCCAAACCTCTTCACACCACGCAATGGTGAAACTCTAAGATAAGCTCTGTCTCCTATTTCATAAACAATCTCCCTTCGTTTGGAATCCGCGTAACTCTTCTGCCTCGACTGAGCAATTTTCAGTCTATCTTTGATCAATCTAACTTTCTCCTCGGCTTCTCGAATTATGTCTGGCCCAAATAAACTGCGTTCTCCTACACCACTCCATAGCAATGGCGTAGTGCATTTTCTGCCATACAAAGCCTCAAACGGTGCCATCTCAATGCTGGCTTGGTAGCTATTATTATAAGAAAACTCCGCATATGGTAGATTGTCATCCCAACTAGATTTGTAGTCCAGCGCACATGCCCTGAGCATGTCCTCTAATATTTGATTTACCCTTTCCGTCTGACCATCAGTCTGTGGGTGGAAAGCTGTACTAAATTCTAGTCTTGTTCCCAACGATTCGTGCAATTGTTTCCAGAAATGTGAGGTAAATTGGGTACCTCTATCTGACACAATCTTCTTAGGAACACCGTGTAGACTCACAATCCGCTTCATATAAATATCCGCAAGCTTTGCACTCGAATAAGTAGTCTTTACTGGTATAAAGTGAGCTACCTTCGTCAGACGGTCGACTATAACCCAAATCGAATCATAACCTGATTTGGTTCGAGGTAGTCCTGTGATGAAGTCCATCCCTATTTGTTCCCATTTCCACTCTGGCACTGGCAACGACTGTAGCAAACCTGCTGGTTTCTGATGCTCTGCTTTCACACGGCTGCATACGTCACACTTCGCGATATATTCGGCGATATCTCTCTTCAAACCATTCCACCAGAAACTCTCCTTAATATCCATATACATCTTTGTGTTTCCTGGGTGTATGGAATAAGGCGAGTCGTGCGCCTCTTGTAGAATTAATTTTCTAAGATCTTCATCTTGTGGTACGCAAATACGTTTCTCAAACCACATTGTACCCTGTTCATCTTCCCGGAATCCTTTAGCCTTGCCTTCGCTCAGGTTGGTCTTGATTTCTTCCATCAATTTATCTCCCTTCTGAGCTTCTCGGATTTTGCCCATTAGTAGTGGTTGCACCTCTAACGATGCTACGTGTCCCTCCGGTACTACTTCCAATTTGAGGCCCTTGAAATCTCTGCACAAATCTTCCGGTAGTTCTCCTGCCGTAAGTCCGTTTACGTAAACCTTGCGACTTAACGCGTCGGCCACTACATTGGCTTTTCCTGGGTGATATTGTAAACTGAGATCATAGTCCTTGATGAGTTCTAACCATCTCCGCTGCCTCATGTTCAATTCCTTCTGGGTAAAAATATATTTCAGACTTTTGTGGTCGGTGAATACTTCACAACGCTTGCCCATCAGATATTGCCTCCAAGTCTTCAATGCGTGTACCACAGATGCTAATTCTAGATCATGCGTTGGGTAGTTTACTTCATGTTTCTTCAGCTGTCTTGACGCGTATGAAACTACTCTGCCTCCTTGCATCAACACACTCCCTAAACCATTACGCGATGCGTCACAGTACACTTGGAAGTCCTTCTCTAAGTCTGGTAAACATAACACTGGTGCTGAGACTAATCGCTTCTTCAAATCTTGGAAACTGTCTTCACATGCCTCTGACCAAATATACTTCGTTCCCTTCTTTAATAACTCTGTCATAGGTTTGGCAATTTTTGAGAAATTTTCGATGAATCTCCGGTAGTAACCTGCCAATCCTAAGAAACTGCGTATTTCTCCGACGTTCTTTGGGGGTTCCCACTCAGTTACTGCAGACACCTTTTCTGGATCTACCGCAATTCCCTCCTTCGTCACGACATGTCCGAGAAAACCAACTTTCTCCAACCAAAACTCACACTTGCTGAATTTGGCATATAACTTATGCTCTCTAAGCCTTTGCAACACTATGTGTAGATGTTCCTCATGCTCCTTGTGGCTCTTGGAATAGACAAGTATGTCATCGATGAATACAACGACAAACTTATCCAGAAAATCCATGAATACTTTATTCATCATGTTCATGAAGTACGCTGGCGCATTGGTCAACCCAAACGGTAACACAGTATACTCGTACAGACCGTATCGAGTGGTGAAAGCGGTCTTGGGTATGTCTAGTTCTCTTACTTTCATTTGGAAGTAACCCGATCGAAGATCGATCTTGGAGAACACACACGCTCCTTCTAGTTGATCGAATAAATCATTGATTTTGGGTATCGGGTACTTGTTTTTGATGGTTACCTCATTCAAAGCACGGTAGTCTGTAACTAACCGCTGCGTATTATCTTTCTTCTCAACAAATAATATTGGAGCTCCCCATGGTGAGGAACTTGGGCGAATAAATCCTTTCTCTAGATGTTCATCTAGTTGTTTCTTGAGTTCTTTTAGTTCATCCACAGCCATTGGGTACGGTCTCTTGGCTATAGGTCCAGTTCCTGGTACCAGTTCAATAAGAAATTCCACCTCTCTATCGGGCGGCATCCCCGGTAACTCTTCTGGAAAAACATCTGCGTATTCTCTCACTATCGGTACCTCATCTAGGCTAACCCCCTTAAGAGAATTGAGCTTACTCTGTTTTAACTCAAAGGTGGATTTAAATTTGATCCTTTTCTTTTCCGGGGTTGTGAGAAAAATTGTTCTGTTTGCACAGTCGATAACTCCTTCAAAGCGTGTCATCCAGTCCATTCCTAATATGACATCCAGACCTTGGGACTCTAGGATGATCAAATTCACTGGAAAACAATATTTCCCAATATGTAGCTCTAGTTTTCTACACCCCGCGTTCACTAGCATTTCTCCACCGGGAGAACTTACTTTCATTGGTTTCCCTATGGTTTCGTCAGGCAACCCATGTTTTTTAACAAATGCCCTCGATATGAATGAATGAGATGCTCCGGTGTCGAATAAAACTAATGCTGTAAAGGAGTTGAGTAAGAACGTACCAATCACAGCATCAGGTTCATCAAACACCTCCTCAACATTGACATGGTTCACATGTCCCTTCTGAAACGGGTTGGGTTTGGCGGCTTCCTCATTTTTCTTCTCTGGGCATTCACTGGAGTAGTGCCCCTGTTTCTTGCATTTGAAGCATGTAACTTGACTGATATCCCTCTTGTTCTCATGGCGATGCGGTCCTTTTCCATTATTGTGCCCAGTACGACCATGGTTGTGACCATTACTACCATGCCCCTGATTGTGACCACTGCCTCTGTGTCCTCCTGTGTCACCTCGGTTTCCACTATTATGGTTATGGCCATTGTGGTTGTGGCCACTCCCATGTTTGTGGAAGCTGTGTCCTCCACTGTACTCATGATGGTGTGGCTTCTTCTGAATAGGTCCGGAGTTGTACTTGCTGCTGCTGCCACCGCTATACTTTCTCTTCCTAGTCTCTTCCTTTCTCATGTTGCTGTCAAGTGTGATAGCTTGGTCCAGCAGTGCCTGATAATTGGGAGCATATGCAATTGACAACGGCACTTTCAGTTCCCCACTGAGTCCCCTAAGAAATCGGTCCCTCCTCTTAGCATCAGTGTCAACCTCATCCGGGGCATAACGGGACAAGGTGCAGAAGTCATCCATGTATTCTTTCAGTGTACGGTTTCCCTGTCTCAAACTATGAAACTCATCTCTCTTCATGTTCATGGTTCCTGCAGAAATATGAGCGTTGCGGAATCCCTCCTTGAATGTGTTCCAAGTGAGTCCCTCCAGGGGGTGGGTGATCTGATAAGTTTCCCACCACTGAGCCGCTGGTCCCTCAAGTAGATATGCCGTGAATCTCACCATCTCAGCGTCGGTGCACTCACAGGTGACGAGGTCCTTATGCACGGAGCGTAGCCAGTCATCGGCTACAATGGGATCAGTTGAAGTAGAGAATTTGTTCGGTCTGAGCCTCAGAAATCTTTGCAGTCTATCAACTTGGGGTGGTGGTGGCGGTGGAGGTGGTGGTGGTGGTGGCGGCGCATTTTGATTAGCCATGAACTGAGCCATCATGTTCATCAATTGGGTCTGCGCTGCAATCATCTGCTGTAGCATAGCGTCGGTGTTGTTGTTGTCTTCGGGACCACGGCGGGGAGGCATCTGTTTTAGAATCACTTTTCAGTATAGGTAGATAGATGCTAAACATAATTATCCACCCCAACAAGCATTTGGTAACAAGCAGCCACAAAACAATCACGCCATAGCACAAAAATCCCAGATTTTAGCAAATCCGAAAATACACTATGATACCGATACTACAAAGATAATTTAGTGATAGCAAGTGCATGGGTACTGCCGTATCACAAGATAGATACTCAATACACCAACACAACAGCGGTACAAATAGAATCTAAAAATATATTTCCACAAGTGCAAACATTGGGCAACAATCAGCCCCAAAACAATCAACAATAGCACAAAAATTCCCAGATTTTGCCCAATCCGAAAATAGACTTTTATACCAACGTGGCCACGATAATATAACGATAAGAAGTGCATTGGTACTGTCATATCACAAGTTGATAAGTCAATACAATAACACAACGACGATGGCGAGAATAAACTCCAAACGGTACTTATTAAGGTCTTACAAAACGATACTCGCATAAACGTCGCATAGTGAGGAACAACTATAAGATGGAGGTCACACTAGTCACTTCTTGAAGAGCTTGAGATAGGCACGCGAGTTCATGCACTTGCGCTTCCTCCCACGAGTGTTCATCGCCGGTGTGTCTTCCTCATCGCTTGAAACGAAGTGAATCACCTCCTCGGGGTCTTCCTCCTCTTCATCCTCCATTGGCACTTGCGGTTCTGCAGCCCCATTTCCGGCATCCTCATCATGTGGCGCATGTGGTGCTGCAGCCCCATCTCCAGCATCATCATTGCCACCTTCATCATCATCATCACTATCGTCATCATCATCATCATCAGCTGGTGGTGGTGGAGGCGGGTTGAGCTGAGCTTGGAGTGCAGCTATTTGCTCGTCCTTCTCCAAGTTTTGTTGTTGCAACTCGTTGATTTGCTCTCCCATGTGTTCAACAAGAGTGTGCGCAGCCTGGAGTTCTTGGGTCTGGGTGTTGATGACGGCCTTGGCTTGATCTCTCAGTGTCATCTCTATATTCACCCTCTTCTCAAGGTCAAAGGTGTAGCACTCCATGTCCTCCAAATGCTTCTCAAGTGTGGGCAGATTTAGCCTATTTCCTGTAGTCATCACTGGCACTCCAATCTCATCCCTCCTTCCACAAACGTGGAAAAAGGAATCCTCCGGTATCTCCTCGTGGTGGATGTAGCACAGACGGGACATGAGATCAAACATCGCTATGTTGATTCCTTCTTGCCATGTTGGGTAAGTCTTGGAGTAGTCCACCGGCTCGAAGTTTGGGGTCGTAGGGTCTCCACGCATGATGGTACGCACTTCCCAACGCTCCACGCCGGGCACGTTGGTGTTTACCATCCTTCCCTTGAAATACGGCAGAGGAAGATGCAGCATCCTTGCCAACTCAAACAGCTGTCTCCCAAAGGCAAACTCAGAAACCACTCCAACATAGGCCGTCTCGGTGTAGTCTCCCATCTAAAATTTTGAAGAGAAGAGAACTATGAGATTCAAATGAACATGGTAAGAATTTACAAGACAAAGTAAATAAGTGCTGTCAAAGAACAATATGTAATTTCAAATAATAAAAGCATTTCGAAAATTAAAACAATAAAAGGGACAACCTAGATTTCTATCCAATCCTATGGTTTTCGAGCCTACAGGCAACATTACGCTCTGATACCATCTTGTGGCGCCCTCGCTTAGAAAAGCAAGACCACATTGTGAAATTATGCTATTCCCTGGATCGAGTATGGATAGCAACTCACAAAAGATGTAATATCATGCATCAATGTCAAATATTATTACAACGCGATTCGAATGATCCAGGAGTAAAATAATTCCTTACAACTTTGCATAGCCGAAGCTAGCTTTAAAAGAGTAAAAAGTTCAACAATTTATTCAGAGTTCAACACGCAGCAATAAAATAGCACAGAGCTCCATCATCTCCATGAGCCACTGGCGATCATGTTGGTTGTAAGCTCGAAGACACGTCTCACTCATCGTCGTAGTAGCCTGCAACATTTAACGTTGCAGCCCAGGGAATTTGGGTCAATACCTTGTAACAGGCCGGCAAGTGAATACTATGGTGGATTATAAAATGGCAAGACTAATACTACATGCTTATCTGGCTGGTGGGGTTGAAGGCTATTGCATAAAGCCAATTTTGTCCTACTTTTCACAAACATTTTATTCTCAACTTTACAATATGAGACACACCCATGGAACGCATCCAAGGTCTCATATACCCGTGTTCACCCATCACATTTTATTCTGAAATTGGAATGAAGAGATCCTCCGACAACTTCCTTGCTTAGCTACTCAAAATTGTCCGTAACCGGGGACACGGCTATGATCATAGTTTTATTACTCTCGAGAGTTTGTGGCACTTTCCCCACTAGACTCGATCAACCCATTCTATCCTTAACCCACATTTAGTGAAAAGGAAAGGAGAAGACCAAGACGAGACCTTTCTGAAGCACTTTCCCAACCACTACTGGCTTGACCCGTTCCAACCTACAACCCCTACATCTGCTTGTCAAACCGGACTGGTTCCATGCTACTTACTTAGTCAAGACAGAGCCCATATGACTAGTGGCTGCACTAGAAGCAACTAAACATGGAGTGACATCGAATCTCAATACCCTGGGTGGCCATCCACAAGTGCACATACTCAGGTTAGACCATAAGAAAATGGCCCTGAGTAGCCACTCAACTTCGCACACCTCGACAAACCAAATCCACCCAGGTGATTCATTAATTTAGTAGAGTTTTCACTTAACTTACTACATCAAAATCTTCACAATTGCAGCAAGCATTTCTACTAAATTAATGTAGGTACCTAGTCAACAAGAAAGATCTAACAGGCTTGCATAGCATAATTAAAACAATAGTAAACCTATCATGCATACTACTAAAATAATCTATAATGCAATTAAGAAAATAATAGGTCCTTCATGAGTGTATACACTTGCCTTGATCGTTGTTCGGGTTGTCGCAGCACTCACAGTACGTCTGGCACTCCTCACAATCTAATCAACAAGCAAACAAACACCAATTCAATACAACAAGCAATATAATGGCAATACAAAAATAATATGAATGCATGAAATGCAAGCTAACACTCCACAATTTAAGGAAATAAGATTATATTAAAGTTTCTGTTTTCCAACATATGCATGATGCTCATGATCACAATTTTTATAGTGTTTAATAATTTAGAAAGTAATTTATAGGCTAGAATACCTTATTTTAGGATTCTGTGAAAATTATTTAAATGCATGATGCAAAGGTGCAATTTGAACACACCACTGGATAGAAAACATTTTTCTAAGCATTTTGATATAAAGTTTGCAATTTTTGGACAAGTGGATCAAAAGATATGGATTTTACAAGATTGCACTAAAATCTGGGATTTTATTCATTTTCTGGGAATTACAAATCAGCCGCTGACTGGGCTTGCTGACTGGGCGCTGACTCGGCAGCCAAGTGGCGCAACTCGACTGGCCCGTACCGATTCGGTAAAAGAAAAGAAAAAGGGACCGTTGGATCAAGATCCAACGGACCACGACAGAAACATCCACCCCGACGGTGTGAAGTCACCGGAGGTGGGCGGCGGACGGCGGCGACGCGGCCGGCATGGGCGTTCCCGGCGTGAGGAGGCTTCCCGGGACGATTTTGTCCTACCTCGGTGACGGCGGCGGCGAGGCGGACTCGGTTCTGTGCTTCAGCTCCTTCTCCTCTTCCCGGAATAGCTCGACGGAGTTGTGCCCGGCGGCGGACCGAGGCGGTGGTGGAAGGATCCGTCGTCCTGGCGAGAAAATGAGCGCCAAAAAGTGTCAAAACAGAGCGCGGTGAAGGATAAAGGAGGTAGGGGGTGAAGAGAGAGAGTGGGGATCGCCGGAGTTGGCCGGAGGTGGCGATTTACCGGCGGCGGGCGGCGGAGTTGCGTGCTCCGATTCGAGCAGCCTGGCGGCGGGCCGGCTAGGGTATCGGGGGGAGGTGAGAGAGGGAGGGGAGAGGCTTAAGAGGGCAGACTCGCGGCGTTGATTGTGAGCAGAAACGCTCGAATTGAAGGCCGGGGTCGCGGCGGTTTCTTTCCGGTCGAAGAACGCGAGCTCGGAAAGGAAAAAGGATGGGGCGAGCATCGGCTGACGGGTGGGACCCGGTGTCAGCGAGAGAGAGAGGGAGGGAGAGGGGCGCGGGGCGAGCTGGGCTGCGGTTGCGCGCGCGGGCAGGAAGTTGGGCCGCGCATGGGCTGGTTCGGGCGGGGCGGCCTCCTTTCCCCCTTTTTTTTTTGTTCTCTTCTCTTTTCTATTTTCTGTTTTTCCAAATGCTTTCAAAATAGGGTCAAAACAAAATAGAAAATTTTGAATAAAACTTTTTGGAACCCTGGTTCTGTATAGAACACTTTGACACTAGTTTTTCCAACAAAATAAAATAAAATAGTTGGTTTAAAGACAAGGGTAGCTTAGCCCTCTAATATGTCAAAAACAAAATAATTAAACCAAAAATTTAGTTTTAAAGGTTCAAGGCAAGATTTTTGTATGCCATAAAACATGATGCTTATGAATGAATGCATGCTTATGCATTTTTGGAAAATTGGGATGTTACATCATCTAAAAGTTATGAAGTTACAAGGTGCAGAAACAATAGAATACGAGCAAGAGGAGGTTTTTTTTTCTAACATACCAGAACTAAAGCTACAAGTGAGGTTGCTTTTCTTGCCCGTGTCACTTTGAAAATTTGATTCACTATCGTACATTCATGTTAATCTTTCATGCATGTCTATTTGATATTTTGCTTTATATGTGTAAGGGGGACCGAGGGAGAGAATACCTAACCGATGGGCATGTTTTAGGTCCGATAGAAATATAAAGGCATAATTTTCTGGGCAGGCTTTGAGCTTTCGAGTTGGTGATTATATAATGTTCTTTAGGGTCTTTGTATCTTATTTATTTTAGTCAAGATGGTGTACCTAATTTTGTGATGGAACACCCCAGTAAAGAAAGAGTGGTTGTATATTGGACCCTTGCTTCGAATATTTACCCTACAGGTTTTGTTAAGTTAAAATTGTGGCTTACTTGCATGCAAGATTGAATGGCAATGGTTTCTTTAGGAGTAGAGATTCGGTGCTCCTGAGATCCAGTGATCTGCTCATTTGCAGGTCATTCATTAGCCATTTTTTGCCCTTTGAGTTGATTCAGCACTTTAATAAAGCTTTGTGTAACCAAGTTATTGGATTGGGTTCCAGCTATAAGCAGAGAATGGGAGATATATAAGACCATTATTGTTCCTACCTCTGCTCCATATATCAATGGTTTTAAATAAGTTAGATGGATGTGATATTAGTTTCCTTTGTGATTGATTGAGTATTGAAATGAGGTAACACCTGCAGGATAAAAGAAGAGAATAGAAAGTTAGATTTTTTGTCCGAAACATATGCTTTACTAATTGTGTAATGCCTTAAACCCTAAATAACCAGTTCCACTCTTCCCATAAAATGTGAGATCCAAGTGTTTTTATTGGACAAAGCCGCTGACAACAGAGGTCATTGCTGAGATTGCTAGGCCGAAGTGTCCATATTTTCTTTTAAGACACGCATATAGCCAGTGGCAATTCCATGAAAATCCTTTCACCACGAACAACACACAGTCATGGTTACTGGTGGACAAGTGGCGGAGGTTTCTCTGAAGCTGCGATTTGAACAACGTTAGGAATGCGTAGGTATTTCCCAATTTAATTAATAATCATATCAAGAGATGCAAGCAAATAATTCTGCATAATATTTGTATCCTTCAAGATTGTACTCCCTCCGATCCATAAAAAGTGTCGCTCATTTTATACTAAGTTAGTACAAACTTTATACTAAGTGGGCAATACCTTTTGTGGATAGGAGGGAGTAGAAAATATCACATATATCTGGAGAATTATGGATCGGAGAAGATTGATGGCAGCATCATCAACACATGCTTCTCAGCCTTAAATCCTTAGTTCTAGATGTCAAAATACAAAAAATAGCGATAAATTGTTCTCCTTTTCTTGAACGCTCATTATGCCTTTGCGCATGCATGTTCATAAGAAGCTGAGAATGCCCCAACAACAATCAAGTACCTGATTATGTATCCAATTATTGTTAGCCGAATCAAATAATACTATTCTCATGGCCCACAATATTCAAGTTGATCATGCATCAAGTAAGACTTATTTCTTACTTATCTATCTAAATATTAAATGCATATATATTAAATTTCGGATGATTTTTTAGGGTCTCTCGATAGCACGGATCACACTATTCTGACAGTTGTGACATACTCAACATCCCATCAGTATTATCTTCTACAAGGTGAAGAATCAAATATATATATTATTTCTGATTCGTTTTTATGTTATATCGCTCATGTTTTTTCTTATGACTTAGATGTCAAGGTCTGTGTACATGTTGACATGTCGATATGAGAGCATGTCAAAAGGTTGGTGTTATTAAGGAGAGACATGTACGAGGGCGACGTCGATCCTACTGAAGAACCCCCATCGAAGACTTCCTCGGTGAAACATTTGTTTGGTTACCTAAACAAGGGTATGAAGCGAGCAACGATGGACCTGCAAGATTAGCTACGCAAGTCGAAAATAATACTCCAATAAATAGAAAGTAGAGTGGTTGATCTCCATTATTAGCACTCAAGTTTTCTATTAAGTCATCATATGTGTGGAACAAAGTTTTATTTTCTCTGGTTTTTATTTTCTTTTAATAATTAATACATACAAGTTTGTTTTACTTTGATTGATTAATTAGTATTGTTGTTTCATTTATCATGTCGACATGTCGATTTTATTATATTTGTTTATTCACTTTGATAATTAAAATCATTGGTTATATGAGTTATTAATATTGTATTCACTATTATTACACGTGTATTACACGTGCACGTTTACTAGTTAGAAAAAGGATGAAGATTTGGTGGCCGAATGTAAAACGCTGGGTAGTGTTTTCGGTTGAGTGACTGCCGAGATAGCAGTGATTAGAAGAGTAAGGATGTGTGGTTGAGTAAAAACTGACATGTTGCTATGTCGGCTGAAGCGCAAGCCGAATAAAAAATAGAGAGAGAAAGAGTGCCTGCCGACATAGATGCATGCCGACATGCGTAGTTAGCTAAAAAATGATGTCTGCGTTACGGCCGGCTTTTCCTAGCCTCAGCCGAGTAAGATAAAAAAAAGGGGGAGTGCCGACATGAGTACATGTCGGCTGATGGAGAAAAAAATGGTGCCATGCAAAGAGTCTACCAACATGGCTATATGTCGGATGGTGAAGAAGAAAAATAAAGAAAGGAAAAAAGAAAAAGAGAGGAAAAAAACCTCATATCGGTTCACCCCCTGCGCGTAAAGACCCAAGCAGGTCCTTGCTCGCCGCCAGCTCCGGCACGAGTTCGCCGATCCTCGGGCGCGCAGTTCGCCTCCTGCGCAGGCCTCCATGATCCCGGCCATTCCCGTGAGTAATGATGTTGCTGGTCGCGCGCCCGCGCACGCCGGGTCTGCGGCGCGCTCTCCGCGCCATTGCCGGCACCTCTGTGCTGATTATCGCCGCCATGCCGACATGCCCAGCTCCTCGCTTGTGCCAAGTTCCTTTGCGCCCTGCCGAGTCAGCCTCCACCGTGCCTCGTTGCCAACATGTCCGCATCCCGGTCTCACCCTATGTCGGTTCTGCCCGGCCTCGTCGAGTTTTGGTTCCGCCAGGTACCGCCGTATCCCGGTTTTCGCTGACCCCGATCGCATCCTCGCCGTCCGCGGCGTTTCCCGGCTGCTCCTCGCTGCCTGCATGCTTGTTCGCGGAAGCTCCCGGCCGCACTCCTTGCGTGCTTTCGCCACTGTATCTCGGCTACAGCGCCGTGTACCGGCCGAGAGTGCTTGTTCATGTTCTCTTTCCACTGCAAAGAGAAGAAAGGAAATTGGAGAGCCATGCGAAAGAAAACGAGTAAAAGATGAGGTGGTGGGGCCCCGACTGAAATAAAAGAAAGAGAATAGAGATGAGAGGGAGAGGAGGTGTCGGATAGTTAGGAGGAGATAAGTATTTGGCTGTGAGCCAAGTAAAGAGGTGGAGAGGAGAAAAAGAGCAACTCGGACTGACCGAAGAAAAAGTAGTAGCTGACATAAAAAAGGCTCTCAGCCGAGATAGTGCCGCCGACATAAAAAGCTAGCATCTCTTTGGCCGAGATAAAACCGGCATATATCAGGCGACATAAAAAGTATGTCAGGCGAGATAAAAAAAAATCTGGCATGCCATTACCGACATAGCAAAAGTCTGCCAGGTGTGCGTATGTCGGTTCCGTTTGTTTGGCCGAGTGAGCCATTCCAGCGGGGCCAAACCAAGCTTTTCTCATACAGGTTCCATCTGACGCATGCACTGTCAGGTGCATTCAACTGACTGCGCCCGAATCAGTCGCATCCGAGGAATCTAAGTCTAGCACCTCGGCTATTCGGATATCTAGCCTGTGCCTTCAACTACGTCTCGGTCCAGTCTGCACCAACATTGCAATGTAAGTATTTACAATAATGCCGCACGCATGTGGTTAACCTGGGCAGAACTCGGGGACTGCCCCGCGCTTAATTTATTTTTCCCCCGGGGTCAAGCATTTCGACCCGGGGACTGCTCGTTTGTTCAGGAGTTTGTCTTTTCCTAGTTGTTTACCCCGGGGGCAAGATGTCTTGACCCGGGGACTGGACAGTCAGTCCAGCTTTGTTTAGTCTCTCCTAGATAAGAAAAGTTACTCGGGGACTCGGTTGAAACCGAGTCTAGTTCTTGGTGCTTAGAATCTGTTGTTAGACTTAATTTCCGTCGTGTGCTAGAACTAGTTTACCTCGGTTAGTGGAATTACTGTTCCTGTCAAATATTCCTCACATATATATATATGCTTGAGCTAACACTGAAAGGTGGAATCGGTTTTATCAATGGTATGTCCATTACCGAGACATGGTCGACTCGGATTCATCTTGGATTCATTATGGTGTCAGAAGAAAATCATATATGATCTTTAATATCGGCTTGCCGAGTTATGAATCGCATATCCTCAGATCACCGTTTACGACGGTTTGGCACACTATCATGATATCCTACAATATCTCCAGATCACCGTTTATGTCGGTTCGCCTGTGTATCATGACAGTGTCTGTATTCTCCAGATCGCCGTTTATTTCGGTTTGCCAAAATATCACGGCATTTATCTCATATCATCGAGTATCCCTTGATGGCTATCTTTACCGACTCAATTAATTATCACGGTTCTTCAATCATCCAAATCTGCTAGAGTATCATGGCATCATTCTGTATCCCCAGTCATCGCTTGTGTTGGTTTGCCGAAGGCAACCCATGAAATGTGTCCGTGCAGGTGTGCTTATGTCAAACCAGCAGTGGCTAGAGACATTTATGTCGAAAAACGCCCAGAGTGGCTAAAACCGGCATTCGAGGTATGCTTATGTCAAACCAGCAGTGGCTGGAGACATTTATGTCGGTAAGCGCCCAGAGTGGCCGAGGTACCAAGACATGTGTAATGTGCCCAGAGTGGCCGAGGTACCAAGACATGTGTAATGTGCCCAGAGTGGCCGAGGTACCGAGACATGTGTAATGTGCCCAGAGTGGCCGAGGTACCGAGACATGTGTAATGTGCCCAGAGTGGCCGAAGTACCGAGACATGTGTGATACGCCCAAAGTGGCTAAAACCGGCATTCGAGATATGCTTATGTCGGTCCAGCAGTGGCTGGAGACATCTATGTCGGTAAACGCCCAGAGTGGCTAAAAACCGACATATGAGATGTGCCCAGAGTGGCCGAGATACCGAGACATATGAGATATGCCTAGAGAGGCTAAACTGTCATATGAAACATGCCCATGCAAGCAGTGTGTCCAAATTGCACAATGTCGGCAGAGATATCTATGTATGGCCATGCCCATGCATTCAACACATTTCCGGTGCAAACTGTCCATCTCGTTGTTGATTCGGGTGAGCTCGGTCAACCGGATGTCGCATTTGGCCTGGAGGGCATGGCTAGAGAATCGACATATAATGGTGCCCATGCTGGCAAGATATTTCTTTCATGGATATTTTGGTGTTGGATATTTGTTTTTGTAAGTCTGCGCGCGACTCTGCGAGTCCCCCGCAGCCTCGGGGACTAATGTCGGGGATGTAATCCCCGGTACCCAAAATCATGAGTTGTTGCGGTGTTAAAAGAGAGAAACAAGGGTTAAATAGGTAAAGAATAAAGGAAAACACAGCATGGGCCGGTTTTTGGTGCTGTCCAAGCCGACATAACCAATATTGGGCCTAGTCTTATTTTTAACTCGGAGTAAACCGAATAACCCAGTATTGCCAGCCTCGGGAGCTGACCAAGTTATGTTGCAACTTGTGCTAAGCTCAACGTTATGGCCAGCTCATATTCTCAGTGCACTTAGACCATGGGCTGCTAATTACCTTACTATAGTATATTATTCATGTAATGACGCCGGCTAATCCATGCATGAGCATGACTATATATTGAGCTGATCTAGCACTCCTCGGCTGACCCGAGGTGGCCATCCCGGCCAAGGCAGCAGCATCTCGGGCGGACCGACATCCCTGTGTATCTCCTCGTCTCGGAAGACCGAGACTCGCCTTGACCTCCGTCTCACCTCGCTTTGACTCGGTTCAGGCTGATGCTTAGTGCTGCTACCTCGGTCAGCCGGGATATGCTCACCTAGGCTGGGCCGATGTTGCTCCAACCGGATCATCTCCACCGGATCTACTTCATCTGGGACATCTCCAGCCGAGTCTCGACCGAGACAAGCTACGATTAATTCCTCCAGGCCGGATCATCTCCAGCATCACCGAGTCAAGCCAGCATCCAGGATGGCTCCGAGACAAGCAGTGCTGCACCGACATATATAAATATCAGCTACCGCCTCCCAGGAGATAAGGGCAAGGGACAAGATGACGAAGACCAAGGATGCAGGCAGCATGGCAGCAGTGTGCGCATGTCGCGTGCACAGTATCGACAAGACCCCAGTAGTCACATCAGTGAATAGTGTTTCTTGTCCCCTTGTCTCTTGCTTGTCCCCTGGGCTCTGCCTTTATAAAGAGCACCAGGGGGAGGAGACAAAAGGAGGCGCGCGGGGCGCGCAGACAGCTCCTGCATGGGTTCGTTTCCTTCTTCTCCCCCCGTTCTCTCTGCTGGCTCCCTGGAGTTCATCTCCATAGCTCGTTCCTCACAGCTCAAGGAGCATTTGTATCCACCGCATATGAGATGAGAATACACCAAAGTAGGATAGATGCTGCAGCAGGGGTTTTACCTCCCCACGAGGGCCCCGAAGCAGGGTAGATCTTTGTGTTTGCAGTGTTCTTCGTGTGCGACTCCATCGCGCAATCCCTCCCCGAATCCTCTAGCGTCCATCGGCCCCTAACTTAAGCCTACCCCTAGGCATAATCACACCCCTACATTCAAGAGTAATAACACATCTCAGGGAAGTTATCTGGCACCCAGTGATCGGCTCTCGAGTACAACTACATCACAAAGCTCAGTCATGGATACGTATGGTTCGGGGTTCGGTGCAATTGGGAACGTTATTTCATGTTGTTTCCTCATTTCAGCTTCTTCCTTTTCACGGCGCTTCTGTTCTTTTAGTATTTCTTCTTCCTGCCTTTTATGTCGTTTCTTCGCTTCAGCATCTTCCTTTTCACATCTTTTCTGTTCTCTCAGTGCCTGTTCTTGCATTTTGTTCTGTTGTTTCATCAGATGTTGTTCCTCTTTCTCCCGGCGTTTTGTTTCCTTCTCAAGTTGTTTTTTCTAGTTCCTGAACCACCTTCTCCTATAATTCACTAGCGTGATTAGTGGACTGTTCTACAACATTTTTCTCGCTAAACAACAGATAACCTAATTTATGTAGGACTATTATACAAAAACAATATATCTTCATTATAGTTAGTTCAAACGTTATTTCATGCGGGTTCCGGAAGAATCAAACCGTTATTTTATGCAGGTGGGATACAGAAATAAATAAATCTACAACCCAAAACACACTTGTACACATGTGATATGACACCCCCTAGCTTTTGGTGGGGTTCCGATGCTCCGGAGCCCCTCTCCGGTGAAACCCTAGACCCGCTAGAGAAAACCCTAGCTTTTCCATCTACGGCCGGTACGGGCGTCGAATGGGGGTAGCTCAGTGGATCTTTTTGCTTGGTTGGGTTAGGTTAGTCACTAGGTACAATAAAAACACACATATAGCCCAACTCTTGCAACTCTTGAGAAAACCCTAGCTTTTCCTAGTTTATCTGATTCATTCTCTTGACTTGAGTTGTGGCAAGTGTCTTCATTTCAGAAGTGGATACCGAAATTGGGAACGTTATTTTATGTTGTTTCCTCATTTCAGCTTCTTCCTTTTCATTTGTAGTCATTTTATTTGCCTGGTATTGAAGATGTGAATGACCAATCAGTTGAAGGGTGGAATAAATCTGCACCACCCCTCTATTTGTGGAGCCGTCCTGATTGGACAAAGAAGCATAACCAAGTAGCTGAAGAGCATAATCACACCCCTACATTCAAGAGTAATAACACATATCAGGGAAGTTATCTGGCACGCAGTGATCGGCTCTCGAGTACAACTACATCACAAAGCTCAGTCATGGACAAGTATGGTTCGGGGTTCGGTGCAATTGGGAACGTTATTTCATGTTGTTTCCTCGTTGCAGCTTCTTCCTTTTCACGGTACATCTGTTCTTTTAGTGTTTCTTCTTCCTGCCTTTTATGTCGTTTCTTTGCTTCAGCATCTTCCTTTTCACATCTTTTCTGTTCTCTCAGTGCCTCTTCTTGCATTTTGTTCTGTTGTTTCATCAGATGTTGTTCCTCTTTCTCCTGGCGTTTTGTTTCCTTCTCAAGTTGTTTTTTCTAGTTCCTGAACCACCTTCTCCTATAATTCACTAGCGTGATTAGTGGACTGTTCTACAACAATTTTCTCGCTAAACAACAGATAACCTAATTTATGTAGGACTGTTATACAAAAACAATATATCTTCCGAACCATTATAGTTAGTTCAAACGTTATTTCATGCGAGTTCCGGAAGAATCAAACCGTTATTTTATGCGGGTGGGATACAGAAATAAATAAATCTACAACCCAAAACACACTTGTACACATGTGATATGACACCCCCTAGCTTTTGGTGGGGTTCCGACGCTCCGGAGCCCCTCTCCGGCGAAACCCTAGACCCGCTGGAGAAAACCCTAGCTTTTCCGTCTACGGCCGGTACGGGCGTCGAATGGGGGTAGCTCAGTGGATCTTTTTGCTTGGTTGGGTTAGGTTAGTCACTAGGTACAATAAAAACACACATATAGCCCAACTCTTGCAACTCTTGAGAAAACCCTAGCTTTTCCTAGTTTATCTGATTCATTCTCTTGACTTGAGTTGTGGCAAGTGTCTTCATTTCAGAAGTGGATACCGAAATTGAGAACGTTATTTTATGTTGTTTCCTCATTTCAGCTTCTTCCTTTTCATTTGTAGTCATTTTATTTGCCTGGTATTGAAGATGTGAATGACCAATCAGTTGAAGGGTGGAATAAATCTGCACCGCCCCTCTATTTGTGGAGCCGTCCTGATTGGACAAAGAAGCATAACAAAGTAGCTGAAGAGCATAATCACACCCCTACATTCAAGAGTAATAACACATATCAGGGAAGTTATCTGGCACGCAGTGATCGGCTCTCGAGTACAACTACATCACAAAGCTCAGTCATGGATACGTATGGTTCGGGGTTCGGTGCAATTGGGAACGTTATTTCATGTTGTTTCCTCATTTCAGCTTCTTCCTTTTCACGGCGCTTCTGTTCTTTTAGTATTTCTTCTTCCTGCCTTTTATGTCGTTTCTTCACTTCAGCATCTTCCTTTTCACATCTTTTCTGTTCTCTCAGTGCCTCTTCTTGCATTTTGTTCTATTGTTTCATCAGATGTTGTTCCTCTTTCTCCTGGCGTTTTGTTTCCTTCTCAAGTTGTTTTTTCTAGTTCCTGAACCACCTTCTCCTATAATTCACTAGCGTGATTAGTGGACTGTTCTACAACATTTTTCTCGCTAAACAACAGATAACCTAATTTATGTAGGACTGTTATACAAAAATAATATATCTTCCGAACCATTATAGTTAGTTCAAACGTTATTTCATGCGGGTTCCGGAAGAATCAAACCGTTATTTTATGCGGGTGGGATACAGAAATAAATAAATCTACAACCCAAAACACACTTGTACACATGTGATATGACACCCCCTAGCTTTTGGTGGGGTTCCGACGCTCCGGAGCCCCTCTCCGGCGAAACCCTAGACCCGCTGGAGAAAACCCTAGCTTTTCCGTCTACGGCCGGTACGGGCGTCGAATGGGGGTAGCTCAGTGGATCTTTTTGCTTGGTTGGGTTAGGTTAGTCACTAGGTACAATAAAAACACACATGTAGCCCAACTCGTGCAACTCTTGAGAAAACCCTAGCTTTTCCTAGTTTATCTGATTCATTCTCTTGACTTGAGTTGTGGCAAGTGTCTTCATTTCAGAAGTGGATACCGAAATTGAGAACGTTATTTTATGTTGTTTCCTCATTTCAGCTTCTTCCTTTTCATTTGTAGTCATTTTATTTGCCTGGTATTGAAGATGTGAATGACCAATCAGTTGAAGGGTGGAATAAATCTGCACCGCCCCTCTATTTGTGGAGCCGTCCTGATTGGACAAAGAAGCATAACAAAGTAGCTGAAGAGCATAATCACACCCCTACATTCAAGAGTAATAACACATATCAGGGAAGTTATCTGGCACGCAGTGATCGGCTCTCGAGTACAACTACATCACAAAGCTCAGTCATGGACAAGTATGGTTCGGGGTTCGGTGCAATTGGGAACGTTATTTCATGTTGTTTCCTCGTTTCAGCTTCTTCCTTTTCACGGCGCATCTGTTCTTTTAGTGTTTCTTCTTCCTGCCTTTTATGTCGTTTCTTCGCTTCAGCATCTTCCTTTTCACATCTTTTCTGTTCTCTCAGTGCCTCTTCTTGCATTTTGTTCTGTTGTTTCATCAGATGTTGTTCCTCTTTCTCCTGGCGTTTTATTTCCTTCTCAAGTTGTTTTTTCTAGTTCCTGAACCACCTTCTCCTATAATTCACTAGCGTGATTAGTGGACTGTTCTACAACATTTTTCTCGCTAAACAACAGATAACCTAATTTATGTAGGACTGTTATACAAAAATAATATATCTTCCAAACCATTATAGTTAGTTCAAACGTTATTTCATGCGGGTTCCGGAAGAATCAAACCGTTATTTTATGCGGGTGGGATACAGAAATAAATAAATCTACAACCCAAAACACACTTGTACACATGTGATATGACACCCCCTAGCTTTTGGTTGGGTTCCGACGCTCCGAAGCCCCACTCCGGCGAAACCCTAGACCCGCTAGAGAAAACCCTAGCTTTTCCGTCTACGACCGGTACGGGCGTCGAATGGGGGTAGCTCAGTGGATCTTTTTGCTTGGTTGGGTTAGGTTAGTCACTAGGTACAATAAAAACACACATGTAGCCCAACTCGTGCAACTCTTGAGAAAACCCTAGCTTTTCCTAGTTTATCTGATTCATTCTCTTGACTTGAGTTGTGGCAAGTGTCTTCATTTCAGAAGTGGATATCGAAATTGGGAACGTTATTTTATGTTGTTTCCTCATTTCAGCTTCTTCCTTTTCATTTGTAGTCATTTTATTCGCCTGGTATTGAAGATGTGAATGACCAATCAGTTGAAGGGTGGAATAAATCTGCACCGCCCCTCTATTTGTGGAGCCGTCCTGATTGGACAAAGAAGCATAACAAAGTAGCTGAAGAGCATAATCACACCCCTACATTCAAGAGTAATAACACATATCAGGGAAGTTATCTGGCACGCAGTGATCGGCTCTCGAGTACAACTACATCACAAAGCTCAGTCATGGACAAGTATGGTTCAGGGTTTGGTGCCATTGGGAACGTTATTTCATGTTGTTTTCTCGTTTCAGCTTCTTCCTTTTCACGGCGCTTCTGTTTTTGTAGTGTTTCTTCTTCCTGCCTTTTATGTCGTTTCTTCGCTTCAGCATCTTCCTTTTCACATCTTTTCTGTTCTCTCAGTGCCTCTTCTTGCATTTTGTTCTGTTGTTTCATCAGATGTTGTTCCTCTTTCTCCTGGCGTTTTGTTTCCTTCTCAAGTTGTTTTTTCTAGTTCCTGAACCACCTTCTCCTATAATTCACTAGCGTGATTAGTGGACTGTTCTACAACATTTTTCTCGCTAAACAACAGATGACCTAATTTATGTAGGACTGTTATACAAAAACAATATATCTTCCGAACCATTATAGTTAGTTCAAACATTATTTCATGCGGGTTCCGGAAGAATCAAACCGTTATTTTATGCGGGTGGGATACAGAAATAAATAAATCTACAACCATTTCCAAATGCATTCATGATAACCAGTATGGTTTCATTAAATCAAGGACAATCCAGGACTGCTTAGCATGGTGTTTTGAATATATTTTCCAGTGTAAACAATCGAGGAGAAAGGTGGTGGTTGTGATAATTGATTTTGAGAAGGCCTTTGATACAATTGAGCATAAAGCCATTCTGCAAATAATGGAATGCAAGGGGTTCCCCCCCATTGTGATATCCTGGGTCAAAGAGGTGCTTAGTTCTGGGACCTCATCTGTTCTGCTCAATGGAGTACCCGGAAACAAATTTCATTGTAAGAGGGGAGTCAGACAGGGTGATCCTCTCTCCCCAATTTTATATGTTCTGGGAGGAGATCTATTGCAGAGCATTGTTAATTTGGCTTTTGAGCAGGGAAGATTGAAATTGCCCATTCCTGTTGAAGGAAAATTCCCTGTGGTACAGTATGCTGATGATACTCTGGTTTTCTTACCAGCTGAATCAGATTAGCTCCAGATATTTAAAGAACTGCTGGATCTCTTTGCCTCCATCACTGGGCTCAAGGTGAATTACCATAAATCTTCCTTGGTGCCAATCAATATTTCTTCTGAGACGGCTGTGTCCCTAGCTGGTATTCTGGGATGCCAGATAGCTGATATGCCATTCCCTTATTTGGGTCTTCCCATGGGCACAACCAAACCGGCAATGAAGGATTTTGCCCCCCTAATAGACAGAGTGAAAAGGAGGTTATCTGCCACAGCCTCATTTTTATCCTATGGTGATAGTCTGGTTTTGGTAAATTCTGTGTTATCATCCCTGCCTACTTACTATATGTGTTCACTTGTCATCCCAAAAGGGGTGATTGAGGTGATTGATAAGGCTAGGAGGAGATGTCTTTGGAGGAAGGATAAGCATAAGGAAAGAGTTAATTCCCTGGCTGCATGGGATATGGTATGTAAACCCAAAAAGAAGGGGGGGCTGGGAATTGTTAATTTGCATGTGCAGAATAAGGCCTTACTGATGAAACACCTGGATAAGTTCTATAATGACGCTGATCTGCCATGGGTGAAATTAGTCAGAAACTCTTATTATCACAATTCAGTGCCCCATGTTGTCACGTTGAGTGGTTCTTTCTGGTGGAGAGGGGTCTTTAGCCTTGTGGATGAATGGAGGGCGATCACCAAGTGTGAAATGGGTGGTGGAAGCTCCATCCTGTTCTGGGATGATTTGTGGACGGACAGGTTGCTATCTCACCAATTCCCAAGGCTTTTCTCTTATGTCAAGGACAAATTGATTTCCGTCAAAGAGTATATGAGGCTCGAAGATCCAACTACTGCATATTATTTGCCTCTTTCTGTGGAGGCTTATCAGGAATATATTGATATGGCACAGTTGCTACAAGGCGTGGTTCCCAGTGATTCTTCTGACAAATGGATCAGTTGTTTGGCAAAGGGGAAATACACATCAAGTAGTTTCTACCAGTTCCATTTTTCTGGTATCACTACTCATATGCCCTCTTGTTGGATATGGAAGTCCAAATGTATGTCCAAGCATAAGGTCTTTGCTTGGCTCATACTACATGACAGGATCAATACAAAGGACATGTTATTACGCAGGCATTGGAATGTTACAAACAATCATAATTGTGTGCTCTGCCCTCGGCACCAATATGAAGACTGGGTACATCTATTCTTCCAATGTACTTTCAGCCAAAGAGTTTGGTCATATTTGCAGATCAGCTGGCATGATGCTTCAATGTTGGATAATCTGTTGGTCGCCAGGAAGGGTTTTGAGGGACCATGTTTTGTTGAGATTGTTATTTTGGCTTGCTGGAATATTTGGAAGCAGAGGAATGGTTACATTTTTAAGGAGATTTTGCCTACATTCAGAAGCTGGAAGGCTGGTTTCTTTGTGGATGTCACCTTGCTTGGGCATAGGGTGAAAGAATCTATTAAACCTCTTTTGTCATCATGGCTTGACAACTTACAATAATTTTTTGCTTGTAAATATTTGTAATTATTGCCTGTACAGTTGTTCGTTTTTTCAATAAAAGGCTGTGGGGGGCCTCCCCTACAGTATTTAAATTCAAAAAAAAAACACACTTGTACACATGTGATATGACACCCCCTAGCTTTTGGTGGGGTTCCGACGCTCTGGAGCCCCTCTCCGGCGAAACCCTAGACCCGCTGGAGAAAACCCTAGCTTTTCCGTCTACGGCCGGTACGGGCGTCGAATGGGGGTAGCTCAGTGGATCTTTTTGCTTGGTTGGGTTAGGTTAGTCACTAGGTACAATAAAAACGCACATATAGCCCAACTCTTGCAACTCTTGAGAAAACCCTAGCTTTTCCTAGTTTATCTGATTCATTCTCTTGACTTGAGTTGTGGCAAGTGTCTTCATTTCAGAAGTGGATACCGAAATTGGGAACGTTATTTTATGTTGTTTCCTCATTTCAGCTTCTTCCTTTTCATTTGTAGTCATTTTATTTGCCTGGTATTGAAGATGTGAATGACCAATCAGTTGAAGGGTGGAATAAATCTGCACCGCCCCTCTATTTGTGGAGCCGTCCTGATTGGACAAAGAAGCATAACAAAGTAGCTGAAGAGCATAATCACACCCCTACATTCAAGAGTAATAACACATATCAGGGAAGTTATCTGGCACGCAGTGATCGGCTCTCGAGTACAACTACATCACAAAGCTCAGTCATGGACAAGTATGGTTCGGGTTCGGTGCAATTGGGAACGTTATTTAATGTTGTTTCCTCATTTCAGCTTCTTCCTTTTCACGACGCTTCTGTTCTTTGTAGTGTTTCTTCTTCCTGCCTTTTATGTCGTTTTCTTCGCTTCAGCATCTTCCTTTTCACATCTTTCTGTTCTCTCAGTGCCTCTTCTTGCATTTTGTTCTGTTGTTTCATCAGATGTTGTTCCTCTTTCTCCTGGCGTTTTGTTTCCTTCTCAAGTTGTTTTTTCTAGTTCCTGAACCACCTTCTCCTATAATTCACTAGCGTGATTAGTGGACTGTTCTACAACATTTTCTCGCTAAACAACAGATAACCTAATTTATGTAGGACTGTTATACAAAAAACAATATATCTTCCGAACCATTATAGTTAGTTCAAACGTTATTTCATGCGGGTTCCGGAAGAATCAAACTGTTATTTTATGCGGGTGGGATACAGAAATAAATAAATCTACAACCCAAAACACACTTGTACACATGTGATATGACACCCCCTAGCTTTTGGTGGGTTTCCGACTGCTCCGGAGCCCCTCTCCGGCGAAACCCTAGACCCGCTGGAGAAAACCCTAGCATTTCCGTCTACGGCCGGTACGGGCGTCGAATGGGGGTAGCTCAGTGGATCTTTTTGCTTGGTTGGGTTAGGTTAGTCACTAGGTACAATAAAAACACACATATAGCCCAACTCTTGCAACTCTTGAGGAAACCCTAGCTTTTCCTAGTTTATCTGATTCATTCTCTTGACTTGAGTTGTGGCAAGTGTCTTCATTTCAGAAGTGGATACCGAAATTGGGAACGTTATTTTATGTTGTTTCCTCATTTCAGCTTCTTCCTTTTCATTTGTAGTCATTTTATTTGCCTGGTATTGAAGATGTGAATGACCAATCAGTTGAAGGGTGGAATAAATCTGCACCGCCCCTCTATTTGTGGAGCCGTCCTGATTGGACAAAGAAGCATAACAAAGTAGCTGAAGAGCATAATCACACCCCTACATTCAAGAGTAATAACACATATCAGGGAAGTTATCTGGCACGCAGTGATCGGCTCTCGAGTACAACTACATCACAAAGCTCAGTCATGGACAAGTATGGTTCGGGGTTCGGTGCAATTGGGAACGTTATTTCATGTTGTTTCCTCGTTTCAGCTTCTTCCTTTTCACGACGCTTCTGTTCCTTAGTGTTCTTCTTCCCGCCTTTTATGTCGTTCTTCGCTTCAGCATCCTTCCTTTTCACATCTTTTCTGTTCTCTCAGTGGCCTCTTCTTGCATTTTGTTCTGTTGTTTCATCAGATGTTGTTCCTCTTTCTCCTGGCGTTTGTTTCCTTCTCAAGTTGTTTTTCTTGTTCCTGAACCACCTTCTCCTATAATTCACTAGCGTGATTAGTGGACTGTTCTACAACATTTTTCTTGCTATAACAACAGATAACCTAATTTATGTAGGACTGTTATACAAAAACAATATATCTTCCGAACCATTATAGTTAGTTCAAACGTTATTTCATGCGGGTTCCGGAAGAATCAAACCGTTATTTTATGCGGGTGGGATACAGAAATAAATAAATCTACAACCCAAAACA